>CM035132.1:50854156-52054156 GCA_020205605.1 Panax ginseng
TAATTATTATACATTTTTTTTGATAGCCTGAACATATAAATCTGTAGACTCAATTTTAAGGAATGAATAAAGCATTTTCTTTTATAACAGTTTCATTCAGTGCATGGCTTCACTTCATGATTGCTTGTAATACTGACTAATTCCTCATTGCACAAAGGTTAGGGCCTTAATTGATTTGTTATTCTACTAATTGATTCTTATATGTTTGTGTAATGTTGTAATACTCTCATGCTACTTGTCTTTGTAGATGGTTTGATATTATCTAGCTCAAATTTCCTAGTTGAGAATACATTTAAGCTCTAGTCATGGTGGGCTGGCATCGTCATTTGCAGTCCATAATTCGTCAAGTTGGAAAAAGAGTGGACCACAATTACAATGCCTCTGCCAACGTTTCTTGTTATCACTCCAAGTCCTCCCTAATACATTGTAATTTTAACTCACATCTCTTGTAAAAGCATCTTACAGAATTATTAAGCTACAATTACATATGCCTAGCTGTTGGTTTCTTCTCTTGCATTTCTGGGTGAGTTAATCTCCTAGTTTATATTTATTTTGTTTTGGCTCCACTTTAAAAGTGCAATTTGATTTTTATTGGTAAATAGTATGAGTAGTTATGCATAACAATTGTTCTTTTTGGTAGTCAAAAAATAAATTAGGTTTCTTTAATATTACCCCAGTTGCAAATATTTATGGAGAATGCGATATTGTATTTAGTCTCAATATACCTCCCAGCATATGTTAAGATATAGTTTAGTTCTACTGTGTTGGTAATTATGCATTCTTTAATATAGTACACCAAAAGTCAAAATGTTAAATGGATGAATTAAATACTTTTATTCTTTTCTACTACCTAAGTTAATCCTGATACCAAGAGTGGAACATTATTCTATAAATTGCGTGAAGCTTTGAACAATTTCTGTAAAAGATCTGTATATGGACATGGCTATTGGTGTTTGGTGAAACTGTAGTATCATGGGCTAGGTTAAATTTTGATTAGCATGTGATGGAGTTCACTTTTTATTTGTTTTAGTTGATCCTAACTGTTGATTTGGGTTTGTACTTTGTAGGACCCTTAGCAATGAATATTTGAGAAGTTTGTAGTCTGCCATCAATGAATGTCATCATTTTATTGTTACTCGACTTTTTAGATGTGTTCAGCCTTAGTGTTTTGAGAAATTATTTCTTTTGAGTTCTATGAATTGTGTACTTTTTTGTGGGTTCTTTCTATGCTTTCAGGGTTCTCTAATAGTTGTAATCATACTTTTGCTATTTTTGTGAGAATCATAGTGGAATTTCTCTATTAAGCTTTACTCACCATATGCATTTTGTATCTTTTTTTTCTATTTGTTCTTCAAAAGGTTCTTCTCTCTCCCTCATGTCAAAGGATGTATATCAGTTCAAATGAGAATGTGAAGAAGTTGCTAATGAGTCAGTTTGTCGTCAACAAAAAGCCGGCAGAGATGGAGAAATGGATGAGATTAAGGCAAAATCTTTCACCTTTTCTGAACTGGTGTATGCCACGAAGAATTTCAATCTAGAGTACTTTCTTGGTGAAGGAGGATTTGGCAAAGTTTTCAAAGGAGAATTAAGGGATACTGGTCAGGTCAGTAGAAATTAGCTGGTTTAATCATTTTGCACTAAACTTCGATTTCAGGTACCTAAGATTTAATTTTTGTATTGATTTATTTTCTTTTGACATCCCTTTTTCCTTGTTCTGCTTGCCTTGTGCACCTCTTGAAGGTTCCTCTTTCTAATGTTTATTTTGTATCAAATTTTTGTACAACTTTAGTGATAAAGACCTGCATATTGTTAATGTACTTAATTCATTGGCAGCTTGTAGCTATCAAGCAACTGGACCGTGATGGAGTGCAAGGGATTAGGGAATTCGTTGTTGAAGTGATGACTTTAGGTTCGGTTGATTACCCCAATCTTGTAAAGCTAATTGGATTTTGTGCTGAGGGAGATCAGAGGTTGTTGGTTTACGAATACATGCCATTAGGTTCTTTGGATGACCATTTGCATGGTATGTTATGTTTAAGAACACTGTTTTCATTTCTTTCTTCATTTTCTTCCCATTGGAATTTTGAATTTCAATTTTTTAATATGCTTGCTAACTTTTACACAATTTCTGATGTAAGTATTGGTTTACTATATCTTCACTCTTGTGCCTTTTCTTTATGCTTCTTTTTCATTTTGTTTAATTTTTTTATTTGTACAAGTCCTAGACGAAAATGTCTTGATTGGAATACTAGAATGAAGATTGCAGCTGGTGCAGAATCGTAATATATCGTGATTTAAATTAGAATATTTACATGATATTTTCTACCAGAGTGATGGGGACGTATGTTTATTGTGCACCGGACTATGCAATGACTGGTCAGTTGACCTTTAAGTCAGATATTTATAGCTTTGGGGTTGTTCTTTTGGAGATCATTACGGGAAGGAGAGCAATTGATAATACAAAATGTGCCAAAGAGCAAAATCTTGTTGCATAGGTAAGATAGATCTTATTCTTCAAATTGCTACTAAATATTTTCATTCCTTGTATTTTTGATTAAATTATGTACATTACCTTGAATGTCTTATTCATAAGAAGCATGCTCTAAGCAATGTGTTTACTAGTTCATAATTAAGCTATAACCTCATGTCTGATAGGGGATGCTAAGTACAAGTTGCATTTAATTGTCTGCCCAATTGCCAGTACAGGAGGTATAAACTATAAAGTTTTGGTCACTGTTGAGATTCACAGGTGAGTCAAAGTATATGACACTGAGGCTTGCAATGGGAATGTCGAGCAACGGCTTTATTGGTTTAATATTGAGAAAGATGATTAAAGTGGCAATCCCAGAAAAGATTAGAGTGAGGCTAAATATTAGGCAAAGTACTACTCCAAACCAAATCATGTACCCTAATTTTTTCAAATTTGCTTCTGTGATTGACTTAGTGTCTATGGTCCATGGAGGGCTATTCTTGGATCATGGTGGGCTCTTTTGGGTGTTTATGCTATCCTTGGACCATGGTGGGATCTTGTTTGATAACTGTAAATATTCCAATATTGCATTATAGTCTGTATTAAATTAATTTTAAAAAAAGGATTAGTCGGCATGTAAGGATTACAATCCAATTCCCAATTAGTCATTTCCAAACAAAGATAGCCAGCCAATGTCGACCCTTTCTTTTTTTAAGATGATGGGTGGGTAACTTTTTCACTTTGTGCTGTCTACAGGACTATGTATAATGTATTGCTAAAATATGAAGATTTTGTTCTTCTTCCCAATCATTTATCATATTAGGGTTGATTTATTGTTAGTGTTGAATTTTCAACTGGGTTCTGTCAATAGAATTTAATTTAATTCAATATGTGAACTTTGTAAGGTTTCTTTCTTCAAGCTCATCAAAGAAAAAAAGGAGAAGAAGTTGTTTCTTACATATGTCAATGTGTAAACTTTATCTGAGATAAAAAAATAGGCATCTTATTTTATTCTGGTTGTCACTCATCATTGCAGGGGAAGCTTACAAATGGAACAGTATTTGACACGTTTTATGGTATGCTATCTCTAGATTTTTGATTTTTAAGTCTTTATTGGTTTGTTGTTAAATGAACTAGAATGATGCTACAATTTTATTTTTATTTTATTTTTTTATGTAATTTACTGAAGGGAATTTTCTTGAAAATATGAATTATGGCTGGAGTATAGCTTTGGTTTGGTTGATCTTGAAATTATATTCCTCTTAGCCATTAAATAGGGGAGATAAATGATTTTTTTACTAGTCCATTTGCAGATTCATTATGTTAATATAGCAACATATTTGTCGTCTCAAGAAAAGTTTTTTTACATTGACTAATAGCCTCAACTTTTTCATAATTGTTGTTCTTTCTATATAGAAATCTAAACATTGTTATTTAAGATTGTGTGATGGTATTTAAGATTGTGTGATGCTTATGGTGGTTGAATGTCATTGAATTCTAACTTGAGGTCAACATATAATAATAATCTACAAGTCTTGTAACAGAAAATATGTTAACCAATATGCTTACTGAAATTAATTCATAAAATGGCCGATTAAGATTCCAATTTTGGCTTGTAACAGAGCAATTATATAGTCGCACTGAAGGTTCCTTTTCTATTTGGATTTGCAGCAAATGAAATTGTGATTGCCTATTTGTCTTTTTCTGTTTATGAGTAATACGGTGTACATTAGTACTACGTAGCAACTTTATTGTCTTTGTGTACTGATTTTGGCACTAAGTGCCTCTGGTGACCTATTTATTTCATTTTTCTGACTTGCTATTATTTTTAAATGTGCAGGAAGACTGCTTTTACGACCTGCCTTACAATATTGGGTATCAAATTTTCGTGCTACGTTTACGGAAGACAAGGGATGAAATTATAAAGTGTACTCTCTCTATATATGTAGATATATACTTTGATTGATGAACTGTGGCAGCTTTAGATGGTTAATTGTAAAGATAATGAATGATTATGTAGTGAATGATTTTATTAAGTTAATAATATTTTAGTTTTTTGTATTTTTGTCATTATTTGCTATGGGGACATTGAGCTAGTCAGGTGCACAAAAAGAATGTCAAATTTTGATTTGGCAACAATATAATACGTCACCAAAGCATTGAATAAGTTTTAATATAGCAACAATTTTAAATACATTTAGCAACAAATTTTCGTTGCTAATGGCATTAAAAATTTTATATTTGGCAACGAAAAATTAACCCAATAACAACGGAGAGGATATTGTTGCTAATACTAAAATAAAAGGTAACATTTTTTATCATTGAAAATCATATCAACTTTCGTTGCACATATAAATAATTGACAACATATAATGTCGTTGCTAATTGACGACTTTCGTTGCTATTGAAAAATAACCAACAACAAACATTTTCGTTGCTGATTCACCATAATGTCGTTGCTAAATAATATAATCAGCAATGAAAATCTTTGCTAAAAAGTTTACATTCCGCAACGAAAGCAAGCTTAGGCAACAATTTTCATAATTTACTGCAACGAAAAATATCGTTGCAAAATGGGGTTAATTGCAACAAAAATACATGGTCGTTGCAAAAAAAAAAAAGAGTTCATTTCGTTGCCAATTAGCAGGTTTTTGCAACTGGGCTTTTTAGCAACGAATTATTCTGCAATAATACATTTTGTTGCTAAAGGATCGATGTCTCTGTACGAAAGCCAAATTTCGTTGCAAAATGTATTACTTTTGGCAACGAAAAAAATATGCTCGTTGCGAAACAATTAGCAACGCTCATTGCGCAACGAAAGACACAATGACAATAAAGTCGTTGCCAAAACCCTTTTGCAACGAAATTTGGCACCTTTAGCAATGAAAATCGGTTGTTGCTGAAACCCCATTTTTTTGTAGTGTCTTTCAAGTAACACATAACTTTACCTTGAATCTTGAACCTGCAAAAGTGATTATTTGCAAGGTTGAGCTCGACAGCCCAGCAAAATCTAACAATTTTCATGCATCACATAACACATAATAGCATGCTCAACATATATCTCATAAACATTGAACTAACATAACATACATGTTACAGTTCATATAACAAGTATAAAGATGTATAAAGATTGAGTTCCTTACTCAATCATCATGCTTTACTCAATCAACGTAGTCATAAGTTGATTTTAACATTTCATACATTCAACATATATATAACACATCATGCTCTTTGCAATAAATATTTAAATCAATCAAATTCACATAGCAAATAGGAACTGAAAGACTTGCCTGATTCGTAGTTTATGAACTACTCCTTAACTGCTTAACGCTTATCTGCACTTCGTGTAATCCTACACAGTTATATAATCATGGACTCACATCCATTAGTCATATATTCCATACATTCTTAATATAACAGTAACGTTACATTGTTTCCTAACTAGGTTTGTAAAACCTACCTTTCAATTTCTCACCATACTCTTAGAATAGCTAGATATGTATAGGTATACCTTGACCACTCATACTTGACATCAACATTCATATATATCATTCACACACTTGACTCGCTATGTGTTCGACACATATTTAAAGTTCATAGATACGCGATCTACATCGTTCTTACATTTTACAAACTTTAATAAAATTTAACTCTGTGTTTTATATAACCATTACATGATCTCATGCTTAAACATCATCTATATAAAGTATTATAGCTTTAGACATTCATTACACATATGCTATAAAGTTCAGATCAAAGTTCAAATAATCAGGCATCATCATACCGTGGCGCAATGACTATGCCCTAGTTAGGCTTTAGGGATCACCTTGCAATGCTACTTGTCCCCACCAAACCAGATTGTAGTATGTTCTAGTTTCATCTTGGTTCTTAGCATGCATAACTGTTAACACATATCTTACCCACATGTTATGAGGTCTTAGCCCAAGTTTGGTGCTTCTTGTATTTACCTTAAGTTGTTTTACACTTTATAGCTTTATTGCCATTTGTTTCACGGCTAAGTAAGTTCATACAACAAGGGCCTAACTATATGACCACCCACGAGGTTAAACAATCTTTTAATATACATGCTTACATGTAATCGTATGACTAACATGGTTTATGACTTGAAATTTTACTTTAAGACATTTATAGTTCATAGTATGTCTATCTAGTAGTGTGCACGTACCCATCATGCCTAGAGGCATAAAAGTCCTATCATGTTTACACATATAAGCCATGTTTAAAGACCCAAAAGTTACTAGTATGTCATCCTACAAGTTCAGAAGTTTAGACAATACAATGCTCATGAATAATATTTTTAAAACGTCTAAGTTTTTTTTTAAAACACATACTAAGTCATGCTAATTCTTTCTATTATGAGCAAGGAAATCTTATATGTCATGTATAATACCATGCATTTTCATGTTACACCACTTAGAATAACATATTCTATCATCGGGAGCACTATACTTACGTATGTGCTCGTTCGACACTCTCCGATCGCCTCCGAATACGTAACAGTCACAAAGATGACTATTTTGACCCTTCCTAACGATCTCAAATTGAAACACTTAAAGAACAAAAGTTGTAGGTCTATTCGTCCTCGTTCCGGATCATCTTGAATCACCTCAATCGGAGTTCGTATGAAAAGGTTATGCTTAATTTACTACAGCAGGTCAGAGTAGTGCACCAGACACTGATGTCCGGCGCAGCTGCGCCCTAAATGGCCTTGGGGGCGTGGGCAAGGCTACTTAAAGTCACGAAACGAGCCCTCGGGCTCGCTGCTTTGCGATTACACAGACCAAAACTCCTTCCAATGATCATAACATGAGTTATACTCATCCAAATAAGTCCATTTTCGTTTCTATGGGTTCGTAACTCATAAAGCTACAACATACCAATTACCCATTAACTAACATAAACATTAACTAACCCAACTATGGATTTACAACTCATGTTTATACTAATTGTTCATGTTTGACAAATTTAGCGAATTCATTCACTACAAATTCGTTTCTCAACCAAATTGGTTCGTTTAACTTCCGTTGTTTTCGTTTCTTGATATACTAACACAATATATAGCCAATTAATAGATTCTAGCAAGGATTGAACATCAAATTTTGGACTTACTAAGCCATTTCTATAAACAAAACACTGTTATTTGAAATCTTTTACTACAACCCAATTCTCACGAATTTGATCATCGAATAGCACTCACAAACGATGATTAACATATTATAAACCCTATATACAAGTATTTATATCAATCCAACCTAATTATCAATAGAAATTCCAAAAATAAAGTTAAAATTAGGGTTATACCTTATTCCTTTGATTGTTTGCTAGCAAGAGATGATGTGAAGGCTTAGAAATTCCTCTCCTACCTCTAGACAATCTCAGAGAATTCTCTCTTTCACTGTGTTTTTCTCTTGCTTTCTCCAACACTCTATCTATACTCTGCTCTTAAGCCTTAGAAAAAATAAGACGCGTGAAAACATAAACTGATATGGCCTCACCTCCCACGTACTTCAGTTAAAAAAATTAAAAAGACTTCAGTTAGAAACAAGCCAAAGGTCTTGTTTGGCTAAACACCTAATTTCCATACTAATTTATTTTTATATTATTATATTATATAGTTTTCATGTCACACCATTAATTTAGTTAATTAAATAACTTTAGCTTTAGCTAATTTAAATAACTTACAATAATAATAAAATTCTTATTATTATTATACCTTATAATTAACAAATAATTATACATCTAATTTAATTAATAAATTAGACATATCACTTTGTTTAATTTATTTATTTTCTTTAAATTAAACAATTCCTTAAATTAAATCCATCGAGATAAAATTATCAATACTCAATTAACATTAATCAATTTAGTTACTAAATTAATTCACCACAACTCATCAATTATTTATTTTCCTTAATAAATAAATTATTTAAAATATTTATTTAATTCAATAAATATTTAAAATAATTACCAAATTCAATTAATTTCTTCAATAGTTAACTTAAATATTAAACCTCACTTCCCCATATATATATTTCTCTTCATACCGATCACATATTTCAAAGTGTGTGTATATATATATATATATATATATATATATATATATATATATATATATACATGCTCAAACTCAAAACACCTCATAATAAGAATTTTAATTATTAAATTTTTATTTTAATAACTTATAAAAATTCGGGTTGTCACAATTATAATAACTATATTCTTATTATAATTATGCTTATAATAAATAATTAAATAATTATATATCTAATTTAATTAATAAATTAGAAATGTCACTTCATTTAATTTATTTCCTTTAAATTAAACAATTCATTTAATTTAACTATTTTCTTAAATATCAAACAATTGATTTAATTTAATTATTTTCTTAAATTAAATCCTTCAAATAAAATTATCATTACTCAATTTAATTTACACTCAATTATTTATTTTCCTCAATAAATAAATTATTTAAAATATTTATTTAATTCAATAAATATTTAAATTAAATTATAAATTTCTCGATCGTTACATCCTTCCCTCCTTAAAAGGATTCTGTCCCCAGAATTACAACTCGAAAAATTTATTCGTTACATTCTTCCCTCCTTAACAAGATTTTGTCCCCAGAATCGCTATACAAAATCAAGCAAACAACTGAGGATAATTCTTCATCATAACACTTTCAAGTTCCCATGTAGCTTCTTCAGCATTGTGGTTCCTCCAGATTACCTTAACAGAAGGTATCACCTTATTCCTCAGTACTTGCTCTTTTTTGTTAATAATTTGAACATGGACTTCTTCATATGACAAATCTTTCTCAAACTGTAAGGGCTCATATTCTATAACATGCTTATAATCAGGCTTATATGGCCTCAATACCGATACATAGAAAATATTATGAATATGCTCCAACTCCAGAGGTAAAGCTACCTCGTACGCCACTTCGCCAATTCGTCGAAGCACTTCAAAAGGTCCTATAAATCTAGGGCTCAATTTTTCTTTCTTGCCAAATCGAATTTTTTTCTTCCAGGGAAACACTTTCAAGAAAACATAACTACCGACATCGAATTCTCTATTTTGTCGATGCTGATCAGCATATTTCTTCTGTCTATCTTGTGTAGCTATTAATCTTGCTCGAATAATCTTGATGATCTCGACAGTTTGTTGTACCAACTCTGGACCCAATAGCTGACGTTCACCTACCTCGTCCCAACATAACGGAGTTCTGCATTTTCTGCCGTATAACGCCTCGTAAGGTGGCATACCAATACTCACGTGATAACTATTATTATATGCAAATTCCACCAATGGTAGATGGTCATCCCAATTTCCCTTGAAATCAATAATACACGCTCTGAGCATATCCTCTAGTGTTTGGATGGTTCTCTCACTCTGTCCGTCGGCCTGAAGATGGTACACTGTGCTCATTCTCAGCTGTGTTCCCAAACATTCTTGTAATCGTTTCCAGAAATTAGATGTGAAACGTGGATCTCTGTCTGATACAATGGACACTGGTACACCGTGTCTTGACACAATTTCCTTCACGTACAACTTTGCTAACCGATCTAGTTTAAACTGAATCTTGATTGGCAAAAAGTGTGTCGACTTTGTCAATCAGTCAACAATCACCCAAATGGCATCGTAACCTTGCTGAGTCGTTGGAAGACCTACCACAAAATCCATTGTGATATGCTCCCATTTCCACTCTGGTATCTCCAACGGTTGTAACAATCCGCTTGGCCTTTGATGTTCAACTTTTACTTTCTGACACGTTAAATATTTGGCCACACACTCAGCCACATCCCTCTTCATATTCGGCCACCAAAAATGATGTTTAAGATCTTGGTACATCTTTGTACTCCCAGGGTGAATCGAATATTGTGAGTTATGAGCTTCATTCAGAATTTCTTCTTTAACCTCTGGTACTTGCGGAGCCCAAATTCTCCCTTCGAATCGAAGCAACCCTTCCGAATCGATTTTCAATTTGTTTTCTTCACCTTCAGATATTTTCTGTTTTATCTTTTTGCAGTCTTCATCCTGAAGTTGTGCAATTCTCACCTTATCCACCAACGTTGAACTATTTCCCATCTGGAATAACTTTTCATCGGATTCTGTCGGATATTTAATTTCCAATTCCATCTTAGCCATTTCCGACACTAGTTTCTCTTGATCAGTTAACAACATTAACTTCTCCCATCCCTTCCTACTTAAGGCATTAGCAACAACATTCGCCATTCCGGGATGATAGAAAATCTCGTAATCATAATCTTTGATCAGCTCCAACCATCTTCTTTATCGCATGTTCAAATCTTTTTGTGTAAAGATATACTTCAGACTTTTATGGTCAGTATATATCTCACACCTCTCTCCATAAAGATAATGTCCCCAAATTTTCAGGGCAAACACCATAGCTACCAACTCTAAGTCATGAATCGGATACCCTTTCTCGTAATCTTTCAACTGACGTGATGCATACGCAATAACACTGCCGTTCTGCATAAGCACATAGCCTAGTCCTTTATGCGATACGTCACTATATACCACAATATTTCCTATATCACCAGGCAACGACAACACAGGTGCTGAACTCAACCTCTTCTTCAACTCTCGAAAACTTTCCTCACACTTCTCTGTCCAAACAAACTTAACTGCCTTCCTAGTTAAATTTGTCAACGGAGTCGCGATCTTGGAAAAGTCTTGAATAAAACGCCTATAGTAACCCGCTAATCCTAAGAAACTCCTCACTTTTGACGGTGTCTTCGGCTGATCCCAGTTTATTACAGCTTCAACCTTTGATGGATTGACCAAAATTCCATCCTTATCAATAACGTGTCCAAGAAACTGTACACGTTCCAACCAAAATTCACATTTTGAGAACTTAGCGTACAAATTCTATTTTCTCAACATCTCAAACGTCACTCTTAAGTTTTCAACATGTTCCTCCTTGGTTTTGGAATATACTAATATATCATCGATAACACCACCACAATTTGTCTAAGAATGGTTTAAACACCCTGTTCATCAAATCCATGAATGCAGCAGGTGCATTGGTTAAATCAAAAGACATAACCAGAAACTCGTAATGACCATACCGAGTTCCGAACGCTATTTTTTGGTACATCCTCTGGCCTCACCTTCAACTGATGATAACCACTTCTCAAGTCTATCTTTGAGAAATATCTCGCTCCCTTCAATTGATCGAATAGGTCATCGATTCTTGGTAACGGATACTTATTTTTGATCATGACCTTATTCAATTCTCGATAGTCAATGCAGAGCCGCATCGATCCGTCTTTCTTCTTAATAAACAACACTGGTGCTCCCCATGGCAAACATTCGGTTGGATATACTTCTTGCCAAGCAATTCTTGCAACTGTTGTAATAACCCGAGATTTCCTAAATAAAATAAATAAGAAATTTGCGTATAAATTTTTTTTTTATTTAATGATGAGAATAAGTGTCTAGTAATGTGAACGATAAATGCGAATATATTTATTACTTGAAAAATTAGAAATAATTTTGGAATTATTAATTACTACAAATTATATTTTATGGTAATTAATTTCTGTAAGAAGAAATGTTTTTATTAATTATTTTCCATGAAAACATGATTGGAAATAATATATGAAGTGATAATTAGAATTTATATAATATATATTTTATTATATGAATTGTTCAGAATATTTAAATCAAGTATTTTAACTTGATATGCGAAAGAGAAGTCGATATGAGATCCAAACCCCGAATTGGGATTGTGATCAAGAGATGAGAATAATAATATTATATTATTGTTATAATGATTTTACAAGTACAATAATTATGTACTGTGTATGTGCGGACAGATAATATTGAGCAATGACGGTCGATTAGGTCATAATATATTACCGTGCTGTGAAACCCTAATTATTAAACTTAGTTATGAGAAATGACCGAGTAGTAGACTGTGTATATGAAGTTTCTTCGTGTATATGAAGGTTCTTGTGTATAAGATGTCGGTAATTAGAAGAAAACCCTAATTATCGTTGTTTGTCGATAATTAGGACAAACCTAATTATTACAACCCTAATCGGTTGAAGTTAGAGACCGTAATGACTATGTTAGAACATACACAGATAATTAGAGAACCCTAATGGTCAATTAGAAACCCTAATTGATAGCGTTAAGAAACCCTAATTAGAAAATCCTAATTTTCTATAAAAAACCCTAATTTAAAATTATCGGGTTTAATTACGATGTTAATGTATAAAAGTTTTAATTTACCAAAGGATAGAATTAATTGGTAAATAATAAGAATTACCATCTAATGGTTAAATATTACATTTAATTGCCATGTACAAGAATGCCCATGAAATTATATCTCATTTAAATTTGCACTCTTCTTTTGTGTAGCGACTATGTAGGCTAAATATCCTACACATCCTTGTCTCAACAACTTCTTGGCTTTCATCACCGTCAGATAACTTACTTGTCGAGGTGACTTGCTACCATAGAACACAACCTTTGATGGAGTCATAAGGTTAACACAATTCTTTTGGCAATCAATTACTGCTTCATAATTGAATAACCAATCCATTCCTAGAATAACATCAAACTCACCAAGTCTAATTGGTATCAAATCTACCATCATCTCATGAGCTTTTATAACCACTCTACAATTCCTATATACAAATCTAACATGAATCACTTCTCTATTCGCAATCTCTATACTTAAGGGAAATTCTAATTCTTCCTTGGGAAATTCTAAATTCTGAGCAAATTCATGGGATATAAATGAACAAGTAGCACCCGAATCAAATAGTACATAAGCATTAATACCATTAATCTAATGATACCGACAACCACATCCTTAGATTATACAAAGATCTTGCACTCGTATATGAAAGTCCTTGCAGATGGGTCGGCTTGACCGAAATGGGTCTAGTGATAGTCAATGCGCCACCACCGTTGTTGTTTCCTTTTCCACCACTTGTACTTCCCGCTGGCTTCTTAGGACAATCACGAGCCATGTGATCCTTTGAACTGCAGGTAAAACATGCTCCTTTCTTCGGACTAAAACAGTTCGGTGCAATGTGTCCTTCCTGACCACAGTTGAAACACACCCTCTTTCCTTTCAAACATACTCCAGTATGGTTCTTCCCACAAGTTGCACAAGCGTCAAACTTTTTCTTCTGCTAATTTCCTTGCTGTCTTCACGCAAACGAATTCTCGCTCCATTTCCTCTTTTGATTGTTACTTCCAACATTACTTCCACCAGCCTTATTTTCATTCTCATTCTTCCTCTTCTTTTGTTCTTGATTATACTTGGTCAAGGCATCGCTTCCACCTTCCACGATAATTGCCTTCTCCAGTACAACCAAAAATGTGCTCAGTTAAAACATTGAAACCTTGCTGTAAAGCCAGGGCTTCAATCCTTGTTCAAATCTTCTCGCTTTACGCTCGTCAGTATTGACTTGATAAGTGGAAAACCTTGCCAATTCGTTAAACTTCGTAGCATATTCTGGCACCGTCATAGTTCCTTGTTTCAGCTCCAGAAATTGCACTTCTAGCTGATTCCGAGAACTCGCTGGAAAGTACATTTTGTAAAACATTTCCTTAAATCTATCCCACACTATCACTCCTTGTCCTCCACGAACCTTATTTGCTTGCCACCAGTAGCTAGCTTCAGACTTTAGCATGAACATTGCGAACGCAGTCTTCTGATCTTCATTAACTCTAGCAACGTTGAACACCTTCTCCATTTCCATGATCCAGGTTTGGGCTTCCACTGGATTCATAGACCCTTGAAACTCTGGCCGTCCAACCTCTTTGAATTCCTTGAAAGTCGTGGCTTGAGCTTGCGGTTGATTCGCAAGTGCACCCGTCAACAGAGCTACCAACTGCTGAACCAGATTAGCGTTGGTCTCGTTGTTATTATTAGTAAACCCCTTAGGAGGTGCTTGCTGACGTGGTTGTTTTCTTCTAGGAGGCATTTTCTGTTAAGATATACGCTTATTAGCTCATTACTCAACTTCTTGGGTATTTGAAGTTTAACTTAAACATTCCAAGATTAAAGCTATAACACATAACATTTCAAATAAACTCTAATATTTTATTCATTCATAAAGTTTTAGAACATCCTCAAAATAGCGTAACCACTATAAACATTCACTTTCCTGAACTAGACAAGTTTCAGGATTACATACTCATACTATCCCTTTATTCATCTCAAAATAAGGGATTCACAATTTATTTATTCATATAATTAACCACATAGTATTATCTATCTTATTCTATCTAGGCATATTAATACGTCGTAAGGCTTCTCGACGCTCTTTCTCCATGATACGATACATCGTTCTGCGATCCATCACGAACCACAACGAATTCTCAAACTGAGGTGGGTAATAATAGACTCGATCCTGGGCCCTATCAATCGCCGAATTAAAAGCATAATCTATCTCTTTCATCTTGGCTTTCTTCACTTGGACCTTAGCTTCAGCACGGTCTGCACGTTAAGTCACCTTCATCCAAGCATCCTCTGCTCTTGCACGCTTAGCTGACTCCTCCTTGAAATCATCTTTTAATTTCTCCATGTCAGTCTTCATCTTCTCGTGTACTGCCACTATCGTTACATCCTTCCCTCCTTAAAAGGATTCTGTCCCAGAATCATAACTCGAAAAATTTATTTGTTACAGATAGTATTTAAATTTAAAGGATAATTTATATATATGTATATTAATTAAGTATGACTTAATTAAGATATAATATATATAAATTTGGATTTTATTTTTTTAATTGGATTAGGTTTTGATTAATTTCTTTTGACTGCTATATATATGACATATCAACCATTTTAGGAAGATCATCAAGACCTAAAAACCCTAGCCACTCTTATAGAGAGACTAGAGAGAAAAACTTCAAGAAAATCCAGATCCTTGGTGGCTAGTACCGCGGTTCTCCTTATGGCAGATCGTGTGGCGATTCGCGGAACATTTGTGTGGATACTGTAGAGACGCAATTTAGTTGGATTACGTTGGAGATTCAAAGTCATACCAAAATTTTTGATCGTATTAATTCTAGCTTGGATAATCGGTAAAATATCTAAACCTCTAAATTAATATGTTTTTGCATGGATCCTATTTTAGGGTTTCATAAATTGTTTTGTAAATTTTATTTTCTGCTGTGTTTTTGTGCTAAAATCCTTACACCCTATAATCGTCTTCAATTTTCCATCGAGCACCCCATTAGTGGTACACGTTGACTTGCGAAGATATGAATTCTTTGCGACCCAGAATTTGGATATACAAGCATGTGATGGACGCGTATATGTGTATTTTGAGGGATCGGGAAGACAAATATCAGCGCAAAGGAATACAGAGATGGGAAAACTTTGGCTTCATGCCCTCCTTTTTCATATATTTGGGGAAAGGTGCCTTGTCTACTGGTGATCAAATTTGTTGAGATCAATTATTCCAGTCATATGTTAATTACACCTCAAGTGGGACCGTCATTGCATGATTGCGACTTTATCTTCATGCCTATATGTATCCCAGACAATAGTTATTTCATATTGTTAACCTTTTCGGTGTCAACATGGAAGGTTTCTATCCTTGACCCTTTATATAATGGCACACCTTACATCAAGTTAACCGAAATGTACAAAGACTTACATCGATGCCGCAGTACGTAACATATTTTATTTTTTAATACAGTTATTTAGCTTTCCTGCTATATATATACACACATACTAATGACGTTATTTTTATTGTAGATAAAATTGATATCGGTTATATTGTAAATGGATAACCCATTCAATGATTGGTGTTGTACACCCCAATAAAGGCTCGACTTATGCAAGAGAATCATTACGATTGTGGCATCCTTGTTTGCAAATATGTTGACTACCTCGTGCGGGGCAATATTGACCTTAGTAATGAAAAATGGTCAACGGAGGATGTATTGGTCTTTAGGTATAAAATAGCTTATGAATTGTTCAAATGTAAGGCTAGAGATATACCGAGAGACTAAATCATTTAGAGGTTAATTTTGAACATGTACTCTTAATTTGAATATGGATTAAATGGATGATATTTTAACTCATTTGAAATTGAATTGGGTGGTTTTGGTATTGACTATGTGTCTTTGTTGGTTAATTTGGTATTGAAAATGTTTTCATATTGGTGATTTTGTTATTGAACAGGTATGGGTTGGTACCATGCTAATGGGGTTGGTGCCAACTCTGTATGCTGGCTACTCCTGTGATAACTCAGAATTTCAGAAATTATTGAAATAAGAATTTAATAAATAAAATTCTTATTATAAAATATTTTGAATTCGAGTAAAAATATATATTCATATATTGGGAAGATAAGGTTAATAGTTAATTAAACTATTGAAGAAATTAAATGAAATTGTTAGGAAAGGAAATTAACTGAGTAATATTAGTTAATTTAATTAAGTTGAAAATTATATTATGCAATAATATAAATTGAATATTATGTCTTGTTGGAAATGAATTTGTAACGAATTAATTTCATAAATAATGTGAGTAATTCACTTAATTTAAATAGTGAATTGATGTTGTTAGTTCCCAAAGGCACAAAATCTATCTAGAAGGGGGGTTGTATAAATATTTTAAATTCTTTTCGTTTCAAGATACTTGTTAGTTTTGATAAAGATTTAATCACAGCAGAATTGAGATTTGTTTGCTTTCCTTTTAAGATATAACGAGTTAACAAGAGTTAAGCAGTTATGGCAAGAATATAAGAGACATAGTGATTTTAAGTAGTTTAGAGCATTCAAAGCTCCTAGTCCACTCTTCTACTCCTCGAGTAGGAAATCCACTAAGGATATCTTTACAATCTTTGAATCTCACAGATTCTTTCAAGACCAACAGTCTTGGAACTTCTTAGTTCACTATTGAACTCTTCAAGTCCAGCAAACTTGGTACTTCTCAGTTCACTTAGAACTCTTCAAGTCCTTCTGACTTGGAACTTCTTACTTCATTTGATAGTAGTTGAGTTCTTGAATGATGTTACTCAGTTGTCATTTAGACTTAAGTTCGAAAGAACTGAGTAGCTGAGCAAGCTTTCTTTTCAGATCGTAGAGTTGAGTGTTGAGTGTTCTTCAGCGTTTTCGTTCTTTGCTTACTTAGTTCTTGCATCATCTTTTCTTTTACATATAAGGTGTCTTTGAAATTCATCCGTTGGAAGATTTCAGTTGAAGCATTAATTGTATTTGACATTTCTGAGCACTGATGGTGACTTTTTAGAAATTTTTGTCCAAATTTATCCGCCCATCGACACTTTGTAGATCGCTATCACATCTAATACCTGAAAAGGTGTTTTCTGCTGACCCATAGTACTTTCCTTAGCTTCTTCAATACGTTTCTTTGTTGCATACTAAGGATGACTGTTGTGTCATTGGGACTCCTGATACTCTCAACATCTATAATCCATTCCACATGTGTTGACTTTTATTATTAAAAAGAATAGACACTATTCGATGCTTCTGATGCAGATAGATGATCCACTACTATCTTAATCGTGGTGTCTTGCCACCTTGGAGCTTGATCTGGTACTGAAGGATGAGGACACTACGATTTCTCTTAAGTTCCGGTACTTTACGATCTTCATTTTCTTGACTTTCAAACTTTACGATTCCGAAGTTTGACTCGGCAGGCGTTTGGACCACTCTATGATTCCAGGAGAGGCCCTCCAAAGCAGACAAACTACGATTCTTGATACTCTACGATTCAGCCTTGGCTTCTGTAATCTTTTGATTAGCTCAACACACTACGATTCTGCTGATGCCTATCTATTACATCTCAAGATATAGATCAACCTAACAGCTTTGATCTTCTCTTCTATACATTCATTTACAAAATGATAAACATTAAAGCTCAGATCAACTTAACAAGTTTGATCTACCACTAAGCCCTTGTACATGTGTTCCTTGAAGGACTTTACATATAATCATGAATGTGAGACCCCAACTTTTATGAATACAGATTTAATTTTCTCGAAATATTTTTTTAATATTATGGCGTGGATTTGAGATAGTGTTATAGTTGTGGGTAGTATTTATAAATTTTGCAAAGTATGCAAGTTGTTATAAAATATTAGTTTGGTCGGGGAATATTCTTTTTGTCGGGGAATCCCCTTACGATGGCACAATCATTGGTGGACCCCACAACGGAAGTATTGTCGTAGTTAAAAAAATGACAGAATTATCATTTTATAAACGAAGAATGTGTTACCGATAAAACTTTTGAACTACTACAGTAAAGTAAAGAATGCGATGTCTGGCGTGGTTGCATAATAGCGATTTATATTGATTATTGATGCTTACGTAAGAAGTCACTTTCGATTATACTCAATTATTGATGCAGTAATTTTTGCATCATATCTCTAATATTATTGATTCAATTATTGTCACAGTATCTGTAATTCTGTAATTAAGCACACCTAGGGGGGGTGAATAGGTGTAAATACTTAGAAGTGATCTACAATGGCTAATTTTCAAAGTTTACTATAATAGGCTATAATCGAACGGTCTATCCCTGTCCGTATTAGTTATATTCTTCGTCTGTTATAAATGGACAGCTAATACCTGTCCGTATTAGTGTAAAAATTTTTCGACGTAAACAAAATCTGCAGAATATAGAAGCTAAAAACAGAAGCAAAACAACAGTAAATCACACCGAGATTTTTGCGTGGTTCAGCCCCCATCCTCTACTCTAGTAGCCTAACAGCTCCATCAACTTTAAATAAGAGTCCTTAATAAAACCAATTTCTAAAAAATCTCTCAGATACGTATAAATTGGTAGCTCAATATATATATATATATATATATATATATATATATATATATATATATATATATATATATATATATATATGGAAGGATATAACCCCACAATTAAATATGAGAAATTTAAGGAATATTAAATGATTTTCAATCTCCTTAAAATAATCCAATTTGAATTAGACTTCAAAGCAAATCAGGATTGGACTCAATATATATACTATATAAAACCTTAAAGCATGTGACAAAAATAATCAACTTGTTTTACTCATTCCAATACTGCAGTAACTTGCGTGAGCTAGGAAACAAAGTGATTACTCCATGCAATAACCCATGCAAACTATTATATATTAAATAATTAATATGCATAAAAATATTTGAATAACATGACCCAATTAAATTATAAGTCAATATAAAATAAATTAAGCCCATATAAATATTGTCATCATTAAAACCACAAAGTATATAAACCAACATTCTCCCGCTTTTTGATGATGACAATATATTATCTTTTAAATTTATATGTTCCCCCTATCTATAAGGTTCACCTAAATTTATGCATATTAAGGAGCAAAAAAAATGACTTGATCCAAATAACCATCATTGCATATAGTATCTCACTACCAATATGAATACCAAGTCAATTCAAATTTCAAATACCAAATATCTCTCCCCCTTTGTCATTATCAAAAAGAAATCATTAAGCACAAGTTGGTTATAACATAATCATCATTACCCAAATATCTCTCCCCCGTTGTCATCAACAAAAAAAGAGAAATCAGTGAGATCCTTAAATTTCACATCATCCTTGAATTTCACATTCTAACCACATACAGACATTCCAAGTTCTCTTCTCAAAGTGCAAAAACGCTCTTCACTTAAAGGTTTTGTAAAAATATCTGCCAATTGATGTTCAGTAGGGACAAATACTAAGTTAATTAATCCTTTAGCAACATTATCTCTTAAAAAAATGATGTCTCACTTCAATATGCTTAGTACGAGAATGAAGCACAAGATTTTTTGAAATATCAATTGCACTAGTATTGTCACACATAATAGGCACATTTTCACATATCACATTAAAATCATGAAGAGTTTGAATCATCCATAAAATTTGTGAACAACAACTACCTGCCGCCAAATATTCACCTTACGTAGTAGACAAGGCAATAGATGTTTGTTTTTTTGCTTTGCTGCTTTCTGAGGCTTTGACCTAAAAATTCACAAGCACCACTTGTGCTTTTTCTATCAACTTGGCACCCTGCATAATCTGCATCTGAGTATCCAATTAGTTCAAAACTTGGAGATACAGGATAGTATAAGCCTAAATTAATTATGCTAGCTAAATATTTAAATATTCTTTTTACCGCTTTAAGATGAGATTCTTTAGGTTGAGCTTGAAATCTAGCAAAAGGCATACACTATACATAATATCCGGTCTTGATGCAGTTAAATAAAGTAAAAACCAATCATACCTCGATACATTGTCACTTCAACATCTTTACACCAGTAGCATCCGCAGATTGGCGATGGTAGTACTCATTGGTGTTGACTTTGGTTTGGTATTTTCAAAACCAAATCTCTTTAATAACTCCTTTACATACTTGGATTGGTGAATGTGAATCCCTTCATTGGATTGTTTGATTTGAAGCCCCAAGAAATAGTTTAATTCGTCCATAAGGCTCATGTCAAACTCATTATGCATTCATTGGGAAAAACACTCACACAAAGAGTTAGTAGTAGCTCCAAAAATTAATTCATCCACATAAATTTGAACAATTAATAAATCTTTATTTTTGGTTTTAATAAAAAGAGTAGAGTCAATCTTACCGCGATTAAAACCATTTTCTAATAAAAACTTGCTTAGTCTTTCATACCAAGCTCTTGGAGCTTGTTTTAATCCATACAAAGCCTTTTTCAATTTAAACACATGATGTGGATATTTTTCATGTTCAAAACCGGGTGGTTTCTTAACATATACTTCTTCATTTTAGTAACCATTAAAAAAAGCACTTTTCACATCTATTTGATATAATTTAAATTATCTAAAGCATGCATAGGCTAATAAAATTCTTATAGCTTCCAACCTTGCAACAGGGGAAAAGGTTTCTTCATAGTCTATACCTTCCTGTTGTTTATAGCCTTGAGCTACCAATCTAGCCTTATTTCTAGTGATTATGCCATTTTCATCAAGTTTATTTTTGAAAATCCATTTTGTACCAATTATAGAAGCATCTTTAAGAGGTTTGACAAGATCCCATACTTGACACCTTTCGAATTGGTTTAATTCTTCCTGCATAGCAATAGACCAATTTTCATCTTGAACTGCTTCCTTGGCATTCTTTGGTTCTATTTGTGAAAGAAATGCGAAGAATGCACAGTAATTCCTTGCTTTCCTTCTTATGTTCATCCAAGTGTTAGGATCACCTATGATCGAATTTGGTGGATGATTTCTCACTATTCTAGATGGTTTAGGAAGCCTTGCTGTAGTCATTTGTTCGTTGGATTCAAACTGTGGTATGTCACATTCTGCATCAGTGTGTTCATCTGATTTTTCTTCTAAATCGGATGGGTCTGATTGTCTGTTTTTTGGTGTCTGCATGTCTAAGTTTTCTACTAAAACGGACGGGTTAGCCTGTCTAATTTTAGGTGTATTTCCTTCTGATTCGGGCGGCTTAGGCTGTTTGATTTCAATTGTCTTTCCTTCTGATTTGGACGGTTTAGACTGTTTGATTTCAACTGATTTTTCTTCTGATTTGGACGACTTAGGCTGTCCGGATTTAGCAGTTTGGCTTTCACGACTTAAATTGTTATTTCCTATAGAATCCTCATCTTTCTACATATCATAGTTAAATTCATCAAATATTACATGCACTGACTCTTCAACCTTTGTCTTGTCAAGATTATAAACTCTATATGCCTTACTATGTGCTGAATAACCAAGAAAAATAGCTTCGGTTGATTTTGCATCAAATTTTCCAAGATTACCATTAGTATTTAAAATAAAACATTTAGCACCAAACACTTTAAAATAATTAATATCAGGAATCCTTTTGTTTAGTAACTCATATGGTGTTTTTAACAATATGGGTCTAATCAATACTCTATTTAGAATGTAACATGCAGTACTTACAGCCTCTGCCCAAAAACTTTTAGGCAGTTTACTTTCTTGAAGTAACGTTCTTACAGTTTCTTGGAGAGTACGATTTTTGCGTTCCACTACACCATTTTGTTATGGTGTTCTTGGTGTGGAAAATTCATGTGTAACACCTCTCTCACTACAATATGGTATAAAGTCTTTTCCAAATTCCCCACCATGGTCACTCCGAATACCAATTAGCTTGAGGCTGTGTTTTGTTTCAACATTCTTTATAAGCTTTTCAAATTCTGCAAAAGCTTGATCTTTAGTTTTCAAAAATAAAACCCATGTAAATCTTGAAAAATCATCAACAATAACAAAAGCATAATGATTATTTCCTAAGCTAGCATATCTCTCGGCTCCAAATAAATCAAGGTGCAATAATTGAAGAGGTAAAGAAGTTGATACCTGATTTTTGCTGATAAAGGAATTTCTTGCTTGCTTACCTAAATCGATATGCATTACAAATCCTGTCTTTTCATATTTTAGCTTTGGCGATCCTTTGACAAGATTTTTTTTGGTAGCTAATTTGTTAATCAATTCCATATGCACATGTCCTAACCTTACATGCCAAGAATAGTTTGATCTTGAATAGCGATTAGGCAAATATCTTCATTTTGATTTTCAAAGTTAATTGTATAAATATTACCTTCCCTTTGAGAAATTAGAGGAACATTGTGAGAAGCATGAATAATAGCACATTTATCTTTTTCAAAAATTACTTTATGTCCACTATCCATTAGTTGACTTACACTAATTAAATTATATTTTAATCCTTCAACACAATGAACATTATCAATGAAAACCTTACCATTTCCAATTTTACGTTTATCGACGATTTGGCATGTGGTGTCATCTCCAAAGGTAACAGTTCCTCCCTTCTTAGTAGTCAGTGAGATGAATTTAGTACTATCACCCGTCATGTGTCTAGAACACCCACTGTCTAACACCCATTTATGTGATGGTACTTTAGCTTTTAAACACACCTACAAAACAAAGAAGTAGCTCATTATTTTGGTACCCAAATCTGTTTGGGTCCGGTATTGTTAGTAGCAGTTAAATCTCTTTTCTTTACCCAAACTTGTTTTATTTTAATTTTGTTACATTTTGTATCAAAATGTCCTTTTAAACCACAATTTTGCAAGTAACAAAAGGTGAGCAATAAAGAGGCTTGTTCCTTGGTTTATTATTTATTACTCTAATTTTATAGTAGTGCTTGTAATGTTCTTAACGGGATTGTATCCAATTCCTTGTTTATCTAGACTTGACCTTTGAGCACCTAACATTATATTTAAATTCTCTTCCCCTTGAACAAATTTTGCAAGATCCTTTTTCAATGAAATTATTTCTTCCTCATTATTATTTTGCATGTTTAATATTTTTCCATCATTAAAAGCATCAATACAAATATCTCTCATTTTCAAACTTTCTTTTAAAACATTATTTTCCTTTTAAAGATCATTAAATTCTTCATTTAATTTGTTTGCATGATTATATAGAATTTTATTATCGTTATTAAGATAATCAATTTTAGCATTTAACTTAGATACTTTACTCGATGTGCAATCTTTAACTATTTCTTGTTTTTCTTCAATTAATGTTTCTACCTCTTTCATTAAATCATTTATCCAATTTTTTAAATGAACATTTTTCTCTTTAATACGAATATTTTCATTTTTTAAGACTAGATAATCAGAAATAGTAATATCACCAAGTTCAGAGTTTACCTCAGATGATTCTTGATTGCATAATCCAGTGAAACACAGTTGAGCAGTTTCATCTTCTCCCTCGTCATGATTGGACTCATTATCGCTCCATGTCATTAACGCCTTTCCTTTTGCATTGTTTGCTTTGTTCTTCCTTTTTAATTGGAAACAGTCTCTCTTGAAATGTCTGGGCCTTCCACATTTAAAACAGGTATCTTCTTGTGGCTTTTGCTTGGCGTCTTTCTTGTTGTTGAATGACTTGCCTTGGAACTTTGATTTATTCTTCTTTCTAATCAGCTCTCTCAATTTCTGGGACATCATAGCTATTTCTTCATCGGAATCTTCATCAACACCTTCTATGTAGCTTTGAACTTGAAGAGCTAAGGTCTTCCTTTTAGGTCCTTCATCTTCTTCATCATACCTCTTTAGTTGATTTTCAAATTCTTCAAGTTCTCCAAATAACGTTAGAGTTTCCATCGTGCTGATTGTAGTTGAGTCTTGAAGAGTTGTAACTTTTGGTGCGAACCGTTTGGGCATGACTAAGTATCTTTCTATTTATCTCCCTTTGATTAATTTTCCGGCCGAGCATGCTTAGAGAGTTCATGAGAGTGAGGAATCTAGCTTGAGCTTCTTTAATGGATTCATTCTTCTCTAACCTGAAAAGTTCATATTCTTGCATTAGCATACTTAATTTAACTTCTTTTACCTTTGTAGTTCCCTCATGGCTCATGATGATTGTATCCCATATTTCTTTAGCAGTGGTGCATGCAGAAACTTTGTCAATTTCAACTTGAATCATTCCACTTAGCAGCGTGTTCATGGCTTTGGAGTCGTAGGATACCATGTATGATTCATTTGAATCCATTTCCATGAGAGTCTTCAGTTTTCCATCATCATGTCTTAGAATGACAGGGCCATTCTCAACAACCCACCATTCCCATGGGTCTCGTTTAAGATAAATCATCATTCTAAACTTCCAAAAGTTGAAGTTTTCACTTCCGAGCAACAAAGGTGGCCGACTTGTGGATTGACCTTCTTGAAAATTGAGGTGTGCGATAGGATCTTTCCCTACGACCTACAAAGATCAATATTAGTAGAGCCTTGCTTTGATACCAAATGTAATTCTATAATTAAGCACACCTAGAGGGTGGGGGGTGAATAGGTGTAAATACTTAGAAGTGATCTACAGTGGCCAATTTTCAAAGTTTACTATAACAGGCTATAATTAGACGGTCTATCACTGTCCGTATTTGTGAGACCCCAGATTTTATGAATAAATATTTAATTTTCTCAAATTTTTTTTTTATATTATGGTATGGATTTGATATAATGTTATAGTTGTGGGTAATATTTATAAATTTTGCAAAGTACGCAAGTTGTTATATAATATTATGTTTGGTAGGGAATATTCTTTTTGTCGGGGAATATTCGTGCGGACAAGCATGATCATTAGTGAACCCCATAACTAAGTAATCGTCGTAGTTAAAAAACGACAAAAATATTTTATGAAAATAATTGGTGGAGGTTTTACCGTTAATCTTTGTTGAACTATCCGGTAGTAAAAGTACGATGTCTGGCGCTGGTTGCATAGTAGCACACACAGATTGATTATTGGTGTTTACGTGATAAGTCACCGGTTATACTCCATTATTGCTACAGTAATTGCTACATCATATCTCTCATATTATTGATTCTATTATTGTCACAGTATCATCTGTATATGTTATATTATTAAATCAATAATTGAGACGACAAAGTTATTCATATTATTAAATTGCAATATTTATAATATCTAGAAGTTTTGTCAATGAGAGGTTTGGTCACCTAATTGCGCGCCAATAGGGAGAAATCCTTATTGGAAAGCCCCTCTCATCACCGGGAACGACCTGGTTGTTAAATATTGTGAGTTATAATATTAATGATGAATAAGTTCGTGTTGATTAAAGATGAATTTGATAGTTCCATTGTGTTGGGATTATTTGTGTGAGTAGAAATCGACATTTATTTAGATAATAATTGATGTCTAGAGATTATATTGTTCAATCGGGTATTTAGGGCACTTTTCGTGTCAGAGTTACTATTCACGAGTTACTATTCACGAGTTATTATTCATGAGTTACTATTCATGAGTTACTATTGAGTCACATTCACTTACTATTAGGGGAGTTGGTGCAAGATTGATAATACTTGCATGACTAAGTTAAAAATGGAGGTATAGATGGAGGTACTATATCAGAATTAATTTTTCACATGTTTAGAACTATTGAGTCACATGATTTACTATTGATTCACATGATTTACTATTAGGGGAGGTGGTGCAAGTTTGATAATACTTGGATGACTGAATTATAAATGAAAGAAAAGTTGGAGGTATTGTACTGTAATTTTTCGAGCCCCAAAATGTGCAATTATCGAAACTATATTTTTCTATAAATAGAAGCTCATTCTTCCTTCATTTCTCACCAATTCACTAAAGCTTTAGAGCCATTATTATAGAGAGAAATTATAGAGAGAAAAGAAGAAGAAGTCTCTGAACCTCCTTATTATTGCAAGATATCCAAATCTTCTTTTGAGGTGAAGGGTATTATTCTTTTGTATTCATGAAGAGAGCTATTTTTATTCCATTCCTTATTACATTGAATAACTTTTGTTTATGCTTAAGTCCGCATATATGGTGAAATTCTTCTCATTATTTCATTCTTTATTATTATGTTGAATAACTTTGGTTATCTAAATACCGCATACATGGTGAACTTCTTCTGTTACTCCATTCTTTATTATTATGTTGGAATAACCTGTATATGCAAAGTCTTTGCATACATGGTGAAATTCTTCTATTATTTCGTTCTTTTATTATTCTGCTGAAATATCCTATCTCATGCATTTTCACGGGACTGGTTCCATTATTTATTTTTACGCCGGAATATCACATGTATGCGCGTTTACAGGACTGGTTCCATTATTTATTATTCTGTTGGAATATCCTATCAGTGCGAATTTTTCCTGACTTGGTTTCGTTCTTAATTATTCTGTTGGAATATCCTGTGAAAGCGGATTACGCTTTGACCGGTTCCGTTTTTTTATTATTACGTTAGGAATAACTCATTCATCATGCCTCTATCGCATGCATGGTGAATCCTTCAGTTATTCCATTCTTTATTATTTTGTTGGAATAACCTGTCTATGTGGATTACCACATGCATGGTGATTGATCCTTTGTATTCATTCCTTATTAAATTATGGAAATGATCTATTTACGTGGATTATGAAAAAAGTCATAATAAAAGCAATGGATTGATGAAAACAATGGGTATATGTAGTATTAGTAAGTGTTATGATAAGTTATGTTGGTTGTTATGTGAAAACATGAAAGTTTCTTAGAAATCACAAAGAATTGAAAAATTAGATTTTGGTGAAAATGGAATATGAAATTCAATTGACCATATCTCCTATTATATTTCAAATTTTTGAGTGTGGTCAAGTCCTAGAGTTAGATCTATGAGTTTACTAACTTATCCAAGTGGAATCACTAAAAAAGGTGTTGTAGATTTTCGTGTGGACTGTTTTTAGCAAAGGAGTCAAAAGCTATAAATTATAAAAATGATACTGCCCAGAAATTTAAAAGGGCTTTTTCGGCCACTTAATTTTTTAGAAAAATTCCGGCCTTTTTGGACATGAAAGTATATGGTATAAAGTACCTCCTGTCCAAAAATGAGCTCATTCCGACTTAAAATGAGCAAGTTATGACCATTTCAATATTTAGGTTTTTCCGATTTGAAACGCTATAATAATCGAGTTCTATAACTCCGATGACCATGAAATTTAAACTAACATGTGTAAGATTCTGCCAAGATTTGAGAACTTCTGGAGTTAAACTTGAGGTAGCTAATTTCTGAAGGAATTAATTAGAAATTGAATTTTGAAAAATAGTAAATGAATTTTAAAAATTCTGAGAAAAATATATGTTCATTATGTGACTATATTCTGCTAAATCCCAGAAAAGAAATATTTTTGGGACTGATTTGGTATTTTACATGAAAATAGTTTAGTTACGAACATATGAGTTAAATATGTTATGTGAAGTAACAAAGTTGGAAAATAGGATTTTATGGCTTGGGAATCCTATATAAGGTATATGCAGATTTTTGATAAGGGTTTTGATCATTGGTGATGAAATCTTATGAGTATGACATTCTTTGAATGATTAAATGCATTATTTGGTAAAGTGGAAACAAATGAAATAAATTGTTTATAAGTTTAGAGGTGATTAAAATATTGTTATAATATTAATAATATTAGATTATGAGTTTATTAAGTGATTGATAATATTTGGATAAATTTAAAGTCTTTAATATTTATCCTTGTTTTAGTTTGATTAATGCTTATATCATTGTCATCATCCTCACGCTTATATGGTGATGAAAGTTATCTTTGGCTTACGTGCGAAGATGGACTGTTGTTTATTGAATTATATATCTTTGGCTTACGTGCAAAGATGGATTGTTGATTATTGGTTTTATTGTTGTATATCTTTGACTTACGTGCAGAGATGGACTTGGTATGATTATGACCAGAGATTATTCGGTATAGTCATGACCATTGATGATTTAAAGAATATCCTAGGCCCGAAGTGCAGGGATGATTCGATGATGTGGTTTATTTATTAAGCTGAGTCTCAGCGATAAAAGTGATGAAAAACTTTTAAAACATAGAAGATAGTATATATCATGCTCTACTTGACTCGTCTATTGGATTGCTTATTCCACTGCAGTTAAACTTGATGTCTATTGTATTTTATCAGTTTAACATTGTGGAAGACTAATGATAATTTATCCTGCATTATCTTAGTCATAATATTTCTTACTGGGCTAGTTGAGCTCACCTTTTCTTTCATTGTTCTCTTCAGGAAATGAGAATATTGCTGGGACGAGTCGGGGAACAGAGTGATGGTCCAGATGATAGCATTAGTAGTCCTCATTATTCTGTTAAATAGGGTGGTATTAAATGTAATGAGGACTAAATTTGAGTTTGTATACTGTCTATGAGGACTCCATTGAGAGTGGATATTGTCTAGAAGGCAATATTCTTGTTTAAACTCTCAGTTTATGTTTTGTCATATTTTACACGACAGTTGTATAATTAAGTTGTATTTGATTTATGTACCATGTATTTGGCGACTCAAGATGGGTGATGAATACCTAATTTTGGGGGCGTCATAGTATTAGTTATATTCTTCGCCTGTTATAAATGGACAGCTAATACTTGTCCGTATTAGTGTAAAAAATTTTTGACGTAAACAAAATCTGCAGAATATAGAAGCTAAAAATAGAAGCAAAACAACAGTAAATCACATCGAGATTTTTATGTGGTTCGGCCCCTATCCTCTAGTCTAGTAGCCTAATCCACGACCAATCCCAACTAGGATTGGAGACTCACTTTATTAAAATAATACTCAGCAATTACAAAGTAAATAAAAACTCCCTGTTGCACTGACAATCGATTAGACACCTCTGCCCCCTTTTCACCTCTGCAACACCTTTCACTTCTAAGACTTTGATAACTTCATTGAACAGACTGAGTATTACTAAAATAAAAACCCCAAGCCAATCCTAGACATGTACTACTATGTTTACAATAGATATTGAAATAAAGGATACAAGAACACTGTAAACCAAGACTAAAAGAATGATATGATAATTTGTATCTTGAATAGCTTGAAGAATTTCTATTCAGTAGTCTTGTCCTTCCAATGTCGAGCAAAGCAGTATATATATAGAGAAGATAGCAACGGCTATGTAACGTTCCAATTCCTCCTGCAACGGCTAGTACTTTTTGATTGAAATAGGAGATCAACATTACCAATGACAACCTCAGTAGATAAGGAAATACAACTATGAAGAAGTTAATTAAAAATCAAATACTAGTTGAAAGAGTCGTATTACAATTAGCAAGATCCCTTAAAAAATAGCAATTACTGTTTAACATGTGACAAATAACAGCTCCATCAACTTTAAATAAGAGTACTTAATAAAACTAATTTCTAAAAAATCTCCCAAATACGTATAAATTGGTAGCTCAATATATATATAATGATAACACACACACACACACACACACACACACACACACACACACACACACACACACACATATATATATATATATATATATATATATATATATATATATATATATATATATATATATATATATATATATATATATATATTGGAAGGATATAAGCCCACAATTAAATATGAGAAATTTAAGGAATGTTAAACAGATTTTCAATCTCCTTAAAATACTCCAATTTGAATTAGACTTCAAAGCAAATTAGGATTGGACTCAATATATATACTATATAAAAACTTAAAGCATTTGACAAAAATAACCAACTTGTTTTACTCATTCCAATCTCACAAAGAATTTGCGTGAGCTAGGAAACAAAGTGATTACTCCATGCAATAACCCATGCAAACTATTATATATTATATAATTAATATGCATAAAAATATTTGAATAACATGACCCAATTAAATTATAATTCAATATAAAATCAATTAAGCCCATATAAATATTGTCATCATTAAAATCAAAAAGTATATAAACCAACAGTATCATCTGTATAATATATTATATTATTAAATCAGTAATTGAGACGAAAAAGTTATTCATATTATTATTTGCAATATTGACAATGTCTAGAAGTTCTGTCAAGGAGAGGTTTGGTCACCTAATTGCGCGCCAATAAGGAGAAATCCTTATCGGAAAGCCACCTCTTTCCTGGGAACGACCTGGTTGTTAAATATTGTGATTTATAATATTAATGATGAATAAATTCGTGTTAATTATAGATGAAATTGATAGTTCCATTGTGTGGGAATTATTAGTGTTAGTGGAAATCGACATTTATTTTGATAATAATTGATGTCTGGAGGTTATATTTACCAATCGGGTAATTAACCGGATAAATGAGCAATTAATTGCTATTGATTCACATGATTATAACTATTTATTCACATGTGTGTACTATTGATTCACATTCATTTACTATTATGGGAGTTAGTGCAAGATTGATAATACTTGCATGACTAAGTTAAAAATAGAGGTATAGATGGAGGTACTATACTGTAATTCATATTTTCACATGTCCAGAACTATTGATTCACATGATTTACTATTGATTCACATGATTTACTATTAGGGGAGGTGGTGCAAGTTTGATAATACTTGCAGGACTAAATTAAAAATGAAGGAAAAGAGGAAGGTATTATACTGTAATATTTCGAGTCCCAAAACGTGCAATTATCGAAACTATATTTTCCTATAAATAGAAGCTCATTCTTCCTTCATTTCTCACCAATTCACTAAAGCTATAGAGCAGCATTATTATAGAGAGAAATTATAGAGAAGAAAGAAGAAGAAGTCTGCTACCTCCACTATTCCGAGATCCGATCTTCTTTTGAGGTAAGGGTATTATTTCTTTCAGATTCATGAAGAGAGCTTCATTATTCCATTCTTTATTATTATGTTTGAATAACTTTGTCTATCTGAAAGTACCGTATACACGGTGAAATTCTTATGTTATTCCATTTTTATTATTACATTGGAATATCCTCGTCTGCATACGGATTATGCATGACTGGTTCCATTCTTTATTATTCATTTGGATATCATATCGTACGTATATGACATTACGCATGACTCGGTTCTATTCTTTATTATTCAGTTGGAATAATCTATCTGTGCAGATTACGCATGACCTGGTTTCATTATTTATGAAATAACCTGTCTGTGTGGTCTATCGCATGCCTGGTGAATTCTTCTGTTATTCCATTCTTTATTATTCTGTTGGAATAACCTGTCTACGCGGACTACCGGATGCATGGTGAATTCTTCTATTATTCCATTCTTTATTATTATGTTGGAATAACCTGTCTATGAGGATTACGTCATGCATGGTGAATGATCCTTCGTATTCATTCTTTATTAAATTGAGGAAATGATCTGTCTACGTGGATTACCGCATGGCGGGTGAAAATCCATTTGCAATTTCAGATATTATATTATACTCATTATGAGATATCATTTCTTTTGTACTACTCGCTGGAATATCATTTTATTTGGTATTTTCTTTTTACGAGTTACTATTTATGGGTTACTATTCACCCGGTTACTATTTACTCTAGTATTATTCACTCGGGTGTTAGGGGCACTTTTCGTGTCGGAGTACTATTTATAAGTTACTATTCACCCAAATATTATTCACTTGGGTATTTGGGGTATTTTTCATGCCGGGGTACTATTCCCGAAGTACTATTCACGGGGTACTATTCATGATAAAAAATTGATTCTTTTCTGTCCAAATTATTTTTGGTAAATGAATATTATTCTTGAATTTTACTCTACAAAGCAGTATCATGTTGATAATTTGTACGTTATTCATTCCTGGATAAATTAAATTATAAATCTTTAAAATTTATCCTTGAACTTATTTTATTGAATTATTATGTCATTGTCATCATCATCATGCTTATATTGTGATGAAAGTCATCGTTGGCTTACGTACATAGATGGACTTGGTATGATTATGATCAGGGATTATTCGGTATAATCATGACCGTAATATAACGAATGATGTGGTAAAAGTCCTCATTGGCCTGTAGTTCATTGATGGACAGTTGTTGGTATGATTATGACTAGGGATTATTCGGTATAATCATGACCATTGATGATTACATGAATATCCTTGGCCGTGGTGCAGGGATGATGTGGTTTATTTATTAAGCTCAGTCTCAGCAATAAAGTTGATGAAAATCTTTTTAAATCATAGAAGATAGTAGATTTTATGCTCTACTTGACTCTTCTAATGGATTGCTTATTCCGCTGCAGTTGTTGATCTAAAACTTGTTGTCTATTGTATTCTATCAGTTGTTATCTTTGTTGAAGGCTAAGGATAATTTATTCTACATTATCTTAGTCATAATATTTCTTACTGGGCTAGTTGAGCTCACCCTTTTACTTTCATTGTTCTCTTCAGGAAATGAGAACGTAGCAGGGACTAGTCGGGGAACGGAGTGACGGTCTAGATGATAGCATTAGTAGTCCTCACTATTCTATGAAATAGTGTGATAATAAATGTAATAGGATTGAGTTTGAGTGTGGATATTATCTAGAAGACAATGTTCGTGTTAAAACTCTCAGATTATGTTTTGTCGTATTTTACACGACAGTTGTATGATTAAGTTGTATTTGGATTTATGTACTATGTATTTGGCGACTCAAGATGGGTGATGTATACTTGTTTTGGGGGTGTCACAGTTGGTATCAAAGCTTAGGGATATGATCCCTGGCTGAGATGTGAGACAAGAACTAGGAGGGGAGAGACAGGAAATTCCTTCGCTAGTATGACCTACCTAAGTTTATTTGGTATTTAATTGGTCAATCAGAGTATAGGGATAATATGTGATATGTTAATTAACCCTTGTTTTGTGGCAGTATTTGAAAATTGCATCCAAAAATATTGAGATAAGCAATGAAGCACATGAGACCGTTGAGTCAGCTGAACCAAAAGGTAACGACCAACAACACGATAATAATCATACCGGTGGCAACGACCATCAGAGCAATGATAACCATCGTGAAGGAAATTATCAGGCAAGAAATGGTAACCACTTCGGTGGTAATCATGGACAAGATAATAAAAGAAATGATTCAAGAGGAAAATTCAAGAAGAGAAGATTTAACAACGATGGAAAGACAGCAGCACCAACACCCATTTTCAAGGAAGGAGAACGACCACCAATTGTATGCTTTAAATGCGGAGGGGAGGGACATATCCGTCCAAACTGTGTGATGCAGTCCAAAGCATGTTAAAATTGTGGAAAAGAAGGTCACTGTGAGACCCCAAAGTTTATAAATAAAGATTTAAATTTCTCGAAATATTTTTTTTGAATATTATGGTGTGGATTTGATATAATGTTATAGTTATGGGTAATATTTATAAATTTTGCTAAGTATGCATGTTGTTATAAAATATTCGATTGGTCGGGGAATATTCTTTTTGTCGGGAATATCCGTACGACGACACAATCATTGGTGGACCCCACGACGGAAGTATTGTTGTATTTAAAAAACGCAGCGAATTATCTTTTATAAAATAACGGCGGAAGTTTTACCGTTATCTTGTTGAACTACCCTAGTAAAAAACACGATGTCTGGCGTGGTTGCATAAGAGCAACACTCAGTATTGATTATTGATGCTTATGTGATAAGTCACTCGGTTATACTTTGCATTATTGTTTGCGATAGTTGTTGCATCATATCTCTCATATTATTGATTCGATTATTGTCACAGTATCATGTGCATAATATGTTATTTTATTAAATCGATAATTGAGACAACAAAGTTATTCATATTATTAAATTGCAATATTTACAATGTTTAGAAGTTCAGTCAATGGGAGGTTTGGTCACCTAATTGCGCTATGATAGGGAGAAATCCTTATTGAAAGCCCTCTTTCCTGGGAACAACCTCGTTAAAATATCATGAGTTATGATATTAATGATGGATAAGTTCGTGTTGATTAAAGATTAATTTGATAGTTTCATTGTGTTGGGATTATTTGTGTTAGTAGAAATCAACATCTATTCCAATAATAATTGATGTCTGGAGGTTATATTGATCAAACGGGTATTCGGGAAACTTTTTGTATCGGAGTTACTATTCACGAGTTACTATTCACCGAAATTACTATTCACTCTAGTATTGTTCACTCGAGTATTTGGGACACTTTTTATGTCAGAGTTACTATTCACGAGTTACTATTCACGGGTTACTTTTCACCGAAATTACTATTCACTCTAGTATTGTTCACTCGAGTATTTGGGACACTTTTTGTGTCGGAGTTACTATTCATCGAAATTACTATTCACTCTAGTATTGTTTACTCTAGTATTTGGGACACTTTTTATGTCGGAGTTACTATTTACGAGTTACTATTCATGAGTTACTATTTACGAGTTACTATTCACGAGTTACTATTCACCTGGATACTATTCACTCTAGTATTGTGCATTTGGGTACAATATTATTCCATGAGGAGATGTGCTAATTTTTCAGACCGTTGGTTGAATGAATCAATATGGACCGCTGGTGGAAAGTTATAATAGTGAATCAATATGGATCGCTGGTTTAAAAGTTAGAATTGTGAATTAGTATGGACCGTTGCTTTAAGTTTTAATAGTAAATCGATATAGACCATCCGTTTAAAAGTAAATCGATCTGGACCGTTCATGAATTAGTTACTATTCATTCCATTCTTCTATAAATAGAAGCTTATTCCTTCATTATTTTCTTACGAATTCACTGAAACTCTAGAGAGAGAAATTATAGAGAGAAAGAAGAAGAGTATTCTGCTACTTCACTACTTCTATTTTTAGTTTCTTTTACGGTAAGAGGTGTTATTCTTTCTTATTCATGAAGATAACTTCAATTATTCTATTATTTATTATTTTGTTGGAATAACCTGTAAAGGTGGCATACCCTATACATAACCTGTATACGCGGCATACCCTATACTTGGTGAAATCCTTATTGTATTTCATTTTTTATTATTCATTGGAATAACTCAGTGTCATGCTGGCTTTACCTATACTTGGTGGAATGACCAGATATACGCGGTTTACCCAATACTTGGTGATCTTCTTCATTATTCCATTCTTTATTATTATGTTGGAATAACTGCTTTTTATGCTGAAGTACCGCATACTTGGTGAAATTCTTTTATTATTCCGTTCTTTATTATTCTGTTTAATGTCCTGCTTGGTGTAATTTCACGACTTTAGTTCCATTATTTATTATTCCACATTTAATATTCTGCCGGAATATCACAGCTTGCGTGAATTTCACGACCGGTTCCATTATTTATTATTCTGCTGAATAACTTTGTCATCTAAGCACTTAGCATGCATGGTGATTTCTGTTGTTATTTCATTCTTTATTATACTCGGTTGGTTAAAGTTTTGACTTCTATACTCCATGAAATTAGTGGAATATCCTTGATATTTGCGCTTCATCCAGTATCATTTCATGGAAATATTCTTCTGAGCATTCTTGAATTCTACTCTACAAAGAAGTATCATGTTGACAATTTGGACGTTATTGGTTCCTGGACAAATTAATTCTTGAACTTGTTTTATTGAATTCTTATATCATTGTCATCATCCTCATGTTTATATTTTTTTAAAGTCATCTGTGGCCTGTAGTGCATAGATGGACTTGGTATGATTATGACCAGGGATTATTCAGTATAATCTTGACCGTAATGTTACAAATGATATGATAAAAGTCCTCATTGGCCCGTAGTTCATTGATGGACAGTTGTTGGCATGATCATGACCATTGATGAATACACGAATATCCTTGGCCCGTAGTGCATGGATAATTTGTGGTCGTGATACTAATGAATATCCTCGCCGTAGTGCGGGGGATGATGTGGATTATTTATTAAGTCGAGTCCCAAATGATAAAAGAGATGAAAAACTTTTGAATCATAAAAGATAGTATATTTTATTCTCTACTTGACTCTTTTAATGGATTGCTTATTCCACTTTGCAGCTAAACTTGTTGTCTATTGTATTTTATCGCTTTAACATTGTTGAAGGCTAATGATAATTTATCCCGCATTATCTTAGTCATAATATTTCTTCTTCGGGCTAGTTGAGCTCACCCTTTCTTTCAATTGCTCCTTCAGAAATGAGAACGTAGCGAGGACTAGTGGGGACCGAGTGATGGTCCGAGATGATAGTATTAGTAGTCCTCACTATTCTCGTTAAATAGTGTGACAATAAATGTAATGAGGACCTAATTTGAGTTTGTATACTGCCTATGATGACTCCATTGAGAATGGATATTGTCTAGAAGGCAATATTCTTATTTAAACTCTCGCTTTATATTTTGTCGTATTTTACACGACAGGTTGTATAATTATGTTGTATTTGATTTATGTACCATGTATTTGGCGACTCAAGATGGGTGATGTATACCTATTTTGGGCGCGCCATACGATCCTAACTTGGATTTTGTCGCGGCACCAAAGTCAAGCCAGCAATGGGGCAGTGGCACCAAAGGCGGATCTGAGACAAAACAAAGTCGGTGGTTTCAGGGAGAGTGTTTTCGTGACTTCTCAAAAGCGAGTAACCCGACGAAGTTAGTACACTCAGGTTAGTTAATTATAAATTCTTCTGAAGTCTATACCTTATTACATACCGGTTCTACCCATTCTTTTATCTCTCTTGCTTGCGCTCAATGTTTAAATTTGACTCCGGAGAAATTAGACTTTGACTTATCGGTTGAAACTCCGTTAGGAGAAACCTTCATTTCATGTGCTATCCAAGTCTTGGATGAGAGTCACAGTTTTGAATGATATTTCTATTGTTAATAAATTTCCTGACGTATTCTTGAAGACTTCTTAGCCTACCCCTAGAGCGTGAAATCAAATTCTGTATTGACCCCAGTACAAAAACCATTTCTAAAACCTCAAATATTTCTTCAACTAAAATGAACGTAACATGCGCCAAAGATGTTGGCTCGAGCTGTTGAAGATTACGATCGTACCATTCAATATCATTGTGGAAGAGCGAACGTGATAGCTGACACATTGAGTAGAAGATCGTATGCGTTTACGAGTGCGATGTTGTTAACACAAAAACTCATTTCGTATAACTTACAAATGATGAAGATAGAGTTAAAGACTGTGACAATCCAAAATTTTATTTATAATTTCAAATATTTATTGAATTAAATAAATATTTTTAATTGATGTGTTTGTTGTTTAGTAGATATTTGATGGATTATTTATTAGTAAGTAAATAATTCATGAGTTATAGAAATTAACTTAATTAAGATAAAAGAGTGATGAATTAAATTTATGAGATAATACTCTAATTTAACTCAATAACTAAATTAGGGAGTTATAAAGGATTATATGGTTTGTTATAGTGTTATTTAATTTGATTTTTGTAATTAAGGTGATGTGTTAATTTAATAAATAAAATTATAATTATAATAAAATTATAATTTTATTGTATTGGTTTATGTGGTAAATGGATTTAATAAATTGTTATTAGATTTAATTTAATTTGAATATTGGAATTTTTTTAAATAAAGTGACAATAAATATGACTTATGAAAATAGATTAAAAGAGTTTTAATTTGGTTTTACCAAACAAAGCCTTAGAGCTTTTTAAATTCTTATTTTAATCTTGTTTTGCCAAACTAGGCTTAAGGAATATTAAGTCTTTATTTTTAAAAGTGTTTTGCCAAACAAAGCCTTATGATTTTTGAATTAAAATAATAATAATAATAATATAATAAATATTTAATAAATGATACATAATTATTATAGTTAATATAGTATGTCAGTTTTAGACGTTAATTTTTGTGCGTTGGTTTTTACGTAAAGGTTTGGTCTAAGCCTGAGAAAAGAGAAGAAGAGAGGAAGAGAGAAATTGAGAGGAAGAGAAGAAGAAATCCTATGTGAAGGTTAGAGAATCAAAGACAAAAACAAGAAGATTGTTTGAGTTTTCTAAGTAATCAAAGGTAATAATCTAATTTTAAACTGTAGTTGTGTTTTCTTAAAATTACTTCACTGTAATTAAGTTTTGATGATGAATTTCTTGATATGTTTATGGGTATGAATAATCTATTATATGTAATCTATAATTATGTTTTGGGTTATCAAAATCATGAAAAATATGATGAAGAAGAGGAAATTGAGTTATTGATGAAATATGTATGTTATGGCTTAGTTGGAGTCAAAAATTGATGGTTAGGTCATGTATATAATCTGAAATTGATAATAGATGTTGTTAGTACGATAAGAAACGAAAAGAATGCAAGTTGAATGAATCAATTTGGTTAAGAAACGAATTCATAGTGAATGAATTCGCTAAACATGTTAAAATATAAAAGTTTAGTATGAACATAAGTTTTGGGTGAAGATTTAGGCTAGCTAGTGTTTCTATAAATTGTTATAATTCTAGTATGTTGTAGTTCTATGAATTACGAATCCATAGAATCAAAAACGGACTAATTTGGATGTGTATAACTTTCGAGTTATGAAGATTAAGAGGAGAAAAAGGGTCAAAAATCGCAAAGAACAAGAACTTCGTGTCCGTGTTTACTAATCCAATGAATTGCTGCTATGCCTAAGTCATTTAGGGTGCAAATGTTGCGTTGTGCCCAAGGCTTAATTAGATTACAATTGCGCCCAAAGCATGTCAGGTGTGATTGCTTTGACCTGGTTTAGTAAAATAGGCATAACTTTTTCATACGAACTCCGATTGAGGTGATTCAAGATGATCCGGAACGAGGACGAATAGACCTACAACTTTTATTCTTTAAGTGTTTCAATTAGAGGTCAGGAACAGGGGTCAAAATGGTCATTTGTAGGACTGTTGTGTTTTCAGAGGCAATCGGAGGGCGTCGGGCATGCACGTATGCCAGTGTAATGCTCTTGACGATAAAAGATATTGTTCTAAGTTATAGAACATAAATATTATGAATTATAATGATGCTTAACATTAATAAATGATATATTAGATATGTTGAATACACACACTAAGCACACACAAGAGAGACAAATTGGGTGTGTGACGAATAAACATCGAAACGCCGTGATAAGTGATAATGAACGTAAAAAGTTTTTTTAAATCAAATGAAATGAATATTATAAGATATTGAAAAGTGTTAATATAAAACCAATAAGTAGTCCTAACAAGACTTAAACATTTGAATGAACTTCGAATATAAAATATAGTGAGCTATAAGTTGAAAGCTAACACAATAAAATTGAACATTGTGTATTGATAATAGGAAGGGTTATGAGGTGTAGAGTAAAGTTTACATTACAACTACTATGCATTGCTATGTGACTAATAGTTGATGTGCATGATTATATAATTGTGTAGGGCACGTGAAGTGTAGATAACTGTAAGCTGTTAAACTGTTATTGGTAAACAACGATCAAGACAAGTCTTTCAGTTCCTATTTGTTATGTGAATTTAACTGTTTTAAATCTTTATTGAAAAAGCATGATGTCTTATATATATGTTGAATGTATGAAATGTTAAAGTCAACTTATGACTACGTTGATTTAGTAAAGCATGCTGATTGAGCAAGGAACTCAATCTTTATACTTGTTATATGAACTGTAACATGTATGTTATGTTAGTCCAATGTTTATGGGATATATGTTGAGTAAGTTATTATGTGCTACGTGATGCATGAAAACTGTTAGATTTTGCTGGGCTATCGAGCTCAACCTTGAAAAATAACCATTTTTGCAGGTTAAAGATTAAAGGTAACACTATGTGCTACTTGAATGACGTGGATCAGAAATAATACACGACGATTAATATTTTTTTTAAGCTAAAGTTGTTATTTCTTTAAACCATGATTAAGATTTATGAGATGTACTAAATGTTTTATGATGTATAGTTTTATGTTGAGTTGTAAAGATAAAGTTAGAGTTATCTGATATGTAAAGGTTATCGAATTGAATTGTAAAATTTTATACAATAATAGTGATAAAGCAAATCATAAAATAAGATTGATTTAAAGACATGAAGATGATAAAGGTTTTTATTCAGGGAATTAAAGTAAGAAGATAGAAAAGTTTAAATTATTCCGCATATTATTAAGTTTAACATTGAATAATGATGTAAAATCAGAAGTTAGACGTGTTATTAACGACCGAAGTCAATAACTGTATTGTATGAATTTTGGGGTCATTACAAAGACTCTAGGGACCCACGTGAAGATAACGAATATACGAGTAGAATCGACTTTAAGCAATAAAGTTAAAAGCCGTTCAAGCTACACACCCGGAGCTGATGAATACGAAGAAGAAGGTTCAAGATGGTGTTATTCTAGAAGCAAGAATCGACGAAGAGAGGAAATCTCAACCCTCGATTTAATTGGCTCATTGAAATCCTCGATCGAGTAGGAACTGGGGCCTATAGACTCGCCTTACTGCTAAGTATGTCGCGTGTTCATAACATTTTTTTTACGTATCGGTGTTACGTAAATATGTGGGTGACCTGAACCACATTATTAAAATATAACTAGACGAGATAGCAGAAGATTTAATGTATGAGGAAATACGTGTTAAAATCTTGGATAAGAAGGATCGTATTCAACACTCAAAGGTTATACCTTAAGAGTTAGAATTTGAAATGCAGTCAAGGTATCCTCATCTCTTCGGCATACCAGGTACGTACGTAAATTTCGAGGGAAAAATTTCATAAGGAGGGGAGATTGTGAGACCCCAACTTTTATTAATAAAGATTTAATTTTCTCAAAATATTTTTTTAATATTATGGTGTGGATTTGAGATAGTGTTATAGTTGTGGGTAGTATTTATAAATTTTGCAACGTATGCAAGTTGTTATAAAATATTCGTTTGGTCGGGGAATATTCTTTTTATCGGGGAATATCCGTACGACGACACAATCATTAGTGTACCCCACAACGGAAGTATTGTCGTAGTTAAAAAAATGACAGAATTATCATTTTATAAATGACGAATGTGTTACTGATAAAATTGTGGAACTACCCGGTAGTAAAAGTACAGTCATACGCGTGGTTGCATAGTAACACACAGTATTGATTATTGATGCTTACGTAAGAAGTCACCAGGTTATACTCAATTATTGCTACAATAATTGCCGTGCATCATATCTCTCATATTATTGATTCAATTATTGTCACTAGGTATCATCTCAGATAATATGTTATATTATTAAATCAATAATTGAAACGGCAAAGTTATTCATATTATTATTTGCAATATTGACAATGTCTAGAAGTTCTGCATCGAGGAGAGGTTTGGTCACCTAATTGCGGCTAATGATAAGGAGAAATTCTTATCTGAAAGCCCCTCTTTCCAGGAATGACACGTTGTTAAATATTTTGAGTTATAATATTAATGATGAATAAGTTCGTGTTGATTAAAGATGAAATTGATAGTTCCATTGTGTGGGAATTATTAGTGTTAGTGGAAATCGGCATTTATTTCGATAATAATTGATGTCTGGAGGTTATATTGATTAATCGGATAATTAACCGGATAAATGAGCAATTAATTGTTATTGATTCACATGATTATAACTATTTGTTCACATATGTGTACTATTGATTCACATTCATTTACTATTAGGGGAGTTAGTGCAAGATTGATAATACTTGCATGACCAAGTTAAAAATGGAGGTATAGATGGAGGTACTATACTGTAATTCATATTTTCACATGTCTAGAACTATTGATTCACATGATTTACTATTAGGGGAGATGGTACAAGTTTGATAATACTTGCAGGACTAAATTAAAAATGAAGGAAAATCGGAAGGTATTATACTGTAATATTTCGAGCCCCAAAATGTGCAATTATCAAAACTATATTTTCCTATAAATAGAAGCTCATTCTTCCTTCATTTGTCACCAATTCACTAAAGCTATAGAGCAATTATTATAGAGAGAAAAAAGAAGAGAAGTCTACTACCTCACTATTCCAGTATCCAGTCTTCTTTTAAGGTAAGGGGTATTATTTCTTTCGTATGCATGAAGAGAGCTTATGTTATTCCATTATTTATTATTATGTTGGAATAACTTTGTCTATCTAATCTTGCATACATGGTGAAATTCTTCATTATTCCATTTTTTATTATTACATTTGGAATATCTTGTCCGCAATGGATTCGTATTTACTCGGTTCCATTCTTTATTATTCTCGCTGAAATATCTTATGCATAAGGTATTACACGCATGACATTCAGTTCCATTCTTTATTATTTTATTGGAATAACTGCATCGTGTGGATTACGCATGACCGGTTCCATTATTTATTATTCTCATTGAATAACTTTTATGCATGCGATTATCTATCGCATGCACGGTGAATTCTTCTCATTATTCCATTCTTTATTATTCATTAAGAACTGAACACGCGACGGACTGGATGGGATGCATGGTGAATTCTTCTGCTATTCCATTCTTTATTATTATGTTGGAATAACCTGTCTATGTGGATTATCACATGCATGATGAATGATCCTTCGTATTCATTCTTTATTAAATTATGGAAATGATTTGTCTACGTGGATTATCGCATGGCGGGTGAAAATCCATTTACAGTTTCGTATATTCTATTATACTCGTATGAGATATCATTTCTTTTGTACTCGTCATGGAATATCATTTTATTTGGCATTTTTCTTTTACGAGTTACTATTCATGGGTTACTATTCACTCTAGTATTATTCACTCGGGTATTCGGGGTACTTTTCGTGTCGGAGTACTATTCATAAGTTACTATTCACCCAAATATTATTCACTTGAGTATTTGGGGTATTTTTTATGCCGGGGTACTATTCACGAGGTACTATTCCCAAAGTACTATTCACGGGGTACTATTCACGACGAAAAATTGATTCTTTTTTGTCCAAATTATTTTTGGTACATGAATATTATTCTTAAATTTTACTCTACAAAGCAGTATCATGTTGACAATTTGGACGCTATTCATTCCTGGATAAATTAAAATATAAATCTTTAAAATTTATCCTTGAACTTGTTTTATTGAATTATTATGTCATTGTCATCATCCTCATGCTTATATTGTGATGAAAGTCATCTTTGGCTTACGTGTATAGATGGACTTGGTATGATTATGATCAGGGATTATTCGATATAATCATGACCGTAATATAACCAATGATGTGGTAAAAGTCCTCATAGGCCTGTAGTTCATTGATGGACAGTTGTTGGTATGATTATGACCAGGGATTATTCAGTATAATCATGACCATTGATGATTATATGAATATCCTTGGCCGTGGTGAAGGGATGATGTGGTTTATTTATTAAGCTGAGTCCCAACAATAAAGTTGATGAAAATCTTTTTAAATCATAGAAGATAGTAGATTTTATGCTCTACTTGACTCTTCTAATGGATTGCTTATTCCGCTGCATGTTGATCTAAAACTTGTTATCTATTGTATTCTATCAGTTGTTATACTGTTGAAGGCTAAGGATAATTTATTCTGCATTATCTTAGTTATAATATTTCTTACTGGGCTAGTTGAGCTCACTCTTTCTTTCACTGTTCTCTTCAGGAAATGAGAATATTGTTGGGACTAGTCGGGGAATGGATTGACGGTTCAGATGGTTGCATTAGTAGTCCTCACTATTCTGTGAAATAGTGTGATAATAAATGTAGTAAGATTGAATTTAAGTATGAATATTGTCTAGATGACCATATTCATGTTAAAACTCTCAGATTATGTTTTGTCATATTTTATATGACAGTTGTATGATTAAGTTATATTTGGATTATGTACCATGTATCTGGCGACTCAGAATGGGTGATGTATACCTGTTTTGGGGGCGTCACAATGAATATTTACTTTCAACATCAAATTTTAAATATGCAATCTCCCAACAATCTCCCCCTATTTGATGTTGACATAACCAAGAAGATTTATATCATGATTATTAATTTCTAGATGCAGTTGCTAGAAAGTGAATATGACTTAGTGTTTTAGTGAGCAACTGAAACCTCTAGAGAATAAGCATGAATTTATTGATGTTTGCAAAGACAGATATTACAATTAATCTTAGTTACATCAATAAGAAATGAGTTTCAACTTATCTCTACTTCTTCTGCCTTTTGCTCTTTGGAGGATTAGCATATTCTGCATCTCTTCTGCTCCTGATGACTTCGTCTCTCCAAGCTATATCTTCCATCTCGCTTTGACTTAGCCTTTCCAAATGATCGTGTCTATTCATGAATGCAGGATCTCCAATTGACATTCTCAGGCTTGTGGTGGTCACCTCTTGTGAGCTGGGAGAAGGCCCTTGACTACTTAGTGGTTGTGCCATAATAATTTGTTGTTGTTCAGATCGTGGAGTCTGATGGCGAGGTTGTCTTGCAGGAGGACTCCTTGAAGATTGAGCAAGTTTGCCTTTTCCTCTTCCTTTTTCTCCTTCCCCTTTATTCTCCCCCTTCATGTCAGCATCAAAAGTTCGAATCTTCAGAAAGTCTAGTCATGCCTTGTACGAGCTCGTGGAGATGATTCTTGGAGTGAGCAATGTTTGCACGATTTTCTTAGATCAGAGAATCAGTTCAAGATTCTCTCTTTTATAGAATGGCCTAGAAAATTTCTGTTTGTTTCATTTGGCCCATGGAAAATGCTTGGAATTCTTTCATTTGGGTTCGTAGACTGGTGAGACTCTCCATCATAAGCTTATTTTGAGATTCTTGAGTCTGTTGCAGGATGAGAACTACTTCCTTATGCTTCTTGGCATCCTGAAAGTGAATTTGATCCCTTTCATTTATGCTCTGAATCATTTCCTTTATGATCTCCCTAAGCTTCTTTGTAAGCTCAGTACTTAGGTTGCTGGGGAGGGTGTTGGTAGCATCGATCAAATGAGACAACCTCAAATGAACAAGGTCTGAGTAAACTTCAAGATCTTCTTGTATGTCCTTGGTCACCTTCTGAGATGCTTTAGATAACTCCGTTTTGGTCAGAAGATCCGATATGAGTTCATGGAGTAACTTATTATTTAGAGGAGAGTCTCTTATATATTGATCTTGCATATTGTAGATAGCAAGATCAAGATTGAAATAGTCATTGGTTGAGGAGGAAGGGATATCTGATGGAGGAGCATGTGTGTGTGGTTGAGTCTCAAGAGGAGGTGACTCTACGATTTGAGTCGGTGACTCTACGATTGGATTGTGATCAGTAATCGTAGAGTGAGAGATAGTAGGAGATTGGATCAATACAAAATTATGCACATTTGGTTCATCAGTTACAGGATATTGGGATTCTATAAATGGAAATTAATTTAGTAGATGTAATATCACTTCCAACCATCTTGGTAAGTCATAGAATTGGTTGAAGGTTGATGGTGGATAGTGACTAACCCTAAAAAAGATGGGAATAGATTGTACCTCACGCCCATTATCTGAAGAGGGACCGTTAGTAATCAACTTTCGGGTAAAAGTGAGGTTGCCTAGGAATCCATGAGTTAGCACAGAGATTACTGGATAAGTTTTGAAGGTCCAGAACATGTGATCCCAGGAGTTGAGGATTTGGGTTCTATGAAAGGGCATCATAGGTAGATAGGAGAACAATTGATTGTAGTTGGCTCTCCTATACCCATCCCAGCCTACTGTAATAATCTCAACTTCATCATCCTCCTCTTCTTTGTCTTCATTTGAAGTTTCCACTACATCAATCATCTCCACTTCTCTACTTTATTCTTCTGCTCTCTCATCCTCCATAGCTTCAATTCTTTCTATTTCTATAGTTTTGAAGCTAGAATCTCTTGAGGGACTGAGGAAGGTTCATGATGGTCTCTTGGAAATTCCTCATCAGCTTTAGCCTTTTCTGCCATAGGGACCTCGTGAGGCTCCCCCTCAACTTGATCATCCATTTGAACTCCAAGCAGCTCCCCCCTCAGCTGGAGCATTTTCTAGTGTAGGAACTTTAGGAAGCTCCCTCACAACTTGAGCTGTATTCTCCTTGCCTATTTCGTGTAGCCCTTTCTCAGCAGCTATTCTTCTGTCTTCATCCTTTAATACTCCTTCATTGACAAAAATGTATTTCTTGACAATCTTTCTTTTTTTTTCTCTTAAATTTGACCACAACCTCATTATTTTCTTGATTTGCCATTTCTGCCAAGTTTGATAAAATTTGAGAAAATATCTTGAAGATCCTTGTAAAATCCCAAATTTTACGAATAAAGATTTAATTTTCTCAAAATATTTTTTTGAATATTATGGTGTGAATTTGAGATAATGTTATAGTTGTGGGTAGTATTTATAAATTTTGCAAAGTATGCAAGTTGTCATATTATATTTGATTGGTTGGGGAATATTTGTTTTATCAGAAATATTAAATAAATGACACAATCATCATAGTGGATCCCGTAAACGGAATTATTGTTTGATTGAGAAAATGACAAAAATATTTTATGAAAATAACTAAGGAAGTTTTACTGCTAATCTTGTTGAACTACTCCGGTAGTAAAAAAATACAATAATATGCGTAGTTGCATAAGTAAGACACACGGTATTGATTATTAATGCTTACGTGATAAGTCACTCAGTTTTGTTTTATTAGTATTATTAATGTAATAAAAGCAGTAAAAGCTTTTATATAAAACAAAATACTTTTATAAAGTTATTCTATAAATAGAATATATTATATTCTATTATGCATAGTATTTTGCATAGTAAAATCTTTTATATAAAAGCAGAATACTTTTATAAAGTTATTCTATAAATAGAATATATTATATTTTATTATGCATATGTTTTATAGTTATGCGTATAAAGGTTTTTGCATAACAAAATCTTTTTATATAAAGCAGAATACTTTTATAAAGTTATTCATTTTATTAGATTATAAATAGAATATATTATATTTTATTTAAAATATTTTGCTTTAAATATGGATAGTCTCGATTAAAAGTAAATCAATCTGACCGTTCATGAATTAGTTACTATCTAAATCCATTCTTACATAAATAGAAGCTCATTCCTTCATTATTTCTTACTTAATTCATTTGAAACTCTGAGAGAGAAAACTATAGAGAGAATTCTTCTTCTATAATCTTGAGCGTATTTCTTTAGAGTTTAAGAAAACTTTGAAGCGTAAGTATAAGTTTTTTCTTGAGTATATCCTCGCCTACCAATGAATACTCTTCTTTCAAATGTAAGGGATATTATTTGTTGTACACAGTAAGGGGTATTATTTCTTTTGTATTCATGAAGAGAACTTATATTATTCCATTCTTTATTATTCTGCTTGGAATAACTCAGATACGCTCATGGGCTACCCTATACTTGGTGAAATTCTTCTATTATTCCATTCTTTATTATTCATTGGAATAACTTTGTATACGCCGATCTACCCTATACTTGGTGAAATTCTTCTCATTATTCCATTCTTTATTATTACATTGGAATATCCTCATGCGCATGCGTTTTCTTTGGGACACGGTTTAAATCTTTATTATTCTGTTTGAACATCCCGTCGGTGAGAATTTACTTTGATCCGGTTCCGTTATTTAGTATTCATTGGAATAACTTTTATCTATGGGAAGCATCTTGGATGCATGGTGATTTCATTGTTATTCCATTCTTTATTATTACATTAGAACATCCCATTGGTCATTGCGAATTTCACTTTGACACAGTTCCATTATTTATTATTCATTGAATAACTTTTATACGTCTGTGCAATACCGCATGCATGGTGATTTCTTTTATTATTCCATTCTTTATTATACTCAGGTTGGTTAAAGTTTTGACTTCTATACTCCATGAAATTAGTGGAATATCCTTGATATTTTAAGCTTCATCCAAATCTTTTCATGGAAATATTCTTCCGAGCATTCTTAAATTTTACTCTACAAAGAAGTATCATGTTGACAATTTGGGCGTTATTGGTTTACGGATAAATTAATTCTTGAACTTATTTTGTTGAATTATTATGTCATTGTCATCATCCTCATATTTATATTATGTTGAAAGTCATCATGGCTCAGTGGTGCGTAGATGGACTTGGTATGATTATGACGAGGATTATTCGGTATAATCATGACCGTAATGTTATAAATGATGTGGAAAAAGTCCTCATTGGCCGTAATGCATTGATGGACCGCTTTTGGTATGATTATGGCTATGGATTCTCTTGACCAAGGGTGCAAAGATGAATTATTTTATGGCATGATCGGAATAGTTGATGAAAACACGATTATCTTTGGCTTGTAGTGCATGGATAATTCGTGGTCGTGATACTAAAGAATATCCTTGGCCTGTAGTGCAGGGATGATTTGATGATGTGGTTATTTATTGAGCTGAGTCTCATCGATAAAAGTGATGAAAAACCTTTTAAATCATAGAAGATAGTAGATTTTATTCTCTACTTGACTCTTCTAATGGATTGCTTGTTTATTTATAGCTTAAACTTGATGTTTGTTATATTGTATCAGTTTAACACTGTTGAAGGCTAACGATAATTTATTCTGCATTATCTTAGTCATAATATTTCTTACTGGGCTAGTTGAGCTCACCCTTTCTTTCATTGTTCTCTTAAGGAAATGAGAACGTAGCTGGGGCTAGTTGGGGAACAGAGTGATGGTCCTAGATGGTGCATTAGTAGTCCTCACTATTTTGTGAAATAGTGTGTTAATAAATGTATTGAGGACTTATTTTGAGTTTTAATACTGTCTAGAAGACAATGTTTGTATTAAAACTCAGAGCTTATGTTGTATAGCTTATGTTGTATATTTAAGATTGTATTTGTATTCTGTACCATGTATTTGGCGACTCAGAATAGATGATGTATACCTATTTTGGGGGCATCACAATCCTCTTCTGGGGTGGTGTTAAGTCTGGACTCTACGATCGGTAGTGACTCTACGATCGAAGAGGAAGAAGATTTCTTGGACTTATGGCTGCGTTTTCCCTTCTTAAGCAGCTGTGAGATGGTAGCTCTATCTTTTTTTTTCTTCTTCAGACTGTTGTTCCTCCCCTTTCATTTTCTTCAGATTTTTAGTGCCTGAACTTCCCTGAGGTGCATCAGTGGTTGAACCTTGAGGCTCCTCTGTTGTCTGAGCCTTCATCTTTCTCTTGCCCTTGCTTTTTTTGACCAAAACAATGGGTTCTTATTTATTAATTTCTTCTTCTTCATCTGTTTCCTTCACAACTAACAAATTCCTTGGTAGTCTTGACTCCTTTACTTCACCAATCCTTCCACTGGATTCAGACATCATTCTGACATTTTCTGCTGGATTTCTTTTCCAGTTTTAAAACAGCTGCTGGGTCATCCTTCTGTTGGGATTGATAGATTCTCCTTCATTATCCCCAATTTTGTCACCCAGAGCTGATTGCAGGATGATGCTTATAAACCGCCCGTAGAGCATGTTTCCAGAGCTCTTTGATTTCTTTGAACTGAGTATACATTTCCTAATCCAATCGATGAGTAGGGCTCCATAGTTGAGGTGAATCCCAAAGCAGATTACTGTCATGGCCAGAGCTCTTACAGCATATGCATTTCCCAACAATATCGGCCAAAAACTCATATTTTTGAGGAAACTCTTTCTTCTTGTATCCCTTGACGGTCTGAAACTTTTTGTGATTCATCTTCTTCAGTCTTTCATGAAAGTCGATGACCTCCATAGATAGAAGTCCCTTTAAGTTGAAACCTAGGGCTAGGTTTATATCTTCAGCTTTTAGTTTAATTTGTACTCCCTTGACCCTTGTGGTGATGGTGTCATTCTCAAAAACTCCATTGCTGTAGAACTCCTTCACCAGCTTTAGGTAGATCCATGTGCTAGTGCCAGAGCTTCTTCAAGACTAACTTTCTTCAACAGAGATAAAATTTTATGAAATTGACGGTCAGCTGTCTTGAACTCGTCGAAGTAGAGTCAGTAACCAGTGATAACGTTTGAAGCCTCCATTGATTTTCTTGCACTGAAGTTGGTTGAGTGTTTCTGATGGCTAGGGTTTCATCTGGTAGAAAGAGAGAGAGAAATAAGATTTTTGAACTTCTGAGGTTAGTTTTCCAAAAGCCCCTTTTTTTTAAACTGTACTTGTAACTTCCCTCCACTCGATCTGCATAGTAAGGCATATGTCGAGTCCTGCTTGGCACCAAAATTTTTAATGTTATGGAAAATACTGATCTGCCCTTAGCTCCCCCTGAGCTAGTGTATCCTTTGGGAGGACTACGATCATCGAGGTTGCACTACGATCATTGAGGTTGCACTACGATCGTTGAGTTCACTTCTGAATCTTCTCTACAAACGTTGTTTGCCCTGGTCCTTGTGATGAACTTTGACTCAACATTCCTTATGGGTTAAGGTAGCTCAGGAAGGGCCAACCTCTTAGAGTGAATTAAGGGTTAGGTTTGTCCCTGAGGCGCTCATCAGAGGGATTGCTTGGATTTGTTGAAAATTTTGTCATCACAGGATGCTTCTTTGTCATGTCGAGGTAGCTCTTCGATCGTTGTCCTTCTTCAGTTATCTCTACGATTTTGAACAAAGCCTTTTATATCTGCATGGTTAGCATAAACTAGAGCACAAAGTTTAAGGTTGTAGATTTATCATGCTTAACTCACTTATGAATTTATTAATCTGGATTCATCTAGAGGCTTTGTAAACACATCAGCAAGTTGATTTCTAATAGGAATGTACTGTAAAGATATAGTTCCATTTTGAACATGATCCTTAATGAAATGATATCTTATTTCTATATTCTTAGTCCTAGAATGCATGATAGGATTGTGTGTTATTGCTATGGCACTTGTGTTATCACAATGAACATGTATAGATTTGAAATCAAACCCATAGTCTGCTGCTAAATGATTTTTCATCCATAAGATTTGAGCACAACAAATTTGCGCCATCAATATATTCAATTTTCTATTGTTGAGGTAGATACTAAGTTTTGCTTCTTGCTAAACTAGGACACAAGTCTGGATTCTAGCAACTGACATGTGCCACTGGTACTTTTTCTATCGATCTTGTAGCTGCAAAAATCAAACATCTCAGATATCATGTTAGTTCAAAGGAGGACTCCTTGGGATACCAAAGTCCTAAGTGAGGTGTGCCTTTGAGATACCTAAAAATCCTTTTTACAGCAGTCAAGTGTGATTCCTTAGGATTAGCTTGAGATCTAGCACATATGCATGTTGCAAACATTATGTCTGGTCTACTGGTAGTTAGATATAGAATAGAGCCTATCATACCTCTATATTGAGTTATATCAATACTTTTACCTTTCTCATCTTTGTCAAGCTTGGTTGCTGGAGCAATTGGTGTTTTTATGGGAGAGGTTGATTCCATGCCATACTTTTTAAGTAAGTCTTTAATATACTTGGCTTGGTTTATGAAGATTCATTCATCAATCTGCTTTACTTGTAATCCAAGGAAGAAATTCAGCTCACCCATCATGTTCATTTAAAACTTGCTCTACATAAGCTTGGCAAATCTCTTACACAATTTTACATCAATAGAGCTAAAGATAATGTCATCAACATATATTTGAATTAATAAGACTTTGTCTTTATGCTTCCTAAGAAATAATGTGGTATCTACTCTACCTCTAGTGAAACCATTTTCAATAAGAAAGTTAGTTAGTGTTCATACCATGCTCTAGGTGCTTGTTTAAGACCATATAAGGCTTTGTCTAATCTATAGACATAATTAGAGAGAGTTGGATTGATGAAACCTGGAGGTTGCTCCACATATACTTCTTCTTGAAGTTCACCATTTAGGAATGCACTTTTGACATCCATTTGAAATACTTTGAATTTTATGTGAGCAGCAAAGGCAAGGAATATTCTGATGGCTTCTAATCTGGCAACAGGTGCGAAGGTCTCATCGTAGTCAATGCCTTCTTCTTGAGAGTAGCCTTTATCCACTAGTCTTGCCTTATTCCTTGTAATTACCCCATCTTCATCCACCTTATTTCTGAAGACCCACTTGGTGCCAATGACTGGGTGATTTCTTGGTCTTGGAACTAATCTCCATACTTTGCTTCTTTCAAACTGATTTAGTTCTTCTTGCATGGCTTCTACCAACTTGAGTCTTCCATAGAGTCTTCTATCTTATTGGGTTCCATTTGTGACAGAAAGCTTAGATAGAAACACTCATTTTGAGTGGAAGCTCTTATTTTGACCCTTGCATTTGGATCTCCAATGGTTAGGTCTTGAGTGTGATCTTTTGCCCATTTGGTTCTTATTGGAACATCTGTCCTGATGCCTTCTTGTCTGAGATCTTCCAGATCAATTTCTTCCTCCTAATGTGGAGGTTCGTTGATTGGCGTAGTTCTCTCTACAATCTCCTCCCCTGGCTCGACGATTTCATTTTCTAGGACTACAATCGTGGTGTTGAGCTCGACAACCTCGTTCGTAGTGTCTGGATTATCATTCATAGTGTCTTGAGACACTATTTTGTCCAAGTCTGTTTCATCAAAGATGATGTGGATTGAGACTTCAACACTTAGTGTCTTTTTGTTGAACACTATATAAGCCTTACTGTCTGTGGCATATCCGAGAAAGATTCCTTCGTCAGACTTGGGTTGGAACTTTGTTAGATACTGTTTTCCATTGTTGGGAATATAGCATGCACAACCAAACACATGACAGTAGCTGACACTTGGCTTCCTTCCTCTCCACAGTTCGTAGGGATTCTTCTTTAACGTAGAGTGTAAAAGAGATCTGTTTTGAGTGTAGCATGCAGTGTTGACAGCTTCTGCACAGAAGTATTCAGGCAGACGTGTTGCTACTAGTAGAGTTCTTCCAGCCTCTATCAACATTCTGTTCTTTCTCTCAGCAACTCTGTTTTGTTGAGGAGTTCGTGGAGCTGAGAAGTTGTGACTGATGCCATTGTCTGTGCAAAACTGGTCCATTTCAGAGAAATCGAATTCTCTACCATGGTCACTCATTATAGCCTTGATTTTCTCCCCTTTTTCATTCCTCACTAGTCTAAACATTTTGATTAGTTGGGAGCTTGTTTCATCTTTTGAGTGTAGAAAGAACACCCATGTGAATCTGGTGTAGTCATCTACTACGACCAATGAGTATTTCTTTCCAACAAGGCTTGTCGTTGGAATTTGCCCAAATAGATCCATGTGACGCAACTACAAAGGCTTGTCAATTGAGTTGGAAGTTTTTCTCTTGAATGAGCTTCTAGTCTATTTTCCAAGAAGATAGGCATTACATGGCCTTTCTGTGACGCCCCCAAAATAGGTATTCATCACCCATCTTGAGTCGCCAGATACATGGTACATAAATTCAAATACAACTTAATTATACAACAGTCGTGCAAAATACGACGACATATATACTGTTAGTTTCAATACAAATAGTGTAACGTATATAATACGACAATATTCATACTCAAATTAATACATGCCATATAAAGTACAGCAACAAATATTTCAAGTCTCCAAAGGGACATGAGAAGATTTATGTTCTCTTCATTTTACTGCGGTGCACTTTTGATGCTTTTAGGATCGGGTTCTCATCACCCTATTGTTGTTCACCAAAATCAATTATTAAGTGACGTATAAAATACGACACACACATCTTAGGTCCTCAATACAATTATATATTGCATGTCATGCCATAGTGAAGACTACTAATGCTATCATCTGGACCGTCACTCCATTCCCCGACTCGTCCCAGCTATATTCTCATTTCCTGAAGAGAATAGTGAAAGAAAGGATGAGCTCAACTAGCCCAGTAAGAAATATTATGACTAAGATAATGCAGAATAAATTATCATTAGCCTTCAACAATGTTAAACTGATAACATATAATAGACATCAAGTTTAACTGCAGTGGAATAATCAATCCAGTAGAAGAGTCAAGTAGAACATGATATCTACTATCTTCTATGATATAAAAATATTTTCATCAATTTTTATTACTGTAATACTCATCAACAGTTCTTTGTTATACCCAAAATAAAGAGAACTCTCATAACCTGTCTTCACCTGAATCACCACAGGTTATAATTAAATTCACAATTCATATTTATAATCAGGTAAATCAACAGTTTCCCCTTGACACAAAGGCTTAATAGAACGTTTACTCAATATCTTTACCCCAAAGGCTAAAGATATTCAAATGTAATAAAAATAATCATACTAATCAGTTGTCTACCTTTGCACTATGTGCCAAAGATATTCAACTATAAAACCAATCGCTGAGACTCAGCTTAATAAATAATTCCCATCATCGAATCATCCCTGCACTACGGGCCAAGGATATTCGTTAGTATCACCAATGGTCATGATCATGTCATACACCCTGTCCATCTTTGCACTACGGGCCAAAGCTATCAATTAACAATTCATCTTTGCACGTAAGCCAAAGATATACAATTGTAAAACCAATAATCAACAGTCCATCTTTGCACGTAAGCCAAAGACGACTTTCATCACAATATAAGCATGAAGATGATGATAATGATATAAGCATTAATCAAACGAAATCAAGGATAAATATTAAAGACTTTAAATTTATCCAAATATTATCAATCACTTAATAAACTCATAATTTAATATTATTAATATTATAACAATATTTTAATCACTTCTTAAACTTATAAACAATTTATTTCAATTGTTTACACTTTACCAAATAATGCATTTAATCATTCAAAAATGCCATACTCATAAGATTTCATCACCAATGATCAAATCCCTCATCAAAAATCTGCATATACCATATATAGGATTTCCAAGCCATAAAATCATATTTTCCAACTTTGTTACTTCACATAACATATTTAACTCATATGTTTGTAATTAAACTATTTTCATGAAAAATACTAATCGGTCCCAAAAAATTTCTTTTTTTGGGATTTAGCGAAATATAGTCCCATAATGAACATATATTTTTCTCGAAATTTTTAAAATTCATTTACTATTTTTCAAAAATCAATTTCTAATTAATTCCTTAAGAAATTAGCTACCTCAAGTTTAACTCCAAAAATTCCCAAATCTTTGCAGGATCTTACACATGTTAACGTGAGCTTCCAGTTATAACATTTTTCATCGGAAAAACCTAAATATTGAAATGGTCATAACTTGCTCATTTTAAGTCGGAATGAGCTCATTTTTGGACAGGAGGTACTTTATACCATCTATTTCCCAAAAGGCGAATTTTTCTCACAAATTAAGTGGCGAAAAAATGCCCTTTAAAAATCCGACGAGAGCTTTTTCCATTTTTTTCACTTTTTCGTGCTTTGTTAAAATCAGTCCACACGAAAATCTACAACACCTTTTCTAGTGATTCCATTTGAATAAGTTACAAAAATCATAGACCTAACTCTAGAACTTGACCACACTCAAAAATTCGAAATATAATAGGAGATATGGTCAATTGAATTTCATGTTCTATTTTCACCAAAATCTGATTTTTCAACCCTTTGTGATTGCTAAGAAACTTTAATGTTTTCACATAATAACCAACATAACTCATCATAACACTTACTAATACCACATATACCATGATTTTCATTAGTCCAATGCTTTTATTATGACTTTCTTCATAATCCACGTAAACATATCATTTCCATAATTTAACAAGGAATGAAATACAAAGGATCATTCACCATGCATGTGGTAGTCCACATGTAGCGAGTAATTCTAACGTAATAATAAAGAATGAAATAACGTAAGGATTCACCATGCATGCGATAGAGACCGCATGCATGGAGTTATTCCCAATGTAATAATAAATAATGGAACCAGTCCCCCAAAACGCATTGCATACGATATTTCGACGGGATAATAAATAATGGAATAACAACGAGAATTTCACCATGTATGCGGTAGATTGCATAAACAAAGTTATTCCAATGAATAATAAAGAACTAAACCAGTCGGTGAAATTCGCACCAACAGGATATTCCAACAGAATAATAAAGAATGGAATAATAGAAGAATTTCACTATGTATGCGGTACTTTGCATATACAGGTTATTCCAACATAATAATAAAGAATGGAATAACAGAAGAATTTCACCATGTATGCGGTACTTCGCATATACAGGTTATTCCAATAGAATAATAAGGAATAGAATAACAATAGCTCTCTTCATGAATAAGAAAGAAATAATACTCCTTACAGGTATAACAAATAATATCCCTTACACAATAATGATATCTCTTACCTTAGAAAGAAACTGAATACTGGAGTAGAGAGGTAGCAGACTTCTCTTCTTTTTTCTCTCTATAGCTTCTCCCTCTAAAATTTCTCTATAATAATTGTTCTATAGCTTTTGTGAATTGGTGAGAAATGAAGAAGAATGAGTTTCTATTTATAGAAAAATATAGTTTTGATAATTGCATATTTTGGGGCTCGAAAAATTACAGTACAATACCTCCAACTTTTCTTTCATTTTTAATTTTGTCCTGCAAGTATTATCAATCTTGCACCAACTCCCCTAATAGTAAATCATGTGAATCAATAGTAAAATCATGTGACTCAATAGTAAATCATGTGACTCAATAGTTCTAAACATGTGAAAAATTAATTATAGTATAGTACCTTCAACTATACCTCTATTTTTAACTTAGTCATGCAAGTATTATCAATCTTGCACCACATCCCCTAATAGTACCAGAATATTAATTAATAGTACACACATGTGAACAAATAGTTATATAAGCATATGAATTAGTAGCAATTAATTGCTCATTTACCCGATTAATTACTCGGTTGGTCAATATAACTTCCAGACATCAATTACTATCGAAATAAATTTTGATTTCCACTAACACTAACAATCTCAACACAATGAAAATATTTTTCTCAGAAATTTCTTTTTAAAATTTTTGAAGTTTGACTTTTTCTGAAAAAGTCAACTGTTGACTTTTTTGACCAAAAAGTCAACCTCGGAAATTTTTTGTTTATAGTCTATTTCTACAAACACATTGTTCCGGACACAAATATCACGTCCGCGTCTCCAAATTCAACTCCGAACTCAAATTTGATTATTAATAACATTCATCATTAATATCATAACTCACAATATTTAACAACCAGGTCGTTCCTAGGAAAGGGGGCTTTTCAATAAGGATTTCTCCTTATTGGCGAACAATTAGATGACCAAACCTCTCCTTGACAGAACTTCTAGACATTATAAATATTACAATTTATTAATATGAATAACTTTGTTGTCTCAATTATTGATTTAATAATATATCATATAATGCGATATAATCTTGTGACAATAATCGAATCAATAATATGAGAGATATGATGCAAAGAATTCTCGTAGCAATAATTGAGTATAACTGGTGACTTATCACGTAAGCATCAATAATCAAAGATATTGTACAATCATGTGCCATCAGGCAACCACGCATATTACGTATTCGTATTTTTATCAATTTAACCATTTACTAAATAGAATAATAATTATAAAAATTGAATACTTTCATTTCATAAAATTCGGGGTCTTACACTTTCTTTGACGAAGCTGAACTTAGGTAAGCCTGCTACTAGATCCTTGGAGGCCAGTTTTGACATGCTTTTGAAGTTGAGATGAGATAGTCTTCTATGCCATAACTAGCTCATTTCTTTAGATGCTTTAGCCAGAAAGTATATTGCCTCGTCAGAGCTTAGTTGACCAAGATTAACAGTGTAGACGTTTCCTTCTCTTGTTTCGGTCATATTTATAGAAGATGTCTTCAGGTCTCTGACTTGACATTGATTGTTGAGGAAGGTGACTTGATGACCCTTGTCGCAGAGTTGGCTTATGCTCAGAAGATTACGTTGTAATCCTTCCACATAGGATACCTTACTGAAGGATACTGCACCATTCCCAGATGAGCCATATCCTCTTGCTTTGCCAGAGCTATTGTCTCCAAAGATGACTGACAGACCCTCCTTCTCTATGAAGTTAGATAGGAGGCATTTGTTCCCGGTCATGTGTCTTGAACATCCACTGTCCAGAAACTAGGTTGTGATCGTGGAGTTCTGTTCCTGTGGTAAGATTAAACTCTCATTTTGGTACCCATACTTGCATGGGTCCTACTTTGTTAGTACCCTTGAGAACCCAAATTTACTTGAATTTGGGTCACATATGCATAGGATTGTGGTAGCATATTGCAGACATATGACCAATCTTATTACATACAAAACATTTAATATGATGCATGTTTGTGTGTGTATGTTGATTCTTCCTCCATTTGGACTTATGTGGATTTTTAGCAATCCTTCCTTTATACTGGTTTTTCCATGTATCCTTGTGATTCATGATTTGTGAAGAGTGAAACTTGAATCTACTGCTCCTGCCCAGTTGGTTCGTGGAGTTGATTTTACTCGACTCTACGATCCTTTGAGGTTGGAGAGTAGTGTCTAAGTTACTTTTCTTTTTTCTGAATCCTAGACCAGCATGGGATCCATTGTGCCTTAAGGCATGGATTAGATCAGAAGAGCAGGGATGGACTGATTCTTCCTTTTGTGAGGATTTCACAAATGTAATGCTTCTATTAAAATTTAAAACATTACTAGAGCTAGTTTCTTTTATCTTTTCCACATATGGTTCTGAGATAGATTCCCCAAAACGTAATCCTGTTCTATCAGATGTACTTCTCTAACTAAAGATCAGGGAGTCCATGGAAGAAGAGGATTTATTCCATGTAAAGATTGTCTTTTCTAGCTCCTCAATCTTAGAGGTTAGATTTGACTCTCTTTGTGCATTAAGTTCATTGGTCTGTTTTAGGAGTTTATTTTTAGCTTCAAATTTGGAGAGAGAGTTAGCACTTAGAAGAGCTATTTTCAGTTCTTCTTGAACTTTCTCTTTCTCCTTTTAAAGAAGAGAATAATCTTTAGACAAAAATCTGAACCATTTCATGTATTGATGCAGATCAGATGTTATGCCATGTAGAGCAGTTCTTAAATCATCAATATCTACATCAGGAGAGTTAAAGTCAAATACCTCATCTATACTTACTTCATGAATGTTAGAGCTCTTCTTATCCTTTGCATGTTTGGCCATCAAACAAATATTTGCCATTTGAGGATCTTCATCATCTCCAGATTCAGGAGTTGAGTCGTTGTCTGAGTCACTCCACGATCCTCCAGCTACAAGACCTTTGTCTTTCTTCTGGAGCCTCTTGTTGCCTTTGAAATCTTTCTTTGGATTTGATTTCCTCTTTAGTTTTTCTCTAAGAGGTTTGTTGCTATTTGCAATGAAATGGTCAGGCTTCTTGCAGTTGAAGCATAAGTCATTTATCTGTTCCTGGCTGTTGTAGTTGTTGAACTTCTTAGGCTTGCTGATTTTGCCTTTACACATGAACCTTTTGAGTCTTCTAACCAGCATGGCAAAGTCCTCATCATCATTTTCATCGTAGTCGGAGTCATTTTCAGTGTTAGCTTTAGAGATGTCATCTATTGCTTTGAGAGCAACCCCTTTGTCCTTCTTTCTTCCTTCAGAAAGAGTTTCTGCTCGTTGAGTCAGCTCTAATTCATATGTAACGATCGAGAAATTTTTTTTTAATTAATTTAAATATTTATTGAATTAAATAAATATTTTATTAAATTTATTTATTGAGAAAAATAAATAGTTAATGGAATTTTGATGCAAGAATTTAGTAACTAAATTGTTTAATGTTAATTAAATTGAATAATGATAATTTTTATTTAAAAGATTTAATTTAATGAAATAATTAAATTAAATGAGTTGTTTAATATTTAAGAAAATAAATAAATTTTAAAAAAAAAGTAATGTTTAAATCTAATTTATTAATTAAATTAGATATATAATTATTTATTAATCATAAGTATAATTATAATAAAAAGTATAATTTTTATAATTATAAGTGTAAGCTAATTAAATGGGTTGTAAGTGTGACAAATAAAAACTATATAATATTATTAAAATAAATTAGAAGAAGGGAAAATGTGTTTAGCCAAACAAGGCTTTGTGGTCTTTGGCTTATTTTAACTGATGCAGACGTATTGTTTTGCTAACGGAAGAATACATGGGTGAAAGCCATATCAGTTTATTTTTACGCGTCTTATTTTCCTAAGGCTAACTACGACAGAGAGTTGGAGAAAGCAAGAGAAAAAAAAACACAGTGAGAAATTAAGAGAGTAAGTTTCTATGATTTTGCCAAGAGGAATGAGAGATTCACCATCTTTTGCTAGCATACAACTAGGGATTTAAGGTATAATTTATCTTATATTCTTTGCAATACCTATTTTCTATTAATTGAGAATTTCATTGGATAAGGTTAAGATGCTGATTTTGTGCATGTATACTCTTGCTAAACTTGTTAGTTATCGTTTATAATCCTATGTTGATGTTCAAATTCGTGTAAAATGGGATTGTAGGAAGAAATTGAGATAACAGTGTTTGTGCATGAAAAATGGTTTAAAAAAGTACAAAACTTCATACTCAATATGTGTTATAATCTGCAATTTGATGTTGGATTGTGTTAGTATGTTAAGAAACAAAAACAACGTAGTTTAAATCGTGTTAATTGGTTAAGAAACGAAGTCGTGGCGATCAAATTCGCTAAAAGTGTTAAAAGTGATGAAATTGGGGAAATTATGGTTTTGAATCTTTAAAATTGAGTATATGTAATGTTTATGTAGTTAGAATGATGAATGGCATGCTTAACTATGTTATTACAAAGTTTTAGATGTTGAAGTTTGGTGAATTTCTATGGAATTGGGATTTTTGGCTTATAACAGAGTCTGATTTCATGTTTTGCAAAAATTATTTCGGTGTTGAAGCCTTAAGATGACATGTGGCTGTTATTACTTGCCGTGGTACCATTGATAAAAAAGTGGTGTCATGGCGCGACTGGTGCAAAGGTCACTCACCCAAAGTGTTGAGTTGTTAACAACAGAACTTTGGAAATGCTAACCTAACTTATTTTAATGACCCTAAAACATATTATAAGATATAACAACATGTTGTAATCACAACATTGAAACTATAGATTATGAATTAGTAAGTTATGAAAGTTTATAATGTGATGTCATTTGAATTGAAATTGGTTTGCAATCACCATGTCGTATACAATGATATAATTGAGAATTCAGTTTCGTGTTACGTGAATGAATAGGATAATCAAGTTCTAAGTTAAGTATTATAGACTTGATTAAAATGGAAACTAAACTAATGAAATTGATGTTAATATAACTAATTAGTATTGTGATTCTTATGGTATATGTAGGGTAATTGGCGAACATTTATTATATTTGTGTAGCTTACACCCGAGGTAAGTTTCCTAACTTCATTCTTTTATTAATGAATGCAAGTTCTTTATCCTAAACTTCTATTGGGCGAGTTTCTTAACTTCATTCTCTTTATATGAATGCAAGCTTTCTATTATTAAATTATCGTTGTACAAGTTCCTAGATTCTATGTTAAAGTTGATCAAGCCTAATCTATCTTGTGTATGATTGTACAAGCTTTTGTAATCTAATTCGTTACATCGAGCATACTGAGTCTTGTTGTTGCTATTCAAGGCATATACTGCTTTAATTCATTGTTTAAATGGAAATTTTCCTAACTCTTTTGAATATAGTCCCTTGCATATATATACCATGTATGTTCAAATATATAATGTTGTTGTTCAATTCTATATCATTGTGTTGAACTTTCAAATAGCTTGCAAATTTTTATTGATTGAATTAATCTATAATTGAATAGTGTTCTGAAATTCTAGAACCACTGATAAACTAGTTCCAAACTAAACTTTCTTTAGTGCAGAAATTCTAAATCCAAACTGAGACGAACAACCCTAGTATAGGGGATTTTGTACGTGTAACGTTTAGATGTTTGTGCACAATACATGGTACATAGGGTTAATCCCCCTAAGTACGTAAAGAATGGTCTGTATAGTCTAAATGACTGTTAAGGTTGGGGTAATAATACCTAAATACCGGGGACATAGTTCGTGGTCTTAAGACCCTCAGATATTAAATTCGAACTTGTTTTCTATTTTTGATTCGTAGAACAAGTTCATTGTTTTTCAGCATTCGTTGTTCATTCACATGTTGTTATCACTACTACTCTTTATATCAGTGAGCAATTGTTTGCTCACTCTTGCTTTTAACACTGCAGCTAAAGTTGAGAAAGTCGATGAGTCATCTACTAGCAAAGGAAAGGGCAAGATGTCCAAGTGTTGAAGATTTATGATAATTTATTTAAATGAATTATGTTATAAGACTTATTTTATTTTTTGATGTATTCCGCAGACTTGTGTAATAATTTAAGGTTAGATTACCTGGGATTATTTTATAATGATGTAACCCTTTAATGGGAAAGATTATTATTTAAGTTATTTAAATTATGTCTTTATCCTTTATGATGGGTCGTTAGATGTAATAGTTTTTGATAGTGAGCACCAAATTTTGTGGGAATGAAGTACCTGTTGAACAGTCATTTCATGTAAATTCTTTGATTCTCTGATGGCTGTGGTTTTTGCGTCCCACTTTCCAGGCAAGGCTCTCATGAACTCTATGATTAGATCTTTATTTGGATAGATCTTTTCAAAGGCTCAAAGAGAGTTGAGCAGAACATTGAATCTTTCATAGGTGGAAGTAACATTTTCTCCTAGAACATGGGCAAACATTTCATATTGTTGAGTCAGAAGAGATCGCTTGTTTTCTCTGACTTCTTCAGTTCCTTCATGCATGATGAGCAATGCCTCCCATACTTCCTTTGTTTTTTTGCTGTTGACCACATTTTCAAACAGATCGTCTTCTAACGATTGGAACAAAATGTTCTTGGCCTTCTTGTCGAGTTGGACAGCTTTCTTTTCATTGTCAGTCCATTCTTCTTTGACCTTGATCTGAATTCTTTTTGGGTCGTCTGCCGTAGGTGCAAGCTTGGTAGGAATGTAGGGCCCATTTTGAACAATATCAAATAGATCTTCATCTATTGAATCCATATAGGCTTGCATACGAACTTTCTAGTTGGCGATTTTATCTTTGTTGCATATAAGTGGCTTTCTGCCTCCTCTAGTCTTTGATTTGCTTATTAGATGTGCCATTGGATCTACTTAAGCTTTTTAGGCTATTTGATAGAACCTGCTCTGATACCAATTGTTAGTTCCCAGAGGCACAAAAGTTATCTAGAAGGGGGGGGGGGGGGGTTGAATAGATATTTTAAATTCTTTTCGTTTCAAAATACTTGTTAGTTTTGATAAAGATTTAATCACATCAGAATTAAGATTTGTTTGCTTTCCTTTTAAGATATAATGAGTTAATAGGAGTTAAGCAGTTATAGCAGTTATGGCAATAATATAAGAGACACATTGATTTTAAGTAGTTCAAAGCATTCAAAGCTCCTAGTCCACTCTTCTACTCCTCGAGTAGGAAATCTACTGAGAATATCTTTACAATCTTTGAATCTCACAAATTCCTTTAAGACCAGCAGTCTTGGAACTTCTTAGTTCACTATTAAACTCTTCAAGTCCAACAGACTTGGTACTTCTCAATTCACTTAGAACTCTTCAAGTCCTTCTGACTTGGAACTTCGTACTTCACTTGATAGTAGTTGAGTTCTTGAATGGTGCTACTCAGTTATCGTTTAGACTTGAGTTCGAAAGAACTGAGTAGCTGAGCAAGCTTTCTTTTCAGATCATAGAGTTGAGCGTTGAGTGTTCTTCAGCGTTTTCGTTCTTTGCTTACTTAGTTCTTGCATCATCTTTTCTTTTACATTTAAGGTGTCTTTGAAATGCATCCGTTGGAAGATGTTCGTTGAAGCATTAACTGTATTTGACATTTTTGAGCACTGATGGTGACTTTCAAGAAATCTTCATCCAAATTGCATCCGCCCAATCGACACTCGCAGATCGCTATCTCACCTAACACCTGAAAAGGTGTTTTCTGCTGACCCATAGTACTTTCCTTAGCTTCTTCAATACATTTCTTTGTTGCATACTAAGGATGACTGTTGTGTCATTAGGACTCCCAATACTCTCAACATCTATAATCCATTCCACATGTGTTGACTTTTATGATTAAAAAGAATGGACACTACTCGATCCTTCTGATGCAGACAGATGATCCACAACGATCTTGATCGTAGTGTCTTGCCACCTTGGAGCTTGATCTGGTACTGAAGGATGAGGACACTACGATTTCTCTTAAGTTCCGGTACTCTATGACCTTCACTTTCTTGACTTGCAGACTTTACAATTCCGAGAGCACTCTAGGATTCTTGAGTTTGACTCGGCAGACATTTGGACCACTCTATGATTCCAGGAGAGGCCCTCCAAAGCAGACAGACTACGATTCTCAATACTCTACGATTGTGTTGATGCCTATCTCTTACATCTCAAGATATAGATCAACCTAACAGCTTTGATCTTTTCTTCTATACATTCATTTACAGAATGATAAACATTAAAGCTCAGATCAACCTAACAAGTTTGATCTACCACTAAGTCCTTATACATGTGTTCCTTAAAGGACTTTACATATAATCATGAATATTTACTTTCAACATCAAATTTTAAATATGCAATATCCCAACAGATGTAAATATATTTATTTTAATAAAATGATAGAGTAATATATTACATATAAATGTAATACGTTAATGTAATTCGATTGTGAGTTTCAGTAAATAGTTAAAATATTTATCTAATAAAATAAATATTTTAGTTGGAATATTTATGGAATAAAATAAGTATTTGATGGAAATTATTATGAAATAATTTGTTTAAGTATGATAATATTGATTCAATTATGTTAACGATTTTATAATCTATATGTATTTTATTACACTAATGGAATGGAAATATTATAATTTAATTAAATAATTAAATTAGAGGTTAATGATTTATCAAATAAAATTATAATTATGGTTGGCTAAATAGAAACTATAAGTATAATAATAGAAATTATAATTATAATAATAAGGTTTAATTTAATTTAAATATTAGAATTTGTTAATGGGTGTGACATGTATGAATAATATGTTAAAGGGAATTATAAAAATAAATTAAAAGGGACTAGATTAAAGCTAGCCAAACAAGGTATTTAGGCCTTTGACATTTTTATTAGTTAAAACCTTTTGGGTTTGTATAACTGATAGCTAAGTAAAAACACGAAAGGTGTGTTTTATCAGTATAGTTAGCCTATTTGCAAAGCACATAGAAGAAGAGAAAATAGGGACTACGAGAGAAATTGAGAGAGAAAGAGTAGAAATCCTCTGCGAAATTGAGAAGAATTTGCTTTGTGAGAATCAAAGAAGGAATAAATAAGAAGATTGTTCAAGCTTTATAGCTAATCAAAGGTAATAACCTAGCCCGAAAACTCTAGTTTTTGGTTTCTTGAGTTTTTCTCTGTAAATGGATTTTGGTGGAGGATTTGTCAAGAAATTGGATTATATATATTCTTAGATATGTATAATTCGTTCTATAATTGAGTTTTCAGTAATAAAATTCATGTAATTATGTTTTTTAAAAAATTAATTTTGTTGTTATATATATGATATGGCTTATTTTGGAGTCAAAATTGTTGGTTAGTTCATGGTTAAAATCTGAAGTTGATGATAGATATTGTTAGTATGTTAAATTACAAAAACAACAAAGGTTTAATAGATTGATTTGGTTAAGAATTGAATTCGTGGTGAATGATTACGCTAAACATGTTAAAACATGAAGTTTAGTACGAACTTTGAAATTGGGTCATTGGAATGATTGTTAGTGTTTTTGGAAGATGTTGATTTTCTGGTATGTTATAGTTTTTAAAGTCAGGAGTCCATAAAGTCAAAAACAGACTAATTTGGACGTGTATAACTCGGGTTATGAAGATCGAAAGGAGAAAGGGTCGAAAAATCCTGAAGAACACAAATTGCAGAATTCCTTACTGATGAATGGCTACTTGCAGTACTGGGCCATAAAGCTATTTTTCCGTCATCGCACCACTCGACACAGTCAATCGGGATCCAGACTCTATAGCATATACGCCAGATTATCAAAGAAATTGGCGTTGCCGCTTGATAAGTAGGTTTTATACCTACTTATTGGATATCAATTTACGCGAACTATGCTCATCTCAAGTACATTTTAATGTGTTTTTAGTTATATTTCATGTTATTTTGCATTGCATGTACTGAGAACTCCTTTGGTGTAAAAGTGCAGGAAATGGCATAGTTTGGTGGTGTTAGATGGCATGAGGCTAAGGGACGCATGACGCGAGGAACGAGTGGGGATGTGCAACATAGAATGGATGAAGGAAGAGTGACATAATAAAGAAGCAATGGCGAGGGGACAAAGCAAAGAAGCAATGAAACCGTAATCCAAACTACGTAAACCCATAAGCGGCACGTGGCTATACAAGCTTAAACACGCGTGCCCGTTCGATTACCCGAGTTGAGCAAAAATTGAAGATCGCGCGCCCGCGCGAGGATTACTAAGGGAAAGTGCGCGGCCGCACGCGATGCCTGAAGCTGCCGATCTGTTTTATTTTAATTTTTAAATTTTAAGGGTTGTAATTGGTTAAAACAATTCTAACTGGTGTCAGACGCAGTATTCAGTAGTTTTTACGTGTTTTTCATATTGGAACTAGGTTTTTGACACTTGGAGAGAATTCCAACGTAGAACCAAGTATAATCTCAATCTTTTCTATTTCTTCTTTGGATTTTCAATCACGATGGATAAACTATTGTTACTTTGCTGGAATTTAGTGAGGATTTTAATGTTACTATTGGATTGTAGTCAGCAATTGGGTTTGATCAATTCTTTCTTCTCTCTTTCAATTGCTTGCTTAATATCCATGTATTGCTTTGATCCCATAATGGCTTTTGGTTCAGTCATGAACTAAACTCCATTATGGGATTCTAACGGATTTTAATATGTAGTTTAATTGCATGCTTGACTGCTGGACTGTTTTACGTATCATAAGGAAATTCTATCATGGTTGATTTGCATGCATAAATGACTGATCACCATTCCTTTTAAGTACTTGTATGGAATTGAAAAATAACATGCGGGTATGGATTGTAATCATGATAGCATGCGTATATGGGGCTGTTTTGTGTAGCTTTGTATTTCGTGACTCAGATAGACATATACTATTTCACCGTATGAGTTAAATAGGGGCTTGTGCTTAAATTCAATATGGTTGCAATTTCACATAGACATGTAGTGATTTTGGTTATATTGATGATTATGTGGTGTCTATTGCATGTGGATGCTATGTGAGTGGGTCATAATACATTGAAAAATGGTTATATCTATATTAGTGCTCTTGGCTACTTTCCTGTGATATGTGAACAATCTTGCATGATGGTGGTAATTAGATGAATTATTAAATGAAGTTAGGATCCCATTATTTCCAGATTTGATTTATTTCATTATTATTCTTATTTTAGTTATTGTTTGATTCTAAAGTAATTTTAAATCACAATCATAATTATTAGTTTAAACATATAAAAATAGTGATAGAGTTGATGCATAATAATTTAATTTAGCAACTTTCCCTGTGGACCGATACTCGACTTACTCTGTATTGTTTGTTTACACATATATACTTGCATGAGTTAGAGCTCTTTTGTTAGAACTAAAAAAGAGGAAACAAGTTTTTACGCCGTTGCCGGGGAAAGGCGTTTAAATTTAAATAATTATCATTAATTTTAAACTATATTGTATGACTTAGACAAATCTAATCGTTTCTCATTTCTTTTTTTGTTTTTGTCTTGGTTTCAGGTACTTGTAGAATTTTTATGCACACACGATCGTCCAACTTAGAATTGACACCAGCTCGGGGTAATATTAACGGAAGAGGTTGGAAAGCAAGTGTGCGGAGAAATTTGCAAGCACAGTTAGAGGGTACTACATCTAGTATGGCAGAAGAACAAAGAATTGAGCAAAGAGAAAAGCACCGGGTTCTAAGGGACTACTCCATGCTGAATATTAATAGACTTTAGTGTTACGCCCCCAAAATAGGTATACATCACCCATCTTGAGTCACCAAATACATGGTACAGAATACAAATACAATCTTTAATATACAACAAGAGAGCTGTGAGTTTTAATACAAATATTATCTTCTAGACAATATCCACTCTCAGATTAAGTCCTCATTACATTTATTGTCACACTATTTAACAGAATAGTGAGGACTACTAGTACTATCATCCGGACCGTCACTCCGCTCCCCGACTAGTCCCGGCCACGTTCTCATTTCACAAGAGAACAAAGAAAAGAAAGGTGAGCTCAACTAGCCCAGTAAAAAATATTATGACTAAGATAATGCAAAATAAACTATCATTAGTCTTCAACAATGTTAAACTGATAAAATACAATAGACATCAAGTTTAACTGTAGCGGAACAAGCAATCCATTAAAAGAGTCAAGTAGAGAATAAAATCTATTATCTTTTATGATTTCAAAGGTTATTTATCACTTTCATTAGTATCCCAACCACAAATTATCCATGCACTACGGGCCAAGGATATTCGTGTATTCATCAATGGTCATGATCATGCCAACAACTGTCCATCAATGCACTATGGGCCAATGAGGACTTTTATCACATCATTTGTAACATTACGGTCATGATTACACTGAATAATCCCTGGACATAATAATACCAAGTCCATCTATGCATTACAGGCCATAGATAACTTTCAAAAAAAAAAAATATAAACATGAGGATGATGACAATGATATAAGAATTCAATAAAACAAGTTCAAGAATTAATTTATTCAGGAACTAATAACGTCCAAATTGTCAACATCGTACTTCTTTGTAGAGAAAAATTCAAGAATGCTTAGAAGAATATTTTCATGAAAAGATACTGGATAAAGCGCAAATATCAAGGATATTCCACTAATTTCATGGAGTATAGAAGTCAAAACTTTAATCACTGAATATAATAAAGAATGGAATAAAAAAAGAAATCATTAGGCCTGCGATAGACTGCACAGATAGGTTATTCCAACAGAATAATAAATAACGGAACCAGGTCCGGCGTAAAAACGCATGAGACGGGATATTCAACGAGTAATAATAAAGATTTTAACGAGTGTCCAAATAGAAAACGCATGACAGACGAGGATATTCCAACGGAATAATAAAGACGGAACTAGGTCCAAATAGTAAAATGCATGAATGGATATTCAAATGTAATAATAAAGAATGGAATAACAAAAGAATTTCACCAAGTATAGGGTAGCCCACGTATACAGGTTATTCCAACAAAATAATAAATAATGGAATAACAGAAGAATTTCATCAAGTATAGGGTAGCCCGCGTATACAGGTTATTCCAATAGAATAATAAAGAATGGAATAACAGAAGTTCTCTTCATGAATACAAAAGAAATAATACCCCTTACCTTTTAAAGAAGCTGGATATAAGAGTAGTGAAGTAGCAGAATACTTTTCTTCTTTCTCTCTATAGTTTCTCTCTCTAGAGTTTCAGTGAATTCGTAAGAAATAATGAAGGAATGAGCTTCTATTTATAGAAGAATGGACTGCATAATAACTAATTCATGAACGGTCCATATTGATTTACTTTTAATCGAACGGTCCATAAAATATTCTAATAAAACAAAACTTATAAAATATATAAATATATATATAATTATAACATTTGCCTTACGGCAAAGGTATCCTTGCACCACCCATGCTGATATATATAAACTTTGGTTTGATATGCATTATTTCCTTTCACTGATGAATGTTTTCAATCAAATAACAATATATATATATATATATATATATATATATATACTAATTACCTTCCTAATACGTTTCCTCCCCCCCACCCCATTTTCCTTTCAACCATTTCTTCCACATATGGGCCCCACATGTGGGCCCCACCTTTATTATAAAGAATAAATTTCTACCGATTATTTTGAAAAATGGGTAAATGGGGGGGTCCATAAATACAACAAATACTTCATAAAAATCTCCTCAATATTTTTAACAACACTTATCATCATTATTATAATTCATTATATTAATCGACCAGGTCGTTCCTAGGAAAGAGGGGGCTTTCCAATAAGGATTTCTCCTATCATGCCGCAATTAGGTGACCAAACCTCTCCTCGATGTAACTTGTACATCGTTAATATTGAAAATAATAATATTAATAACTCTGTCATTTCAATTATTGATTTAATAATATATAAAATATCGATAATAATTGAATCAAATAACGTGAGATACTATGTAACAATTACTGTGGCAATAATTAAACAAAACTGAGTGACTTCTCACGTAAGCATCAATAATCAATACCGTGTGCTACTATACAATCACGTGTATTACTGTACTTTTACTACCGAGTAGTTCAACAATTTTAACTGTAAAACTTCCACCGTTATTTTCATAAAAATATTTTTGTCATTTTCTCAATCCAACAATAATTACATTGTAGGGGTCCACTAATGATTATGTAAATCGTATCGAATATTCCCCGTTAAAACGAATATTTCACCAATCGAATATTATATAACAACTTGCGTACTTTGCAAAATTTATAAATATTACCCACAACTATAATATTATAATAAATTCATTCCATAATATTCAAAAATGATATTTATAGAAAAAATCATCTTTATTAAAAAGTTGGGGTCTTACAACCTCCCCTTCTTATGAAATTTCGTCCTCGAAATTAGGCTACGTACCTGGTATGTCGAAGAGGTAAAGATACCTTAATTTTATTTCAGATTCTAACTCCCAGGTCATTTCCTCAACATCGTGGTTTCTCCATAAAACTTTGACTTGAGGTATAACCTTGGAGCGAAGAATATGTTCCTTCTTATCCAAAATTTGAACAGGAACCTCTTCATACGTTAAATCTTCCGCTATTTCGTCTGGTTCTAACTCAATAATGTGGTTCGGGTCTTCCACATATTTACGTAACATGGATATGTGAAAAACATTAAAAACACGAGACATACTAGGCGGTAAGGCGAGTCTATAGGCCACAATTCCTACTCGATCGAGGATTAAAAATAGGCCAATGAATCGAGGATTGAGCTTTCCTCTCTTTCCAAATCTCGAAACTCCTTTCCATGCAGCAACACGTAACAACACATGATCTCCATATCGAATTCCACGTCCTTTCGATGAAGATCATAACTCTTTTGTCGATCTTGTGAGGTTTTTATACGTCGTCGGATCGTTTGAATCTTTTTCGTAGTCATATCGTACCAACTCCCAGGCCACAACAACGTTGCTTTACCCACCTTATCCCAAAGATCTTTGAGAATGACACTTTCTTCCATACAACGCCTCGAATGGAGCCATGCCAATACTTGCTTGATAACTATTATTGTAAGGAAAACTCCACCAATGGTAAGAAATTATCCCAACTTCCTTGAAGTCAAGGACACAGAGTCTTAATAAATCTTCAAGAGTTTGAATAGTCCTCTCTCGATTATGCGTCCGCCCCGAGGATGATATGCCGAACTAAATCGTAAATCCGTGCCCATAGCTTTTTGCAAACTAACCCAAAATTGTGAAGTGAATATTGGGTCTCGATTAGAAACTATGGATATTGGCATACCATGCAGTTTTACAATCTCGTTTATGTATATATGAGCAAGACGTTCAAGTGTATAAGTTTTTCGTATTGGTAAGAAATGAGCTGACTTGGTCAATCTATCAACAATGACCCAAATTGCATCTATGCCTTGAGAAACCTTGGGAAGACCAGTAACGAAATCCATGGTAATGTGCTCCCACTTCCATCCTGGAATTTCAAGTGGTTGTAATGGACCTTTTGGTACTTGATGTTCTTCCTTAACTCGTTGACAAGTTAAACACCTTGAGATAAACAGCGCTATCTCTCTCTTCATATTGCCCAGCCAAAATGTATGTCGAAGATCATGATACATTTTGGTACACTCAGGATGGATTGCAAATGGTGTGTTGTGTGCCTCCATCATGATTTTATACTTTAACTTAGGGTCGTTAGGAACACAAAGTCTGGAGTTGACTCGAAGTATTCCTTCTTCATTGATTCTTGCTTCCAGCATATCACCTTCTTGTACTTTCTTCCTCATATGCATCAGCTCTAGGTCTGTAGCTTGAGCAGCTTTAACTTTATCGATTAAAGTCGGTTCTACTCGTATATTCGCCATCATCACGTGGGTCCCAGGAATCTTTATCTCTATCTCCATCCTTTGCAAGTCATACAAAATGGGCCTTTGATTGACAATATCGCACTTCGTGCATTCGTATATGATCTTCTACTTAATGCGTCACCTACCACGCTCGCTTTTCGGGATGGTATTGGATGGTATGATCATAATCTTTCAATGCTTCAAGCCAACGTCGTTGTCACATGTTGAGTTCCTTTTGAGTGAAGAAATATTTGAGGCTTTTATGATCCGTAAAGATCTCCACTTTCTCCCCATACAAGTAATGCCTCCAAATTTTAAGTGCGAAAACAACAAATTTGTAACTCTAGATCATGAGTAGGATAATTCCTCTCATATTCTTTGAGTTGTTGAGAGGCATAAAGGCTATGACTTTTCCATGTTGCATGAGAACACATCCTAACCCTTTGCTCAAGCATCACCGTAGATGACAAATCCTTCGAGCGGATGGTATTGTCGAGCAGTCTTTGAAATGAGTCTCCTCTTGAGTTCTTGAAAACTCTTCTCACATTCCTCGTTCCAACCAAATTTTGTATCTTTCCGAGCCAGTTGAGTTAATGGAGTAGCGATTCGAGAAAACCCTTCTACGAATCTCCGATAATAACCAAATGTTTTAGAAAAGCTACGTCTTCTCCATCGATTTAGGTTGCTCCCGGCTTTGAATAGCTTCGATCTTTGCTGGGTCAACAGATATTCCATGACTTAATACCACGTGCCCAAGGAATGCTACTTCCTCAAGCCAGAACTCGCATTTCTTCAACTTGACATAAAGCTTATATTCACGAAGCTTTTGGAGTATCAGCCTCAAGTGTTGCTCATGAACTTCACGGCTTTTGGAATAAATAAGGATGTCATCAATAAAGACGACCACAAAGTGATCCAAATCTTCCTTGAATACTCGGTTCATCATATCCATGAAGGCAGCAGGAGCATTAGTCAGTCCAAAAGACATGACTAGGAATTCATAATGCCCGTACCGAGTTCTGAAAGCCATCTTTGGAATGTCATCAGTTCTAATCTTCAATTGGTGATATCCAGAATGAAGATCAATTTTTGAAAAGAATTTGGCTCCTTGTAACTGGTCAAATAGGTCATCAATATGTGGCAATGGATACCTATTTTTGATGTTGACATGATTCAACTCCCGATAATCAATACAAAGTCGCATACTCCCATCTTTCTTTTTCACAAATAGAACAGGAGCACCCCAAGGAGAAGTACTAGGATGAATAAAGACAATGTCTAACAATTCCCGCAGTTGGGTCTTTAACTCCTGAAGTTCAATAGGAGCCATTCGATATGGGGCTTTGGAAATAGGTTTTGTACCGGGTTCAAGATCGATACAAAATTCAATTTCACGCTCTGGGGGTAGGCCAAGAAGTTCTTCAGGGAATACGTCAGGAAATTTAATAACATTAGACATATCATTCAAAACTGACGTATTTTTGTTTAGAACCGTGACATGAGCTAAGAAAGCTTGACATCCGTTTTTCAATAAACGAATAGCTTTATGGCTTGAGATGACACTGATTGATTTTAATGGGTTGGTTGCTTGAATTCGCATAATAGGTTGGTTAGGAATATGAAAGCTAACAACCTTACGAAAATAATCAATTTTTTCATGATGAGTAGTTAACCAATCAATCCCTAGAATCACATCAAATGCAAGTATTTTCAAAGAAATAAGATCGACAGGTAACGTGAGAGTACCAATTTCAACCAAACAAGACTTATAAACAATGGATGTAATGAAGGTTTCTCCCAATGGAGTTTCAATAGATAACTCAAAGTCCAATTTCTCCAGAGTCAAATTTAAACGTTGAGCGCAAGTAGGAGAAATAAAAGAATAGGTAGAATCGGTATCAAATAAGGTATATACTTCGCTAGAGTTTATGATAAGCTTACCCGTGATGACCTCATTTGGGTTCCTTGCTTTCTGGGAGGTCACGACAAATGCTCTTCCTTGCACTACCGGCTTTGACTTTTCTGGGACGGCCTTTTGTGCCTCCATCCTAGTTGAACTTGTCTTCGGTGAACGACAAAATCGGGCTAAGTGACCTTCTCTTCCACAATTATAACATGCTTTGGACGGCATCGCGCAGTTTGGACTAATGTGTCCCTCCCCTCCTCATTTGAAGTATATGATAGGTGGTCGTTCTCCTTCTTTAACAACTGGGTCTTTGCCGACGCGTCTTTCCATCATTGTTGAATCTCCTCTTCTTGAAATGTCCATTCTTATTATTTTGGCCTTGATTACCAAGGTGGTTACCATTTCGCCCGTTGATTCCTCCACGCTTGTTGTCACCGCTCATGATCGTTTTCACCGGTATTATCATTTTCTTACCGCTTCTTTTGGTTGGGTTGATTGACTCATTATCACGCTCCAATAATCGAGCCCTATTAACAACATCCGAATACAAACACGCTTTATGAGAGATAAGATATTGACGTATCTCTCGGTTTTAAACCTCTTAAAACATTCGCGTCATTCTTTCCTCATTATCAACCAAATGGGACGTAACCGGACAACTCGGCAAACTTGGCTTCAGACAACGATCACAGGTCATGTTGTTTTGTTCCAACTTGATGAACTACCTACCTCTTTCATGTGACGAATACTTTCGGAAAGTACTTGTCATTGAACAATTCTTGGAACTTCTCCCAAGTCATCTTCAAGTCTGGCGGTCGAGTACGTTTCTGATTCCCACCAAGAATCGCCTCTGACGCAAACATAAAGGTGGAAGAGGGAACCTTTTGCTCCTCGAAGCATCCCAAGACATCAAATATCATACAGATTTGTTTTATCCACGTCTCTGCCTTAAGTGGTTTTGGCTCTCCAAAAAACTTCGGTGGTCCTAGTTCCTTAAACTATTTGGCAGTGACCGTCTGAGAGTTGCCAGTATTTCCACCTGCATTTTGGATAGGAGCCGCTCTTGTGACAACCCGAAAAGTTTCTAAAATCTTGAATGATTAGAATAAAGGTTAAAGAATAAAACCTAGATGAGAATTTGAGAATTTATTTAAAATTTTCAGGAAAAACCTATATGGTTTGATATTCGAATGAGAATAGAGAAAATATGGGTTACAAAATTCCAAAACCCTAGAAATGAATTAATATGTACTTGAAGGAATATCAAGAATAAGGTATTACGATACCCTGAAATTGATGTGAACCTGAATAGTCTAAGAAATGTTATATAAGTACATATGGAAATTTTATTATTGGAGATAAGATTTCACATAAAGAGATGCTATGAGGTTAAACAAAGATGAGTATATGTATAGAAATATATATATACTTAGTAATGTCTTATATATATTTAAGCAAGAAGAATGATGAATTAAGTTAATGATATAATGATCAAGATTAAAACTATGTTAGTAATTAACATAGCTTGAGTGTTAGGCCTTGATTGGCAAATAAGAATTTGAATAAGTATAAAGTCGTTAGTTAATACGATTAAGACTTGAGAATGGAGTAATTTAAAACTCAAAATTTGAGTTAGAGATAGAATTTTGAAGCATGGACTGCTCGATTGCGTCCAAAACGTCGAGTTTAGTCAGAATGGACAGTAAGCACAAAATGTGTAAAGATTGACTTTTGGTCAAAGTCAACAGTTAACTTTTATGGAGAAAAGTCAAAATTAATGTGAGAAGTGAAATATGTTATGATTATGTGAATTATGGATATGAGTAAATAAATATACATTATATAATGTGAATACATTATATAATGTGAATACATTTATTTTGTATATAAGGGTGGAGTAAGAATTAAGTTATGTAACCTAATATATATATTAGGTGTGGTGATTAAATAACCTGAGAGGTTATAATATGGGAGAATATTAGTATATAAATGTATATACTGACATTAAGAGATTTATTTTATATATCTCCAATAATTAATTTTATAACCAAGTATAATTTGGTTTATGAAATTAAAAGGGCATGAGTAAAGAATTTATTTTCTAGAGTGAGAGATGTAAACCCTAATTTAAAGATAAGGGTAGAATGGAATAGAATTAAAAATAATGGACTATAATAAGGTTATAGCCCAATTAATTTGAATAGAGTCCAAGAGGAGTAGATTTAATGGACTAATGATGTTATATCATCTAAATAAGCCCAATTAATTAATTAAGCATGGGACTTGTAGATAAAGTGATTAAGGGCAATTAATTATTTAATCTAGCCCAATATATTATGTATGGGACAAGTATTATAATGACCCAATTAAATTTTGGGTGGAAGCCCAAGTTAGTTTTTGTTAAGAGGTAACACAAGTAAAATGGCTAGCTCAATGGGATTAATTAATGGCCCAAACTAAGCCTACTTGTGGGAGAATAGTAATAATATTAAAATTATATTAAGTTAAGAGATATATTTTTATTATCTCAAGATTTTAATTTTATAACTTAATTAAAATATGCTTAATTGGGTTATAGAATTTATTGTAGTAGAGTGATGATTTAAATTCTAATTATTTGAATGATACTCTAATTAAATATTTAGATTGGATATCCTAATTAAATATTTAGGGTTGGGTAAGATAGAAAAGGATTTGACTATGTTAATTTACATGGCCCAAAGAATTAAATTTTAAGTCCAATATATTATTTATTGATAGCCCAAAAAGATGGAAATGGTGGCCCAAATTTAAGCCCAATTAAGGAGGGACATATTGGACATTTGGTATGCTAAATAAGAATTAAAAAGAAATCAATTAATAATGTGGAAATGTCCATTTTATCCTATTATTATTGCAAGGATTTATGAAGGAAGATCAATTGGACCGTGAATTATGGGGAATAAAGAAGAGACAAATGCATGTGAGGGGATTATTTTTTTATGATGGGATGGCTAGACATTTTTGAGGGAATCTTTTATTTTCTCCTTGATTGAAATAAGTTGAGATGTGGTTGGCTATTAGTGATTGTGGGAGACACTAAATCCCATCAAATTAGCATCCTATGTACATTTATATCAAGTCTACTAAAGTAAAGTTATCTTAATTTTTCTATTTCATCTCTTTTATCCATCCAAGTTGCTAAGAGGAAAAGAGAGAGAGGAGAGAGAGAGAGAGAGAGTTCGGCCACTTCATGGTGAAGAGGAGGGAGATTTTGACTCTCATGAAACCAAGATCCATCCATGGAAGGAAGAAAGAAGGAGGAGAAAGGAAATCAAGCTAAGGTATAACAAAAAATTTCTACTTGTGTATAAGCTAAATTTCCTTTGTGTTTTGGATTTGATTTTCGACAACTTGAAGTTGAGATCTTGAGGTTTAAAACCTTATATCTATGTATATATGAGTGTATCATGTTTAGATCTAACAATATTGGGTGTTGATTTTGGTTGGAATCAAAGGTATAAAATTTCCTAAACTAAAACTCTAGTTAGTTTATGTGTTTTGTGATGGTTGTTTTTCATCAAGTGTTGAACTTATGATCCATATGAGGAAGATCTACATGAAAATGATATTTTATGGTTAGATCTTGCCATTTATAGGGTTGATAGGCTTGAACAAAGAAGAATAACCAAAACAGCTTATTTTTGTTTTAAATGAGTTAGTGGACTGCTGCCCTAAAACAGAAAAATTTCGGATTTGTTAGAGTGCTCTAAAAATTCTGGACTTGTGATATGTTATAGTACACTCACTAAGCTTTCATAGACTCCAAAACGGACTAAATCCGACATCGGAGGAGGGAGTTATGGGATTTCTCCCAAACTACACAAAGTTAAGAAAACTGTGAAAAGGACAGTTTTGGAACAGTCACTTCCGGGATAAATTCGGGAGCTAAACATATCCAAATATGGATTGTGATATATGAAAACTATAGTTCGGAAAGATACGAATCCAACAAAATTAACGGATCATTAATCGGAGTTACAGATTTTGTTTTATTTAAGTTTTGGTGAAGGACTCCAAAACTGCCAAAGTGCAAAAAGTTTCTGGCCAAACTTTTCCAAGGGCTGTTTTGGACATTTAGTTAATGAGAAAAATTACAGGCTATTGGGAAATGAAAATATATGGTAATATGTAGCTCGTGTCCAAAAATGAGCTAATTCCGGCTTAAAACGACCAAGTTATGACCATTTCAATTTTTGTGATTTTTTCGACGAAAATCGCTATAACCGGAGTTCTACAACTCAGATTGCCACGAAATTTAAAATGGAGCATCACGTTAACATATATAAGGTTATGTCAAAAGATGGGCATCTCTGAGTTAAGCACGAGGTAGCTAATTTTCTTAAGTCACGCACTAATTATGATTTTGAAAATAGTAAAAGAAATTGAAAAATTACGGAAAAATATTTTTTATGTATGAAATACATGTATATATGTTTGACCAAAGGATAAAAAAATAATAAGTTGATTTGGTATTTTCATGAAAAGAATAGTGATTTCGGATACCAAATAAAATCCGCCTTACTTGAAATGGTATTTCTATTTACTAAGATGTTATCTAATTTACTAGGATAACATATAAAATGAATAACTTATAAGTATAAGTTATGATGTGATTAAAAGAATATCAAAGTATAATAATAATATTAAGACTTAAAACTAATGTCTAATACTTAACTATATGTTATGACTAACCAAGAAAGATCTATTATAGGTTTTATATGTTGTATAGACCGATAGAGTATGTGGAAATATGTTTAAGTTATTTTATAACAATGATGATATTATTCTAATATTGAGATCTATATTATTAATATTAGGTCTTCGTGAGAAGCGTATTATATCAGCATTACTGGTAATCAACAGTTCGTGCAAGTTTTTCAAGTTTTTTTTACTTAAACTCTTTTAAGAGTGGTTTCGCATGATATGCTTATAAATTGTACTCTTGACATCTTGTATGTATAAGTTCGGGTATGAAAGGTCGATCACCTTCATTACCAGCTTGGTCCAGATATATTTATTATTCCTGTTAAATACTTGTTCAGTCAAAACTTTGTTCATGCTAATTCACAAATACATTGTGAAGGATAGTCAGCTTATTATTCAAACTCTTTCCATCATGATATATCTTTGCATTGTTTTTAAACTTGCTGGGCAACTTTCATGCTCACCCTTGCTATATCATGATAAAACATTGCAGATAAGGCGAATACGGCCAGTTACAGGAAAAGGATGATGCCAAGTTCAGCTTGGGATAGAATGTACAGCTAATTTGTAAAAGTATGGTTGAAGAATAGTATTGTTATGTGTTAGATAGCTTATGATTTGTGTTTAAGTAAAGGTTACTCGACCTTGGGGAATAGTGTGTAATGTAATGTATAAACAATTTATGTTTATATCTTCCGCAAACAGTTGTAGAATGATTGTATCGAATCCGCGGCGATTAGGACCCGGATTTGGGGCTGCCACAGCTCTTGCCTGATGTCGCATGAATTGCATAAAGCCTCTGAACATTCCATCGTTCATCATTTGGTCAGTGTTGTTGTTTGCCTGAGGATTATCGCCTTCCTGATTCACATTATCCTGATTATTGATCTGTGGAGACTCAACGATCTCTTGTGCTCCATTGATATTCTCAACATTCTCGGATGTCATTTTCAAATACTGCCATAAAACAAGGATTAAATAACATATCACATATTATCCCTATACTCTGACCGACCAATTAAATATCAAATAAACTTAAGTAGGTCATACTAGCAAAAGAATTACCAGTCTCTCCCCTCCTAGTTCTTATCTCATATCTCAGCCAAGGATCATATCCCTAAGCTTTGATACCAACTGTGACACCCCCAAAATAGGTATACATCACCCATCTTGAGTCGCCAAATACATGGTACAGAATACAAATACAATCTTTAATATACGACAAAAGAGCTATGAGTTTTAATACAAATCATCGCTTTTTCTGCACAATATCCTCTCTCGATTAAGTCCTCATTACATTTATTGTCACACTATTTAATGTAATAGTGAGGACTACTAATACTATCATCCGGATAGTCACTCTGTTCCCCGACTAGTCCCTTACCACGCTCTCATTTCCTCAAGAGAATAAGGAAAAGAAAGGGTGAGCTCAACTAGCCCAAAGAAGAAATATTATGACTAAGGTAATGCAAAATAAACTATCATTAGTCTTCAACAATGTTAAACTGATAAAATACAATAGACATCAAGTTTAACTGCAGCATGAACAAGCAATCCATTAAAAGAGTCAAGTAGAGAATAAAATCTACTACCTTTTATGATTTAAAAGGTTTTTCATCACTTTTATCGGCGGGACTCGACAATAAATAATCCATATCATCCCCGCACTACTACCAAGGATATTCATTAAGATCACAACCACAAATTATCCATGCACTACGGGCCAAGGATATTTGTGTATTCATCAATGGTCATGATCATGCCAACAACCATCCCATCAATGTACTACGGCCAATGAGGACTTTTACCACATCATTTATAATATTACGGTCACGATTACAATTACGAATAATCCCCGGTCATAATCATACCAAGTCCATCTACGCACTACAGTGCCACGAGATGACTTTCAAAAAAAAATATAAACATGAGGATGATGACAATGATATAAGAATTCAATAAAACAAGTTCAAGAATTAATTTATTCAGAACTAATAATGTCCAAATTGTCAACATGATACTTCTTTGTAGAGAAAAATTTAAGAATGCTCGTAAGAATATTTCCATGAAAAGATCTGGGATGAAGCGTAAATATCAAGGATATTCCACTAATTTCATGGAGTATAGAAGTCAAAACTTTAACCAACCTCAATATAATAAAGAATGGAATAACAAAAGAAATCACCAGCTGCGATAGATCAAGACAAAGCGAGTTATTCCAATGAATAATAAATAACTAACCAGTCCCACAGAAACACACGAGCGAGGATATTCCAATGTAATAATAAAGATTTTTAACCAGTGTCCATAAAATGCATGCATGTGATATTCCAACTTAATAATAAAGACGGAACCAAAGTTCAAATAAAATGCATGCATAAGATATTCCAATGTAATAATAAAGAATGGAATAACAAAAGAATTTCACCAAGTATAGGGTAGCTCACAGATACATATTATTCCAATGAATAATAAATAATGGAATAATGTAAGAATTTCACCAAGTATAGGGTAGCTCACAGATATCTGAGTTATTCCAATAGAATAATAAAGAATGGAATAACAGAAGTTCTCTTCATGAATACAAAAGAAATAATACCCCTTACCTTTTAAAGAAGCTGGATATAGGAGTAGTGAAGTAGCAAAATATTTTTCTTCTTTCTCTTTATAGTTTCTCTCTCTAGAGTTTCAGTGAATTCGTAAGAAATAATGAAGGAATGAGCTTCTATTTATAAAAGAATGGACTGCATAGTAACTAATCCATGAACGGTCCAGATTGATTTACTTTTAATCGGACGGTCCATAAAATATTCTAATAAAACAAAACATATAAAATATATAAATATATATATATATATATAATTATAACTTTTGCCTTACGGCAAAGGTATCCTTACACCACACATGCTGATATATATAAACTTTGGGTTGATATGCATTATTTCCTTTCACTGATGCATGTTTTCAATCAAATAACAATATAATATATATATATATATATATATATACACACACACATAAACACACATCTTATATATATAATCATATATATATATATTATACTAATTACCTTCCTAATAAGTTTCCTCCCCCCCCCCACCCCACCCCCATTTTCCTTTCAACCATTTCTTCCACATATGGGCCCCACATGTGGGCCCCACCTTTATTATAAAGAATAAATTTTTACCGATTATTTTGAAAAATGGGTAAATTGGGGGGGTCCATAAATACAACAAATACTTCATAAAAATCTCCTCAATATTTTTAACAACACTTATCATCATTATTATAATTCATTATATTAATCGACCAGGTCGTTCTTAGGAAAGAGGGGGTTTTCCAATAAGGATTCTCCCTATTGGCGCGCAATTAGGTGACCAAACCTCTCCTTGACAGAACTTCTAGACATCGTTAATATTGCAAATAATAATATTAATAACTCTGTCATTTCAATTATTGATTTAATAATATATAAAATATCGACAATAATTGAATCAAATAACGTGAGATACTATGCAACAATTACTGTGGCAATAATTAAACAAAACTGAGTGACTTCTCACGTAAGCATCAATAATCAATACCGTGTGCTACTATACAATCACGCGTATTACTGTACTTTTACTACCGAGTAGTTCAACAGTTTTAACTGTAAAACTTCCGCCGTTATTTTTATAAAAATATTTTTGTCGTTTTCTCAATCCGAAAATAATTTCGTTGTGGGGTCCACCAATGATTGTGCCATCGTACGAATATTCCCTGTTAAAACAAATATTCCCCGACCAATCAAATATTATATAACAACTTGCGTACTTTGCAAAATTTATAAATATTACCCACAACTATAATATTATAACAAATTCATTCCATAATATTCAAAAATGATATTTATAGAAAAAATCATCTTTATTAAAAAGTTGGGGTCTTACATTCAGTCTAGCATAGTCAGACCGGCGATAGCAGCAAATACTTTCGAGATTAAATCGGGCACTATTCAGATGGTACAGAATTCAGTGCAGTTTGGGGGTGCTGCTACAGATGATCCGAATGAACACCTGTTGAGTTTTATTGAGATTTGTGATACATTCAGATACAACGGGGTGACGGTGGATGCCATCAGACTTAGGCTATTTCCGTTCTCTTTGAGGGATAAAGCAAGAAGTTGGCTGCATTCTTTGCCTTCTAGATCAATTACTACATGGGAGGACTTAGCAAAAAAGTTCTTAGCCAAGTTTTTCCCCAATGGCTAAGACTGCGAAGATGAGGACAGCTATCTCTCAGTTTGAGCAACAACAGGGTGAATCCTTATACGAAGCTTGGGCGAGATATAAAGAGATGTTACGAAAGTGTCCACATCACGGTATGCCAGATTGGATGGTGATCGACACGTTTTATAATGGATTGGGATGGCAGTCGAGACCTATTGTAGATGCCGCTGCAAGAGGGGCATTATGGGCAAAGAGCTATGAAGAGGCCTATAACCTTATCGAGACTATGGCAGCAAATGGCTTTCAAAATCCTACATCTCGATGCCACAAATTTTAAAGTTGCGAGTTTATTGAGGTGGATGTTATTACTCGGTTGTTTAAGACGGATGGCGCCTATGGCAAAGAAAATAGATACATTGGCGGAGAGAGCGAAGACGAAAATAGTTGCCTTTGTATGTGAGATTTGTCTGGTAGCACTCCACGAATCAATGTCTATCACCGTCGAGTCAGATGCAAGATGTGGGAAATTACAGGAAAGATCAAGGACAGTTTCAGAACACATACAACCCCAACAACCGCAATCATCCAAATTCAGTTAGTTAAATAACCAAGGGAATCAGCAGAATCAGTTTCAGCGGAATCAACAATTTAAGTCACAAAAATCTCAGCCACAGTTTACACCAAAACCACCGTTTCCACCGGGATTTTCTCAATAACAATAACATCATACTCCATTTGCACCGCAAAAAGAAAAGAAATCAGAAATGGAAGAGATGATGTTGAAGTACATGGCAAACACGGAGGTTATGATCAAAAGCCAACCAGTGGCTATTAAGAATCTAGAAACTTAGATAGGGAAAATGCGAGCATGCTTAACAACAGTCCCTAGGGTTCATTGCCAAGTAATACAGAAGCCAACCCACGAAGAGACGGGAAAGAACAGTGTCAGGCGATCACATTGAGATCTGGGAAAAAGACTACAGAAACTGAGCACCACGCGGCCGCGCCATGTTATACTGAAGAGGCCGCGCGACCGCGCAAGGAGGAAACTGATTCTGTTGAGAAATTGATTAAGGAAAATTCTGAGTGACAACAAGAAGAGAAAAACAAAGCAGGTTAAGTGGAAAAGCCCGTGAACACAATACCACTGGTTCACCCTCCAGTTCCGTATCTGCAGAGATTGAATAAGCAGAGGGAAGATAAGCAGTTCAACAAGTTCTTGGAGATATTTAAAAAGTTGCAGATCAACATACCTTTTGCTGAGGCATTGGAACAGATGCCAAGTTATGCAAATTTCATGAAGGGTATATTGTCAAGGAAGAGGAGATTAGATGAGTTTGAGACAGTGGCCTTGACAGAGGAATGCAGTGCAGTGCTTCAGCATAAACTACCTCCAAAGCTGAAAGATCCGGGCAGTTTCACAATTCTATGTACGATCGGAAAGATGAATTTTGATAAATGTTTGTGTGATCTTGGGGCAAGTATCAATCTGATGCCTTTGCCAGTGTTTAATCAGTTGGGATTGCCGGCTTCAAGGCCAACAAACATTTCATTGCAGCTAGCTGACAGATCCATCACATATCCATGGGGAATTGTTGAAGATGTACTGGTAAAGGTGGACAAATTTATCTTTTCGGCTGACTTCATCATCTTAGATTATGAGGAAGACAAAAGTATACCAATCATACTGGGGAGACCATTCTTAGCCACAGGCAGGACTTTGATAGACGTGCAGAAAGGGGAACTCACTATGCGTGTACAAGATCAGGAGGTTACTTTTAACGTCTTCAAGGCAATGAAGTTCCCAACAGATGAAGAAGACTGCTTCCGAGTTGATTTGGTGGATGGGGTTCTAAATGATGAAGTACAGAGTTTAGTAGATTATGAACCTTTGAGAAGTATCATTGCTGAAAATTCAGATTTGGAAGAATTGATTACAGGCGTATGAGAATTCAAAGCTGAACAAGGAGAAGGAGAAGGTGAAGAAATGGCATGACCGAAAGATCATAGAGAAGATATTTGAACCAGAAAAAAGGGTTTTGCTTTATAACTCCTGACTTAAACTTTTTCCCGGGAAACTAAAATCAAGATGGTCTGGGCCATTTACAGTGAAGACTGTCTTTCCGCATGGTGCAATTGAAGTATTTGATCAGTTTTCGGACAAGCCTTTTAAGGTGAATGGACAACGATTAAAGCATTACTTTGGTGGCGAGGTGGACAGACAGAAAGTCACCTCAATTCTTTCTTCCACATAAGATTCAGAGACAGTCAAGCTAATTGACTATAACTTACCGCTTGATGGGAGGCAACCCATTGTTTCTATCTCTACTTAATATTTATTCAGTACAAGTTGCTTTTGTTAGCTCATTTTCATTCTTAGTTAGGATAGTGTGAGTATCTTTACATAATTATCATCATAGCTAAAATTGAATAGGAGTATGTTTGTGCATTGCATTGAAATTAGGGTGATAGAATAGGCACTCATTTTTATTTAGTAAATTATGCTTTGACAGTGTCTATTGATGTTATTGTAGGCGTGTTGGAGAGCATGCAATACTCTCTTGCAGTACTGGGAATAAAAGTTAGCGATCAGGTACTGTGGTCGCGCATTACCACGCGAATGATTATTCTGATGAATCCTGCAGGCCTACATGCAGATGCCCTTAGCACCACAAAAAAGTCACTTGTACGCCTGCACGCATGACCCATTGAAAATCGGTAAGCCTTATATCGATCGGACGACGGAAAAATTTTTGAGTTTTAAAAGCGTGTGGTGGCTTATTTGGACTCTCACTTGACATAACACAGAGGTGTATTCTCCTGATCTCCTCAACACACACAACTCCTCATCTCTCATAAGTTATAACTTGAAGCCCTAACTATCCTCTCCATTAAGTGATTGTCGCTGCAGATTTCAACCCACGATTACACCCACGTTTCATAGCTGCAATATAAATCTAGGGTTTCTGCGTGGGTTGTGCGGCAACAAGTTGTGCAGTAACGAGTTTGGGGATACTCTCATCAGCAGCTTTTATTCATTATCAAGCAAATCATCTGCATTCTCTCTATCATCTTCAAATGGGTCCAAAGAGAGCACGCTCTATGTCCATCTCTTTATCATCAGCATCCTCCTCCAGTAACCAAGAAGAGGATGTTATGGACCACACAAAATTTATCAATTTGGAGGCACAAATGGAATATTATCGAATCGTGGCCAAATCGTTTATGAAGGAACGGGGATTTAAGCCTGAGAAGCAAGACGACCAACTATGGAATATGATACGGGAAAGAGGCTGGGTTAGCTTGGCTGCAACTCCTATGCCTATTCCCATGGGGGTGGTTCGAGAGTTCTACGCGAATGCTAAGGACATAAAGGGCGGGATAACGCTGGTTCGAGGAGTACAAGTGGATTTCTAACCTCCAGCGATCCGAGCAGTTTTTAGAATAAATGACGCACCACCGACCGGGTCTGCTAATTGGGTAGAAGGTGCGCATTTAGAAATGAATCTGGAATTATTGATTGCTGAATTGTGCATTTCGGGCACCAAATGGAATTATAAGGCAGGGACGACTGAGCTAAAATCTTTTCCAGCGTTCGTCTTGAATCGATATGCCAATGCATGGAATCTGTTTATCTATGCCAAGTTAGTTCCGTCATCTCACTAGCATGAAATAACCACTGAGCGGGCTATCATTTTGTGGGGCATCATCAAAGGCAAGTACATTTACGTAGGCCATATAATTCATCAAAACATGCTGCATTATTTATGGGGGAGCACTACTGGGAGTATTCGCCATGCGTATGTGGCAACCATGCTTTGTACCCAACAAGGAGTCCAGTGGAATAATGAGCAGATGCAGAACCCGAGCCAAGACATCACTCATGCAACTATTGCCAAGTTCAAGGATTGGACGGGTGGTGAACCGCATCTGAGAGGATTAGGTTTTATCATCTAGCCCACTTTCCCAGAGCCACCACAACAGCCCTCTCAGATAGATAAAGTGGGCCCGTCAACCCAAGCTACCACTGTTCCTGGCGATCGACAGCTCCGAAGGTAGGAGTGAAAAGTCGACGCCATGTATGCTAATTTTTCAGCGTTTGCAACGGGGTTAACGAGGTCATTTGCAGAGAGGCTTTTTCAAGAACAGGAACGATGCTTTAGAGTGGCCTCGATTCGGAACGATTATGCCATATCCACCACTGATTCACCACCAAGAAGAGGTGGTGCAACTGATCATTAGGGGAGTTTTCTTTAACCCTTTACCTTTATTCACTGGGACATTGAATATTATAAGTTTGGGGGTATTGGGGTAGTAATATAGTTGCACGTAGTATCTACATGTTAGTTTAGTATATGCATGTTTAGTTTAAAGATTCATGTTTAGTTTAAAAGTTCGCATGTTAATGTGTTAGATAAACTTTGTTGAAATTTTTTTAGTTTTTAGTCATTATTACTTGTGTTAGTATATTTTTAGTTTGCATGTCTCACAGTTCTAGCTTTATGGAAATTTTGTCTAGCCGATGATGATAGTGAATTTTGAAGGATTTTTAAGTATTTTGGATAATATGAACCTAGTTATAATGTTTTACATGATGAAATTCATGTTGCTGTTTAGATGCTTTCAGTTTACACGGATGTGTTCACAATTGCTTGTAGGCATAAGAATAATGTGTTGCATTTCTTAATAGAAAATGTGGTGTTAAAAAGAGAAATCTGTGGAACATGGACTTAGACTATATAAAACATTGATATTCAAACTTTGGGAAAACATGGGTATGCTATGTATAAAAAAAAAGCAATAACTTGGCTAGTCTTATTTTGGGGCCCTAGCTACTTGGGTAAATACGTCAGAGGGGGTGTCTTAACACCTAATACTTCTAAGGTCTTTCATGGTCCAGGAGTCGTTGGTTGAAAGCTCGCTAAGGGTAAAGCAGTGTTGCTTTAATGGAATGAGGCATTGCACGTGCATGGAAAAAAGAAAAAAATAATAGCAATAAACACATGAAGGAAAGAGCGAAAATCGCCCTCGTGAGTAGCAATAAAGTAGTTAAGCCCATTGTTGAACTTTAGTTTGTTTTGATATGTTGGAATAGTCTTTGTTGCATAAGTATACATGAGTCTTGATTTAGACTGTAATTTTCTATTTTGAGCAGTTTAGCATGAGTATTCTTTGCTTAAATCAAGTTTTGGTGAACACAACACACACACAAACACACACAACATCTCTATAGCATTTATGAATTATCTGAGTGTATGATATTATGCCTATAGTTTGGTTTGAACTTGTATTCTTGAATCTGGATAATTTGCTGAGGCATTTTGGACTGAAATTCTGTTAGAGTTGGAACAATGTGAGACTAGTTTGCATCATAATTTAGTTGCATAGTAATGTAGTTGCATTTTCATTATTTATTAGTGTGCATTGCTTGAGGGCAAACAACAGTTCAAGTTTGGGGGTATTTGATAAGTGGGTTTTATACCTACTTATTGGATATCAATTTACGCGAACTATGTTAATCTCAAGTACATTTTAATGTGGTTTTAGTTGAATTTCATGTTATTTTGCATTACATGTACTAAGAACTCCTTTGGTGTAAAAGTGCAGGAAATGGCATAGTTTGGTGGTGTTAGATGGCATGAGGCTAAGGGATGCATGACGCGAGGAACGAGTGGGGATGTGCAACATAGAATGGATGAAGGAAGAGTGACATAATAAAGAAGCAATGGCAAAGAGGACAAAGCAAAGAGAAACAAAGCAGAACCGTAATCCAAACTACGTAAACCATACGGCATTGCTGGCTATACTAAGCTTAAACACGCGCGTGCTGCTTCGATTACCCGAGTTGAGCAAAATTGAAGACCATAGCCCATGGCATGCCGAGGATTACTAAGGGGAAAGCGCGCGGCAGACGCCGATACCCGAAAAGTCTGCCGATCTGTTTTATTTTAATTTTTAAATTTTAAGGGTTGTAATTGGTTAAAACAATTCTAACTGGTGTCGACGCAGTATTCAGTAGTTTTTACGTGTTTTTCATATTGGAACTAGGTTTTTGACACTTGGAGAGAATTCCAACGTAGAACCAAGTATAATCTCAATCTTTTCTATTTCTTCTTTGGATTTTCAATCACGATGGATAAACTATTGTTACTTTGGTTTGGAATTTAGTGAGGATTTTAACGCTTTATCGGATTGTAGTCGCCAATTGGGTTTGATCAATTCTTTCTTCTCTCTTTCAATCGCTTGCTTAATATCCATGTATTGCTTTGATCCCATAATGGCTTTTGGTTCACCATGAACTAAACTCCATTATGGGATTCTAACGATTTTAATATGTAGTTTAATTGCATGCTTGATCACTTTGACCGCTTTCACGTATCATAAGGAAATTATATCATGGTTGATTTGCATGCATAAATGACGATCACCATTCCTTTTAAGTACTTGTATGGAATTGAAAAATAACGCGGGTATGGATTGTAATCATGATAGCATGCGTATATGGGACTGTTTTGTGTACCTTTGTATTTCGTGACTCAGATAGACATTTATTGTTTCACCGTATGAGTTAAATAGGGGCTTGTGCTTAAATTCAATATGGTTGCAATTTCACATGGACATATAGTGATTTTGGTTATATTGTTGATTACGTGGTGTCTATTGCATGTGGATGCTATGTGAGTAGGTCATAATACATTGAAAAATGGTTATGTCTACATTAGTGCTCTTGGCTACTTTCCTGTGATATGTGAACAATCTTGCATGATGGTGGTAATTAGATGAATTATTAAATGAAGTTAGGATCCCATTATTTCCAGATTTGATTTATTTCATTATTATTCTTATTTTAGTTATTGTTTGATTCTAAAGTAATTTTAAATCACAATCATAATTATTAGTTTAAGCATATAAAAATAGTGATAGAGTTGATGCATAATAATTTAATTTAGCAACTTTCCCTATGGATCGATACTCGACTTACTCTGTATTGCTTTTTGACACATGTATACTTCCATGAGTTAGAGCTCTTTTGTTAGAACTAAAAAAGAAGCAACACCGCTCCGATAAGCAGTCAGGCGCAGATAAGAGCTTTTAATTGCATATTTTAAAGAAAACTTAATATTAATAATTCTAAAGAATATTATACACTTAATAAGGTATAATGAGAGACTTTAAATACTTGACTTGATATTAGGTATCAATTAAAAGAAGAAATTGGGAAGTGATATAAAGGTTAATTTAATTAGTTGATTAACCTAATAAACATCTAAAGGGATGTAAATGCAAAAACATAAAGACTAAATGTTAGGTAGCGGTTCAAGTGGAACGTAATGAGAAGGAAAGGGAAGTTTAACATAAATAAATCGAATGGACAATGAGGAGCCCTAACAGGACTTAAACACCAGATTTAACAATGTGTATCGATTAAAAGGAAGGATTATAGAATGTAGAATAGAGTTACTTAAACGATTACCAAGCGTTGCTATGTGAATAATAAATGATGTGCATGATAATATATTGTGTAGGATACGTGAAGTAAAGATAGCTATAAGCTGTTAATCTATTGTTGGTAATCAACAATCAAGGCAAGTCTTTCTGTTCCTTTATGATCTGTGATCTTATATCTTGATGTCATCTGATATGTTCTTAAGTATGCTAAAGTTTGTGTTATTCTTTATGAGCGATGAAAGTCAATATATGACTAAATTAATTGGGTTTTGGTACCTAATAAGTATGTGATATATGATATGAATTGATATTGTTTAGAGTATCAATGCTTGTGTGGTATGGATACTAGAATGATTATGAGATGTATGTTGAGCATGTTATTATGTGTTACGTGATGCATGAAAACTGTTAGATTTTGCTGAGCTGTGGAGCTCAATCTTACAAAAATAACCATTTTACAGGTTAATGATTCAAGGTAATGTTATGTGTTATTTGATCGATAAGGATCAGAAGTAATGCAAGAAGATTATTTATTTTAGGTGAAGTTATTATTGTTGAACCATGTTTAAGGTTCTGAATATTGTACTTGATGATTTGTGATGTTTAATAAATGTTAAGTTGTAAGGTTTGTATTATCCGATGTATATAGGGTATAGATTTGAGATGTATGATTTTATATATTAACACTGATAAAGTGAATCATGGATTACATAAAATTCAAAGTCATGTAAATGATAAAGGTTGTGATTCAGGGAAATAAAGAAAAAAAGATAGAAAAGTTTAAAATTATTCCGCATTTTGTTAGCCGTGGAATCGAATAATGATGTAAAATTAGAAGTTAGATGTATTGTTAAAGACCGAGGTCAAGAGTTGAATTGTATAAATTTTGGGGTTGTTACAACTCCCTCTAGCGGCCAACATAGAGGGAGTTGGCACCAACCCCATTAGCATGGTACCAACCCATACCTGTTCAATAACAAAATCACCAACATGTTGGCACTTTTACATAGAGAAACACTAATATATGGCTAGTCCATAAAAACACAAACATTCCAACTCTCTATAATGATCTTTACATGATTAAATTACAAACATTCCAACACTCTATAATGATTAAATTACATCTCCATAATCATTCCAGAAAAACACAAACATTCCAAATAAACACATATACAAACATTAATTATCTTAAGGTTCAGGAAGCCCTAACACTCTATAATGATTGTGCTTGTCATGGTTAGTTTTGAATCCACATATGACACATTTTCGGTGAGGCTTACTATCAAGAATAAGCATGTAAGTGTTTTTAATTTATTCATATAATTTGATGATGAAGATGATGAAGTTAATGAATGAATATGCAAATATGTCTGCATTGATAAAAGCTGTAAAGTCCTTAATAGATGATAGAAAATATAGACAAGGACTTAGATTGAAAATATCAAATGTGTTAGCTTGATCTAATACAAATGAACATCTTTGTAAAGTCATTCAAAAGATCCTAATGTACAAGGAATATAAATAGAAAGATTAAACTTGTTAGGTTGATCTTATAAAGTGTAATAGATAGGCTTGTTTGATCGAAGAGCACTACACTAGCAATCATAGTCTATCAAGAAAGCTAAGGCAGAATCATAGTCTATCAAGGCAGAATCGTAGACTACACTCAGAATCATAGAAGCTATCTCCGTCGAAATACCACCGAGCCAAAAAGATAAACATTCTAATCGTAGATTCAACAAATTTTATACCCGCCAAGCCGCAGTAGAATCGTAATATGCGTAACTGAGCCCAAAATCATAGTTAGCTAAGTGCTTACAGAGCTAAGTGTAGAATCGTAGACTCTGCCTAAGCGATCGTAGAGCTATCTCTAAGTAACTCTAGAAAGATCATAGAGCAGTCAAGCTTCAGAATGTAGTCTACTTGAAGAATATCAGAAATTATTCTCTAAATGGCTAGCAAGCAAATAGAAGATCAAAGCACTAACTTTATCAGCAAAGCTGATTGAGAAGTGAAGAACCAGACAGAAGGAGTCTCCTACAAATATTCATCAAGAGACAACGATCGTAGTGTTTACCAAAGAATAGAAGAATATATATGATAAATAAACTACAGAGATAATGGTAAACCTGCCACTGAGTAAGCTAAGGAAAAACGAGGAGAATGTCAATTCTCAGCCTCACCATGAAGTATGATCAAGAGATCATAAGGCTGAAAGTTAAGGAAGCTGAGCATGACTAATCAAAAGAGACATGCAAACCAAATGGCCAAAGCAGTTAGTCAACTTACTAGTTCCTGAAGCAAGGCAAGACAAGCATGATCGTAGATCAAACTACAAGAGCTAAGTACAAGATGGTAAAATGTTGAGCACTCTCGGAATCATAAGAGATGTTAAGTTCAAGTCACCCTATGATTTTCACAAACAAACTACAACCAAGTACATGAACATCAGCATTAGAATTGTAGAGTTCATTTGTCTGGTTATTGAGACTTAGCAATGTCTAACAATGAAGACTAACATCCAAACGTTACTAATTAAAGATCCCGATGTACTCACCAACATCCTTAGTCTAAATCGAGGAAAGAGAAGAAAATAAAAAGATGATTACCAACTAGTCTGCTGAAAGTGATATTTCAAATATATTAGGTGAAAAAGCAGACTGATATGTCAGGCAAGTCAAAAAGGAGTTGTCACATCAACCCAGAATGTCATCATCAAAGATCTTAGAATAGTTGAAGCATTATATGCTCCAAAGAAAGCACTTCAACGGAAAACTCCCAATGACTATGTTCTAACGGGAAGATGATGGATGAACCTATAAAGAGCTAAAGCTTCAAAGAGATAAAGTGTTGACTTGAGATGAAGTGAGTCATGTAGAGCTTCATAGAGATAAAGTCTCAGTGAGAGTGAGACTACCAAAGAAATAGTGAAGCACATCTAATGAGAGTCTTACACTGCTAAAAGCTTTACTCAATAAAAAAGAGTATGGCAACAAAGTGGCATCTGTGCTAAGAGCCAAAAGGTCAAGAAGACAAGAACTAGAGTGGCAGATTAGAAAACAGACCTCAAGAGCCACTCTACATTTCACTATAACACTCTAAACTAAAGGGAAGAAAATATAGAGCCTAATTTGTGCATAAGACAACCAGTGTTCAAGGACTGCTAAGTACCTGAAGAAGTCGAGCTGATATGCAAGACATAATAGTACCTCAATAGCGATGGTGTACATTGCTGAATATCAGATGAAGACAAGCATCAATAAAAAAGAACAACATCACCAAGGGATGAGTCGGACTGCTAAGTACAACAAGATGTCAAGCTGAACGTACATCTTAGCAGTCTATTAGTTGTGATCTAATATTAATGTTGAATACCATATGATCACAAGAACTTGCTAAGTACCAGAAGATGAACAAGTTGAATGTCATCTTAGCGGCTCAACAAAGCAACAACAACAATCATCCATCCAAGCATCCAAGGCCAGAGGGGTTCTTGTCTTAGTGACTAAACAAAAGTAATGTCTGCTGGGCGTGTTGAGTACCGGAGGGTACAAGATATTTTAAGCCTACTGGGCTTAGCCTACAATTCTGAGATTACAGATCTGGAAGAGTTCTTGGTGAGCTGCTTGTTCAAGGCTGCTGGTCTGGAAGAGTCACTAGTGAATGAGTTTCGAGGTTGCTGATTTTTAGAAGACTTAGTATGCTGGAAGTTCTATGATTGCGTCTTGAAAGAATCTTTGTGAATCATAGAATTGAGCAAATCCTTAGTGGAATCCCTTCTTGTTGAAGCAGAAGACTGGAGTAGGAGTATTTAGTCTCTGAACCACTTAAAATCCCTTGTATTATTTACTTTATGTCATTTACATTCAGTACTATAACTGCTTACAACTAATCCAATATTAGAACTGTGTTTAATGCTACATTCTTGAAGGGGATCTTAACCTTTTCTTCTATGCATGAATTGATTCTACTATCTGCTAATCACTTAGCAAGAAAAGAAAATGAAAAAGTTTTAAAGGATCTATTCAACCCCCCCCCCCCCTTCTAGATATCTTTTGTGCCTCCGGGAACTAACAATTGGTATCAGAGCAGGTTCTCATAAAAATTTTAAAGCTAACGCTTTGAGTTGATCCAAGACACTAATTAGTTCTAGTCCAGATATTAGTTGTAAGCCACTTCTGAATGAAGATGAGCTCACAAGTTGAAAATTGTATGTGCAGGTATATACATATATAAGAATATCCACCTGATGCAATCCAGATTGGTCAATGTACTGAAGATAAGATTATCATTAGACCAATCTAAAGCCAAGATGAAATCAATCAGCAGTCAGCAGTCCATCTATGGAAAGTCTAGATTCAGCAAGAACTAAGAACCTTCAGTTCAAATTTTAGGAAGATAAAATGTCTATACATGCTATGAGTTGCATCTCCAGAAGAGTTAGAAAATCTCTTTAAATATACATTTGGCAAGATCTATGAATCTGAATCTGAATCTTGAGGGCCAAAAGCTTTAAAGAATTTGATATACCAAGACTTTCCTCTGCTCATAATTCAAAGGCTCTGCTTGATTTATCTAAAGCTTCATGGAGAAACAAATGGTGTCAATACTGACAATACAAAGATGTGCCTCATATCATTGTGCAAACAAACAGAATAACTAACTGTCAAGAGACTGACAGTAGCAAGGTATATATTCTCATCACTTTTTACATTTATCATATTGCAACACCTTATGTGCTATAACATTATTATATCAAAAGATCATTTTCTTCCTCAAAAAGGGAAAAGAGAGAAATGCAAGTGTGGTTGGAAACTATTCGTTGAAAAAAAATTTCTCCTCCCATGTTTGTAGTTGAAATAACATTTTGGAAAATATTTGTTGTATGCCTTAAGAAAATTAAAATCTATGTTTGCAGAATGGGTTGGTAAATCAATGTTTTTTGCTTTTGATAAATAAAGGATGAGGTTCATAAACTCAATCATCAAGCTCCTACAAGCTGCAAGATCAAGATCCCTCAGTTATTATAAAACCAACTTTTATTAATAAAGATTAATTTTCTCTAAATATCATTTTGAATTTTATGGTGTGGATTTGATATAATGTTATAGTTGTGGGTAATATTTATAAATTTTGCAAAGTAATCAAGTTGTCATAAAATATTCGATTGGTAGGGGAATATTCGTTTTATCAAGGAATATTCGTACGACAACACAATCATTGGTGGACCCCACAACAGAATTATTGTCGGAGTTAGAAAACGACAGAAATAACTTTTTATAAAAATAACGACAAAAGTTTTACCGTTCACTATTGAAATACCCGATAATAAAAGTACAAAGAATATGCGTGGTCGCATAAGAATAATACTCAGATTGATTATCGATGATTACGTGAGAAGTCACTCAGTTTTATTCAATTATTGCCACAATAATGGTTGCATAGTATCTCATATTATTGATTCTATTATTGTCACAATATCATCTACATAATATTTTATATTATTAAATCAATAATTGAGACGACAAAGTTATTCATATTATTATTCGCATTATCGACGATGTCTGAAAGTTCGACGAGGAAAGGGGTTTGTCACCTAATCATGCTACTAATAAGGAGAAGTCCTTATCGTAAAGCCCTCTTTCATGGAATGATCCGTTGTTAATATTGTGAGTTATAATATTAATGATGAATGTTATTAAAATATATTTTGTGAAGCCAAGTGAATTGAGATAAATAGAGGGATTTTTATGAAGTATTTGTTGTAAGTTTATGGCGTATTATTTGGACCCCCACTTACAAATTTTTCAAAAATAGTGGGAGAAAGTTATCTCAGCTTTATATATATATATATATATATATATATATATATATATATATATATATATATATAATTTGAATCGGGGAGAAAACTTGGTCGGAGGAGTCGATATTATTATTATTATTATTATTATTATTATATTATAATAAGTTTTGTTTTTTATGAAAAATAGAATATATTATATTTTATTATGCATAATGTTTGCATAGTGTCTCAGATAGTATTTGTATAGTCTTTGCGTAGTAAAATCGTAAAATTCAATTAAAATTGCGTGAATAAGTTACTTGTATGCGGTCATTGTGATTTTTTCCTCATCATGCATCCAAATAGTATCTTGTCATACTTCTATAAATAGGATGCTTAGTTTAGAATTGAAAATAACACCAGAATTAGATAATTCTTCTTCTATAATATTGAGCGTATTTCTTTAGAGTTTAAGGAAGCTTTAAGCGTAGAAAATAGTATAAGTTTTCTTCAAGAATATCTCCGCACTACCAGTAAGAAATACTCTCCTTTAAGGTAAGGGATATTATTTTTGTTCAATATTCGTAAGAAATAATATTTTCTTCCATACTCTGTAGTATGTAAGTTGTGACACCCCAAAATCCGGTACTTCCATTTCCACAGGATTTGATGTTCACTGTACAAGCATCATCTATCTACCCATAAATAAATGCAAACCATGCAATATAAATAAATAATAAGATCTCTCCCATTATGGGGTTACATCACTGAATAATAATAAATCCTAGGTTACTCTAACCTTAAAACATCTGTGCGGAAAACATAATTAAATAAATTTTAAGTAACATCATTACTAATTACATTACATAACCACAATAATAATTCATTCTTCATTACTTGCTAAGCTTGCCCTTGCCCTTACTAATGGATGGTTCGTCTGCTCATTCGTTCTTAACTGTAATGTTATTATTACGCAAGAGTGAGCACGATTGCCCACAAGTATAACAATATAACAATGAATAATAACATGCGAGAGAAATAATAACTTCGGATATAAAAGCTCAACTTTTGAATCAAGAATGAATAACAAGAATCATAAGAATTTCTGAGGGTCATAAGACCTTGAACTATGTCCTAGATTGTCAAGTGTTTTTACTTGAAACCTTTAACAGTCATAAGACTATGGACTCCTCTTCTCGTACTTAGGGGGATCGTCCCTTAGTACCATACTGTGCACAATATCTTAACGCTAAAGCGTAAATAATCCCCTATACAGGTTGTTCATCTCAGTTTGACATTCGAGTCCGCACCAAAGGAAGTTTGGTTTGGATAATTCATCAAGGGGTTCTGAAATTTAGAATGCTCATCAACTATGGACTAGTCAAATCAATAAGGGTTCGCTAGTCTAATAAGGTTTAACAATGAATGAATGTTTAACTTGAATAACATCTAAAAAGGTATACAATAGAATAATTATTGTATAACAACATCATGCTTGAAGATTAATAAACTTTAATATATAAGACAGGCTTGATCAATAACAATGAGAACTTGCTCAACAAAAGTTTAGGGTAAGAAACTTGTTCAATGTAACAAGATAAGGTTTAGAAACTTGCCTCGTGCGTAGATTACACTTAAACAAACTCGTTCTTTGAATTAAATCCCAAGCGTAGAATATGAAGATAACAACTTTCTCTCTATCTCAATCACAGAGTTTCTCCACACTTTTCTCTAATTTTTCTCTGAAACCTCTCAAGCTCTCAATTGAACTCTAATAAAAAAATACGTAAAAGAAATAAACCACTGACCTTTATGCAAGCAGTAGTTGAGGTCATTATTCCATTCGTGGTTTAACGCCTCTCAACCGCCTCTTAAGGTCCTGTTTTTTGGCAAGAATAGGATTTTAAATCATTTAATTTAATAAAAACTTATCCTATAGTTTAATAAATGTCACACTTCTTCATAAAATAAAACCAATATCTTATTTAATTTATTTTAAATAAAATATAATAATTTCTCATTAATTCACATAGTCACATAATTCAATTTCTCTTTAATTAATAATGTCAAATTATTAAATCTCTAATTAATAATTAAATTAATTAAAATAACAATAGTTTATTAAATATTTCTTTTAATTCAATAAGCTCACATAATCACATACTTCAATAATAAAATTCTCCACATTAAATTAATAAATGTAACACATATAATTAAATTAATTTATCACAACTTCATCAATTAATTATTTAATCTAATAATTAATTCATCGAAAAATATTTATTCAATCAAATAAATATTCAAAATTAATTTACAAAATCTCGGTTGTCACATCTTTCCCCTCTTAAAAGGATTCTGTCCTCAGAATCATAATTAAACAATTCGTCCCGTTACATAAGTAATATTATTTCGTTTCAGATTCCGAATTCTACACTCATTTTGTTAAAGTATTGCTTCTATACTCCGTGAAATTAGTAGAATATCCTTAAAATTTGCTCTTCATCTAGTATCTTTTCACGAAAATATTATTCTGAATATTCTTGAGAATTTTTAAACTTTTCATGTCGGGGTACTATTCACGGGGTACTATTCCCAAAGTACTATTCACGAGGTACTATTCACTTCGGCACTATTCACCTGGGATACTATTCATGACAAAAAATTGATTTTTTTTTTGTCCAAATTATTTGTAATACAATATTATTCTTGAATTTTACTCCACATAGCAGTATCATCTTAACAATTTGGACATTATTAAATTCTGGATAAATTGAATTATAATTCTTTAAAATTTATCATTGCTCTTATTTAATAGAATTCTTATATCATTGTCATCATCCTCATGCTTACATTGTGATAAAAGTTATCTTTGACCCGTAGTGCATAGATGGACCGTTGATTGGTATGATTATAACTATGTATCGCTATAATCATGACCATTGGTGATAATACGAATATCCTTGGCTCGTAGTGCATGGATGATTCGTGGATGTGATAATAATGAATATTATTGGCCCATAGTACATGGATAATTCAATGATGTGGATTATTTATTGAGCTGAGTCTCAGCGATAAAATTGATGATAAACTTTTAAATAATAGAAGATAGTAGATATCATGCTCTACTCGACTCTTCTAATGAATTATTTGTTTCACTGCAGTTAAACTTGATGTCTATTGTATTTTATCAGTTTAACACTGTTAAAGGCTAACGATAATTTATTCTGCATTATCTTAGTCATAATATTTTTTACTTGGCTAGTTGAGCTCACCCTCTGTTTTTATTGTTCTCTTCAGAAAATGAGAATATAGCTGGTACTAGTCGGGGAACAGAGTGATGGTCCGAGATGGTGGCTATAGTAGTCCTCACTATTCTATGAAATAGTGTGATAATAATTGTAATGAGAAATCTATTTGAGTTTGGATATTATCTATGAGACAATATTCGTGCTAAAACTCTCAACAATATTTTGTCGTATTTTACACGACAGTTGTATAATTATGTTTGTATTTGAATTCAGTACCATATATTTGGCGACTCAGAATGGGTGATGTATACCTATTTTGGGGGCGTCACAGTTATGCTCTCTTTCAAGAACTTCAAAGGCTAGAACTTGCTCTAGAAGACATGCTCTAGAAGACATGCTCCTCTGAGGATGAAGGAAACTCATGAAAATGTTATAGGGACCTAAAACCCATAGTATGATCATCATGATCCTTCAATTGTGGAAGTATGTAATTCATGCCAAGAAGTATGAGACCTTCCAAGCTTATTCAGACAAAGCATCTCAGCTTAAGAAAGATCGAGAAGGAAAAATATACTCATGATCATCTGCCAATGGTGGTAAAGTATGAGTCGTAGAGTGGGAACTCCACAAATATAGAAGATGTTGAAGTCTCAATACTAGACCCTACGCTCATAGTGCCTAGTTAGCAAATAGTAGAGTAACCAGTTCTGAAGAAAATACTCTACAATCCAATAGAGCTTAATCAACCATGAAGATATCATTTCAGCTAAAAGAAGAAGTGCAAGGCAACCTTACAAAGATCTATATACAGAAGTTAGTCCATCTGCCTCTAAGATAGAAGTATTAACTATGGGGAAGCAACAGTCTGCTAAAGCCTAGAAATGCCCAAATTGAGGAGGAACTTATTGAAGCTAAATCCTTCAGATCCCTCAAACAATGAAGCTGCGTGATGAAAAAAATAACGGAGAAGAAGAAGTGGAATTTATTGCTAAATTTAGAGATGAGCACAGGATACAGTTCATCCTCTCTTACATCTCTGATGACCGGAGCACCAGTTCACATCCATTAAGTTCTTATGAATCAGAAAAGTACATTTAAATGTGTTGACTCAAGAACTCTCAAATATGCTAAGAAGCTAACCATTAACTATTCATCTTAAGTTCCTATAACATAAGGAACTTCGTCTAACAATACTTTATGATGAATTTTCACCGACATCATTCTTCAAGTATTATGAAAAGCTCCAATAATCATTGGGTTGATACTCCATTTTAGTCAAACAACCATTTCCCAGTTACAGAGTCCTAAAACTCTATGGCTGATGAACCAAATAAATATTTATCCCAGGTCGTAGAGTCCCTAAACCTTACGACTGATAATCAAGTTAGTCCCACTACCCCAATCGTAGAGTTCCTACGATCAACATCCTAATTGTAGAGCATAAGAGTATGTTGAGCCTACGATTGCAACCTATATAAACACTTTCCAAATACACTCTCCTAACCATACAAGAGCTAAAAGCACTTCACCCTCATTCACTAGCATATATACCAATGTCAAAGTATATTCGAAGTTCGTAAATGAACTCTATTGCAATGAGGTATACAGCAAAGGAATTCTCTATCTAAACAGTCCTTCTTCTGATAAGAGCCTCAGAGATAAACATAGCCCTAAGTTTTAAACTAAAAGGCCTGCCCTTTCTGAGCTTCCTTAACCTAGAAGAAGAGTTGAAATAGAATGCACCACAAGAACTCCTCCCAAGCTTGAGAGTTTAAAGAAGAAGAATTCCCTTAAGAGTATAAATTCTTAGCTGATGTGATAGGAAGGAACGAAGCCTTGGAAGATAAGCCTAGAGGATAATTTAATCTATTGATAATCATGCAAGAGGACGAAACTCTCAGCTGAAGATCAGAAAAGATACATTTATTGAAGCATAGTTGCAGAAGATGATCGTTGAGTAAATAGAAAATCGTAGAGTACACAACTATCTCATCAAGCTACTCTACGAAATGAAGAAGTCAACGGTCAACTAAAGGAAGTAATACTCATGCCTTAAGAAGGGAAGTAAAAACTTAAAAGTTGATCAATTATGGGAAGTCACAGATATTGAAGCACCGTGCATCCAATAGCTCACTTGCACCAGTCCTGTTCAGAATTAGAGGGAACAGTTGTAAAAGAAAATTCAAATATGTGGCGGTTACACTTCCAAGCAGTTACCAAAAAGTTGTAAGTATCTCTGCTCCATCAAACCTCTTAAAACCCTAACCTTAAATCTCTCCAAAACATAAACATCCCAAACCTCAAGGCATACATTTCAAAGTACCTCCAGAAAACTCCAAATCCCTACTTTCAAAATGTAAGACCCCAACTTTCATAAATAAAGATTAATTTTTCTCGAAATATATTTTTGAATATTAGGGTGTGGATTTGATATAATGTTATAGTTGTGGGTAATATTTATAAATTTTGCAAAGTAAGCAAGTTGTTATAAAATATTTGATTGGTGGGGAATATTCATTTTAACAAGAAATATTCGTACGATAGTACAATCATTGGTGGACCCCACAATGGAATTATTATCGAAGTTAGAAAACGACAGAATTATCTTTTTAGAAAAATAACGACAAAAGTTTTAACGTTAAACTGTTGAAATACCCGGTGGTAAAAGTACAGTAATACGCGTGGTTGCATAGTAACACACGGTATTGATTATTAATGCTTACGTGAGAAGTCACTAAGTTTTATTCAATTATTGCTACAGTAATTGTTGTATAGTATCTCACATTATTTGATTCAATTATTGTCAATATTTTATATTATTAAATCAATAATTGAGACGAGAAAGTTATTTATATTATTATTTACATTATTGACGATGTCTAGAAAGTTCTGTCGAGGAAAATGGTTTGGTCACCTAATTACACGCCAATTGGGAGAAATCCTTATCTGAAAGCCCCATCTTTCCTGGGAATGATCTGGTTGTTAAATATTACGAGTTATAATAATGATGATAAATGTTGTTAAAAATATTGAGTGAATTTTTATGAAGTATTTGTTATAAATTTTGGCGTATTATTTGGACCCCCACTTACTTATTTTTCAGAATAATCGGTAAAGTATATATATATATATATATATATATATATATATATATATAAAATGTGTGTGTGTGTGATAGTGATGTGTGTGGGTGTGATAGTGAAATGTGTATGAAAATGAGAGAGGTGTGTGTGTGTGTGTCGTGCGTGTCTGTGTGTGTGTGGTGGAAAGTAGTGGTGGTGGAAAGAAAAAAAATTAAAATGATGTGTGTGTGTGTGGTGGATGATATGTGGTGGGGGGTGATAGTGATGTGTGTGTATATTTATATATATAAAGTTTGTTTTATGTGAATAATTTTGTAAGATTGGACATCTGATTTTATTCTTCTTTCGCCCGTGAATTTTTCGTCTAAAATCTTATTGTGCGTCCGTGATAAATTTTTCTAAATAGTATCCTTCAATTCTCTTATAAATATGATGCTTAGTTTAGAATTGAAAATCACACCAGAATCAGAGAATTCTTCTTCTATAATATTGAGCATATTTCTTTAGAGTTTTAAAAAGCTTTGAGCGTAGAAAATAGTTAAGGTTTTCTTCAAGAACATCCCCGCTATACCAGTCGGAATACTCTTGTTTTTAAGGTAAGGGGTATTATTTTTGTTCAATACTTGTAAGAAATAATATTTTCTTCCATACTCTGTAGTATGTAAGTAATATTATTTCATTTCAGATTCCAAATTCTATACTCATTTTGTTAATTTTTAGCTTATATACTCCATGAAATTAGTAGAATATCCTTGAAATTTGCGCTTTATCCAATATCTTTTCATGAAAATATTATTCTGAGCATTCTTGATAAGTTTTAACTTTTTTATGCCGGAGTACTATTCACGGGTTACTATTCCCGAAGTACTATTCACGTGGTACTATTCACTCGGTTACTATTCACCCGGGGTGCTATTCATGACAAAAATTGATTTCTTTTCGATCCAAATCATTTTTGATACAATATTATTCTTGAATTTTATCCACAAAGTAGTATCATGTTCACAATTTGGACATTATTGAATTCTGGATAAATTAAATTATAAATCTTTAAAAATTTATCCTTTGCTTTCTTTTAATTGAATTCTAATATCATTGTCATGATCCTCATGTTTATATTGTTATGAAAGTCATCTTCGTGGCAGAAGGTGCATAGATGGATCATTGATTGGTATGATTATGACCAGAGATCATTCTAAGATAATCATGGTCAGTAATGTTACAAATGATGTGGTAAAAGTCCTCATTGACCCGTAGTGCTTTGATGGACAGTTGTTGGCTTGATCATAACCATTGGTGAAAATACGAATATCCTTGGCCCGTAGTGCATGGATAATTCGTGGTCGTGATACTAATGAATATCCTTATCCCGTAGTGCAGGGATGATTCGATGATGTGGTTTATTTATTAAGTTGAGTCTCAGCGATAAAATTGAAGATAAACTTTTTAAATCATAAAAGATAGTAGATATCATGCTTTACTTGACTCTTCTAATGGATTGCTTGTTCCGCTGTAGTTAAACTTTATGTTTATTATATTTTATTAATTTAACACTATTGAAGGCTAACGATAATTAATCATGCATTATCTTAGTCATATTATTTCTTACTGGGCTAGTTGAGCTCACCCTTTTACTTTCATTGTTCTCTTTAGGAAATGAGAACATAGCTGGGACTAGTCGGGGAACGGAGTAATGGTCCGAGATGGTGCATTAGTAGTCCTCACTATTTTGTGAAATAGTATGATAATAATTGTAATGATATTGAATTTGAGTTTGGATATTGTCTAGAAGACAATATTCGTGTTGAAACTCCCAGCTTATGTTTTGTCTTATTTTACACGACAGTTGTATAATTAAGTTGTATTTGAATTATGTACCATGTATTTGGCGACTCAGAATGGATGATGTATACATATTTTGGGGGCGTCACAGTTGGTATCAAAGCTTAGGGATATGATCCCTGGCTGAGATGTGAGACTAGAACTAGGGGGAGAGACGGGGAAATTCTTCGCTAGTATGACCTACCTAAGTTTATTTGTTATTTAATTGGTCGGTCAGAATATAAGGATAATATGTTGCATGTCAATTAACCCTTATTTTGTAGCAGTATTTAAAAATGGCATCTGAAAATGTTGAAATAAGCAATGGAGCACAAGAGACCGTTAAGTCACCATAGATCAATAACCAGGATAATGTGCATCATGAAGGCAACAATCCTCATGTAAACAACAACATCGACCAAATGATGAACAATGGAATGTTCAGAGGCTTTCTGCAATTCATCCTACATCGGGTGAGAGAGACACATGTGCAAAATGTAGGTGGAAACACTGGCAACTCTAGGATGGTCACCGCTAAGCAGTTCAAGGAGCTGGGACCACCAGAGTTTTGGGGAAAGCCAGAACCACTTCATGTGGAGACGTGGATAAAACAGATCACCAAGATATTTGATGTCTTGGGATGCTCTAAGGAGCAAAAGGTTCCATTTGCCACCTTCATGTTTAGAGGAGAGGCAGATTACTGGTGGGAATTAGTAAAACGTACTCAGCCTGTCGCACTCAAAATGTCTTGGAAGAAGTTCCAAGAACTGTTCAACGACAAGTACTTTCCCGAAAGTATTCATCACTTGAAGGAGGTGGATTTCATCAAGATAGAGCAAAACAATATGATCATGTCGTAGTACGAAGCTAAGTTTGCTGAGTTGTCCCGATTTGCATCCCACTTGGTTGATAATGAGGAGAGAATGACGCGGATGTTTCTAAGAGGTTTAAAACACGAGATACGTCAATACCTCATTTCTCACAAATTGTGTTTGTATTCAGATGTTGTAAATAGGGATCAGTTGTTGGAGACCGATAATGAGTAAACTCAACCAAGAGAGAGCAGCCGGCAAGTCAATAATAGTGCAAAGATGAATATTTGATTCAAGATGTGTATTGATTGATGTTACAGGGATAAAAATACTGTTGATGGACTTTTAAATTCATAGATAATAGTAGATTTCATTCTCTACGTAACTCTTCTATGAATTATTATTTCTGCTGCGAATATTGATCTGAAACTTGTTGTTTATTATATTCTCTCGTGATTTTTTCTCGTGAAGACTAACGATAATTTGTTCTATATTATCTTAGTCATAATGTTCTTTATCGGGCTAGTTGAGCTCACCCTTTTCCTTTTTGTTCCATTTTTCTTCTCGGGAGGCGAGAATGTAATGAAGTACTAGTGGGGTATGGAATGATGGTTCTAGAAGTTGTTTTAGTAGTCCTCACCATTTTGTAAAATAATGTATCAATAATTGTAATAAGGACTTATTTGGGTATGGATATTGTCTAGAAGACAATATTTGTATTTAAACTCACAGTTTAAGTATTGTCGTATTTTGCACGACAATTGTATTAATAAAGTTGTAGTTATTTCTGTACTATGTATTTGACAACTCAGAATGGGTGATGTATACCTATTCTGGGGGCGTCACAGTAGAGTAGGTTTTCAACTTTTCTTACGCGTATCTCTACCACAATTTTATGCTGTTCTGAGTTGAGTAGTATTGGTACAACAATTTTATGTTGTTCTGAGTTGAGTAGTACTGGTTCAAGCTCGCGTTAAGGAATTTATTGTTTTCAAGAACTTCCATTGCTTTCTCAGGAAGTTATTAATTCTCGCTGATGAGTATAATTTAAGTGATGCTTTTCCATTTATAAAACAAGTTTCTTGACACTTAACAATGCATTACTTCGCTTTTTTTATGTCTTACTATTTTTGCCAACTTCCCCGCTTTCAAACTATGGGTTTCTATATCGCCTTTTATTGTTTGCTTCTTGATTCCATTTGAAAACTACGCCTTGTAGAAATTAACATTAATCAATAGAGTATTCATCTTAAACTCTTACAAAGTGACTACTTTTGGATTTTTTATGCATAAATGTATCACATTATTAATCATTTTGGAATATGTTCTTTGTTTTTCTCGCATAATTACTTTTATGTTAATCATGTCATAGCCTTTATAGGACTCAAAGTAGCCCTAAAGCCTAATATGTTGTTCTTTTTACAGTTTGTTGTTTTCTAATACCTTTTTAAAAATTAGAGATACGAGCTAAGTCGCTTTTGTTGATTTATATCCAGATCTTGAATGTGTCTTCACCGTCATTTGCAATCTTGTTAAGAAGTCCGACAAGATTTGGATGAAGCTATCGAGATGGCTAAGCTAATATCCACTAAAATCACCCAGCAGCCACATGATAAGCCTGCACATCATTTGAAAATGTAATTAGTTTGATAGTGATCATTTGAGCTCGTAGTTTTTTGCGGCTTTATCTTATTTAATTTTCTTTCTTTTGAGAATGGCAACTGAGAATGTTAACAGTGGAGTAAATGAGACCGTGGAGACGCATGTACTCACAAATGAGGAGAACGTGCAACAGACTGGCAATGTTCCTCCTGTAAACAACACCACTGATCAGACAATGAATGATAGGATGTTTAGAATCTTTTTACAGTTCATGCAAAATCAGACGAGGGAGACTCGTGTTCAAAATATAGGAGGAAATGATAACAACGCACAGTTTGTCACAGCCAAGCAGTTCAAGGAGTTGGGACCACCAGTGTAAGACCCTAACTTCTTATAAATAAAATTGAATTTTCCTCTATTCATTATTCTAAATTAATAAGGGTTAATTTGATATAATGCTTTGGTTATAGGTGAAATGTGCAAATTTTGAAAAATAAGAAAGTGGTTATAAAATATTCATTTCTGTCGAGGAATATTCGTTTGGTCGTGGAATATTCTTTTTGTCGGTAGTATCCGTACGACAGCGCAGTCAATTATGGGCCCCATAACGGAATAACTGTCGGATGAAGAAAACGACAAAGTATGAGTTTTTATGACTAACGACGTAATTGTTACCAAGTAACACCGCTTGGGTTATCTCGGTGGTTAAAATACGTGATACGCTGCGGGTTGCACAAAGATTGTTGAATTATTGATTCGCACGTAAGAAGACACTACTCAATAATTGTTACGTAGAGTTACTTTATTCAATATTTTATTTTATTTATTCAATAATTGATGCGTTGATAGTTTATATTATTGTTGTTTTAATAATTGTCACTGCACAGTATTTCCCATTATCATATCAATAATTCATATTATTTAAATAATATTATTAGATAAAGATTATTGGCAATGTCTAGAATGTTCGCCTAAGGAGAGGTTTGTCACCTAATCATGCTTGCCAAAGAAGGAGAAATCCTTATTGAAAGCCCCTCTTTCTAGAACTGCTCAGTTGTCATAAGAGTGATTCGTAATATTATTTGTGAATAATTAATTATTAATTTATATGATAAGAAAATATTTATTTGATATGGATATAAATGATGGATTTATTTATTTTGTGGTTATAAATGAAGGAATTAATGCTGAGGTGTTTTATCAGTATTTTGTCGGAAGGGAAGTATTAAAAATCACCCGTTTGTGGATTTCAGATATTTTCTGCTTAGAATTTGGAAAAACTCAAAGCTACAAAGTTGTAGAGAATTCAATTTCAGACAGAATGGACATAAAATTCGTATTTTTATGATAAACGGGCTATTTTCTATGAATTATTGAAGTTTCGAAAAATAAAATAATTTTTATTAAAATTGGGTGGGACCCACTTTTGTTTTAACACATGTGGGCTGCTAGATTTTGTTCAAAGATGGCTGGTGGATGATCTTGGTCAAGAAGCATGCGTATAAAAGAAGAAATGAAATAATATTAATTTATTATTTAGTCTCCTATGGCGTTCTAGCATTTTCCTATAAATAGACGCTTAGGTTAGAATTGAAAATCACACCGTAAACAAGTTTTCTTTCTCTCTAGATTATCGAGTTTATTTTTTGTGAGTATTTTGATACTTTGAGAGTTGTTATTCTAAGATAAGTTTCCTTTGCTTTCTATCCGATATTCCGATCGTAAGTACCAGTTATTTTGAGGTAAGGGATGTTATTTTCTTCATATATGATATTATTTCTTTCAATATCATTATGTCAAGTATCGATCCGAACTTTTAATCAAATTTAGAACTTTTTGTGTCTGGATTACTATTCACGATACTCGGACTATTCACGAATCATTTACACTATTCAATCTAAAAATAAAATTTTTCCTTTTGTCCAAGATGTCTATTATGGTTACTATCTTTGATTGTATACATGTTTTGATCTTTATTTTTGAATTCTACTTCAAAATTGGTTATTATGGAGTATTATTGATCTTGAATAAACTGTTATACGAATCCCTAATATTTGTTCTTCTGTCTCACTGGATTCATTTTCTTTAAAATATTTTTCATCATCCTCACCCTAAATAATGATATTATCAATATCTTTGCCCTCAGAAAGGCAAAGATGAATGATTAACTGATGAATATCTTTAGCCCGTAGTGCAAAGATGAACAGGTGTTGAGATGAACATGACCAACTAATGATACAAATAAATATCTTTGGCTTGTAATGCAAAGATGAATATTGATTAAAGATGTATATTGATTGATGTTACAGGGATAAAATATTGATGATGAACTTTTAAATCTTAGAAGATAGTAGAATTTATTCTCTACGTGACTCTTCTAATGGATTATTATTTCCGCTGTATTTGTTGATCTAAAACTTGTTGTCTATTATATTCTATCAGATTTTTCCTTGTTGAAGACTAATGATAATTTGTTGTATATTATCTTAGTCATAATATTCTTTACTGGGCTAGTTGAGCTCACCCTTTTTCTTTTTGTTCCATTTTTCTTCTCAGGAGGTGAGAACATAACAGGATCGAGTCGGGGTATGGAATGATGGTTCTACAAAGATGTGTTAGCAGTCCTCACTATTTCTGTAAAATAGTGTTTGAATAATTGTAATGAGTACTTATTTGAGTGTGGATATTGTCTAGAAGACTATTTGTATTTAAACTCACAAAGATGTGTTGTCGATTTTGCACGACAAATTGTATTATTGAAGTTGTAGTTTGCTTTACGTACCATGTATTTGGCGACTCGTAATGGGTGTCAGATACCTATTTTAGGGCGCCACAAATGGTATCAAAGCTTAGGGATATGGTCTCTAGTGGAGATCGGGGAATAGAACTAGGAGGAGAGATGAGTAAATCATTCGCTAGTGTGTCCTATATAAGCTTATTTGTTGGTCACCATAATATAGGATATTATGTGATATGTTAATTTGTTTAATTAACCCTTGTTTTATGGCAAGATTTAAGAATGGTCATTGAGAACGTTAACAATGGAGTGTATGAGACTGTGGAACAACCTTTAGTCACAAACCAGGATAACGTGCAACAGGAAGACAATATTCCTCATGTAAACAACGCTACTCGAGCAAACGATGAATGATGGAATGTTTAGGAGCTTTTGCGCTTCATGCAAAATCGAATTTAGGAGACTTCGTGTACAAAATACGGGTGAAAATGATGGCAACGCGCGGTATGTTACAGCCAAGCAGTTCAAGGAGTTGGGACCACCAGATTTCTGGGGAAAGCCCGATCCGATTAAGGCGGAAACGTGGGTCAAGCAAATTACCAAGATATTCGATGTCTTGGGATGCACAGAGGAACAGAAGGTTCCATTCGCCACCTTTATGTTCCGTGGTGAAGTGGATTACTGGTGGGAATTTGTGAAGCGTACCCAGCCAGCTGCACTCAACATGTCTTAGGAAAGATTTCAGAAACTGTTCAATGACAAATACTTTCCTGAAAGTATTCGTCATATGAAGGAGGTAGAGTTTATTAAACCGAATGAACAACACGACGGTGTCTCAAAGACGAGGCGAAGTTCATGAGTTATCGTGTTCAGACCTCATTTGGTAGAAAATGAGGAACGTATGACGCGGATGTTTCTGAGAGGTCTAAAATCCAAGATTCGTCAATACCTTATCTCTCATAAATTTTCTCTGTATTCAGATGTTGTCAACAGGGCTCAATTATTAGAGCGAGATAGTGAGTATACTCAACCGAGGGAGCATAATCAGGGTCATACCGGTGATAACAGTCATCAATGCGATGATAACTAACGAGGAGGGAAAAATACAGACAAAGGCGGTAACCACTCGGGTGGTAATCGTGGCCATGATAATAGGAGAGGTGAGTCAAGTGGAAATTTTAGAAAGAGGAGATTCAACGATGACGGGAAGACATCAGCAGCAGCACCAGCACCAACAACAAATTCTAAGGGAGGAGATCGACCGCCAGTTAGATGTTACAAATGCAGGAAAGAGGGACATATCAGCCCAAACTGTCCACAACAATCCAAGGTATGTTATAATTATGGAAAGGAAGGACATATCACTCGAGATTATACTATAGCAAAACCAAGTTTAGCAGGGATGGTGACTCCAAAGGCTGTCCCAGATAAGTCAAAATCAGCGGTTCCTGGAAGAGCGTTTGTCGTAACTGGCCAAAACGTGAGGAACCCGAACGAGGTGATCACGGGTAAGCTAATCTTGAATTCTTGCAAAGTTTATACCTTACTAGATACTGGGTTCTACCCATTCTTTTATCTCTCCGCTTGTGCTCAACGCTTAAACTTGACTCAAGTGGAAATTGGACTTTAACTTATCTCATTGAAACTCCGCTGGGTGAAATCTTCGTTACATCTACGCTTTATAAATCTTGCTTGATCCAAGTTGGCACTATCACATTGCTGCTGATCTTATCTCTTTAAAGATACTTGCTTTTGATGTGATTTTAGGAATTGATTGGTTAACCACTCATCATGCCAAAATTGATTGTTTTCGTAAGGTTGTTAGTTTTCATACTCCTAACCAACTTGTCATACGAATTCAAACAACTAAACCACTAAAATCAGTCACCATCATATCAAGCCACAAAGCTATTCGTTTATTAAAAAATAGATGCCAAGCTTTCTTAGCTCATGTTATGGACTTGAATAAATACAAGTCAGATTTGGATAATATTTCTGTTGTTAGAGAATTTCCTGATGTATTTCAAGAACTTCTTCTACCTACCCCTAACGTGATGTTGAATTCTTTATTGATCTTGAACCGCACAAAAACCAATTTCTAAAACCCCATATCGAATGGCTCCTATTGAACTTCGGAGTTAAAGTCCAACTACAGGAGTTATTAGACATCGGCTTCATTCTGTCCCTAGTACATCTCCTTTTGGGTGCTCTGCTTTTTCATTCGTAAAGAAGAAAGACGGGAGTATGCGACTTTCAGATTGACTACCGAGAATTAAACCATGTCACCATCAAGAATAGCATCGAGTCGGGGTACTACGCATTAAAAGATTACGATCACACTATTCAATATGGATTTGGAATTTGGAAAAACTCAAAGCTACAAAGTTGTAGAGAATTCAATTTCGAATGTAATGGACATAAAATTCAGTATTTTTATGATAAACGTCTATTTTCTATGAATTATTGAAGTTTTAAAATAAAATAATTTTTATTAAAATTGGGTGGGACCCACTTTTGTTTTAACACACGTAATTTCTAGATTTTGTTCAAAGATGGTCGTGGTGATCTTAGTCAAGAAGCATGCGTGAAAAGAAGAAATGAAATAATATTAATTTATTATTTAGTCTCCTATGGCGTTTCTAAAGATTTTCCTATAAATGATCGCTTAGGTTAGAATTGAAAATCACACCGTAAACAAGTTTTCTTTCTCTCTAGATTATCGAGCATATTTTTGTGAGTATTTTGATACTTTGAGAGTTGTTGTTCAGTACAAGTTTCCTTTAGCTTTATATCCGATATTTCGATCAGAAGTACCGTTATTTTGAGTTAAGGGATGTTATTTTCTTCATATATGATATTATTTCTTTCAATATCATTATGCCGAAGTATTGATCTGAATTTTTTAATCAAATTTAGAACTTTTTGTGTCGAAATTACTATTCACGTATACGGCACTATTCACAAATATGGCACTATTCACCGAAAAATAAAATTTTTTCTTTTTGTCCAAGATGTCTATTATGGTTATTATCTTTGATTGTATCCATGTTTTGATCTTTATTTTTGAATTCTGCTTCAAAATTGGTTATTATGGAGTATTATTGATCTTGAATAAACTGTTATATGAATCCCTAATATTTGTTCTTCTGTCTCACTGGATTCGTTTTCTTTAAAATATTTTTCATCATCCTCAGTCCTAAATGATGATATTCTTCAATATCTTTAGCTTTTGAAGTGCAAAGATGAATGATTAACTGATGAATATCTTTGGCCCGTAGTGCAAAGATGAACAAGTGTTGAGATGAACATGACCAACTGGTGATACAAATAAATATCTTTGGCTTGTAGTGCAAAGATGAATATTGATTAAAGATGAATATTGATTAAAGATGTATATTGATTGATGTTACAAGGATAAAATATTGATGATAAACTTTTAAATCTTAGAAGATAGTAGAATTCATTCTCCACGTGACTCTTCTAATGGATTGTTGTTTTCGCTATATTTGTTGATCTAAAACTTGTTGTCTATTATATTCTATCAGATTTTTCCTTGTTGAAGACTAATGATAATTTGTTGTATATTATCTTAGTCATAATATTCTTTATCTTGGGCTAGTTGAGCTCACCCTTTTCTTTTTGTTCCGCTTTCTTCTCAGGAGGTGAGAACATAGCAGGATCGAGTCGGGGTATGGAGTGATGGTTCTAGAAAGATGTGTTAGCAGTCCTTACTATATCTGTAAAATAGTGTTTGAATAATTGTAATGAGGACTTATTTGAGTGTGGATATTGTCTAGAAGACAATATTTGTATTTAAACTCACAGTATGTGTTGTCGTATTTTGCACGACAATTATATTATTGAAGTTGTAGTTTGCTTTCTGTACCATGTATTTGGCGACTCAGAATGGGTGTTGTATACCTATTTTGGGGGCGTCACAACCAGAATTCTAGGGAAAGCCAGATCCGATTAAGGCAGAGATGTGGGTCAAGCAAATTACCAAGATATTCGACGTCTTGGGATGCACGGAGGAACAGAAGGTTCCATTCGCCACCTTTGTGTTCCATAATGAGGCAGATTATTGGTGAAAATCTGTGAAGTGAACCCATCCTGCCGCACTTAACATGTCTTGGGAGACGTTTCAGAAACTATTCAATGACAAGTACTTTCCTGAAAGTATTCGTCATATGAAGGAAGTGGAGTTTATTAGACTAGAACAAAACAACATGACGGTGTCCCAGTACGAATCGAAGTTTGCAGAGTTATCTAGGTTTGCACCTCATTTGGTAGAGAATGAGGAACGTATGACGCGGATGTTTCTGAGAGGTTTGAAACCCGATACGTCAATATCTCATTTCTCATAAATTTTCTCTCTATTCGGATGTTGTCAATGCGGGCTCAATTATTAGAAATGAGATAACCAAAGACGCTCAACCGAGGGACCACAACCAGGATCATACCGGGTGACAGTGAGTCATCGAAACAACGATAATCGGCGAAGAAAGAAGAATACGGATAAGAGCGGCAACCACTCTGGTGGTAAACATGGCCATGAGAATAGAAGAAGCGAGTCGGGGGGGAGATTTTAAAAAAATGAGATTCAATAATGACAATGCAAAGATGTCAAGACCAAAGAAGAATCGGTTCCAAGGAGGAGAGAACGACCACCCATCATATGCTATAAATGCGGAAAGGACATATCATTGAAAAACCGCCTACAACAATGCTTTAAGGTATGTTATAATTGTGGAAAGGAAGGACATATCGCTCGAGATTGCACTGTAGCGAAACCAAGTCCAATGGGGATGGTGACTCAAAAGGCTATCCAAGAAAAGTCAAAGTCAACGGTTCTTGGAAAAGCGTTTGTCGTGACTGGTCAAAATGCGAGGAACCCAAACGAGGTGATCACGGGTAAGCTAATCATAAATTCTTGTGAAGTTTATACCTTACTAGATACCGGTGCTACCCATTCATTTATCTCTCCTGCTTGTGCTCAACTTTAACTTGACACCTGAGAAATTGGACTTTGACTTATCTGTTGAAACTCCGTTAAGAGAAACTTTCATCACATCCACTGTTTATAAATCTTGTTTGATCCAAGTTGGCACCATCATATTACCTATTGTCCTTTTCTCTTTAAAGATACTTGCTTTTGATGTGATTTTAGGGATTGATTGGTTAACTACTCATCATGCCAAAATTGATTGTTTTTGTAAGGTTGTTAGTTTTTATATTCTTAACCAACCTGTTGTATGAATTCAAGCAACTAAACCATTAAAATCAATCACTGTAATATCAAGCCATAAAGTCATTCGTTTATTAAAAATGGATGTCAAGCTGTCTTAGCCCATGTTATGAATTTGAATAAAGACACGTCAGATTTGAATAATATACCTGTTGTTAGTGACTTTCCGACGTATTTCTGAAGAACTTCCTGGCCTACCCCTAAACGTGAAGTTGAATTCTTTATTGATCTTAAACCCGCACAAAGCCCATTTCTAAAACCCCATATCGAATGGCTCTATTGAACTTCGAGTTAAAGGTTCAACTACGTGGAGTTGTTGGACATCGATTTCATTCGTCTTAGTACATCTCCTTGGGGTGCTCCTGTTTTATTTGTAAAGAAGAAAAACTGGAGTATGCGACTTTGTATTGACTACCGCGAATTGAATCATGTCACCATTAAGAATAGGTATCCGCTACCTCGTATTAATGACATGTTTGACTAGTTGCAAGGAGCACAATTCTTTTCAAAGATCGATCTTCGTTCTAGATATCATCAGCTGAAGATTAGAACTGAGGATATTCCAAAGACTGCCTTCAGGACTCGGTACGGGCATTATGAATTCTTAGTCATGTCTTTTGGATTGACCAATGCTCCTGCGGCTTTCATGGATATGATGAATCGAGTATTCAAGGAATATTTGGATCAGTTCGTTGTTGTCTTTATTGATGACATCCTCATATATTCCAAAAGTCGTGAAGATCATGAGCACCATTTGAAGCCGGTAATCCAAAGGCTGCGTGAAAACAAGCTATATGCTAAGTTGAAGAAATGCGAGTTCTGGCTTGAGGAGGTAGCATTTCTTGGGCACGTGGTGTCAAAACATGGAATATCTGTTGACCCGGCGAAGATTGAAGCAATGCAAAGTTGGGAGCAACCGAAGACGGTGACCGAAGTACGTAGCTTTCTGGGCTTAGCTGGTTATTATCGGAGATTCGTTGAAGGATTTTCTCGAATCGCTACTCCATTAACTCAGCTGACTCAGAAAGATATAAAATTCGTATGGAGGGAGGAATGCCAGAAGAGTTTCCAAGAGCTCAAGAGGTGACTTATTTCGGCACCTGTTTTGACATTACCATCTGGTTCAGATGGATTTGTTATCTACATCGATGCTTCAGGCAAAGGGTTAGAATGTGTTCTCATGCAACGTGGAAAAGTCATAGCCTATACCTCGCGACAACTTAAAGAATATGAGAGGAATTATCCTACTCATGATCTAGAGTTGACAAAGCAATGCTTTTGTTTAAAGATCTGGAGGCACTATCTATATGGGGAGAAAGTGGAGATATATTCAGACCATAAAAGCCTCAAATATTTTTTCACCCAAAAAGAACTCAACATGCGGCAACGACGTTGGCTCAAGATGTTGAAAGACTACGACCATACCATTCAATAGCATACTGAAAAATCGAACGTGGTAGCCGACGCATTGAGTATAAGATCATACGCGGGAACGAGTACGATGTTGTCAACACAAAGGCCCATTTTGTGTGATTTACAAATGATGAAGATAGAATTCAAGACTCCGGGGACCCATGCAATGATGTCAAGTATACGTATAGAACCAACTTTAATCGAAAAAGTTAAAGTTGCTCAAGCCACAGACCCGGAGCTGATGCGTATGAAGAAGAAAGTGCAAGAATGTGCTATTCCAGAAGCAAGAATCGATGAAGAAGGAATACTTCGAGTCCACTCCAGACTTTGTGTTCCTAACGATTCTGAGTTGAAGTATAAGATCACGATGGAGGCACACAATACACCATTTGCAATCCATCCTGGAAGTACCAAAATGTATCGTGATCTTCGACATACATTTTGGTAGAACAATATGAAGAAAGAGATTGCAAAGTTTATCTCGACGTGTTTAACTTGTCAATGTGTAAAGGCGGAACATCAAGTGCCTAATGGTCCATTGCAACCACTTGAGATTCCGAAATGGAAGTGGGAACATATTACCATGGATTTTGTTACGGGTCTTCCCACGGTTTCTCAAGGCATAAATGCTATTTGGGTTATTGTTGATAGATTAACCAAGTCTGTTCATTTCTTGCCGATACGGGAGACTTATTCCCTTGAATGTCTTGCTCGTATGTACGTAAATGAGATTGTGAAATTACATGGCATGCCAGTATCCATAGTTTCGGATCGTGACCCAAGATTCACTTCACGATTTTGGGTTAGCTTGCAAAAAGCTATGGGCACGGATTTACGATTCTGTTCGGCATATCATCCTCAAACGGATGGATAATCAAAGAGGACTATTCAAACTATTGAAGATCTATTAAGACTCTGTGTCCTAGACTTCAAAGGTAGTTGGGATAAGTATTTACCATTGGTGGAATTCTCCTACAATAACAGTTATCAGGCAAGTATAGGTGTGGCTCCATTCGAAGCATTGTATGGACGAAAGTGTCGTTCCCAATATGTTGGGATGAGGTGGGTGAAGCAACATTGTTGGGACCCGAGTTGAGTACGCGTGATCTACTTTAAAAGATCCAAATTGTGGCGCCCCCAAAATAGGTATACATCACCTATTCCGAGTGCCAAATACATGGTACAGTAATACAAATACAATCTTTAATATACAACAAGAAAAGTCATGAGTTTTAATACAAATATTGTCTTCTAGACAATATTCACTCTCGAAATAAGTCCTCATTACATTTATTATCACGGTATTTAATGAATAGTGAGGACTACTAATACTATCATTTGGACCGCCACACTCCGCTTCCCCGACTAATCCCGCTTACGCTTCTCATTTCTCAAGAGAACAATGAAAGAAAAGGGTGAGCTCAACTAGCCTAAGTAAGAAATATTATGACTAAGATAATGCGAATAAATTATCATTAGTCTTCAATAGTGTTAAACCGATAAAATACAATAGACATCAAGTTTAATCATAGCGAACATGCAATCCATTAAAAGAGTCAGTAGAGAATAAAATCTACTATCTTTTATGATTTAAAAGGTTTTTCATCACTTTTATCATTGACTCGACAATAAATAATCCACCTCATCCCCACTACGGCCAGGATATTCATAAGTATCACAACCACAAATTATCCATGCACTACTTTGATTAAGGATATTCGTGTATTCATTAATGGTCATGATCATGCCAACAACCGTCCCATCAATGTACTACTACCAATGAAGACTTTTACCACATCATTTGTAACATTACTACCATGATTACAAATAATCCACAGTTCGTCATAATCATACCAAGTCCATCTATGCACTACAGAATACCAAAATGACTTTCAACAAAATATAAATATGAGGATGATGACAATGATATAAGAATTCAATAAAACAAGTTCAAGAATTAATTTATTCAGGAACTAATAACGTCCAAATTATTAACATGATACTTCTTTGTAGAGTAAAATTTAAGAATGCTCAGAAGAATATTTCCATTAAAAGATACTGGATGAAGCGCAAATATTAAAGATATTCCACCAATTTCATGGAGTATAGAAGTCAAAACTTTAACCAACTGAGTATAATAAAGAATGGAATAACAAAAGAAATCACCATGCATGCGATTGCTTGTATGATGAAAGTTATTCCAACTGAATAATAAATAACGGAACGGTCAGAGGCGTATCTGGCAGCGGCGGGATATTCCAAGAGAATAATAAAGAATAGAATAACAATGAAATCACCACGCATGCGGTACTTAGATAGGCAAAAGTTATTCCAATGAATAATAAATAATGGAATCAGTCCCATGTAAAATGCATGTACGTGATATTCCAATGTATAATAAATATGGAACCCGGTCCCAAAGAAAACGCATGCATACCACGATATTCAAATGTAATAATAAAGATTTTAACCAGTCCCATGAAACGCATGCATGTGGATGTTCCAACAATGTAATAATAAAGAATGAAATAACAACGAAATCACCAAGTATAGGGTGGCATCACAGATATCGAGTTATTCCAATGAATAATAAAGAATGGAATAATGTAAGTCTCTCTTCATGAATATGAAAAAATAATACCCTTACCTTATAAAGAAGAGTACTCAACCGGTAGAAGGCGGGGATATACTTGATGAAACTTGCACTACGCCTCAAAGCTTTCTTAAACGCTAAAGAAATACGCTCGAGATAGAAGAATAATTCTCTCTACGCTTTTTTCTCTAGAGTTTCAATGAATTCGTAAGAAATAATGAAAGAATGAGCTTATTTATAGAAGAATGGACTTAATAAGAACTAATCCATGAACGATCCGGATCGATTTACTTTAAACAGACGGTCCAGTTGATTTACAATAAAATATAATATATTCTATTTATAATCTAATAAAAGCGAATAACTTTTAAAAAGATTTTACTATACAAACACTATCGCAGACACTTATGCAAATACTATGCATAATAAAATATAATATATTCTAATTATTGTATAATAAAATGAATAACTTTATAAAAGTATTACATTTTTATATAAAAAAGATTTTACTATTAGCCTTAATAAAACGAATAACTTTATAAAAGTATTCATTTTATATAAAAAGCTTTTCCGTTTTATTACATTAATAATACTAATAAAACAAAACTTTATCATCATTATTATTATTCACACTATTAATCGACTGTGTCGCTCCTGGAAAGAGGGGCTTTCCAATAAGGATTTCTTCCTATTGGCGCGCAATTAGGTGATCAAACCTCTCCTTGGCAGAACTTCTAGACATCGTTAATAATGCAAATAATAATATTAATAACTCTATCATCTCAATTATTAATTTAATAATATATAATATATTGACAATAATTGAATAAAACAGAATGACTTTCCATGTAAGCATCAATAATCAATATCGTGTGCTACTATGCAATCACGCGTATTTTTGTACTTTTAACACCGCGTGTTTCAACAGTTAATGGTAAAACTTCCGCCATTATTTTCATAAAAAATATTTTTGTCATTTTCTCAATTCGACAATAATTCCGTTGTGGGGTCCACCAATGATTGTGCTGTCGTACGAATATTCCTTGTTTAAAACGAATATTCCCCAACTAATCGAATGTTATATAACTTACGTACTTTGCAAGATTTATAAATATTACCCACAACTATAACATTATATCAAATTTATTTCAAAAATGATAATTATAGAAAATTCATCTTTATTCATAAAAGTTGGGGTCTTACACAAATGATTCGACAACGTATACAAACGGCACAGGATCGACAAAAGAGTTATGTAGATCTTCATCGAAAGGGCGTGAAATTTAGTATTGGGGATCACGTATTGTTGCATGTTGCTCCATGGAAGGGAGTTACAAGGTTTGGGAAGAGAGGAAAGCTCAATCCACGATTTATTGGTCAATTTCAGATTCTTGACCGAGTAGGAAATGTGGCATATAGACTCACGTTACCTCCAAGTATGTCTCGTGTTCATAATGTTTTTCATATATATGTGCTTTGTAAATATGTGAAAGACCCGAACTACGTCATTGAGTTAGAACCGAACGAGATAGCCGAAGACTTAACGTATGAGGAGGTAACTGTCAAGATCTTGGATAGGAAAGAGCATGTCATACGCACGAAGGTCATACCACAAGTTAAAGTTTTGTAGAGAAACCATGCTATAGAGAAAATGGCCTGGGAGTTAGAAACGGAAATGAAAGCGAGGTACCCTCACCTTTTCGAAACACCAGGTACGTACGTTAATTTCGAGGACGAAATTTTATAAGGAGGGGAGGTTGTAAGACTCCAACTTATTATTAATGAAATTAAATTTCCTCTATTTATTATTTTGAAATAGTAAGGGTTAATTTGATTAATATGATTGGTTATGGGTTAAATGCGCAGATATTTCAAATAAGCAAGTGGTTATAAAATATTTATTGTTGTCGGGAAATATTTGTTTGGTCGTGAAATATTCTTCTTGCTCAGGGGAATATTCGTATGCACTTGCAAAACCTTGTGTGGGCCCATAACTAAAAGCGATTGAATGAAAAAATGACAAGTATAAGTTATTTATAAATAACTACAGAAGAAGCGCTTACGATGATTACACCAATTATTGATTCTTACGTAAAGAAGGCACTACTCAATAATTATTACAGAATTACTATTCAAAGATTTTATTTTATTGATTCAATAATTGTTGCGTTGATATTTTATATTACCGTTGTTTCAATAATTATCACTACACAAGATTTTCCATTATCTAGACAATAATTCATATTATCCTAATAATATTATTAGATAAAATTATTGGCAATATCTAGAAAATTACATCTCAAGGAGAGGTTTAATCATCTAATCAGCATCGCCAAGAAGAGAGAAATTCTTATTGGAAAGCCCTCTTTCTCTTGAGAAGCGCACTGTTGTCGATGATTGTGATTCTCGTAATATTATTTGTGAATAATTAATTATTGATTTATATGATGAGAAAATATTGATTTTATGTGGATATAGATAGAGAAAATTTTTAATGTGACAATTGTTAAAAATTAATATTTTATCTTTTCCTCGATAATATAATTCATTTAAATATATAATATTTTAATAATATAATAATTGTGATATTTTTATAATGAATGTGAGATATATGAGTATATGAGGAGGAAGAGTATTTTTGTTACATTAAATGATTAACACATGTTTTGTGTCGGTGGACCCCATTTATTGACTGAAATTTGATTATAGCATTTAAAATCGCCCGTTTGTAGATTTCGATCAATTTCTGTTTGGAATTTGGAAAAACTTTCTTTTGCAAAGTTGTAGATAATGGAATTTCCTATAGGAAAGACATAAGGTTCGAATTTTTCTGACAAAAGGGCTATTTATTATGAATTATTGAAGTTCCGAAATTCTAGAATAATTAATTTTTGAAGTTTAAAATATTTTAATTATGAAAAACGTTTTTCTTATTTATTGTGGGTGGGTGGCTGATGTTGTGACGCCCCAAAAATAGGTATACATCACCTATTCTGAGTCGCCAAATACATGCTACAGAATACAAATACAATCTTTAATATACAACAAGAGAGCTGCGAGTTTTAATACAAATATTGTCTTCAAGACAATATCCACTCTCAGAATAAGTCCTCATTACATTTGTTGTCACACTATTTAACAGAATAGTGAGGACTACTAATACTATCATCTGGTCCATCAACTCCGTTCCCCGACTCGTCCTAGCTATATTATCATTTTCTGAAGAGAACAGTGAAAGAAAGGGTGAGCTCAACTAGCCTAGTAAGAAATATTATGACTAAGATAATGCAGAATAAATTATCATTAGTCTTCAACAGTGTTAAACTGATAAAATACAATAGACATCAAGTTTAACTGTAGCGGGACAAGCAATCAATTAAAAGAGTCAAGTAGAGAATAAAATCTACTATCTTTTATGATTTAAAATGTTTTTCATCACTTTTATGGCTGAGACTCAGCTTAATAAATAATCCACATCATCGAATCACCCCTGCACTACGGCCAAAGATATTCTTTAGTATCACGACCACAAATTCCATGCACTACGGGCCAAGGATATTCGTGTACTTATCAATGGTCATGATCATGCCAACAACTGTCCATCAATGCACTACAGGCCAATGAGGACTTTTATCACATCATTTGTAACATTACGGTCAATGATCACACCGAAATAGTCCTCGGTCATAATCATATCAAGTCCATCTATGCACTACAAAGCCACGTATGACTTTCAAAAAAATATAAACATGAGGATGATGACAATGATATAAGAATTCAATAAAACAAGTTCACGAATTAATTTGTCCAGGAACCAATAACGTCCAATTTGTCAACATGATACTTCTTTGTAGAGTAAAAATTCAAGAATGCTCGGAAGAATATTTCCACGAAGATCTTTGGATGAAGCGCAAATATCGAGGATATTCCACTAATTTCATGGAGTATAAAGTCAAAATTTTAACCAACCGAGTATAATAAAGAATGGAATAACAAAAGAAATCACCATGCATGCGATTTCATGCATGTATAGTGTTCCAATGAATAATAAATAATCTAAAACCAAGTCGATTTAAATTGCACCGGCTGTGATGTTCCAACAGTAATAATAAAGAATGAAATAACAATGAAATCACCATGCATGCGGTATTGCATGTACGAAGTTATTCCAACGAATACTAAATAACGGAACCAGTCCCACAGTAAAAGCGCATGATGTGATATTCAACAGAGTAATAATAAAGATTTTAACCAGTCCCATGTAAAATGCACCGCATGAGATATTCCAACAGTAGTAATAATAAAAAAGCGGATCAGTCCCACAGAAACGTCACAGACGTAATATTCCAAATGTAATACTAATAAAGACTTTTAATAATAAAAGAATGTCACCAAGTATAGGGTAGAATCACATGATACAAAAGTTATTCCAATGTAATAATAAAGAATGGAATAACAAAAGTTCTCTTCATGAATACAAAAGAAATAATACCCCTTACCTTTGAAAGAAACTGGATAAAGAAGTAGTGAGGTAGCAAGCTTCTCTTCTTCTATAGATTCTCTCTACAATTTCTCTCTATAATAATATTTCTATAGCTTTTGTGAATTGGTGAGAAATGAAGGAAGAATGAGCTTCTATTTATAGAAAAATATAGTTTCGATAATTGCACGTTTTGGGGCTCGAAAAATTATAGTACAATACCTCCAACTTTTCCTTTATTTTTAATTTAGTCATGCAAATATTATCAAACTTGCACCACCTCCCCTAATAGTAAATAATGTGATTCAATAGTAAATTATGTGAATCAATAGTTCTGAACATGTGAAAATACTGAATTTCAATTATAAGACTCCATTTATACCTCCATTTTAACTTAGTCATGCAAGTATTATCAATCTTGCCCCAACTCCCCTAATAGTAACAAGAATGTGAAACAATAGTATACACATGTGAACAAATAGTTATAATCATGTGAAATAATAGCAATTAATTGTTCATTTATCCAGCTTAAATACCCTATCGGGTCAATATAACCTCCAGACATCAATTATTATCGAAATAAATGTCGATTTTCACTAACACAAATAATTCCAACACAATGAAACTATTTTATCAAAAAAATAAATTTTGAAATTTCAAGTTTGACTTTTCTCGAAAAAGTCAATCTGCTGACTTTTTCACCAAATAGTGAATCCGGAAAAATTTTGTTTTTATAGACTATTTTACTAATTTCAATCGTTTTACTCAAATATCACATCCGCGTCTCCAAATTCAACTCCTAACACAACTTCAATTTTTAATAACATTCATCATTAATATTATAACTCATAATATTTATCAACCGTGTCGCTCCTGGGATAGAGGGCTTTCCAATAAGGATTTCTCCTTATTGGCGTTGATTAGGTGACCAAACCTCTCCTCGACAGAACTTCAGACATTGTAAATATTACAATTTAATAATATGAATAACTTTGTCGTCTCAATTATTGATTTAATAATATAACATATTATGCGGATGATACTAAGTGACAATAATTGAATCAATAATATGAGAGATATGATCACGACAAATTATTGTAGCAATAATTGAGTATAATTGAGTGACTTCTTACGTAAGCATCAATAATCAATAATGTCTTCTATGCAACCACGCCAGACATCGTACTTTTACTACCGAGTAGTTTCAACAAAGATAATTGTGAAAACTTCCGCCGTTTATTTTCATAAAAATATTTTTGTCGATTTCTCAATCCGAATAATAATTCCGCCAGGGGTCCACCAATGATTGTGTCGTCGCATTTAATATTCCCCACACAAAGAATATTCCCCGACTAATCGAATATAATATAACAACTTGCATACTTTACAAAATTTATAAATATTACCCAACTATAACATTATATTAAATCCACACCATAATATTCAAAAAAAAATTCAATAAATTTAAATATTTATTCGTAAAATTTGGGATTTTACAGATGTTGTGGTCTAGTGGTGTTCGTAGATAGTTGAGAAAATTTATATTATTATTATATTAAATTTTCTGCTTTGGTGTTCTAAGCATTTTCCTATAAATAGGGTGCTTAGGTTAGAATTGAAAATCACACCAGAAACTAAAGTTTTCTCTCTTTCTCTCTCTATATTATCGGCGTATTCTTGTGAGTATTTTGATACCTTGAGTGTTGTTATACTATGTCAAGTTCCCTTCAAAGACTATATTCAGATTTCAAATCGAAATCTTGTCTTTTTTGAGTAAGGGATATTATTTTTTTTGAAAATGATATTATTTCTTTCAATATCATTATGCTGGAATATTGGGAGTATTTTTCTTGTGAAATTCTTGTCTTTTAGTGTTGGAGTTACTATTCACGTATACGGCACTATTCACAGAAAAAATAAATTTTTGTTTTTCGTCCAAAATATCTATTATGGATACTAGCTTTGATTGTATCCATGTTTTGATCATTCTTGAATTTTACTCCACTATGATTATTTATGAGGTATTTTTGGACATGGATAAATCGAAATACGAATCCTTAATATTTATTCTTTTGTTTCACTGGATTCGTTTTTTTTAAAATATTTTTCATCATCCTCAGTCCTAAATGATGATATAACTGAATATCTTTGGCCTATAGTGCAAAGATTAAAGATTTTATGATGAATATCTTTGGCCAGTAGTGCAAAGATGAATAGGTGTTGAGATGAACATGACTAACTGATGAGTATCTTTGGCCTATAGTGCAAAGATGAATATTTGATTCAAGATGTGTATTAATTGATGTTACAGGGATAAAAATATTGTTGATGAACTTTTAAATTCATAGATAATAGTAGATTTCATTCTCTACGTTACTCTTCTATGAATTATTATTTCCGCTGCGAATATTGATCTGAAACTTGTTGTTTATTATATTCTCTCAGATTTTTCCCTGTTGAAGACTAACGATAATTTGTTCTATATTATCTTAGTCATAATATTCTTTACTGGGCTAGTTGAGCTCACCCTTTTCCTTTTTGTTCCATTTTTCTTCTCAGGAGGTGAGAATATAGCGAGTACTAGTCGGGGTATGGAATGATGGTTCTAGAAGTTGTTTTAGTAGTCCTCACCATTTTTGTAAAATAATGTATCAATAATTGTAATGAGGACTTATTTGGGTATAGATATTGTCTAGAAGACAATATTTGTATTTAAACTCACAGTTTAAGTGTTGTCGTATTTTGCACGACAATTGTATTAATAAAGTTGTAGTTATTTTTGTACCATATATTTGACAACTCAGAATGGGTGATGTATACCTATTCTGGGGGCGTCACAGTAGAGTAGGTTTTCAACTTTTCTTACGCGTATCTCTACCACAATTTTATGTTGTTCTGAGTTGAGTAGTACTGGTACAACAATTTTATGTTGTTTTGAGTTGAGTAGTACTGGTTCAAGCTCGCGTTAAGGAATTTATTGTTTTCAAGAAATTCCATTGCTTTCTCAGGAAGTTATTAATTCTCGCTGATGAGTATAATTTAAGTGATGCTTTTCCATTTATAAAACATGTTTCCTGACACTAAACAATGCATTACTTCTGTTTCTTTTATGTCTTACTATTTTTGCCAACTTCCTGCTCAAACTATGGGTTTCTATATCAGCTTTTATTGTTTGCTTCTTGCATTCCATTTGAAAACTACGTCTTGTAGAAATTAACATTAATCAAGAGAGTATTCATCTTAAACTCTTACAATGACTACTTTTGGATTTTTTATGCATAAATGTATCACATTATTAATCATTTTGGAATATGTTCTTTGTTTTTCTGTACAATTACTTTTATGTTAATTATGTCATAGCCTATAGGACTCAGCAGTTCCTAAAGCCTAATATTTTGTTCTTTACAGGTTGTTGTTTTCTCCAATACCTTTTTAAAAATTAGAGATACGAGCTAAGCTATTTGTTTATTTTTATCCAGATCTTGAATGTGTCTTCACTGTCATTTGCAATCTTGTTAAGAAGTCTGACAGTTTGGATGAAGCACTGGAGATAGCTAAGCTAATATCCACTAAAATCACCCAGCAGCCACATGATAAGCCTGCACTGCATTTGAAAATGTAATTAGTTTGATAGTGATCATTTGAGCTCGTAGATTTTTGCAGCCTTATCTCATTTAATTTTCTTTCTTTTCCCTTTTTCTTCCAGCATGTTCAATCTGTACAACTTATTGGAGAATCCGTACAGCCGTTTCTTTGTCTATATGAAGGCCCTTGATTTGGCAGTCCATGGAAAGGTCATTGAACTAATTATTCCCTCTTTCAAGAAAGATCAGTCTTAAAGGGTGACTGCTCGGATGGAGCAATCTTTTATGAAAAGTTGTGGACTTCACGAGGAACTGCTGCTGGATAACAAGGATGACAGCTCCTTTATGGTTGAACCAACAAAATTTCATAAATGCCAATATACATGTCATCGTTTGTTAGTTTGTCTTGGGGATCTTGCTAGATACAGGGAACTTTATCAAAAATCTGATAATTGAAACTGTAAGTGGTCTGTTGCAACCAGCTATTACTTCGAAGCAGCAATCATTTGTCCAGATAGTGGATATCCCCAAAATCAGGTATTTTTTGTCTTATCATAACATAATCGTCTTTCACTCTACTAGTTGCCTGGAGGAAATAACTTGTGAAGTTTGGAAATGTATAATAATGCTATTGTAACTATCTAAGTCCATTTGTAGTTGGTGTTATTGGCAACATAAGTTGGCGATGATTTCCTTGCCTTGTATCACTGTGTTAGAAGTCTGGCTATTAAAGAACCTTTTCCCAACGCTTGAGATAACCTAATGTTACTCTTTGAAAGGTAAGAACAACTATTTGAAAAGTCACGCTAGTGGTAATTTTATTCCTAGATAGCTCTTTTTTTCTAAGTGTTTCTCTTGGGTCTCAATAGTTCTTCATTGTTTGATTTGTTTCCTGGAATATTGCAGAACAGGTCTTATCCATTGCATTTCTAGTTAGGTGCATTTTGACCTTTTAAAACCATCTGAAAGAAGTTACTCACGAACCAAGTCATATGCACCCAATGGTTCCTCAAATAATAAGAAGTTGGAAGCCACTGAACATGTTTCATCTGGAATAACTGATTTATGGCCTCTTTTTGTCAGAATGACAAGTTTCTTTTTTGTAAAATCCAGGTATTTAGTGAAGCATTTGTCCTTTTAATATCTAGTTTTGTCATATTTCTTGTCAGCTATCTTCTTTTTTTATTTAGTGTAATCTTTCTTTCCTGGAGTGTTTGTTGGTGTTTGAAAATTTCTTATATGTTGTTGTATCTTGGTATCATCATAGTTTTGCTTTCCTGGAGTTTACTTTTACCCATTTTGTTGATGAAATGCTTATGAGCTGTTATATCTGGTCATTCAATGACATTTTACCATCCTCATTTAATAATCTAGCGACTGACATGCATTAAAAGATCTAGAAACTCTGTGATGCTCCTGTCCAACATCTAGTAGGTGGGAATAAGATAAGTGATTTATAAGGGTCTTATTTTTGCTAACTAGTAACAAATTTGATTTAAGGACTTTTATTTGTCCAACATCTAGTATGTGGCGTCCCAAAGTGATACATTTTAAAAATTTTATTGACTTAGGTTATTTTTTGTGGGTTTGATATTTTTGGATCATTGATGTGATTGTATCATTAGTAACAGTGAAATTCTCTACAAATTGAATTACTTTTAAATGTATATAAACTTTATGCTTTCTTCTTATAAAAGCTAAATTTATTTTTAATACACATATCCCCTACAACTGCATCTTTATGAAAAGCCCTCTACTTCGTATTGCAATTATTGTAGATGTGATCAGGTTTGTTTCCATGGTACCGTTTCCTTGTCAATAGCTTAATACCTAATCAAACTTTTCCCTAGAGCTACTAGTTATTGTTACCTAATCAAGCTTAATACATCCTGATTTTGTTATTGTATGCTTTATCATTATTTTGTGATTTATTTTAAAAAATTAATATGTTAATGGAATAAGGTTTGAATTAAAAACGATTATACAAGATGGAATGCTTTTACTTCAATCGAATTAATCTTGACATCAACATTATAACTTACTTTTCAGGACATTCAGAGAGGACTTGATCTTGTTCTGGTATCTCCAGAAGTACTTCAAAAGTTTTTTAATCTGGAGCAATATCCTCTTATTTCAGAACTCACTCATCGTTTCCAGGTAAACTTGTTTTCTGTAAATCAAATATTGTCCGTAAGACGAACATATGTTCATCTTTAAACCTTTTCCGGAGTTAAATGTGTTTTTCGGAAGACATATTATCCATCTTTCCTCCGTTATTTTGTGTTTGAGATGGAATATGTATATTATTTGGTAATAGAGATTATTTTAATAGATGTTATATGTTGAATGGTAGCTATCTTGATGCGGGGTTTGGAGAAAGATTATTAGCAGATTCCAAGTTTCTACATAGATTAGCCATAGAAGAAGCTATATCAATAACAACAATGCTCTTAGCACACGATATGGTAGCGTAAAGAAAATTTCTTTGAATAGATTGATTATGTTATTATAGACACTACCGGGGAATTGTTGTTGATTTATTTACCGTATGGCTTCCTCGCTCAAACATTGTCATTTCTTTCAATCACCGGTGAGGCTAACGTGCACGATAGCATGGAAGCACTAAAGGGTCTTCTTGGCTCCATTCTGATAATGCATTTTAGAAGAATCTAGTTGGGAAGGATTGGAATTTGAGTCATAAAGTTACTTCATGCTCATTGGTGGCTTGAAGCTTGGTAGTCTTGGTGTTATTTCCAAATTGGAGCCGTGGTTGCCTCCAATATATAGTATCTGATCGCAAAATACTTAATCCGACCCTTGTCGATAGTCAAGTGAATAAAAGATCACCCATCTTCAAAATAGAAGTTAGCTTTATGGAGCCTTTCTTGGAACATCGATCAATCTCCTAGATCAAGTAGAGAGCTAGTACTTTATGCTCAACGTAAGCTTCTATTTCCATGTAATATGGTTACCTTGGTTTTGAACCAGATCAATCATTGATAACTCATGACAATACCTTCTCTTGTCATTCTTGTAAAGATGAAATAATACATTGTAATCACAGGATATTAACCGACAAGCATCAACAACTTATGGCACAACTTCCATATTTGTGAGGCTTATGGGAAGGTCGTTCACTGAACCAAGGTCAACTAATAAAAACATTTTTAAGGGAAATACTACAAAGATGAGCTTGATCAACTGTTGATGAGATGTTGATATAAAGCACTACCCAGTTAATTTTTGAAATGATTAAGCACCTTGATAGCTACTTTATTGATTTGTAGTTTTGTGTAATGAGTTTGACCAAGTGTTGCTAACTTACAAAACTACTTTATTTAGTCTATTCCATAAAGTGCTTGCGATAATATAGTCCACCTTTTTCGCCTTCTTCTTTTTGGATCCCTTTTCAAGTTCCAAGATAAGCCAAAGGTTTATCTTGCCATCTGTTATAACCATCTGAGGTTACTTTTCTAGTGAGAAATGCGACATAGTTTATTGATGCTAAAATTATATGTCAATGGTCATAGCTACAATCTTGAACTGTTCTTGCAGTTAACTATTGCATGCATTTTAAAATTAACATTTTTGGTGCTTTTATCAATGTACTTGACTTTAACAATAATATCACTTGCAATGTAGGTTATTTCTGGAATAGTGGAACATCGAATTTCAGACTAATTTTTAGATCAAACATTTTTTCATAAATATGCTATCTTTTATTGTCCGAACAATCAACTCCTATTAGGGAACCTAAGTTAGATGCTTCTACTTACTAAATAACTTTTTCTGTTTTTTTCCTTTCTTGTTTAATTCGATTTCTGGTAAAGATGATGGCGTGAAGAATTCAATGGCACACATATTATTACTAACTGTGAGATACATATATAAATACACACACACACATAAAAGCTTATATATATATATATATACATATATATGTATATATTATTCCATCTATAGCACAATTATTGTGTCCTAAATTATGTTGCTGAGGTGATTGTAGTTTGTGTACTTGTTGAAGGGGAGAAAGAGGTATATAAAGTGTTTATGACCAATGTTTTTTTCATGTTGTGCTAGATTGATAGGATGGGCATTGATTAGTTGTAGCCTTTAAACTTTTCTCTTTTTGGGATAAAATAATATTAATCCAACTTTATGTCTATTATTTGGTGCGAAAGAATGGATCGATCTTGTGCGCGTATCTTTGGATTATAGGCTAAGAAGAGTGAACCATCCTTTGACCAAACTCCAGATTCTTCTAATACTGTTGCATTGGGTTGCAACACTCCAGAAGATATCAATATTGATGAAATCAACAATCAGCGAGATCTTAATCCTGCAGTCATTCTGTGTTCATATATCTCCCGGAATTCTCTATAAGGAGATCATTACATTTTACATGTTTTGTATGGTTTTCCTGTGGCTTAAAATTGTATTACATTCATTATAGATCTTCCAAATTCTAGAGAGCATATAACGTAGGGACTAGATTAATCTGCTGAGGAGATAGATTAAAGTTTTGTTTCTTCCACGTCTTTATGTGCATGGCTATTGATTAGTGAGCCACGGTTCTAGAATTGTCACTGGAAGCTTTTTTTTGTTCTGTTAGTGTGGTCTTGCTGTTTCTTGAACGCCCTCTAAGCCTAAATTATGCTTTATTTATTGATGTTTAGTTTAATAATCTTTCGTGTATACTCACTTGACAGTGTGATTTACTTAATATGCCTGTTGTTGTCAACTGTGTATCAAATTGCATGCTGTTTGTCTAGATTTAGTAATTTTGAGTTTGTCAAAATAAAAATCAAGAACCGTGTAAATAGGCATACAGAACTGTGTGCCAAGTGTAATAGAAGATTTAGCTTTTTTCACATAATAGTTACTTCAAAGTTGGACACATAGAGCATGTGTATCTTTGTCATAGTTGTTGTAATCTTATACATGCACATTGCACTTGGTACCATCTTGTGTATGTTTGGCAAACTAGTATGTACTTCATGTTATCTTGTTTAAGGCATTTTATTTAGCCAGTTGAAGGACTCTGGAATCTTTCTATATGCTCAACCATTTAATAAATATTGTGGGTAGTCTGTTGGTTTAATAATATTAGTACAACGTAGCAACTCTATTGCCATTATTTGTTATGGGGACATTGAGCCAGCCAGGTACACAGAATGTCAAATTTTGATTTGGCAACAATATAATTCGTTACCAAAGCATTGAACAAGTTTTAATATAGCAACAATTTTTTTATACATTTAGCAACAAATTTTCGTTGCTAATGGCATTAAAAATATAATATTTGGTAACGAAAAATTAACCTAATAACAACAGAGAGAATATTGTTGCTAATACTAACATAAAAGGCAACATTTTTATCGTTGCAAATCATATCAACTTTCGTTGCACATATAAAAGCAACAAAGAATATATAATGTCGCTAATAATCGACGACTTTCGTTATTATTGAAAAATAACCAAAGAATAAATATTTTCGTTCTTTTGATTCAAAGATAATGTCGATGCCAAATAATATAATCGATGTTAAAATCGTTACTAAAAAGTTTACATTCATGAACGAAAGCAAGCTTAGGCAACAATTTTCATAATTTCATCAAGAACGAAAAATATCGTTGCAAAATGGTGTCAATTGCAACAAAAATGCATGATCGTTGCCAAAAAAAAAGTTCATTTCGTTTGCCCGATTAGCGGGCTTTTGCAACGAAATGGAATTTTTAACAACGAAATTTTAATTATTCTCGCAACAATACATTTTGTTGCTAAAGGATCGATGTCTCTATATTTAAAGCCAAATTTACGTTGCAAAATGTATTAGTTTTGGCAACGAAAAAAAATATCGTTCATGAACAATTAGCAACGCTCATTGCGCAACGAAAGACGCAACGACATTAAAGTCGTTGCTAAAACCATTTTGCAACAAAATTTGACACTTTAGCAACGAAAAATTGGTTGTTGTTGAAGCCCTATTTTTTTGTAGTGTGAATTTAAAAAGAAAAAGTAACTGACATCAGTTATATTATATATTAATACATATTATATGTTATACGTTTATATTATATATATCAGTTTTTATAAGTTACGTATAATATATAGAGAGAAAAGAGAGAAGGAAGAAGAGAAGAGTTCTTTGTGAGTTTGAGATAATTAAAGGAAGGTGTTATCATCTTTGTTTAGTAAACAAGAAATTTAAGGTAGTAATCTAACGTTCAACTATCAATTTACTCTCATTATGGTTCTTCATAGGAAAAACTTAATTTTATTTCTCTGTAATTTGAATTCTATTATGAATGTTGAAAATATGGCTTACATATGTTAATTAGTAAACATAAACTTTTTTTATGTGGTTTACATATGATTTAGAGTAGTTTAATCCATGAAAGTATAATATATTTGAAGAAATTATGTTTACAAAAAAAAATACAGATATGTAAATTTGATATGGCTTATTTTAGAATCAAAATTGATACTCAATTCTTAGTATAAAGTATAAATTGACTATTGATTGTGAAAATACATGAAGAAACGAAAACAAAGTAATTTAAACTAATTGTTTTGGTTGAAAAACGAATTCACAGTGATTAATTTTGTTAAGAATGTCAAAAAGTGAAGAAATAGTAAAAGCATAGAATTTAAAAGTTGTAATTTGGAAGTTTATGTTTTTTATATGGTTAGAAACATTTTAGGAACATTAGTTTATTTTTAAGGCCTAATTTGGCTTTCTGTTGTGTTCTTTCACTTAACCAGAATCGATATCAGTACCCCCGCCCCATGCTACGTTACGATGTATTTTGTGTCACCCTTAATCTGTATCCCTCCCCGGAGGGCTTTTTAGAATAAAAACTCATTTTCCTACGGGTGGTAAGACCGACTAAGTGTTAGAGAAAATCTAACCAGACATATTTTACTAAAATAGGGATAAATTTTTCATACAGACTACGATTGATGCGATTCAAGATGATCCAGAACGAGGACGAGTAGACCTACAACTTTTGTTCTTTAAGATTTTCAGTTTGATATCGTTAGTAAAGGTTACAATGGTCATCTTTATGACTGATGTGCACTCAGAGGCAATCAGTGGTCGTCGGGATGCACGTATGCAAGTGCAGTCATTTATGTGTTAATCTAACCTAATATACGGAACATGATAATGTGTTGGACATGTAATAAGATGTTATATTAGGTTATTAACGTTCATATGTTGACATGGCATGATAATTTGATAAGTTGTAAAAGTGCTAAAATGTGATGCTCATGAAAAGATGTGATGTTGCTTAAACTTAAGATTCGAGACTTCGGTCTTGTAATATGTGATTTTTGGTAGTAATAAAAAAACTTAAACTAAGTTAACGAGCTATACTAAAAGTGGGAACTAAACTCATGAAGTTAATATTAGTGTAACTAGTGAGTGTTGTCAATACATATGGTATGTGTAGGACTTGTGGTGAACGTGAGCAGTGATCGTTTAATCTACGCACGAGGCAAGTTTCCTAATCCTACTCTTATTTAAAAAAATTCTCTAACCCTAATCTTTATTTGAGTTTATCCTATTGTTTATAAATATGCAAGTTTTTTATTCTGTTTTGTTTATAAAATTATGCAAGTTCTTGAATTCTATAGAGCAAAGTTCTTAATTTTGTTTCCTTATTGAAAAATGTAACCTTAGCTTATCATTGTTGTTCAAGCTAGGTTCATTATATATTTTTAATGCTTTGAAATTTATTCTTAAAGCATGACTTTGATGTATCATACTATTTATCTATGGTTCATATTACTCTATAAAATGTCCTTATTAAACCCTCGCATTGTCATTAAACTTTTGATTCAATTAATCCTTAGTTGATGTACGTGCACAATACATGGTACGAATGGTTGATCCCCCTAAGTACGAGAAGGAAGTCCATATAGTCTAAGGACTATTACAGGTTCAAGTAGAAATACTTATAACATGGGACATAGTTCATAGTCTTGTGACCCTCAGATGATTTTCAAAATCAGTTCTTGATTATTGCTACTAGAAAATGTTATTCAATTCAGTCAAGCTTATGCATTGCCAGTTATTATGTTATCTTTAAGTGAGCATTTGTTTTGCTCACTCTTGCATATATATAACCATTGCAGCTAAAATTGAGAAGGTTGATGAGCCAACCACTAGCAAAGGAAAAGGAAAGATGAACAAGTGTTGAAAAGACTTGTTGTTTATTTCAAATTATATATTCAGACTTAATTCTAGTTATGTGATGTAATTAATTAATTTTCTGTACTTGATGAATGTTTTTTTTAAGGTTAGATGACCTGCGATTTATCGGATTTTATTATGTAACCCTTTAATGGGAAGAGTTAATGTTTAAATTTTATTACATTTTGGGTAGTTAGAAATGAATGTTTGGATAGTGAACACCAAATTATGTGGGAATGAAGTACCCAGATTTGGGGGTGTCTCACTTACAGAGCTAAGTGCAGAATCGTAGAGTCTGCCTGAGCAATTGTAGAGCTATCTCTAAGTAACTATAGCAAGATCGTAGAGCACTCAAGCTTCAGAATGCAGTCTACTTGAAGAATATCATAAAGCATTCTCTAAATGGCCAGCAAACAAATAGAAGATCAAAACACCAACTATATCAATAAGGCTGATTAAGAAGTGAAGAGCCAGATAGAAGGAGTATCCTATAAGTATTCATTAAGAGACAACGATCGTAGTGTTTACTAAACAGCAGAAGAGTCTGATAAATAAACCACAGAGATAATGGTAAACCTGCCACTTAGTAAACAGAGGAAAAACGTGGAGGATGTCAATGCTCAGTGTCACCATGAAGTATGATCAAGAGATCATAAGGCTAAAATTTAAGGAAGCTGAGCATGACTAATCAAAAGAGACATGCAAACCAACTAGCCAAAGAAGTCAGTCAACTTATTAGTTCCTAAAGCAAGGCCAGACAAGCATGATCATAGATCAAACTGCAAGAGCTAAGTACAAGATGGCACAACATTAAGCATTTTTGGAATCATAAGAGATGTCAAGGTTAAGTCACCCTACGATTTTCACAGACAAACTACGACCAAGTACATGAACGTCAGCATCAGAATCCTAGAGTTCATTAATCTGGTTATTGAGACTTTGTAATGTCTAACACTGAAGACCAACATCCAAATGTTGCTAATTAAATATCCCAATGTACTCACCAACATCCTTAGTCTAAATCGAGGAAAGAGAAGAAAATAAAAAGATGACTACCAACTAGTCTGCTGAAAGTGATATTTCAGAGATATTAGGTGAAAAAGCAGACTGATGTGCCAAGCAAGTCAAAAAGGAGTTGTCACATCAACCCAGAATGCCATCATCAAAGATCTTAGAATATCTGAAGCATTAAATGCTCCAAAGAAAGACTTCAACGGAAAACTCCCAACGACTATGTTCCAACGGAAAGATGATGGATGAACCTATAAAGAGCTGAAAATTCAAAGAGATAAAGTGTTGACATACGATGAAGTGAGTCATGTAGAGCTTAATAGAGATAAAGTTTCAGTGAGAGTGAGACTACCATAGAATGAGTAAAGCACATCAAATGAGAGCCTTACACTGCTAAAAGCCTCACTTAATAAAAAGGAGTATGCCAATAGAGTGGCATCTATACTGAGAGCCAAAAGGCCAAGAAGATAAGAACTAGGGTGGTAGATTAGAAAGCAGACCTCAAGAGCCACTCTACGTTTTATCATGAACATTAAGAACTAAAGGGATGAAATACAGAGTCGAATCTGTGCACAAGATAACCAGTGTTCAAGGACTTCTAAGTACCAAAAGAAGTCGAGCTGATATGCAAGACTTAGCAGTACCTCAATGGTGATGGTGTGCAATGTTGAATATCAGATGAAGACAAGCATCAATAACAAAGAACAGCAGGACCAAGGGAAGAGTCAGACTGCTAAGTACAACAAGATGTCAAGTTGAATGTACATCTTAGCAGTCTATCAGTTTTGCTCTAGTATCAATACTGAATACCATACGATCATAAGAAGCTGCTAAGTACCAGAAATGAAAATTTTGAACGTTATCTTAAGGGCTCAACAAAGCAGCAACAACAATGATCCATCCAAGCATCCAAGTCCTGAGGGGTCCTTGTCTTAGTGACTAAAGGCATGCTTAGAACCGGAGGGTACAAGAGATTCTAAGTCTGCTGGGCTTAGTCTATAATTCCAAGATTGCAGGTCTGGAATAGTTCTGAGTAGGACTAAGCATCTGAAGTTGTGGATCTAAAAGAGTTCTTATTGGGCTGCTTGTCCAAAGCTGCTGGTCTGGAAGAGTCACTAGTGAATGAGTTCCAAGGTTGCCAGTTTGCAGAAGAATTAGTATGCTAGAAGTTCTATGATTGCGAGTCTTGAAGGAATCTTTATGATTTAGAGAATTGAGCAAATCCTTAGTTGAATCCCTTCTTGTTGAAGTAGAAGACTAGAGTAGGAGTATTTAGTCTTTGAACCACTTAAAACCCCTTGTGTTATTTACTTTATGTCATTTACATTCAGTACTATAACTGCTTGCAACTAATCCAATATTAGAATTATGTTTAATGCTACATTCTTGAATGGGATCTTAACCTATTCCGATGTGCATGAATTGATTCTACTATCTGCTAATCACTTAGAAAGAAAAGAAAAGGAAAAAGTTTTAAAGTATCTATTCAACCCCCCCCTCCTTCTATATCTCTTTTGTGCCTCCGGGAACTAACAATTACTACCCACCATTTTTTCAAAGGCACTTTTGAATCTTGATTATTTATTTTGGCCCTTTATTTGAGAAATAATTGGTGACAAATACTCTTGTTCTTCCTCCTTAACCTCATCCTCTTCCTTATAATCCTGCAATCTTATCTCATGAGTTGCATATTCTTTTGCACGGTCATTATCATTGTCTAGTATGTCTGTAATATTCTCATTCGGGTCATATTAATCAACAAGGGCTTTTCCTCGTGCATTTTATTTTAGTATTGCCTTGTAGCCTCGAACTAAGCAAGCAACTTTACTAGCTAACTCTTGAAAATCACTCATCAAATGATTGTACCACATTGCTTGATTTTTTTTCAAAGTCAGGACTCATTGGAGAAACCATTTCCTCTTAACCATTACTCCTGTTAGCATCTCTTGTCCATCGAGGAACGATCATGTCAGCAAGTATTTGTGCAATAATCTTAAAGCTTAAGAATCTCAGTATGTGCCTACAAATTGAACCAGAATGTGAGAACATTTAACAAGTACATGTTAGCGACCTCCTTAACGATTATTGACAACTTACAGATATCTCCGACTATTTTTGATTGCATCTACCCCATACACTGTATAGACCTTTGTATTAATAAGGCACAACTCACTGACTTTTTTTATGTTATACTTTAAAGAATCCACGAGCTCTTTTAAAAACATCTAAACATCTCTTTTGTATAACATTCAGAAGCATGCACTTCCAACGCTGATCCTAAAACCAAACTATGTTTTTAATGTTTTGTTACGTAATCAGCCTTTCTTTCTTTGATGGATTGTTTCTCAATAGCCTTCTGAGTCTTAACTATAAAATCTTTCATGTATGTTGAAGCATTCACATATAAATCAAAAAAATGATTCATACCTTTGCTTCTTTCGGTGGTTGTCATTCCCGCAACAAAATATCTCTTTTTATATGCGTTTATCCATATCTCCTTCACATCATACAAAATTATTAGTCATTTTGAGACAAATCATATTCTCTCATAAGGATTAACCAACTCTCTTCAAACTCACCAATGGACAATGAATTCTAGACACAATTGTTAAAATCGTCTTTAAATGGGTGTTCTGCATAAACATAATGCAATTGTTTTGAAAATTTATTGTTAATATGCCAAGAACACAATAAATGATGAGTGGATGGGAGTACCCTACCAATAACATTGCTCATGACTTTATCTTTGTGAGTTATAATGGTTACAGGAGCCTTGTAGTCCATGGCTTCAAGCCACATCTCTAATACCCAAATGAAAGTGTCTTTTGTCTCATCTCTTAAAAGTGCAAATCCAAATAAAATAGAGTGATAATGGTGGTTGACCCCGGTAAATTGAACAAATGGAATATTATACCTATTTGTCTTATACGTAGTGTCAAATCTAACCACGTGTCTGAAATATTGATACATAAATATTGATCTGGAGTCTACCCATAAAATACAAGCTATGTGATTGCCTTCGCCTGATTTGACAAGAAGAATTTACTCGCACTGTTAAAACTAAATTTTTTCAGATAAGTGACTACAGCTTGTGCATCATTTTCATCCTTCGAGTCACGCCTTAAATCCCTAACTACATTACGAACATCCTTGTCACTAAAACCTACATTTTCCATCCCTCTACCCATTGTGCTCAAAACTTTCATCATCCTACTTGGTCCAATATCCGCCTTATTTAATGTGTTAATTAATTTTTTTTTCTACCGGCGTAATATTTCTGTGTCTCAATCAAATCTACTTGGTAGATGTCACTAAATGATGATTGTGATCCAACTCAATAACTAAAATACGCCAATTATCTTCTTTCTTATCGTGGACAACATACATTTTAGCCTTGCATAATGTTCGGCCAATTGAGTCTCGTTGTCTTGTTTTCTTATTGTTATCACATTCATCATCTAATGAAGTCTTTACAACAGTTGGTCTACGACCTTTTTTACATACATATTATAACCTTGACGTCAAATCATTACTGTGAGCATATTTATGACTTGTAGCAATCCTAATCTCAAATCCATTTTTTTGGACATAGGATCTATAAAAAAAATTAGCTTATTCCAATTTAGAAAACAATTGACCAACATAAGGAACTGTTCTCTTTACTACTATTTTCAACATCATTAACATACTCTAATTCATTTTTATAATCTAAACTAGCAAGAGATTCAGAAGAACTAGATAAAAATATATTTGTAGCAGGCATGAAAGTCATTGATGAAGACTTACCGAAAATTGATTGCACGAACAAGTGATTTCTTCTAATCTCAGAACTAGCAAATTCTCTCCAAATCTAAATGTTTGCATCTGTTTAGCATATGGATGAGAATGGAGTAAAATGTTAGATGAATATCCTAAGATCCGGTCAAACTGGTTGCTACTCCCTCATACAGCCAGGCCAAGTACCCAAAACACGCTTAATTTTAATAATCTTCTATGTTGGCTGCTAGAAAGTGCATCCTTTTTTTACTTCTTATATTGTTCTTTTTTCCTCCCCTTTTGTTCTTTCTTATAAACAATAGGAGTTAAAGCAATTTTTTTAGCCAATAGTCTTGTTTGATTTGACAAATACTCCCTACTTTCACTAAAATTAGTCATATTTGGTCAGGAAAATAAAAAATATTAGTTTTTAAAGTTGTTTTTTTAATTTTATAGAATATTTTTTAATATTATCTTTAAGATAATAGAACATAATCTATTTATATTAATATTCACTAGACTTTCAAAGAGTTGCTAATTTTTTTTGAGACAAAAGTAATCGATTCTAAACTGTAATTTACATATATGATTTCAATAATTAAACCTTCCGTCCCAACAGAGAGTTCACATCTAAAGCTAAAGCTAAACAGATTAACTTCATATAGACATAAAAATCAAAAAGCTATCTAATCGAAACCAAAAGTCCATAAAATTAATAATTATTAATTAAACATAAACCAAAAGTCTCAGAATTCACCCAAACGGTTTCAAACCTTGAACGCCCACACTTTAGAATATGATATGATTATACAGTTTATCGGCGCCGAAAAAAAGAGAATTCATTCGAACTAAAGGTTAAATCCCCAAAATAAAAACTAGATTCCTCTTAAAAAATAAACCCATTGAAAAAACTCAAATAGCTGAAACCTAGAAATCTTACAGCTGTAATCGAAGTCGAGATCTAGGCATTTTCCCTTTGATTCCTCTAATTCAACCTCTCCGTGTTGCTTGGTGCAATTTTTCTAGCTATCGCCAGTTTTATTTTGGAGAGAAATAGGGCAAGGAACGACGGGTTTGTTTTGGCTGAACATGTGAAGAGAGAGAAATGAAAAATAAGGAGGCTTTATATAGGTTTGTCAAATAAGGAGAGTATGTCAAATAAGAGGTATTCCCTTGATCGATTCTATATACACCTTCCATTCCTAAAATGAAGGGCCCAGATTGAAATTGGAAAAATTACGTCCTCTAAAACTACTAGCGGACGACGTTATAATAAAATCTAGACTTTTATGCCCCTACTCCGCTAGAAGTACTAGCGGATGACATAACTGAATTGGGGGAAAAGGTCACAAAACTCTGCAATAGGGGAATGATGTGATTTATGCGATCTCAAGAACCCTAGTCGATTTCTCTATAAATTGGCTTCAAGTTGTGGAAATTTGGGTGTTGTTCATCCAAAATTATTCGACTAAAGCATCTATTTGCTATTAATCGGTAAGTAGTCTCACAAATCTTAATCTGTTGTGATTTTCCATGAATTCTCTGGAACCCTAGTTCGTAATCTGTTTCAAATGATTTCTATATTCCATGAACTCTCAAGTAACCCCATTTTATGTTCGCAATCGGATGTTAATGTGAAAATTTTGTGTTTGCAATCGAGAGAAACTGAAAGAAAATATATTAAAAATAAAAGGGGGGGATTTTTTGAACAGGAAAAAAGGACCGAGTAAATAATTTGCTTGAATTGTGAACTCGTTTAAATACCTTATACTAAGAATTTGAGCTTTACAATGTACGTACAACTTGAAAAACTTACTTATGTAAAGTGAACATGATATAGAAAACTCAGTTATGTGTCTTGTGATAGCCTGTAATTCCTAATTATGCTGCTGGATTCTCAATGTCAAGCTTTTACTTCTTTTGAAGTTTATCAAGATGATTAATGAGTTATGGCAAGTGATTTACCCAACCCAAATTTATGGATGGAGAAGCCTTAAAACCTATATTTTTTTCTATCATAACGTATTCCTTGAAGTTCCAATAGGGTTGGAGTAGACAGCATAGGGAAACATGTATTAGTTTATCTAAGTAAAATGAGATTTGATATTCCTATTTCATGGAAAGCTCAATTTTATTTGGCACGGTACCATCTAAAAGTTGAATAAGATGCCAACATGTGTCAAATTTTCACTATGCAGGATTTGCATTCAAAGTAACCACTGCTTTCGCTATCAGTAAGTGCACATGTATTGTACTCACAATAAGATGAGATGGAATGAGTGTTACATATAACTTGTGAGAATAATTTACACATGAAACTGCACATTCCAATTAAACTTATATATATGCAAATAAATAAAGTTGATTTCTTTGTCGTATCATCCTGGCTCTTGTAGATCCTCTTCATACACTGATGTCTCATGCTAATGATCATCCAGAATGTAATATTAAGTTATTAAATTATAATAGAGCATTTAGATGGTGGTTGGTATCTGATACTTCTATTTGGAATATGCATAGTATTATGTCACATGAGAACACCCTACTTACTTTTCTGTCACCAATATGAATAGAGCATTTGGATAGTGGTTGATATCTAATTACTTGACATTGTGTTAAATGTTTAGGTAAGATATGGATATTAATCCCGGACCTTTTGATCCTATTGTCTTATGGGACCAAGAAAATCATGTATCTTCAAATTTATGGCAAAATACTATAAGTTTATTACTTTATAACAAATTTCTCTTAAATTTTGTTAAAAACTATCATGTTTTGACAATTTATGTCTTTATCCTTTGTTTAACTTGTAGGATAGGGGTGCGTTAGAAATTTGTCAAATGTCTGCAAAATTAACTAAATGGAACTTGACTGAACAACAAAAATATCTACTTGAACAATTAGGTTTTGGTAGGCCTGGCAAAATATGGTTATGGGTTGGTTTTGGTTTTCAAAATATGGTTATGGTTCCATTTAAGAACTAAAACCATATTAACCATTTTTAATATGGATAATGTGGGTTGGAACCATATGGTTATGGTTAAAAACCATATTAACCATTTTAATATTGTTATGGGTTATGAGTTTCATGAAGACCTGATTTGACACTAATATTGTGACGCCCCCAAAATAGGTCCATTCCATCCAACCCATTCTGAGTCGCCAAATACATAGTACAGAGATAACTACAACTTTATTAATACATTTGTCGTGCAAAATACGACAACATATATACTGTGAGTTTAAATACGAGATATTGCCATCTGGAATAATATCCACACGCAAATAAATCCCCATCATAATTATTGATACATTATTTTACAACAATGGTGAGGACTACTAAACAACCCTCCTAGAACTTTCATTCCATACCCCAGAGGCTGCACTCGTATATTCTCGCCTCTCCCGAGAAGAAAAAATGGAACAAAAAGGAAAAGGGTGAGCTCGACTAGCCCAAAGAAAGAATATTATGACTAAGATAATATACAACAAATTATCGTTAGTCTTCAACAGGAAAAATATAATAGAATACAATAGACAACAAGTTTTAAATCAATATTCGCAATGAAATAATAATTTATTAGAAGAGTTAAGTAGAGAATGCAAACTACTATCTTCTATGTATGAATTTTAAAGTTCATCGTCTATTTTTATCCTCAGAACATCAACCAATATATATCCGGAATCATATATTCATCCTCAGACTCTGAGCCGAGGACATTCACCACTTAGTCATGTTCATCTAAACACCGCTCATCTTTGCACTACGCCAAAGATATTCATCGAAATCATTCATCTTTTTGCACTACGGAGCCAAAGATATTCATCGAAATCATTCATCTTTGCACTATGTGCCAAAGATATTCATCATAAATCATTCATCTTTGCACTACGGGCCCAAAGATATTCAATAATATCATCATTTAAGGCCGAGGATGATGAAAATATTTTTTTAAAGAAACGAATCCAATGACACAAAATGACAAGGATTAAGGATTAAGGATTAGTACTTTGTTTTATCCACATCCAAAAATACCTCAAAAATAATCATAGTGGTGTAAAATTCAAGAATGATCAAAACATGGATACAATCAAAGCTAGTATCCATAATAGATATTTTGGACAAAAGAAGAAATTTCATTTTGGATGAATAGTGCCAGATATCGTGAATAGTGCTTGAGTATACGTGAATAGTAACTCACACCAAAAGATAGAAATTTCACAAAAAACATCTTCACGCTTACGTGAATAGTACTCGTGAATAAGAACTCGTGAATAAGAACTCATGAATAAGAACCCTAGACATATGAAAAAGTTCTAAATTTGATAAAAGTTCCAACCAATATTTTGGCATAATGATATTGAAGAAATAATATCATTTTTAAAAAATAATATCCCTTACCTCGAAAGATTGTACTTCTAGTTGAAACAGGATATAAAGCTATGACTTGAACTTTCACCGTATAGCAATACTCAAAGTATACTCAAAATACTCACAAAAATACGCTCGATAATATAGAGAGAGAAACTTGAGTTTAAAAGTGTGATTTTCAATTCTAACCCAAGCACCTATTTATAGGAAATTGCTTAGAACACCAAAGTAGAAAATTTAATATAATATTAATATATTATATAACAATTCCTACGCACTCATTCTAGAGTTTGATTTCACCACTTAGCATTTCTCACATGCCACCTTCTAGAAAAACTAATAAAAAAACGTTTTTATATAATAAATAATTAAAACTTCCAAAAATCAATTCTTTCTGAGCTTCGAACTTCAATAATTCATAATAAATAGCCATTTTATCGTAAAATTTGAATCTCGTGAGTTTTTATAGGAAATTCAATTCTCTACAACTTTGCGAGAAGAAAGTTTTTCTAAATTCCAAATGTAAATTGGCCAAAATCCACAAACAAAGCGATTTTACAAAAGCTATAATCAAATTTCAATCGATAAATGGGGTCCACCGACATGTTTAACATGTTTTAAACATTTTTAGTAACAACAATACTCCTCCTCCACATATACTCATATATCCCACATTTATCGTAAAAAATATCATCGTTAATATATTATTAAAATAATATATTTAAATGAATTATTTTATCAAAAAAAGATAAAATATTAATTTTCAACAATTGTCACTATAAAAATTTTCTCCATCTATATCCACATAAAATCAATATTTTCCTCATCATATGAATCAATAATTAATTATTCACAAATAATATTACAGAATCACAATATTGACAACCGTGCGGTTCTCGAGAAGCAGGGGCTTTCCAATAAGAATTTCTCCTTCTCGCCAAGCAATTAGGTGACCAAACCTCTCCTTAGATGTAACTTTCTAGACATTGCCAATAATGTTATCTAATAATATTATTCGGATAATATGAATTATTGATTCGATAATGAAAAATACTTGTGTAATGACAATTATCAAACAACAAAAATATAAAATATCAATGCAAAGAATTATTGAATCAATAAAATAAAAAATCTTTGAAGAAATTCATCAGTAACCATTATTGAGTAAAGCCTTCTTACGTAAGAATCAATAATTGGTGCAATACCGTGCCATCTTGTGCAACAACGCGTACATCGTGTTTTAACCACCGGGTATTCCAACAATTAAACCAGAATAACTACGCTGCTATTTATAAACAACTTATTCTTGTCGCTTTTTCCTCCAATCGCTTTTTAGTTATGGGGCCCACACATGGTCGCTACTGCAGTCATTTAATATTCCTCACAAGATTCAGAATATTCCACGACCAAACGAATATTCTCCGACAATAATGAATATTATATAACCACTTGCTTATTTAAAATATTTAAGCATTTTACCCATAACTAACCACATTAATCAAATCCACCTTTACTATTTCAAAATAATAAATAAAGGAAATTCCTTTTTATTTAAAAAATTTCGGTCTTTCTGACCTCCCTCCTTATGAAATTTCGTCCCTAAATTGACGTGACGTATTCTAGTGTTTTCAAAAGATGAAAATACCTCGCTTTCATTTTCATTTCCAACTCTCGTGTCATTTCCTCAATAGCATGGTTTCTCCACAAAACTTTAACTCTTGGTATAACCTCAGATATAAGACATGTTCTTTCCTATCCAAGATCTCGACAGTACCTCCTCTTCTATTATCTTGTCCTGGTTTCTAACTCAATGATGTGGTTCGTCGTCCACATATTTACGTAACATCGATACGTGAAAAACGTTATGAACATCGCGTCATACTTGGCGGTAAACGCGAGTCTATAGGCCACGCTTCCTATTCGATCGAGAATTTCAAATGGATTAATAAATCGAAGGTTTGAGTTTTCCTCACTTCACCGATTCTCGCTTTTGAAATAACAACTTCGCACCTCCTTCTTCAAATTCATCACTCCCGTGTAGCTTGAATACGACTTTAACTTTATCGATTAAAGTCGATTATACTCAGATATCATCACGTGGGTACCTAGAGTTTTCTTTTCCATCTCTATTATTTGTAAATTATACTGAAATTAGTTTTTGACAATATCGTACTCAGTATTTGTATACGATCTTCTACTCAAAGACGTCACCTACCACGTTCGCTTTTCGGGATGGCATGGTCGAACATGTCTTTGAAATGAGTCTCCTCTTGAGTTCTTCGAAGCTCTTCCCACATTCTTTGCTCCATTCGAATTTTGTATCTCTACGAGTCAGCTGCATTAATGGAGTAGCGATTCGAGAATATCCTTCAACGAATCTCCGATAATAACCAACTAAGCCTGTAAAGCTACATATTTCGATTCTGAATTTTAGGTTGTTCTCAACCGCGACTCACATCCCAATCTTGGATAAAGACGTTACAATGAAACCTATCGGTTTACTATCGCATTTAATATGGTGTCCCCTACGGAGAGTCCGGCTTCTACATTCCACAAAGGAAGTCACCGGATAAAGGCTCGGTATCAACTTCTACAAATTGGGTTTTAACTCCTCGAAGTTCAATAGAGCCATTCGATATGAAATTTTAGAAATGGGTTTTGTCTTTGATTTAAAGTCGATACAAATTCAATATCACGCTCTGGGAGTAGGCCAAGAAATTCTTCAGGAAATACGTCAGGAAAAATCAATAACAACAGGAATATTATTCAAATCTGACGTGTCTTTATTCAAATCCATAACATGGACTAAGAAAGCTTGACATTCGTTTTTTCAATAAACAAATGGCTTTATAATTTAATATGAAAGAGTTTGACTTCAATGGTTTGGTTGCTTGAATTCGAATAATAGGTTGCTTAAGAATATGAAAACTAACAACCTTACGAAAGCAATCAATTTTGGCATGATGAGTAGTTAACCTTAAAATTACATCAAAAACAAATATCTCTATAGAAATAAGGTTAACAGGTAATGTGATAGTGCCAACCTGAATCAAGCAAGATTTCTAAACAACGGATGTAATAAAAGTTTCTCTTAACGGACTCTCCACAGATAGGTCAAAGTCTAATTTCTCCGTAGTCAAATTCAAACGTTGAGCAAAGCAAAGAAGAGATAAAAGAATGGGTAGAACCGGTATCTAGTAAGGTATAAACTTCGCAAGAATTTATAATTAACTAACCCGTGCTAAACTCGTTCGGGTTCTTCGCATTTTGACCGGTCACGACAAACGCTCTTCTAGGAACCGTTGACTTTGACTTTTCTGGGACATCCTTTTGAGTCACCATCCCCGCTGGACTTGGCTTCGATATCGTACAATCTCGAGCGACATGTCCTTCTTTTCCACAATTATAGCATACCTTAAACTGTTGTGGGCAGTTTGGGCTGATATGTCCCTCTTTCCCGCATTTGTAACATACGACCGATGGTCTTTCTCCTCCCTTGGAACCCGGTTTACTCTTGGCGCCGACGCCTTCACATGGTCGTTGTTGAATCTCCTCTTTTATAATCTCCTCCCGACGACTCGCTTCTTCTATTTTCATGGCCACGATTACCACCAGAGTGGTTACCGCTTTTATCCGTATTCTTCTTTCTCCGTTGGTTATCGTTATTCGATGATCGCTATCTTCTAGATGATCCTCGGTTATGGTCCCTCGGTTGAACGTTTTCGTTATCTCGCCTAACAACCGAGAGCCCTGCTTACAACATCCTAATAGAGAAAAATTTATGAGAAATGAGATATCGACGTATCTGCCGGGTTTCAAACCTCTAAGAAACATCCGCGCGTATCGTTCCTCATTCTCCACCAAATGAGGTGCAAACACGACAACTCATGAAACTTCGCCTCAGACTTTGAGACACCGCCATCGTTACTCTGCTCCGGTCTAATAAACTCTACTTCCTTCATATGACGAATACTTTCGTGGAAGTACTTGTCATTGAATAGTTCTGAAATCTTTCCCAAGACATGTTGAGTGCATCCGGTCAGTACGCCTTCACGATTCCCACCAAGAATCTGCTTCACCACGAAACATAAAGGTGGCGAATGGAACCTTCTATTCCTCAGTGCATCCCAAGACATCAAATATCTTGGTAATTTGCTTGACCCACGTTTGACCTTATCGGATCCGGCTTTCCATGGAAATCTGGTGGTCCCAACTCTTTGAATTGTTTGCCGTGACAAACCGCGCATTCTATCATTTCCTCCTCAGTATTTTGTACACGAGAAGTCTCCTCGTCGCGATTTTGCATGAACCGCAAAAAGCTTCTAAACATCCCGTCGCTCATCATCTCGCTCAAATTGGCGTTCACAGGAGGTACATTGTCACTGTTGCACGCTCTCTCGTTAGGTAAAGATGAGCATCTCCACGATCTCATTTACTCCATCATTAATATTCTCGATCGACATTCTCAAATCATCATTAAACAAGGGTTAATTAAGAAATCAATATATCACATAATATCCCTATATTACACCGACTAACAAATAAGCTTAGGTAGGACACACTAGCGAAGAAATTACTCGCCTCCCCTCCTAGTTCTATTCCCCGATCTCCGCCAGAGATCATATCCCTAAGCTCGATACCAACCGTGGCGCCCCCAAAATAGGTCCATTCCATCCAACCCATTCTCGAGTCGCCAAATACATAGTACGACAGAGATAACTACAACTTTATTAATACATTTGTCGGCAAAAAATACGACAACATATATCTTGTGAGTTTAAATACGATATATTGTCATATGACAATATCCACACGCAAATAAATCCCCATCATAATTATTGATACATTATTTTACAACAATGGTGAGGACTACTAAACAACCCTCCTAGAACTTTCATTCCATACCCCAGACTGCATCTTCGCTTATATTCTCGCCTCACGAGAAGAAGAAAAATGGAACAAAAAGGAAAAGGGTGAGCTCGACTAGCCCAAGAAAGAATATTATGACTAAGATAATATACAACAAATTATCGTTAGTCTTCAACAGGAAAAATATAATAGAATACAATAGACAAATAAGTTTTAAATCAATATTCGCAATGAAAATAATAATTTATTAGAAGAGTTAAGTAGAGAATGCAAACTACTATCTTCTATGTATGAATTTTAAAGTTCATCGCCTATTTTTATCCTCGTAACATCAACCAATATATATCCGAATCATATATTCATCCTCGCACTATTTTCTGAGCCAAGGACATTCACCAATTGGTCATGTTCATCTAAACACTGCTTCATCTTTGCACTACGGGCCAAAGATATTCATCGAAATCATTCATCTTTTGCACTACATGGCCAAAGATATTCATCGAAATCATTCATCTTTTGCACTACTGTGCCAAAAGATATTCATCATAAATCATCATTTAAGACCGAGGATGATGAAAAATATTTTTTTTAAAGAAACGAATCCAATGACACAAAATGACAAGGATTAAGGATTAAGGATTCGTACTTTGTTTTATCCACATCCAAAAATACCTCAAAAATAATCATAGTGGTGTAAAATTCAAGAATGATCAAAACATGGATACAATCAAAGCTAGTATCCATAATAGATATTTTGGACAAAAAGAAGAAATTTCATTTTTGGATGAATAGTCAGATATATCGTGAATAGTCTTAGTATACACGTGAATAAGAACTCAAACACCAAAAGATAGAAATTTCACAAAAAAAAACATCTTCACGCTTCGTGAATAGTACTCGTGAATAGTAACTCGTGAATAGTAACTCATGAATAGTAACCCCGACATGAAAAAGTTCCAAATTTGATAAAAAGTTCCAACCAATATTTTGGCATAATGATATTGAAGAAATAATATCATTTTTAAAAAAATAATATCCCTTACCTCGAAAGATTGTACTTCTAGTTGAAACACCGGATATAGGCTATGACTTGAACTTTCACCGTATAGCAATACTCAAAGTATACTCAAAATACTCACAAAAATACGCTCGATAATATAGAGAGAAAACTTCATTTACGGTGTGATTTTCAATTCTAACCCAAGCACCTATTTATAGAAATTGCTTAGAACACCAAAGTAAAAATTTAATATAATATTAATATATTATATAACAATTCCTACGCACTCATTCTAGAGTTTGATTTAAACCACTTAGCATTTCTCACATGCCACCTTCTAGAAAAACTAATAAAAAAAACGTTTTTATATAATAAATAATTAAAACTTCCAAAAATCAATTCTTTCTTGAGCTTGAACTTCAATAATTCATAATAAATAGCCATTTTATCGTAAAATTTGAATCTCGTGAGTTTTTATAGGAAATTCAATTCTCTACAACTTTGCGAAGAAAGTTTTTCTAAATTCCAAATGTAAATTGACCAAAATCCACAAACGGGCGATTTTACAGCTATAATCAAATTTCAATCAATAAATGGGGTCCACCGACATGTTTAACATGTTTTAAACATTTTTGGTAACAAAAATACTCCTCCTCCACATATACTCATATATCCCACATTCATCGTAAAAATATCATCGTTAATATATTATTAAAATAATATATTTAAATGAATTATTTTATCAAAAAAAGATAAAATATTAATTTTCAACAATTGTCACTATAAAAATTTTCTCCATCTATATCCACATAAAATCAATATTTTCCTCATCATATGAATCAATAATTAATTATTCACAAATAATATTACGTAATCACAATATTGACAACCAGTGCGCTCCTGTGAGCAGGGGCTTTCCAATAAGAATTTCTCCTTCTTGGCAAGCCGAATTAGGTGACCAAACCTCTCCTTAGATGTAACTTTCTAGACATTGCCAATAATGTTATCTAATAATATTATTCGATAATATGAATTATTGCTTCGATAATGAAAAATACCTTGTGTAATGACAATTATTGAAACAACAAAGAATATAAAATATCAATGCAAAGAATTATTGAATCAATAAAATAAAATAATCGAATAATAATTATCGTAACCATTATTGAGTAAAGCCTTCTTTACGTAAGAATCAATAATCGGTGCAATACTACCGTCTTCTTGTCTGGCAACAACGCGTATTCATCGTGTTTTAACCACCGGGTATTCCAACAATGTAAATCTGTGAATAACTACTTCCTGTAGTTATTTATAAACAACTTATTCTTGTCGCTTTCTTCCTCCAATCGCTTTTCGTTATGGGGCCCACACACGGTCATACCAGTCGCATTTAATATTCCCCAACAAAGATTTAATATTCCACGACCAAACGAATATTCTCCGACAATAATGAATATTATATAACCACTTGCTTATTTAAAATATTTGCGCATTTTACCCATAACTAACCACATTAATCAAATCCACCCTTACTATTTCAAAATAATAAATAAAGGAAATTCCTTTTTATTTAAAAAAAATTCGGGGTCTTACAACCTCCCCTCCTTATGAAATTTCGTCCTCGAAATTGACGTACGTACCTAGTGTTTCGAAAAGATGAAAATACCTCGCTTTCATTTTCATTTCCAACTCTCAGGTCATTTCCTCAATAGCATGGTTTCTCCACAAAACTTTAACTTGTGGTATAACCTCGGTATATAAGACATGTTCTTTCCTATCCAAGATCTTGACAGGTACCTCCTCTTCGGCTATCTTGTCCGGTTCTAACTCAATGATGTGGTTCGGGTCGTCCACATATTTACGTAACATCGATACGTGAAAAACGTTATGAACACGCCATCGTACTTGGCGGTAAAAACGAGTCTATAGGCCACGGTTCCTATTCGATCGAGAATTTCAAATGGATTAATAAATCGAAGGTTTGAGTTTTCCTCACTTCACCGATTCTCGCTTTTGAAATAACAACTTCTTGCACCTCTTCTTCAAATTCATCAGCTCCGGTGTGTAGCTTGAACAGCTTTAACTTTATCGATTAAAGTCGATTATACTCAGATATCATCACGTGGGTACCTAGAGTTTTCTTTTCCATCTCTATTATTTGTAAATTATACGAAAATTAGTTTTTGACAATATCGACTCTCGTTGTTGTATACGATCTTCTACTCAAAGACGTCACCTACCACGTTCGCTTTTCCGAGATGGCATGGTCGTAACATGTCTTTGAAATGAGTCTCCTCTTGAGTTCTTCAAGCTCTTCCCACATTCTTTGCTCCATTCAATTTTGTATCTCTACGAGTCACCAGCATTAATGGAGTAGCGATTCGAGAATATCCTTCAACGAATCTCCGATAATAACCAACTAAGCCTGAAAGCTACATATTTCGATTCTGACTTAGGTTGTTCTCTCAACTTGTGACTCACATCCCAATCTTGGATAAAGACGTTACAATGAAACCTATCGGTTTACTATCGCATCGAATATGGTGTCCCCTACGGAGAGTCCGGCTTTGGACATTCCACAAAAAGGAAGTCACCGGATAAAGGCTCGGTATCAACTTCTACAATTGGGTTTTAACTCCTCGAAGTTCAATAGAGCCATTCGATATGAAATTTTAGAAATGGGTTTTGTACTGGGATTTAAAGTCGATACAAATTCAATATCACGCTCGGGAGTAGGCCAAGAAATTCTTCGTGAAATACGTCGGAAAAATCAATAACAACAGAATATTATTCAAATCGACGTGTCTTTATTCAAATCCATAACATGGACTAAGAAAGCTTGACATTCGCTTTTCAATAAACAAATGGCTTTATAATTTAATATGAAAGAGTTTGACTTCAATGGTTTGGTTGTTGAATTCAATAATAGGTTGCTTAAGAATATGAAAATTAACAACCTTACGAAAGCAATCAATTTTGGCATGATGAGTAGTTAACCTTAAAATTACATCAAAAACAAATATCTCTATAAAATAAGGTTAACAGTAATGTGATAGTGCCAACTTTGAATCAAGCAAGATTTCTAAACAACGGATGTAATAAAAGTTTCTCTTAACGGACTCTCCACAGATAGGTCAAAGTCTAATTTCTCCGTAGTCAAATTCAAACGTTGAGCGCAAGCAAGAGAAGAGATAAAAGAATGGGTAGAACCCCAGATTCAGTAAGGTATAAACTTCGAAGAATTTATAATTAACTAACCCGTGCTAAACTCGTTCGGGTTCTTCGATTTTGACCGGCCACGACAAACGCCTTCTAGAACCATCGACTTTGACTTTTCCGGGACATCCTTTTGAGTCACCATCCCTCACCGGACTTGGCTTCGATATCGTATAATCTCGAACTCGGTTTACATGTCCTTCTTTTCCACAATTATAGCATACCTTAAACTGTTGTGGGCGCTTCAATGATATGTCCTCTTTCCGATTTGTAACATACGACCGATGGTCTTTCTCCTCCTTGGAACCGATTACTTCTCAAGGCCGACGCCTTCACATGGTCGTTGTTGAATCTCCTCTTTTTATAATCTCCTCCCGACTCGCTTCTTCTATTTTCATGGCCACGATTACCACCAGTAGTGGTTACCGCTTTGTCCGTATTCTTCTTTCTCCGTGGTTATCGTTATTCGATGACTCGCTATCTTCTTGGTATGATCCTGGTTATGGTCCCTCGGTTGAACGTACTCGTTATCTCGCTTCTAACAATCGAGCCCTGCTTACAACATCCGAATAGAGAGAAAATTTATGAGAAATGAGATATCGACGTATCTTAGGGGTTTCAAACCTCTAAGAAACATCCGCGTCATCGCTCCTCATTCTCCACCAAATGAGGTGCAAACTCGACAACTCCGCAAACTTCGCCTCGTCTTTGAGACACCGCGTGTTACTCGCTCCAGCCTAATAAACTCTACTTCCTTCATACGACGAAATACTTTCGTGGAAGTACTTGTCATTGAACAGTCAAATCTTTCCCAAGACATGTTGAAAAGCATCCGGTCAAGTACGCCTCACGTATTCCCACCAAAGAATCGCTTTCCACCACGAAACATAAAGGTGGCGAATGGAACCTTCTATTCCTCTGTGCATCCCAAGACATCAAATATCTTGGTAATTTGCTTGACCCACGTTTCAGCCTTGATCGGATCCGGCTTTCCATGGAAATCTGGTGGTCCCAACTCTTTGAATTGTTTGGCCGTGACAAACCGCTACATTCTTATCATTTCCTCCCGTATTTTGTACACGAGTCTCCTCGTCGATTTTTGCATGAACTCGCAAAAAGCTTCTAAACATCCCGTCGTTCATCATCATCTTTCAGTTAAGCGTTCACAGAGGTACATTGCCACTGTTGCACGCTCTCCTCGTTGTGTAATCTGAGCATCTCCACGATCTCATTTACTCCAATCATTAATATTCTCAATCGACATTCTCAAATCACATCCATTAAACAAGGGTTAATTAAGGAAATCAATATATCACATAATATCCCTATATTATGACCGACTAACAAATAAGCTTAGGTAGGACACACTAGCGAAGAAATTACTCGTCTCTCCCCTCCTAGTTCTATTCCCCGATCTCCGCCAGAGATCATATCCCTAAGCTCTGATACCAACTGTGACGCCCCCAAAATAGGTCCATTCCATCCAACCCATTCTGAGTCGCCAAATACATAGTACAGAGATAACTACAACTTTATTAATACATTTGTCGTGCAAAATACGACAACATATATACTGTGAGTTTAAATACAGATATTGCCATCTAGACAATATCCACACGCAAATAAATCCCCATCATAATTATTGATACATTATTTTACAACAATGGTGAGGACTACTAAACAACTCTCCCTAGAACTTTCATTCCATACCCCACTGCATCTTCGCTATATTCTCGCCTCCCGAGAAGAAAAATGGAACAAAAGGAAAAGGGTGAGCTCGATTAGCCCAAAAGAAAGAATATTATGACTAAGATAATATACAACAAATTATCGTTAGTCTTCAACAGGAAAAAATATAATAGAATACAATAGATGACAAGTTTTAAATCAATATTCGCAATGAAATAATAATTTATTAGAAGAGTTAAGTAGAGAATGCAAACTACTATCTTCTATGTATGAATTTTAAAGTTCATCGCCTATTTTTATCCCTCAGTAACATCAACCAATATATATCCGGAATCATATATTCATCCTCGCACTATGAAAGCAAGGACATTCACCAATTAATCATGTTCATCTAAACACTGCTCATCTTTTTGCACTACGGGCCAAAGATATTCATCGAAATCATTCATCTTTTTACTACAGCCAAAAGATATTCATCGAAATCATTCATCTTTTTGCTACACAGCCAAAGATATTCAATAATATCATCATTTAAGACCGAGGATGATGAAAATATTTTTTTAAAGAAACGAATCCAATGACACAAAATGACAAGGATTAAGGATTAAGGATTCGTACTTTGTTTTATCCACATCCAAAATACCTCAAAAATAATCATAGTGGTGTAAAATTCAAGAATGATCAAAACATGGATACAATCAAAGCTAGTATCCATAATAGATATTTTGGACAAAAAGAAGAAATTTCATTTTGGATGAATAGTCACAGATATCGTGAATAGTCCGTATACGTGAATAGTAACTCAGACACCAAAAGATAGAAATTTCACAAAAAACATCTTCACGCTTCGTGAATAGTACTCGTGAATAAGAACTCGTGAATAAGTAACTCATGAATAAGTAACTCCCCTACAAAAAAAGTTCCAAATTTGATAAAAAGTTCCAACCAATATTTTGGCATAATGATATTGAAGAAATAATATCATTTTTAAAAAATAATATCCCTTACCTCGAAAGATTGTACTTCTAGTTGAAACACCTGGATATAAAGCTATGACTTGAACTTTCACCGATAGCAATACTCAAAGTATACTCAAAATACTCACAAAATACGCCGATAATATATAGAGAGAAAACTTCAGCTTCGTGTGATTTTCAATTCTAACCTAAGCACCTATTTATAGAAATTGCTTAGAACACCAAAGTAGAAAATTTAATATAATATTAATATATTATATAACAATTCCTACGCACTCATTCTAGAGTTTGATTTCACCCACTTAGCATTTCTCACATGCCACCTTCTAGAAAAACTAATAAAAAAAAACGTTTTTATATAATAAATAATTAAAACTTCCAAAAATCAATTCTTTTCTTGAGCTTGAACTTCAATAATTCATAATAAATAGCCATTTTATCGTAAAAATTTGAATCTCGTGAGTTTTTATAGGAAATTCAATTCTCTACAACTTTGCGTAAGAAAGTTTTTCTAAATTCCAAATGTAAATTGACCAAAAATCCACAAACCAAGCGATTTTACGTGCTATAATCAAATTTCAAACTAATAAATGGGGTCCAATTTACATGTTTAACATGTTTTAAACATTTTTGGTAACAACAATACTCCTCCTCCACATATACTCATATATCCCACATTCATCGTAAAAATATCATCGTTAATATATTATTAAAATAATATATTTAAATGAATTATTTTATCAAAAAAGAAAAAAATATTAATTTTCAACAATTGTCACTATAAAAATTTTCCATCTATATCCACATAAAATCAATATTTTCCTCATCATATGAATCAATAATTAATTATTCACAAATAATATTACGTAATCACAATATCGACAACCAGCGCCTTCCGGGAGAGAGGGCTTTCAATAAGAATTTCTCCTTATCGGCGCGCAATTAGGTGACCAAACCTCTCCTGTAGACAGTAACTTTCTAGACATTGCCAATAATGTTATCTAATAATATTATTCAGATAATATGAATTATTGCTTCGATAATGAAAAATATATGTGTAATGACAATTATCAAAACAATGAATATAAAATATCAATGCGAAGAATTATTGAATCAATAAAATAAAATAACGAATAAAGAATTACTGTAACCATTATTGAGTAGTGCCTTCTTACGTAAGAATCAATAATTGGTGCAATACTGCGTGCTATCTTGTGCAACAACGCCAGACATCGTGTTTTAACCAACGGGTATTCCAACAAAGGTAAATCTGCAGAATAACTACGCCAATTATTTATAAACAACTTATTCTTGTCGTTTTCTTCCTCCAATCGTTTTCCGTTATGGGGCCCACACATGGCTGCGCCGTCGTACGAATATTCCCCGACAGTACGAATATTCCACGACCAAACGAATATTCTCCGACAATAATGAATATTATATAACCACTTGCTTATTTAAAATATTTGCGCATTTTACCCATAACTAACCACATTAATCAAATCCACCCTTATTATTTCAAAATAATAAATAAAGGAAATTCCTTTTATTTAAAAAATTTGAGGTCTTACAACCTCCCTCCTTATGAAATTTCGTCCTCGAATTGACGTCGACGCACACTGGTGTTTTCAAAAGATGAAAATACCTCGCTTTCATTTTCATTTCCAACTCTCGTGTCATTTCCTCAATAAAGCATGGTTTCTCCACAAAACTTTAACTTGTGGTATAACCTCGGATATATAAGACATGTTCTTTCCTATCCAAGATCTTGACAGTACCTCCTCTTCTATTATCTTGTCCTGGTTTAACTCAATGATGTGGTTCGGTCGTCCACATATTTACGTAACATCGATCACGTGAAAAACGTTATGAACACGCCATCATACTTGGCGGTAAAACGAGTCTATAGGCCACGCCCTATTCGATCGAGAATTTCAAATGGATTAATAAATCGAAGGTTTGAGTTTTCCTCACTTCACCGATTCTCGCTTTTGAAATAACAACTTCTTGACCTCTTCTTCAAATTCATCATCTCCGGTGTGTAGCTTGAATGACTTTTAACTTTATCGATTAAAGTCGATTATACTCAGTATATCATCACGTGGGTACCTAGAGTTTTCTTTTCCATCTCTATTATTTGTAAATTATACTGAAATTAGTTTTTGACAATATCGTATTTCAGTATTTGTATACGATCTTCTACTCAAAGACGCCACCACCACGCTCGCTTTTCCGGGATGGCATGGTCGTAACATGTCTTTGAAATGAGTCTCCTCTTGAGTTCTTCAAGCTCTTCCCACATTCTTTGCTCCATTCGAATTTTGTATCTCTACGAGTCACCAGATTAATGGAGTAGCGATTCGAGAATATCCTTCAACGAATCTCCGATAATAACCAACTAAGCTTCTGAAAGCTACATATTTCGATTCATCGACTTAGGTTGTTCTCTCAACTGTGACTCACATCCCAATCTTGGATAAGACGTTACAATGAAACCTATCGCTTTACTATCGCATCGAATATGGTGTCCCCTACGAGAGTCTCGGCTTCAGACATTCCACAAAAGGAAGTCACCGATAAAGGCTCGGTATCAACTTCTCTACATTGGGTTTTAACTCCCGAAGTTCAATAGAGCCATTCGATATGAAATTTTAGAAATGGGTTTTGTCTTTGGATTTAAAGTCGATACAAATTCAATATCACGCCTCGGGGTAGGCCAAGAAATTCTTCAGAAAATACGTCGGAAAAAATCAATAACAACAGAATATTATTCAAATCGACGTGTCTTTATTCAAATCCATAACATGGACTAAGAAAGCTTGACATTCGCTTTTCAATAAACAAATGGCTTTATAATTTAATATGAAAGAGTTTGACTTCAATGGTTTGGTTGCTTGAATTCAATAATAGGTTGCTTAAGAATATGAAAACTAACAACCTTACGAAAAAGCAATCAATTTTGGCATGATGAGTAGTTAACCTTAAAATTACATCAAAACAAATATCTCTATAGAAATAAGGTTAACGTGTAATGTGATAGTGCCAACTGAATCAAGCAAGATTTCTAAACAACGGATGTAATAAAAGTTTCTCTTAACGGACTCTCCACGATAGGTCAAAGTCTAATTTCTCCGTAGTCAAATTCAAACGTTGAGCGCAAAAGCAAGAGAGATAAAAAGAATGGGTAGAACCCAGATATCTAGTAAGGTATAAACTTCGAAGAATTTATAATTAACTAACCCGCTAAACTCGTTCGGGTTCTTCGATTTTGACCGGCCACGACAAACGCTCTTCTAGAACCGCTTGACTTTGACTTTTCTCGGGACATCCTTTTGAGTCACCATCCCTCACCGGACTTGGCTTCGATATCGTATAATCTCGAGCGACATGTCCTTCTTTTTCCACAATTATAGCATACCTTAAACTGCAGGCGGTTTGGGGTGATATGTCCTCTTTCCGCATTTGTTTGTAACATACGACCGATGGTCTTTCTCCTCCCTTGAAACCAGCCATACTCTTCAAGCGCCGACGCCTTCACATGGTCGTTGTTGAATCTCCTCTTTTATAATCTCCTCCCGACTCGCTTCTTCTATTTTCATGGCCACGATTACCACCGGAGTGGTTACCGCCTTTGTCCAGTATTCTTCTTTCTCCGCCGGTTATCGTTATTCGATGATCGCTATCTTCTTGTATGATCCTCGGTTATGGTCCCTCGGTTGAACGTATTTCTCGTTATCTCGCTTCTAACAACCGAGCCCCTGCTTACAACATCCTCAATAGAGAGAAAATTTATGAGAAATGAGATATCGACGATGCCGGGTTTCAAACCTCTAAGAAACATCCGCGTCATACGCTCCTCATTCTCCACCAAATGAGGTGCAAACTCGACAACTCATAAACTTCGCCAGATCGAGACACCGCCATGTTACTCTCGCTTCCAAATAATAAACTCTACTTCCTTCATACGATTTAATACTTTCGGGAAGTACTTGTCATTGAATAGCTTTCTGAAATCTTTCCCAAGACATGTTGAGTGCATCTCGTCAGTACGCCTCACGATTCCCACCAAAGAATCGCTTCACCACGAAACATAAAGGTGGCGAATGGAACCTTCTATTCTCTCAGTGCATCCCAAGACATCAAATATCTTGGTAATTTGCTTGACCCACGCTTTCACCTTTTGATCGGATCCGGCTTTCCATGGAAATCTGGTGGTCCCAACTCTTTGAATTGTTTGGCCGTGACAAACCGCTACATTATCATTTCCTCCCGTATTTTGTACACGAAGTCTCCTCGTCTCGATTTTGCATGAACCGCAAAAAGCTTCTAAACATCCCGTCTGCTCATCATCCGCCATTATGCGTTCACAGAGGTACATTGCCACTGTCAGACGCTTCTCCTCGTTGTAAATCTGCATCTCCACGATCTCATTTACTCCACTTTGTTAATATTCTCACGACATTCTCAAATCATCGCATTAAACAAGGGTTAATTAAGAAAATCAATATATCACATAATATCCCTATATTATGACCGACTAACAAATAAGCTTAGGTAGGACACCTAGCGAAGAAATTACTCGTCTCTCCCCCTCCTAGTTCTATTCCCCGATCTCCGCCAGAGATCATATCCCTAAGCTCGACACTAATCAGTGACGCCCCAAAATAGGTCCATTCCATCCAACCTATTCTCGAGTCGCCAAATACATAAGATACGTAGATAACTACAACTTTATTAATACATTTGTCGTGCAAAATACGACAACATATATATTGTGAGTTTAAATACGATATTGCCATCTGCACAATATCCACACGCAAATAAATCCCCATCATAATTATTGATACATTATTTTACAACAATGGTGAGGACTACTAAACAACTCTCCCTAGAACTTTCATTCCATACCCCACTGTGTACTCGCTTATATTCTCGCCTCCCGAGAAGAAAAAATGGAACAAAAGGAAAAGGGTGAGCTCGACTAGCCCAAGAAGAATATTATGACTAAGATAATATACAACAAATTATCGTTAGTCTTCAACAGGAAAAAATATAATAGAATACAATAGACAACAAGTTTTAAATCAATATTCGCAGTGAAATAATAATTTATTAGAAGAGTTAAGTAGAGAATGCAAACTACTATCTTCTATGTATGAATTTTAAAGTTCATCGCCTATTTTTATCCCCGTAACATCAACCAATATATATCCGAATCATATATTCATCCTCTTGCACTGAGCCAAGGACATTCACCAATTGGTCATGTTCATCTAAACACTGCTCATCTTTGCACTACTGGGCCAAAGATATTCATCGAAATCATTCATCTTTTGCACTACAGGCCAAAGATATTCATCAGAAATCATTCATCTTTGCACTACAGGCCAAAGATATTCAATAATATCATCATTTAAGACCGAGGATGATGAAAAATATTTTTTTTAAAGAAACGAATCCAATGACACAAAATGACAAGGATTAAGGATTAAGGATTCGTACTTTGTTTTATCCACATCCAAAAATACCTCAAAAATAATCATAGTGGTGTAAAATTCAAGAATGATCAAAACATGGATACAATCAAAGCTAGTATCCATAATAGATATTTTGGACAAAAAGAAGAAATTTCATTTTTGGATGAATAGTCAGATATCGTGAATAGTCTCGTATACGTGAATAAGAAACTCAACACCAAAAGATAGAAATTTCACAAAAAACATCTTCACGCTTAACCGTGAATAGTACTCGTGAATGAATAGTAACTCGTGAATAAGAACTCATGAATAAGAACCCCACATGAAAAAGTTCCAAATTTGATAAAAAGTTCCAACCAATATTTTGGCATAATGATATTGAAGAAATAATATCATTTTTAAAAAATAATATCCCTTACCTCGAAAGATTGTACTTCTAGTTGAAACACCTGATATAGGCTATGACTTGAACTTTCACCGATAGCAATACTCAAAGTATACTCAAAATACTCACAAAAAAATACGCCGATAATATAGAGAGAAAACTTCAGCTTCGGTGTGATTTTCAATTCTAACCTAAGACCTATTTATAGGAAATCGCTTGAACACCAAAGTAGAAAATTTAATATAATATTAATATATTATATAACAATTCCTACGCACTCATTCTAGAGTTTGATTTCACCCACTTAGCATTTCTCACATGCCACCTTCTAGAAAAACTAATAAAAAAAAGCGTTTTTATATAATAAATAATTAAAACTTCCAAAAATCAATTTTTCTTGAGCTTCGAACTTCAATAATTCATAATAAATAGCCATTTTATCGTAAAATTTGAATCTCGTGAGTTTTTATAGGAAATTCAATTCTCTACAACTTTGCGGAAGAAAGGTTTTCTAAATTCCAAATGTAAATTGAATCGAAATCCACAAACCAAGGCGATTTTACGTGCTATAATCAAATTTCAAATAATAAATGGGGTCCACCGACATGTTTAACATGTTTTAAACATTTTTGGTAACAACAATACTCCTCCTCCACATATACTCATATATCCCACATTCATCGTAAAAATATCATCGTTAATATATTATTAAAATAATATATTTAAATGAATTATTTTATCAAAAAAGATAAAATATTAATTTTCAACAATTGTCACTATAAAAATTTTCTCCATCTATATCCACATAAAATCAATATTTTCCTCATCATATGAATCAATAATTAATTATTCACAAATAATATTACGTAATCACAATATTGACAACCAGCGCTTCAGGAAAGAGGGGCTTCCAATAAGAATTTCTCCTTATCTTGCGCCGCAATTAATTAGGTGACCAAACCTCTCCTTAGATGTAACTTTCTAGACATTGCCAATAATGTTATCTAATAATATTATTCGGATAATATGAATTATTGCTTCGATAATGAAAAATACTGTGTAATGACAATTATCAAACAACAAAGAATATAAAATATCAATGCAAAGAATTATTGAATCAATAAAATAAAATATCGAATAAGAATTACCGTAACCATTATCGAGTAGTGCCTTCACGTAAGAATCAATAATTGGTGCAATACCGTGCTACTTCTTGTGCAACAACGCCAGACATCGTGTTTTTAACCAATTCGGGTATTCCAATAGTGTAAATCTGGTAATAACTACGCCTGCTATTTATAAACAACTTATTCTTGCTCGCTTTCTTCCTCCAATCGTTTTTCCGTTATGGGGCCCACACATGGTCGCTACTGTCGCATTTAAATATTCTCCAACAAATTTAATATTCCACGACCAAATGAATATTCTCCGACAATAATGAATATTATATAACCACTTGCTTATTTAAAATATTTGCGCATTTTACCCATAACTAACCACATTAATCAAATCCACCCTTACTATTTCAAAATAATAAATAAAGGAAATTCCTTTTTATTTAAAAAAATTTCGGGGTCTTACAAATATTATGTGATTATGTATATGTGACGCCCCCAAAACAGGTATACATCACCCATCTTGAGTCGCCAAATACATGGTACAAAAATCAATTATAAACTCCATTTATACAACTGTCGTGCAAAATACGATGACATATATACTATTAGTTTCAATACAAATATTGTAACGTATATAATACGACAATATTCATACTCAAATTATTACATGTCATATAAAGTACAACAACAAATATTTTAAGTCTCCAAAGTGACACGAGAAGATTTCTGTTATCTTCATTTTAATGCGGTGCACTTTTGACGCTTTCAAGGTCGGGTTCTTATCACCCTATGGTTGTTCACCAAAATCAATTATTAAGTGACGCATAAAATACGACACACACATCTTAGGTCCTCAATGCAATTATATATTGCATGTCATGCCATTTTATAATGTATTGAGAAACTTCAATAGTCTCGGACCATCTCACTATTTCCCTGCTATCCCCGCTCGACCCAGCTACACTCTTATTACCTGAAAGGAATTGTGAAGCAAAAGGGTGAGCACAACTAGCCCAGTAAAGAATATCATGACTAAAGATATTTTACATCATCAATAGCATTTATCCATAATAAATCAGAGATTTAGAACATATGGTAGATGATAAAACTTTTCAACCGGAGTTACAGCGGAACGAGCAATCCATTAGAAGAGTCAAATAGACCATCTGGTCTATTATCATCTCCATGTTAAAAGTCCACCAATAATGTTTTATCCCTATAACATCAATCAACAATTCATGTCCACAATTATATGAATAACTCATAATCATAATTGTGATTCTGAATTCCTTTTTAATTTACATCACCAATCTTCACCTGAAACATCAAAAATCATGGTTATACAAATCACAATTCCTGCTCATAATCATACTAATAAATTCATCTTTGCACTATGGCCAAAGATATACAACTATATAACCAATAATCAATGTTCATCTTTTTACTACAGTCAAAATATATACAATCAGAAAATCAATAACACTGAGACTCAGCTTAATAGTATCACGACCACGAATTATCCATGCACTACGGCCAAGGATATTCGTATTTTCAATTACGGTCATGATTATACCAAATAATCCCTAGTCATAATCATACCAAGTCCATCTATGCACTACGACCAAAGATGACTTTTACCACATCCATGAATTAATATTTCATCACTGAGACTCAGCTCAATAATTAATCCATATCATCGAACCATCCCTGCACTATAGGCCAAGGATATTATTTAGTATCACGACCACGAATTATCCATGCACTACGGGCTAAAGATACTCGTGTTTTCATCAACGGTCCTGATCATGCCATAAAACAATTCATATTTGAACCCTTGGCCGAAGAGAATCCATAGCCATAATCATACCAAAAACTGTCCATCAATGCACTACGGGCGAATGAGGACTTTTTCCACATTTGTAACATTACGCTCATGATTATACCGAATAATCACTGGTCATAATCATACCAAGTCCATCTATGCACGTAAGCCAAAGATGACTTTTATCACAATATAAACATGAGGATGATGACAATGATATAAGCATTAATCAAACGCAATCAAGGATAAATATTAAAGACTTTAAATTTATCAAAATTTACTCAATCACTCATAACCTAATATTATTAAAATCATAACAATATTTTAATCACTTCTTAAACTTATAAATAATTTATTTCAATTGTTTACCCTTTACCAAATAATGCATTTAATCATTCAAAAATGTCATACTCATAAGATTTCATCACCAATGATCAAATTCCTTATCAAAAATATGCATATACCCTATATATAGGATTCCCAAGCCATAAAATCCTATTTTCTAACTTTGTTACTTCACATAATATATTTAACTCATTTACTCATAACTAGATCATTTTCATGAAAAATACCAAATTAGTCCCAAAAATATTTCCTTTCTGGGATTTAGCAGAATATAGTCTCATATTAAACATATATTTTTCTCGGAATTTTTAAAATTCATTTACTATTTTTCAAAAATCAATTTCTAATTAATTCCTTAAGAAATTAGCTACCTCAATGTAAGACCCCGAAATTTTTTTAAATAAAAAGGAATTTCCTTTATTTATTATTTTGAAATAGTAAGGGTTGATGTGATTAATGTGGATAGTTATGGGTAAAATACGCAAATATTTTAAATAAGCAAGTGGTGATATAATATTCATTATTGTTTGGAGAATATTCGTTTGGTCGTGGAATATTCAATGCTTTGTCGGAATATTCGTAATGCGGCCAGTGCGACCATGTGTGGGCCCCATAACGGAAAGCGATTGAAGGAAGAAAACGACAAATATAAGTTGTTTAAAAATAACTACAGAAGTTGTTATTCTGATTTTAATCTTTGTTGGAATACCCTATGGTTAAAACACGTGAATACGCTTGTCGTTGTTGCAGAAGTACACCGTATTGCACCAATTATTGACTCTTACATAAGAAGGCATACTCAATAATGGTTACATAATTATCGCTCAAAGATTTTATTTTATTGATTCAATAATTCTTTGCATTGATATTTTATATTGTCATTGTTTTCAATAATTGTCATTACACAAGATTTTTTCATTATCGAACCAATAATTCATATTATCCTAAATAATATTATTAGACAACATTATTGGCAATGTCTAGAAATTTACGCTCAAGGAGAGGTTTGGTCACCTAATTGCGCTTGCAGAAGGAGAAATTCTTATTGAAAGCCCCTCTTTCACGGGAACCGCTCGTTGTCAATATTGTGATTCTGTAATATTATTTGTGAATAATTAATTATTGATTCATATGATGAGGAAAATATTGATTTTATGTGGATATAGATGGAGAAAATTTTTATAGTGACAATTGTTGAAAATTAATATTTTATCTTTTTTTGATGAAATAATTCATTTAAATATATTATTTTAATAATATATTAACGATGATATTTTTACGATGAATGTGAGATATATGAGTATATGTGGAGGAGGAGTATTGTTGTTACCAAAATGTTTAAAACATGTTAAACATGTTTGTGGACCCCATTTATTGACCAAATTTGATTATAGCCTCTAAAATCACCCGCTTGTGGATTTCGGGCCAATTTCATTTGGAATTTGGAAAACTTTCTTCTCGCAAAGTTGTAGAGAATTGAATTTCCTATAAAACTCATGAGATTCAAATTTTCTGATAAAAGGGCTATTTATTATGAATTATTGAAGTTCAAGTTCAAAGAATTGATTTTGGAAGTTTTAATTATTTATTATATAAAAAACGTTTTTTTTATTAGTTTTTCTAGAAGGTGGCATGTGAGAAATGCTAAGTGGCTGAAATCAAACTCTAGAATGAGTGCGTAGGAATTGTTATATAATATATTAATATTATATTAAATTTTCTACTTTGGTGTTCTAAGCAATTTCCTATAAATAGGTGCTTAGGTTAGAATTGAAAATCACACCAGAAACTGAAGTTTTCTCTCTCTATATTATCGAACGTATTCTTGTGAGTATTTTGAGTATACTTTGAGTATTGCTATACGGCGAAAGTTCAAGATATAGCCTATATCCAGTAAGGGATATTATTTTTTTTCGTAATGATATTATTTCTTTAATATCATTATGCTGAAATATTGATCTGAAGTTTTTATCAAATTTGGAACTTTTGGTGTCGGGGTTACTATTCATGTATACGGCACTATTCACGTATACGGTACTATTCACGAATACGGCACTATTCATCGAAAAATAAAAAATTTTCCTTTGGTCCAAAATATCTATTGTGGATACTAGCTTTGATTGTATCCATGTTTTGATCATTCTTGAATTTTACGCCACTATGATTATTTTTGAGGTATTTTTTGGACGTGGATAAAACAAAGTACTAATCCTTAATCCTTAATCCTTGTCATTTTGATTCAATTGGATTCGTTTTTTTTAAAAAAATATTTTTCATCATCCTCGCCTTTAAATGATGATATTATTGAATATCTTTGGCACCAGAAAGTGCAAAGATGAATGATTTATGATGAATATCTTTGGCCAAGAGTGCAAAGATGAATGATTTCGATGAATATCTTTGGCCAGTAGTGCAAAGATGAACAGTGTTTAGATGAACATGACCAATCGGTGAATGTCCTTGATCTCAGAAAGTGCAAGGATGAATATTTGATCCCGATATATATTGATTGATGTTACGGGGATAAAATAGACGATGAACTTTAAAATTCATACATGTAAAGATAGTAGTTTGCATTCTCTACTTAACTCTTCTAATGAATTATTATTTCATTGCGAATATTGATTTAAAACTTGTTGTCTATTGTATTCTATTATATTTTTCCTCGTTGAAGACTAACGATAATTTTGTTGTATATTATCTTAGTCATAATATTCTTCTTTGGGCTAGTCGAGTTCACCCTTTTTTCTTTTTGTTCCATTTTTCTTCTCGGAGGGCGAGAATGTAAATGAGTACTAGTCGGGTATGGAATAAAGGTTCTAGAAAGAGTTGTTTAGTAGTCCTCACCATTTTTGTAAAATAATGTATAAATAATTGTGATGAGGATTTATTTGGGTATGTATATTGTCTAGAAGACAATAATTGTTTTTTTAAACTCACAGTATATATGTTGTCGTATTTTGCACAACAAATGTATTAATAAAGTTGTAGTTATCTTTGTACTATGTATTTGGCGACTCAGAATGGGTTGGATGGAATGGACCTATTTTGGGGGCGTCACACTCAAGGTTAACTCCAAAAATTTCCAAATCTTGGCAGGATCTTACACATGTTAATGTGAGCTTCCAGTTTAAATTTCATGGTCATCGGAGTTATAGAACTCCAGTTATAGCGTTTTTCGTCGAAAAAACCAAAAATTGAAATGGTCATAACTTGCTCATTTTAAGTCGGAATGAGCTCATTTTTTGGACAGGAGATACTTTATACCATATATTTTAATGTCCCAAAAGACCAGAATTTTTCTCACAAATTAAGTGGCCGAAAATGCCCTTTTAAAATTATGGGCAGTAGCTTTTTGCTATTTTGCAACTTTGGACTCATTTGCTAAAATCTGTCCACACGAAAATCTACAATACCTTTTACAGTGATTCCACTTGGAGATGCTACAAAACTCATAGATCTAACTCTAGAACTTGACCACACTCAAAAATTCAAAATATAATAGGAGATATGGTCAATTGAATTTCTTGTTCCGTTTTCACCAAAATCTGATTTTCAACCCTTTGTGATTTCTAAGAAACTTTCATGTTTTCATATAATAACCAACATAACTCATCATAACACTTACTAATACTACATATACCCATGATTTTCATCAGTCCAATGCTTTTATTATGACTTTCCATCATAATACACGTAAACAGATCATTTCCACAATTTAATAAGGAATGAATACAAACGATCATTCACCATGCATGTGGTAATCCACATAGACAGGTTATTCTAACAGAATAATAAAGAATGGAATAATGTAAGGATTCACCATGCGTCATTTATAGATCGCATGCATGAGTGTTATTCCCAATGTAATAATAAATGATGGAACAAGGTCCCGTGAACGCACGATTGGATATTTCCGGCGTAATAATAAATAATTACGACATAATAATAAATAATGGAACTAGGTCCCACAGAACGCATGCATGTGATATATTCGACATAATAATAAATAATGGAACCAAGTTTGGCGTAAAAGCATGCATAAGATATTCCGCTGTAATATAGTAAAGAATGGAATAATAGAAGAATTTCACCATGTATGCGGTATTTGATGAACAGTTATTCCAACATAATAATAAAGAATGGAATAACAAAAGAATTTCACCATGTATGCAGTACTTCGCATAAACAGGTTATTCCAACAAAATAATAAGGAATGGAATAACAATAGCTCTCTTCATGAATACGAAAGAAATAATACCCCTTATGGGTACAACAAATAATATTCCTTACCTTAGAAAGAAACTGGATACTGGATTAGAGAGGTAGCAGACTTCTCTTCTTCTTTCTCTCTATAGATTTTCTCTCTATAGCTTCTCTCTATAATTTTTTTCTATAATAATTGCTCTATAGCTTTAGTGAATTGGTGAGAAATGAAGGAAGAATGAGCTCCTATTTATAGAAAAATGTAGGAAAATATAGTTTTGATAATTGTACGTTTTGGAGCTCAGAATATTACAGTACAATACCTCTAACTTTTTCTTCATTTTTAATTTAGTCCTGCAAGTATTATCAAACTTGTACCACCTCCCCTAATAGTAAATAATGTGAATCAATAGTTCAATCATGTGAATCAATAGTTATAATCATGTGAAAATACGAATTACGGTATAGTACCTCCATCTATACCTCCATCTTTAATTTAATCATGCAAGTATTATCAATCTTGCACCAACTCCCCTAATAGTATAAGAATGTGATTCAATAGTACACACATGTGAATAAATAGTTATATAAGCATGTGAATTAGTGGCAATTAATTGCTCATTTATCCGATAAATTCTCCGATTTATCAATATAACCCCCAAACATCAATTATCATTAGAATAGATGTCGATTTCCACTAACACAAATAATTTCAACACAATAGAACTATCAAATTCATCTTTAATCAACACGAACTTATTCATCATTAATATTATAACTCACAATATTTAACAACCAGGTCGTTCCCAGGAAAGAAGGGGCTTTCCGATAAGGATTTCTCCTTATTGCGCCGCAATTAGGTGACCAAACCTCTCCTTGACAGAACTTCTAGACATTGTAAATATTGTAATTTAATAATATGAATAACTTTTGTCGTCTAAATTATTGATTTAATAATATATCATATTATGCAGATGATACTGTGACAATAATCGAATCAATAATATGAGAGATATGATCAAAGAATTCTTCGTAGTAATAATTGAGTATAACCGAGTTACTTTTTACATAAGCATCAATAATCAATACCGTGCTGCTACTATGCAAACCAATGCCAGTATTTTACCAATTTATTATTTTATAACAACTTGCTTACTTTGAAATTTTTTTCAAATATCACCCTTAACTTTAAACTTTCATCAATTTAACTATTTATCAAAATAGAAAAATTGAATACTTTTATTTCATAAAATTCGGGGTCTCACAATCTCCCCTCCTTGTGAAATTTCACCCTCGAAATTTACGTACGTACCTAGTATTCGAAGAGATGAGAATACCTTGCTTCCTTTTCGGATTGCACCTTCCCGATTATTTCCTCTCTATCATGATTTTTCCATTTCTCATCTCCTGTATTTCAAATATCATTCTAAAACATAGTTTCAAAATAAGGGTTAATTGATATATCACATATCATCCCTATACTCTGACGGACTAATTAAATAACAAATAAACTTAGGTAGGTCATACTAGCGAAGGAATTTTCCGTTTCTCCCCTCCTAGTTCTTGTCTCACATCTCAGCCAGGGATCATATCCCTGAGCTTTGATACCAACTGTGACACCCCCAAAACAGGTATACATCACCCATCTTGAGTCGCCAAATACATGGTACAAAAATCAATTATAAACTCCATTTATACAACTGTCGTGCAAAATACGATGACATATATACTATGAGTTTCAATACAAATATTATAACGTATATAATACGACAATATTCATACTCAAATTATTACATGCCATATAAATTACAGCAGCAAATATTTCAAGTCTCCAAAGGGACACGAGAAGATTTCTGTTCTCTTCATTTTAATGCGGTGAATTTTTGACGCTTTCAAGGTCGGGTTCTCATCACCCTATGGTTGTTCACCAAAATCAATTATTAAGTGACGCATAAAATACGACACACACATCTTAGGTCCTCAATGCAATTATATATTGCATGCCATGCCATTTTATAATGTATTGAGAAACTTCAATAGTCTCAGACCATCTCACTATTTCCCTGCTATCCCCGCTCGACCCAGCTACACTCTTATTGTGAGATCCCAAATTTTATGAAATAAAAGTATTCAATTTTTCTATTTTGGTAAATAGTTAAATTGATAAAAGTTTAAAGTTAAGGGTGATATGTGAAAAATTTTCAAAGTATGCAAGTTGTCATAAAATACCCGGTAGTAAAAGTACAGTAATACACGTGGTAGCACAATAGCACACGGTATTAATTATTGATGCTTACGTAAGAAGTCACACAGTTATACTCAATTATTGCTACAGTAATTGTTGCATCATATCTCTCATATTATAAATTCAATTATCGTCACAGTATCATCTGCATTATATGATATGTTATTAAATCAATAATTGAGACGACAAAGTTATTCATATTAATAAATTACAATATTTACAATGTCTAGAAGTTCTGTCAAGGAGAGGTTTGGTCATCTACTTGTGCGCCAATAAGGAGAAATCCTTATCGAAAAGCTCCCTCTTTCCTAGGAACGACCTGGTTGTTAAATATTGTGAGTTATGATATTAATGATGAATGTTATTAATAATCGAATTTGAGTTCGGAGTTGAATTTGGAGACGCGGACGTGATATTTGTATCCGGAACGATGAAATTTGTAGAAATAGACTATAAACACAAAATTTTCTGAGGTTGACTTTTTAGTCAAAAAAGTCAACAGTTGACTTTTTCGGAAAAAGTCAAACTTCGAAATTTTAAAAATGAAATTTTTGAGAAAAATATTTCCATTGTGTTGGGATTATTAGTGGAAATCAAAATTTATTTCGATAATAATTGATGTCTGGAAGTTATATTGACCAACCGGGTAATTAATCGGGTAAATGAACAATTAATTGCTACTAATTCACATTCTTATATAACTATTTGTTTACATGTGTGTACTATTAATTCACATTCTGGTACTATTAGGGGAGGTGGTGCAAGATTGATAATACTTGCATGACTAAGTTAAAAATAGAGGTATAGTTGAAGGTACTATACTATAATTAATTTTTCACATGTTTAGAACTATTGAGTCACATGATTTTACTATTGATTCACATGATTTACTATTAGGGGAGTTAGTGCAAGATTGATAATACTTGCAGGACTAAATTAAAAATGAAAGAAAAGTTGGAGGTATTATACTGTAATTTTTCGAGCCCCAAAACGTGCAATTATCGAAACTATATTTTTCTATAAATAGAAACTCATTCTTCTTCATTTTTCACCAATTCACAAAAGCTATAGAGCAATTATTATAGAGAAATTTTAGAGGGAGAAGCTATAGAGAGAAAAAAGAAGAGAAGTTTGCTACCTCTCTACTCCAGTATTCAGTTTCTTTCTAAGGTAAGGGATATCATTATTGTGTAAGGGATATTATTTGTTATACCTGTAAGGGGTATTATTTCTTTCGTATTCATGAAGAGAGCTATTGTTATTCTATTCCTTATTATTCTATTGGAATAACCTGTATATGTGAAGTACCGCATACATGGTAAAATTCTTCTGTTATTCCATTCTTTATTATTATGTTGGAATAACCTGTATATGCAAAGTACCGCATACATGGTGAAATTCTTCTATTATTCCATTCTTTATTATCCTGTTGGAATATCCTGTTGGTGCGAATTTCGCCTAACCTGGTTCCGTTCTTTATTATTCTGTTGGAATAACCTGTTTATGCAAAGTACCGCATACATGGTGTAATTCTGTTGTTATTCCATTATTTATTATTACGTTTAATATCACATGCGTGCGTTTACTTGGGACTGGTTCCATTATTTATTATTCTATTAGGGAATAACACATTTATGCATGCGGTCTCTATCGCATGCATGGTGAATCCTTCATTATTCCATTCTTTATTATTACATTGGAATAACTCCTATCATGTGGATTACCACATGCATGGTGAATGATCCTTTGTATTTCATTCCTTGTTAAATTATGGAAATGATCTGTTTACGTGGATTATGATGAAAGTCATAATAAAAGCATTGGACTAATGAAAATCATGGTATATGTGGTATTAGTAAGTGTTATGATGAGTTATGTTGGTTATTATGTGAAAACATGAAAGTTTCTTAGAAATCACAAAGGGTTGGAAAATCAGATTTTGGAGAAAATGGAACATGAAATTCAATTGACCATATCTCCTATTATATTTCGAATTTTTGAGTGAGGTCAAGCTCTAGAGTTAGATCTATGAGTTTTGTAACTTATCCAAGTGGAATCACTGTAAAAGGTGTTGTAGATTTTTGTGTGGACTAATTTTAGCAAAGGAGTTAAAAGCTGCAAAAATCGAAAAATGCTACTGCCCAGAAATTTAAAAGGGCTGTTTCGGCCACTTAATTTGTGAGAAAGATTCTGGCCATTTGGGACATGAAATTATATGGTATAAAGTACCTCCTGTCCAAAAATGAGCTCATTCTAACTTAAAATGAGCAAGTTATGGCCATTTCAATATTTAGGTTTTTTTGACAAAAAACGCTATAACCGGAGTTCTATAACTCCGATGACCATGAAATTTAAATTGGAAGCTCACGTTAACATGTGTAAGATCCTGCCAATATTTGGGAATTTCTGGAGTTAAACTTGATGTAGCTAATTTCTTAAGGAATTAATTAGAAATTGATTTTTGAAAAATAGTAAATGAATTTTAAAAATTTTGAGAAAAATATATGTTCATTATGGGACTATATTATGCTAAATCCCAGAAAAGAAATATTTTTGGGACTGATTTGGTATTTTTCATGAAAATAGTTTAGTTATAAACATATGAGTTAAATATGTTATGTGAAGTAACAAAGTTAGAAAATTGGATTTTATGGCTTGGAAATCCTATATAAGGTATATGCAGATTTTTGATGAGGGATTTGATCATTGGTGATGAAATCTTATGAGGATGGCATTTTTGAATGATTAAATGCATTATTTGGTAAAGTGTAAATAATTGAAATAAATTGTTTATAAGTTTAAGAAGTGATTAAAATATTATTATAATATTAATAATATTAGATTATGAGTTTATTAAGTGATTGATAATATTTGGATAAATTTAAAGTCTTTAATATTTATCCTTGATTTCGTTTGATTAATGCTTATATCATTATCATCGTCTTCATGCTTATATTGTGATGAAAGTCGTCTTTGGCTTACGTGCAAAGATGGACTGTTGATTATTGGTTTTACAGTTGTATATCTTTGGCTTACGTGCAAAGATGAATTGTTAATTGATAGCTTTGGCCCGTAGTGCAAAGATGGACAGGTGTATGACATGATCATGACCACTGGTGATACTAACGAATATCCTTGGCCCGTAGTGCAGGGATGATTTGATGATGGGAATTATTTATTAAGCTGAGTCTCAGCGATTAGTTTTATAGTTGAATATCTTTGGCACGTAGTGCAAAGGTAGACAACTAATTGGTATGATCATTATTATTACATTTGAATATCTTTAGCCTTTGGGGTAAAGATATTGAGTAAACGTTCTATTAAGCCTTTGTGGCAAGGGGAAACTGTTGATTTACCTGATTATAAATATGAATTGTGAATTTAATTATAACCTGTGGTGGTTCAGGTGAAGACAGATGATGAGAGTTCTCTTTGTTTTGGTTATAACAAAGAACAAATGAGTATTACAGTGATAAAAATTGATGAAAACATTTTTATATCATAGAAGATAGTAGATATCATGTTCTACTTGACTCTTCTACTAGATTGTTTATTCCACTGCAGTTAAACTTGATGTCTATTATATGTTATCAGTTTAACATTATTGAAGGCTAATAATAATTTATTCTGCATTATCTTAGTCATAATATTTCTTACTGGGCTAGTTGAGCTCACCCTTTCTTTCACTGTTCTCTTCAGGAAATGAGAATATAGCTGAACGAGTCGGGGAATGGAGTGACGGTCCAGATGATAGCATTAGTAGTCCTCACTATGGCATGACATGAAATATATAATTGTATTGAGGACCTTAGATGTGTGTGTCGTATTTTATACGTCACTTAATAATTAATTTTGGTGAACAACAATAGGGTGATGAGAACCCGACCCTGAAAGCGTCAAAACTGCACCGTAGTAAAATGAAGAGAACATAAATCTTCTCGTGTCCCTTTGGAGACTTGAAATAATTGTTGTTGTACTTTATATGGCATGTATTAATTTGAGTATGAATATTGTCGTATTATATATGTTACAATATTTGTATTGAAACTCATAGTATATATGTCGTCGTATTTTGCACGACTGTTGTATAATTAAGTTATATTTGAATTTATGTACCATGTATCTGGGACTCAAGATGAGTGATGAATACCTATTTTGGGGGAGTCACACTTATTACCTGAAAGGAATTGTGAAGCAAAAGGGTGAGCACAACTAGCCCAGTAAAGAATATCATGACTAAAGATATTTTACATCATCAATAGCCTTTATCCATAATAAATCAGAGATTTAGAACATATGGTAAATGATAAAACTTTTCAACCGTAGTTGCAGCGGAACGAGCAATCCATTAGAAGAGTCAAATAGACCATCTGGTCTATTATCATCTCAATGTTAAAAGTCCACCAATAATGTTTTATCCCTATAACATCAATAAACAATTCCTGTCCACAATTATATGAATAACTCATAATCATAATTGTGATTCTTAATTCCTTTTTAATTTACATCACCTATCTTCACCTGAAACATCAAAAATCATGGTTATACAAATCACAATTCCTGCTCATAATCATACTAATAAATTCATCTTTGCACTACGGCCAAAGATATACAACTGTATAACCAATAATCAACAGTTCATCTTTGGACTATAGGCCAAAGATATACAACTGTAAAACCAATAACACTGAGACTCAGCTTAATAGTATCACGACCACGAATTATCCATGCACTACGGCCAAGGATATTCGTATTTTCAATTACGGTCATGATTATACCAAATAATCCCTAGTCATAATCATACCAAGTCCATCTATGCACTACGAACAAATAAGACTTTTACCAAATCCATGAATTAATATTTCATCGCTGAACCTTAGCTCAATAATTAATCCACATCATCGAATCATCCCTGCACTACAGGCCAAGGATATTATTTAGTATCACGACCACGAATTATCCATGCACTATGGGCTAAAGATACTCGTGTTTTTATCAACGGTCCTGATCATGCCATAAAATAATTTATATTTGCACCCTTGGCCGAAGAGAATCCAGAGACATAATCATACCAAAATTGTCCATCAATGCACTACGGGCCAATGAGGACTTTTTTCACATCATTTGTAACATTACAGTCATGATTATACCGAATAATCCCTGGTCATAATCATACCAAGTCCATCTATGCACGTAAGCCAAAGATGACTTTTATCACAATATAAACACGAGGATGATGACAATGATATAAGCATTAATCAAACGCAATCAAGGATAAATATTAAAGACTTTAAATTTCTCTAAATTTAATCAATCACTCATAACCTAATATTATTAAAATCATAACAATATTTTAATCACTTCTTAAACTTATAAACAATTTATTTCAATTGTTTACACTTTACCAAATAATGCATTTAATCATTCAAAAATGTCATACTCATAAGATTTCATCACCAATGATCAAATCCCTTATCAAAAATATGCATATACCCTATATAGGATTTTCAAGCCATAAAATTCTATTTTCTAACTTTGTTACTTCACATAATATATTTAACTCATTTACTCATAACTAGATCATTTTCATGAAATATACCAAATCAGTCCCAAAAATATTTTCTTTCTGGGATTTAGCAGAATATAGTCCCATATTGAACATATATTTTTCTCGAAATTTTTAAAATTCATTTACTATTTTTCAAAAATCAATTTCTAATTAATTCCTTAAGAAATTAGCTACCTCAAGGTTAACTCCAAAAATTTCCAAATCTTGGCAGGATTTTACAAATGTTAATGTGAGCTTCCAGTTTAAATTTCATGGTCATCGGAGTTTTAGAACTCCGGTTATAGCGTTTTTCGTCGAAAAAACCAAAAATTGAAATGGTCATAACTTGCTCATTTTAAGTCGGAATGAGCTCATTTTTGGACAGGAGATACTTTATACCATATATTTTAATGTCCCAAAAGACCGGAATTTTTCTCACAAATTAAGTGGACGAAAATGCCCTTTTAAAATTATGGACAATAGTTTTTTGCTATTTTGCAGCTTTGTACTCCTTTGCTAAAATCTGTCCACACGAAAATCTACAATACCTTTTACAGTGATTCCACTTGGAGATGCTACAAAACTCATAGATCTAACTCTAGAACTTGACCACACTCAAAAATTCAAAATATAATAGGAGATATGGTCAATTGAATTTCTTGTTCCGTTTTCACCAAAATCTGATTTTCAACCCTTTGTGATTTCTAAGAAACTTTCATGTTTTCACATAATAACCAACATAACTCATCATAACACTTACTAATACTACATATACCCGTGATTTTTATTAGTCCAATGCTTTTATTATGACTTTCCATCATAATACACGTAAACAGATCATTTTCACAATTTAATAAGGAATGAATACAAAGGATCATTCACCGTGCATGTGGTAATCCACATAGACAAGTTATTCCAACATCATAATAAAGAATGGAATAACAGAAGGATTCACCATGCGTGCGATAGATCGCATAGACAAAAAGTTATTCCCAATGAATAATAAATGATGGAACCAGTCCCACAGAACGCATGCATGCGATGATATTCCGACGAATAATAAATAATGGAACCAGTCCGACGTAAACACACGCATATGATATTCCGCGAATAATAATAAATAATGGAACCAGTCCAAAGTAAAACGCATTGCATGTGTTATTCGACGTAATATTAAAGAATGGAATAATAGAAGAATTTTACCATGTATGTCAGATTGCATGTACAGGTTTATTCCAACATAATAATAAAGAATGGAATAACAAAAGAATTTCACCATGTATGCGGTACTTCGCATAAACAGGTTATTCCAACAGAATAATAAGGAATGGAATAACAATAGCTCTCTTCATGAATACGAAAGAAATAATACCCCTTATGGGTACAACAAATAATATTCCTTACCTTAGAAAAAAATTGGATACTGGATTAGAGAGGTAGCAGACTTCTCTTCTTCTTTCTCTCTATAGATTTTCTCTCTATAGCTTCTCTCTATAATTTTTTTCTATAATAATTGCTCTATAGCTTTAGTGAATTGGTGAGAAATGAAGGAAGAATGAGCTCCTATTTATAGAAAAATATAGTTTTGATAATTGTACGTTTTGGAGCTCAGAATATTATAGTACAATACCTCCAACTTTTTCTTCATTTTTAATTTAGTCCTGCAAGTATTATCAAATTTGTACCACCTCCCCTAATAGTAAATAATGTGAATCAATAGTTCAATCATGTGAATCAATAATTATAATCATGTGAAAATACTTATTTACGATAAGTACTCCATCTATACCTCCATCTTTAATTTAATCATGCAAGTATTATCAATCTTGCACCAACTCCCCTAATAGTATAAGAATGTGATTCAATAGTACACACATGTGAATAAATAGTTATATAAGCATGTGAATTAGTACCAATTAATTGCTCATTTATCCGATAAATTCCCCGATTTATCAATATAACCCCCAAACATCAATTATCATTGGAATAGATGTCAATTTCTACTAACACAAATAATTCCAACACAATAGAACTATCAAATTCATCTTTAATCAACACGAACTTATTCATCATTAATATTATAACTCACAATATTTAACAACCAGGTTGTTCCCAGGAAAGAAGGGGCTTTCCGATAAGGATTTCTCCTTATTGGCGCGCAATTAGGTGACCAAACCTCTCCTTGACAGAACTTCTAGACATTGTAAATATTAATTTAATAATATGAATAACTTTGTCGTCTCAATTATTGATTTAATAATATATCATATTATGCAGATGATACTGTGACAATAATCGAATCAGTAATATGAGAGATATGATGCAACAATTACTGTAGTAATAATTGAGTATAACTGAGTGACTTCTCTCATAATCATCAATAATCAATATTGTGTGCTACTATGCAACTACGCGTATTTTATCACCGATTATTTTATAACAACTTGCTTACTTTGAAAAAAAATTCAAATATCACCCTTAACTTTAAACTTTTATCAATTTAACTATTTATCAAAATAGGAAAATTGAATACTTTTATTTCATAAAATTCGGGGTCTCACAGTATATACCCCTTACCCCCACCCAACCCCACCCCAACCCCACCCCAACCCCACTACCACTAAATAAAATAATATTATGTGATTATGTATATACCCCTTACCCCCCACCCCACCCCACCCCACCCCACCCCACCCCACCCCACCCAACCCAACCCAACCCCTTACCCCACCCCACCTCATCCCGCCCACCCCGCCCGCCCCCACCCCAAAATAATAATATTATGTGATTATGTATATAACCCTTACCCCACCCCCACCCCACCCCCCCACCTACCTACCCACCCCACGCCACCCCACCCCACCCGCATCCCCCACCCCCACCTTCTCACTCACCCCACCCACCACCCACCTATACCCACCCCACCCCACTTACCTACACCCACTCCCACCCACTTACCCACTCATCACACCCACCTACCTACCCACCCACCCAACATTCTCTCCCAAAAATGATATTAAACGATTATTTATACCCCACCCACATCCCCACCCCACCCCACCCACCCAACACTCCCTATCAAAAAATGATATTAAGCGATTATGTATACTCCACCCACCCCTAACCACCTACCCCCACCCCCCCCCCCACCACCACCAAAAAATAATGTGTACACCACCCCCACCCCCACCCCCCCCCCACCCCACCCACCTACCTACCCACTCACCCAACACTCCCTCTCAAAAAATGATATTAAGCGATTATGTATACCCCACCCACCCCACCTACCCCCCACCCACCCACCCCCACCCTACCCCCCACCCACCCACCCCCACCCCACCCCCACCCTACCCCCACCCCACCACTCTCTCCCAAAATAAATTAATATTAAGCGATTATGTATACACCACCCACCCTCTACCCCCACCCAAAAAAAAATAATCGTGTTTGGTGCGGTTACTGAGAGAGAGAGGAGTGCAATTGAATAGAATATGGGTTGAAAAATGGTTAACCAGTTAATTAACTATATTTGTTTTAAAAATATGGGTTCAAACTTTAACCAACCTGAATAAATAAAAATGGTTAACCGACCCATTTGGTTCCAGTTAATATGGTTTGACCCAATAGTTAACTACTTATATTGCCAGGTCTAGGTTTTGGTATATTTTGTCATCAAACTATAGTGTCAAAGATTGATGCATCTCTTGTATCTGCTTTTGTTGAGCGTTGGAGGAGTGAAACAAATACGTTTCACTTAAAATGTGGAAAGGTTGGCATTACTATAGAGGATGTGGGATTTTTATTCGAGTTGCCCACATTTGTAAAACATTTGACTTGCGGAGAACTAGAAAATTCCAAAAGCTATTTTATAAGGGTTTTTGAGCAACAAGCTGCAATAGAGGATTGGGAAAAATGCTATAATGGGGGGGGGCGGGGGCATAAGTTTACCTTGGTTAAGACATAGATATGGACAAGTACCTAAAGATGCTACTTCAGATGATGTGGTAAAACACATTAAGGCATATTTGTTGTATTTGTATGGCGCTATTTTGTTTCCAACCAAGCGTAAAATATTGTGCATCCTAGGTATTTGTTGTTATTGGAAAGATTAAAAGACATAATTACATATGCTTGGGGGGAAGCAGTTTTAGGGCATTTGTATAGGAGTTTGCATGAGGCTGCTCGCAAAACAGCCAAAAAATTTGCAGGATGTGCAACCCTGCTTATGATGTGGGCTAACGAAAGGTTCAACATTGGTCTTCCTACCCCTAGGCCTAAGTCCCAGAAGTTGATACTTAGGGAATTATCCTGGGAATACTCTTCTTTTGATCCTAATTCAAAACATTATCAGCGCCGTAAAAGTCCACATCACCATCGTGCGTTTTACCGAGGAGAGTTTGATAATATGTTGGAAACAGATTGGGTGTGGCGTACGTATCAATTATTTGATAGTCGTTTGGCTTGGGACTTTTTTGAGACAAGGCTAGGTGGAGCCGCTCGTATACCTTTGATACATTACGAATTGTTGAGTTTCAAATGCCTAACAGGTTTATGAGGCAATTTGGATATTTGCAGTCATATCCATCTAATGTTGAAAACATGGTGGAATTAAGGAAAGAACATAAATTGTTTGAGAAAATAAATTATGAAAATCATAGGGCCAGTTATATTCGATTGTGGGAGGCCTATACGGAGAGTTTAGAAGGGCAAGTGTTGGAGGCTTTAGAGCAGATATCTACCGAGGATTATATGACATGGTACAGAGAAATTACTCGGAGATGGATACACCATCCTCGACTCTTTAGGCGTCAAGGGGAAGATTATGAGAAACAGGCATTCATTAACCAATATATGGTTGTAAACACTATAAGTTTTTAAATTTATACTATTTATAAATGTTTTTGTGTTAGTTCCTTTATGACCTTATTTTAGTAATATAATTTTTGTTTTTGTTTTAATTCTAGATTGAGACTACAAAAGCTATATTTGTAAAGTTTTTATCAATTGAACTTCCAGCTGAGTTAAGAATCATGTATGAGTCATGGTTCAATACATTGTACCGGGCGTTCATGAATGATTACAGAGGGGTTCCAACCAAACCAAAATCCAATGCAACCTCAAGTTAGAAAAATGGAGATTGACATGACAGGACCCCAACCAATGGTTCAAGAAATTCAGTGTAGCGTTGGTCCTTATAATTAACATAGTAGGAAATTGTCGGCTAGAAGGAGAGAGGGAACAAAGCACACCCACCTTGTTAAGCCATATTATATGTTTTAATAATGGATTATTTTGTTTATTACTAATATAAAAGCAAATTTAAAATAATATACAACCAAAAATAAATATAAACCATTGTGATAAATCAAATTGTATGACCAAAATTAAATGCTTTCATAATTTAATAACCATACAACCTCATATAAAGATAACTTCAAACACTTAACTTTTCTTGGCCCAAAACTTTGTAGTGGTTTCGCTTATCGTGATTGGTCATCATATTGCATATTGCACACTTTCTCAGTTGCTTATGACTCGCAGCCTCTTCGATCCCACTCTTTATTCTTGTAGATTTTTTGTGCCCCTTTGTTTGAGAACAAATAGGATCCAATAACGACTCATCTTCAACGGGCTCATCATCATCTACTTGAATTTCTGTCACCTCTTTTGCATTAACTTCATCAAAGTTAAATTTCTCAACTATGGGTTGATTTTCAATGTACAATTGTACAACATGCTTAAAACCATTAATTGAGCATGATCCTGTAGAGCTCATTGTAAGAGCAGTGTCACCAAATAATTGTAACGTAACGTCTGAGATTCCTCGTAATTGGACACTTCCATCAAAATCTTTGGTAATTCAGCATTTACTTTATTATCATCTCTACACCACCGACTTAAAATTTATTTATCAGGTATCTTTGTAGTACTTTTGGCAATCATATATCTTAGAATGTGTCTACAAAGCATATTAGAATGTTCACATTTTTTACAATTATAATTTATATCTCCAGTTTGAACATTAGTATCAACAGTAAAGTACCTTTTTGATTCTTCGATGGTGTTTGACTTATACATTGCATACGACTTTGTATCGGGTGTTATCAGATGTTGAAGCTTCTTCATTATGTACTTATGAGATTTTACAATCTCAATCTAAAAGCATCTAAAAATCTCCTTTGTATAAACAGTTGCTCCATGAGTTTCCAACGGTGATTCAAGAGTCATAGTTCACATCCGATGACAAGTTACATAGTCAGCTTGTCTCTCCCACATAACTTGTTTCTCAAGGGCTTTTTCTGAGTTTACAACAAATTCTTTGATACTCGTTGTTGCATTCACATACTCATCGAATAAGCTGTTCATTCTCTCACTTTTGGATGTAATCGTCATTCCTGCTGTAAAAAAATTCTTTGTGTATGCCATGACCCATTTGTGCTTAACCTCATAAAGTGATTGGAGCCAATCATGGTCATGCAGTTCGTAATCTATCATTAATTTTTCCCATCGCTCCTCAAAATCCACAAATGTTAATGATTTATACACACACCAATTAAAATCATGTTTAAATATTGGGTACACATCATACAATGTATGTAATTTTTCTAGAATTTTGTTACTAATATGCCATGTGCAAAGTGCATGGTGTATTTCAGGAATTACAATCGCATTGATCATACCTTTATCCTGATCAGTTATAATGGTAATCGGTGCCTTATTGTTCATCACTTGAAGCCAAGTCTCAAAAAATCATACAAAAGTATCCTATGTTTCATCTTTAATTAGTGAAAAACCAAACAAGACAGAATGATAATGATGATTTACCCCCGTGAACAGAACAAACGGTATGGAATACTTGTTCTTCTGATAAGTTGTATCAAATGTCACTACATCCCCAAAGTTTTTGTAAGCTATCATTTATCGGTAATTTATCCACAAAATGCATGCGATACGATTATCTTCATCTCGTTTGATATCGAAAAATAAAATTGAGGATTCTTTGCCGAAAGTTTTTTCAAATACTGCAATGCTGCTTGGCCATCATTTGAATCTATTATTGTAACGACCCCAAAATTCATACAATTCATCTCTCGATATTAGTCATTAACAATACGCCTACCTTCTGATTTTACATCATTATTCGATGTTAAACTTAATAAAATGCGAAATAATTTAAATTTTTCTGTCTTATTACTTCAATTCTCTGAATCAAAACCTTTATCATCTACACATCTTTGAATCAAATTAATTTTATGATTCGCTTCTTTAGAGTTATAATATAAAATCTTATATTTTAGCTCGATATTCCTTATACATTGGATAACTCAAACTTTACAACTAAATATGAATTTTCACATCATAAATTATCAAGTACATTTCTCGAAACCTTTATCTTTACCTACCTTTGAACCATACTTAGTTTATTACTCACTTTATCAGAGTTAATAAAACTTACATCCAGGTTCAATACCCTTTATACATTGGACAAAATTTAAACTTTATAACTCTACATCTATTAAACATCATACATTATCAAGTACATCATTCGGAACATTAAACATGGTTCAAATAATAACAACTCAGCCAAAGTATATAAATCTTCATACATTACATCTATTTCGTGTCTTTCAAGTAGCACTTAGCGTTACCTTGAATCCTTAACCTGCAAAAGTGGTTATTTGCAAGGTTGAGCTCAACAGCCTAACAAATCTAACAGTTTTCATGCATCACGTAGCACATAATAACATGCTCAACATACATCTCATAAACATTGGATTAACATAACATACATGCTACAATTCATATAACAAGTATAAAGATTGAGTTCCTTACTCAATCAGCATTCATTACTCAATCAACGTAGTCATAAATTGACTTTAACGTTTCATATTTTCAAAATATATATAACACATCATGCTTTTTGCAGTAAAGATTTAAAACAGTTTATCATCAAGTTCACATAGCAAATAGGAACTAAAAGACTTGCCTTGATCGTTGTTCACCAATAACAATTTAACAACTTACAGCTATCTGCACTTCAAGTGCCCTACACAATTAAATAATCATGCACATCAATTATTAGTCACATAGCAATGCATAGTAGTTGTAATATAAACTTTACTCTACATCTCATAACCCTTCCTAATAATCAATACATAATGTTCAATTTGATTGTGTTAACTTTCGACTTATATCCCACTATACTTCTTAGTTATACTCGAAGTTCATTCAAGTGTTTAAGTATTTATAGGACTCCTTATTGGTTTTATATTAACCTCATTTCATATCTTACAATACTCACTTCATTTTAATTGAAACTTTTTATGTTCATTAACAATTGTCATGGCGTTTCAACGTTCATTCGTCACACGCCCGATTCGTCTCTCTTGTGTATGCTTAGTATGCTTATAAAACTTATCTAATACATCATTTATTAATATTAAGTATCATTATATTTACTAATATTCATATTTTATAACTTAGAACAACATCTTTTATCGTCAGAAGCACTACACTTGCATACGTGCGTGCCCGACGCCCTTCGATTGCCTCCGAATACACATTAGTCCCAAAAATAGCAATTTTGACCCCTGTTCCCGACCTCTAATCGAAAAACTTAAAGAACAAAAGTTTTTATTTCTATTCTTTCTCGTTCCAGATCATCTTGAATTGCATCAATCGGAGTTCGTATAAAAAGGTTATGGTCGTTTTACTACAGAAGGTCAAAACAGTCACACCTGACACACCTAGAGCACAGTTGCGCCTAATTAAGCCTTGGAAACAGTGCAAATACGCCCAAGAGGGCAGTTGTGCCCCAATAGACTTAGGGCACAACGCAGATGTGCCCGTTAGCAGAACCAGAACTTGCAGTTTACTGTTCTTGCGATTTTTTAACCTTTTCTCCTTCTAATCTTCATAACTTGAGTTTTACACATCCAAATTAGTCCATTTTCTGGATTCATAATTCATAGAATTACAACATACCTAAGAATCAGTAATCTATAAAAATATTAACTAACCCAAACCTTGACCCAAAACTCATGTTCATATTTTATTTTCATGTTTTAACATGTTTAGCGAATTCATTCACTAAGAATTCGTTTCTTAACCAAATTAATTCATTCAACTTGCGTTCTTTTCGTTTCTCAATGTTTTAATACAAACTATCATCAATTTCAGACTCTATACAAAAATTCATAGTCAATTTTAGTCTCAAAATAGACTAAAACTTATATATACAACAAAACTCAAATTCTTCCTTCTTAAACATGTTTCCATGAATTTAATTACTCAAAACTCGATTCTAAACAACATACAACGAATTATATACACTCAAAAACACATATTACATATTCCTTAGTAATTTAATCACCAAAAATCATCTTTTTGATGAAAACTCAAGAGAACATAACTAGAGTTAGCGCTAGATTATTACATTCTGATTAGTTAGATAACTTGGATAATCTTGTTCCTCCTTTCTTTCTTTGATTCTCAGAGTTTCTCCTCTCAATTTATTAAGTATGATACATCACCTATCTCCTAATATAGTAGGATTGTATAATATAATTTGTTCTATACTTAAATTAATTTTCTTATGTTTACTTGGAATATGATGTTTTTAACTTAGAATAGAAACTAGAATTATGTGCAGGATGTATTTTATTTGGAATTAATTTGTTGTATTTGATTTAAATTAATTTTTTGTATTTGATTTGGAATAGGTTTTGTTGTATTTGATTTGAAATTGAATTTATTTTATTTGGAATGTTTGATTTTCTATTTGCATATTACTAAAATTAATTAGGATGTTTCGGATTTGGAATTTGTATTTACGGTGGTTGTTGTGTTATGGATAGTTGAGAATTTGAAATTTCATGTTTCTTGTATTTTTATTTTTATTCGTCAAAATATAAATAGATAAAAATTAAATATATTTTTATTCAATATTTCTGTCCCATTTTTCTGTTTGCCTAGACTTTTTATTTGATTTATGTTGTTGTGTTGTGCAAGTGTCTCGATTTGGCTGTTGTGATTTGGCTGATCATAAAGTGATTTGATTTGGCTGTGTTGTGCAAGTGATTTGATTTGGCTGTGTCACCGTATTGCTGATTTGATTTGCCTGTGTCACTGTATTTGTATTGTTGTGATTTGATTAATGTTGTTGTTGCTGTGTTACTTCGTTGCATCCGCTAATACTTTTTGCCATACCAGGTAATAATTACCTTGGCATAGTTATGTGGGTCTTTGTATGGGGCATAATGGGACAATTTTTTTTATTAATTACGTCCGCCGGTACTTCTAGCGGACGGTATTTTTTTAATTTTATTCTGGGCTTTTTTTTGGAAATAAAATGTGCAAACTTTATATGCTATTTTTAGATCCATAACAAATAGATGTTATGAATTATTATGATTCATAGTATTTATTTGCTATAGATTAAAAATAGACAAATAACATCTCTACTTTATATTACAAAAATAAAAGGTTCTGATTAAAAAATGCATCACAGCATCTGTTAGATTTCTAGCGGACAACATAAAAATAATAAATAGACAATCATTACCCATTTGCCCCCACTTGCACCAAGTAAAAGTAAAAGGAACAGAGTAAAAAGGAACCAACATGTAGAAGGAATTAAAGCAACTAACAGAGCAGAAACGTAGCCATCAGGAGAGCAGGTGACCATCCTCCTCCAACTACAAGGATCTACAGAAGTAATATCCCAATTTTCCAAAACATTTTATGGGCCAATTAGATCTTTTTTTATGGCAATCAAAGCCACAACTGCATCAAAATGCAAAAACACAAATATGTTTATTAATATAAATACACAACAAAATTATTTCTCTTCCTTATCCCTTCTATCGTCTTTCCAGCAAGCATGTGCAATGAAATAAAGTTAATAAAATCGTGAATTTTCAGGCACATTATACTTTACAAAGTAATTTTCATAGTCTTGAGTATAAATGAAACTCAAAATTATACTGTTGCTGACCCAGATATTCACGTTGGCATGAATTTATCAAGAAAAGAAGAAAATAATACAATTCATCCTAATTTTGAAAAGATTAAAGCCATGGGGGGAAAACAGAGGGCGGAAGAACCCTATGAAGTGGTAGCCTAGTAGGTGCTGGACTTCAAATTAACTACAACAAATACTACATAATCAGCATATGAAGGGCTCATAAGACACATCCGTGGTTGTCAATGAACAAAGTCAATGGCAATTAGGTGTTATCTGAACAAAATTCAAAGGAAAATAGAGAAAAATAAAGTGAAAATTCAAATAAAAACTAACCTTCATAGTTTACTCCAGAAGGAGAAAGAGTTGCAGTCTTGCAGAAGGGCCCTCCAAAAATGTCAAAATCATTAATGCCACACTCCAGAAAAATAGTGCCAAAATTTTCCATTCTTTGTTCAGTAATTTACCTTCTTTCCACAAACATTACCTTTTACCAAAACCAACAATAACATAAGTCATTCTCACATGAATACAACACCTTTATATAGCCTTATCCAAACAACATCCAACAGCAAAAAACAAGCCCCAGAATCAGCATCCATAAAGTAAAGCCAACACTACTATAACTGGAACGCTCTTTATAACTTTAGTTTTCAAAAAATCGCAGAACTTTACAAAATCAGGTGGTATAACTTCAAAACCCAAATACACAAATGATAAAGTCTTTTATGAAACTTGACTCAAACCATTTGTAATTGAGGAAGGAAACAACAAAAAGAGGGAATTCCTCGGGAAAGAAAATATACACTTAGCCTGAAATTCTGCGAACCCAGAGATCTGGGAATGGTGGTTAGTGTATGTTGGATTTTTCATCTCCTCTGTTCTTCATTTATGATTCAATCAAATCCATTCAATATATCAAAATCACATTCTACCCCTCTGTAATAATATATGTAAACCCAGAAACATACAAACACACAAAAAAGGCCAAAACCTTAACCGGACAGTGGACATTGTAAAAAGACAGTTGAATTATTGATTTTTAAAATGTGAAACTAGGAATTAATTTTGGAAAAAAGAAAAATGATTTGTAATACTAAAGTGATTGGACTGAAGGGATGTGAGGATTGATCGGGGGAACAATGGGATGTCTAAAAGCAGATGCAAGAAAATTTGCAGCTTGCGTTCACTTGGCGTAAGTGGAGGCATAATAGTTCATTTATTATTTTTATGCCATCAGCTAGTTATACTAGCGGATGTTGGGATACCTTTTTTATCACATCCCTCTATTTTTATAATATAATGCAAGGTGAAAATATTATTTACTCATTTTTGATCCATAGCATTTATATGAACTCTGTTAATCTTCCTATTGTCGTGACACAAAATTTAATAACAATACTCAACATGATTGGACTATAGGAGGGAAGAAATAAAATTGATGACGCTTCATTTCAACCACAAACAATGAAGCTCAAATATTTGTTGGCAGCATCAAAAGCAGATTTTAAAAATCCCAATATTCTATTCTTCCAAAAGAGTTCTTTTACTAGTCAAGAACATTTTCATACACTCATCATTATGTAACCAACAGTAAATACAGTAGAAAGGCGAACTAGGAGAATCTGAATCAAAATGTGCAGATTAATTAAACTACTTCTAAAAGAGTCATTAGCAGGCAGATTTGCTCAATTCTTTGTCCGGTTTTGAGCTTCGGGGGCTAATGCTAAAATGCCTTCTTATGGCTTCATCCTGCCAGCTTTCTTGAAAACAGGATCTCTTTATACCATTTTACTTCAAATAAAGGCATATCTGGATGCCAAAATGTACAGAAGATTCACCTTCAATATGTGAAGATGCTTTCTCACATAAAACATCAGGAAAAAGGACGACCAAAGGAACCTAACACAGTCCATCCAGAAATTTTTGGTTGAAAAATATATACTTGGACAAAACGGTGTTTATAACACCATTAACCTTCTCAATTTCTAGTACCATCGAATCTCGCTGGCTTTCTAGAGACTGACAATCAGACTGAATCTTCACTATTTCAGCTTTCTTCTTTGCAATTGCTTCCTTTGTGGATGTGATGAATTCATCCTTCTCTTGTAAACTACACTTTAAAGACTGGTATTGATTAAGCATAAGTATAGTCTCCTTGAGTTTGTCATGCTTGTTTTGAAGCCAATCAACTCTAATATTAACATGCTCAGCATCGGCTATAATTGCAGCCAGAGAGTTGAGATGATGAACTTGGATTTTAGCAAAGGGTATGGCTTGAAGATTCTTAACTGTTTTGCAGATTTCAACCAATATACTACAACAGATACGATCAGAAAGTGTACAATGTAGGGCAATGTCACCATGTCTCTCGATGATCAATTTTAAAATCGGTGCCAAACTTGGTGTAACAGTATATCGACCCACTTTTTCACCTATATCAGCTGTAGAGGTCGGCTCATTGAAGGCCTTCGCCATTCTAAGAAAAGTGCTTTCAATGCTCTGAGTATCTGATCCAAACTTGCTAGTTATCCCCTCTACTTCCTTATCTTGATCAACCCCTAAGAACAATATAAAAAAAAAACCTTTAAGAGCAGAAGAAGCACACTTTGCATCATGTTGAATGAAACGGGTAAAACTAACCTTTGCTAATCTTTTCTGCCCTGACATTTTTGGGCAAGATGGCAGCTGCATTCTGGTTAATGGCGTCAATAGTTTCAACTTCCATTTCTCCATTGAGATCGGTTTCTTTTCTGACATCTCTATGATCGGTTGTATGGACTTCAGTTTCATCTGAATCATCTACATGAGAAGTTCAAGAATATGAATACATAGATGAATTGCACTTTTTTGCCCAATCATGTTAGATGAAAGCTCCAGAGGCACTTGAGGATGTGCTTCTGGAAAACAATGAAGAAGTTACAGGGGAAAAACTGTTTTATGTACACTAAATCACTTATGATTTGAAACTTACTCTCATTCATGGATGTGTTTTCTGCTTGGTTGATTTCTTCATTTGAAATAATTGTCTCACTATTCCTGATAGCGTTAGCGTAGCCACTCAATAATTCTTGTTGACTAGTGCCAGTATCTGATGCAGTTTCCCCGGTATCCATTGTTTCAGCAATACCTTTAAGTTCCTTGACTGCCTCGACACCTTCTTCTACTGCCTCCTCCTCATGACGGGTGCAGTCAGTTGGAGCTCTGGACTCAGGTGAACCGTCTAAAGAGGTTAAGTTAGTTTCCTTCTCAACTGCTCCTTCGCCGCTTAATCCTCTTGGTGACTGCTCAAATGCTTCCTTGGATTGTGCCAGTAAGCCAAACTCATTCAACTCTGCCTTGGCATCTAGGAATCACGTAAAACTCAAAATTAATATGTTTTGACCAGCAGCAATCAAATATAAAACTTTGAGGAAAGAGATTTGTAAACTAGGCCTAGTATGTTACTTTTTTTTCGTTTTGATAAATAAATCTATTAAACGTGCCAGGAGGGGAGGGGAACCCATTTATCTGTTCACAAAAGCATAGGGATAAAATAAGGCACTTCAGCACTGGAAGAAAAACCCGAAAACCCACTCTATAAAAAGAGCCTCCCAAAAGAAAGACACCTACACTTTCATAAAGCATACTTTCCCAAAAAAAATCACATAAATGCACAGCAGAACCTCCGGAAATGTCTCAAGAAGCCAAAAGAAAAGAAGGCCAAGAAAAAGAACTGAATATGCCAGAAAGGTTTCTCCTTGCCTTCAATATATCGGCTGTTTTTGCTCCCTCCAAATCGTCCACTAAAGACATTGCAGATTAAAACCTGCAACATCTCTCTCTCACAAATCAAAGCATAACCAAAGGGATGTAAGAGGCAACTTCTCTAAGCAGAGGCTTGTTGGATGGGGTTATACTATTGATTATTTGATACTTCTACATTGACCAGACAAGAGGTTGAACTATCTACAAGTGGTGCTTCTCAAATCTAACACTCAATTTGGCCGTGCCCTATTGCAAATTCAGTCTAAAAATTAGTCTACTACATTATATATTGCTTGGAATATAATCTTTGTTGCAATAATGGCAACAAAGATGCAACTATCACGACAATAATCATAATAAAGCAAGAAAGCAAGAGGAAAAGGCATTTGAAAAATGGAATGTTTTATTCTAGCTTAGTCATTCCAAGTAAATTTCCTTTTGAACTACTTACAATTTTCTGCCATTTCAGGATCACATTATGCAACGCTCAGCTATTATCATATAAAAGGAAGAAAGGAAGAGATACCAAGGAGCTAAGCAGTTAAGCAGTCCCATATTCCATGAATTGATAGAAATATCTTTGGCTATTCTCAATATTACTTGAAAATGTATAGAGGGAGACAGGATTCAAAAACAAGAATGAAAACTAAGTGAATCTCTTAATCGCACTTCACGGCCAATTATATCACCTTTGATCTTCTCGTGTCTGTGTCCCCTGTTCTAGTCATTCCATGCCGGATCTTGCCCATGTCCCCGGTCTTAGTCCATACTGCATAAATATAAGTTTTTTACTACACCTAAAGTTAATAATGCTTCTATATTATAATAAGTTTTGTCTAGACTAAAGCTAATGCTGTTCTTTTATATCAGTAAATAATTGAATCTTAATTTTAAAATGCAACAAGTGTGCACTCAGAGCTACAATTTTCCTTATGGGTTAAAGAGGGGATCATTCTAGTTCTTAGAATTCTTCTTTTGATCAAACTGACACCATCAAACGTGCAATTGGGTTATTATGAATATACTTATATTCAACGTATCAGTAGCTTGGTCGAGCCCCATCGGGACAAGCCACAAGTTACTACTTGTGAATCCCCTAGTATCGGCATGAAACAGGTCTACCTTTGACTGGACTGTGTTGAGTGAGGACAAAACCACATAAAAACATAAAAGAAAAAAAAGAAAGGAAAAGAAAGAAAAAAACATATCAATGGCAGTTTAACAAGTTAGAAGGCACCTTGTTACGATCATGCAAAACAGAAGTTATAGCATACAGGAACAAGAAGGAAATAAAGACGGACTAAAAGATACCACTATTGCCAAGAGGAATACAAGGACAACCCGTCTCACAAACAGTTAGAAGATTTGTCTTTATTCCGAGGTTCTCATCATATACTTTCTTTGAAGCCATGACATGCACGCCGTTACTACATTGAATGAGTTGATGTTCGCCAGATCTGTTGTGAGGGGAACATTTCTTTAAGACACCCCAAATATAATGCTTTCCCAAATATCCTGCATATTTAATCATCCCAGATATCATTGATTTTTGGAAGAAAAATAAAAGAACGGAGAAAGCTGAAACCAGATTTAATTGAAAATCAATCATAAGGAAGTTTCCTTTCAACGAATGCTGCTTGAACTCACTCTGGCATTGTTGTGGTAGTTGAAGAGAAGTAAAGACCAATAGTTTTAAATTATCAATAACAGATAACAGGGCAAGGTCTCGATCAATTATGTCATCCAGCAGGCTGTCGAAGAGTCTTCCATCCCTGTAAAGATATTATGCACCACAAAAATGACATGAAAAGAAAAGGCAAAAATTGACTGAAAGATGAAGCAACCAATGCTTGAGAACACCTTTCTCCTTCAGGGAAGAAATATAGCCCAATTTCTCCATCAGTTAGCTCTGATCTACAGAATGATTTAGGCCACAGCTGAAGCCTAGGATGTACTTTTAGGTGAAGCAATGTCGGGAATCGTCTTGCTGCCTCAAACACCTTTAAGGATGCTTTGTTTGATACATGAGCTGCCAATTCCATAACTGTACAAAATCTGTCACTACAGATGCTAAAAGTTCCCCTGTCCATTAAACCAAAGTTACAAGTTATGGGCCCATACTTGCTTTCAGAGTTTCATTAAAAATTCAAGAATGGAAGAGAACATATAAATGTATTCCATAATGAAATCAAAAATCTTACTTCCAAGTTGGTTCACTGGATGGTTGTGCTGGGAGATGCTCAAAATGTTCTGAAATGTTTGATGGATCATATGTTCTGCCCTGAAAGGGCACCAACTTACCTTCTTTGGCCATTTCTTCTAAACTTTTTCCGTCTTCATAGATTGGTCTTTGTTGCCCAGACTCCTGAAATTCATCAAGCTCCATGCTACAACATGAACTATGTTTGTTCTCAAACAAAGGAGACCTAACTGATGTTTGAACAAATTTAGTCAAGTCAACCTCCAAAGGCACCTCATGGGGTTGCTGGGCGGGCCTACTGTCATCCATCTGAACCTCCAAGTCAGCAACTGTGTCCGTGTTCTTCTTTGTCCTCTCAATTCCCACACTAATATCAGACATCTGAACACTTCTTGGGTGGATAAGCTCATTTCTACTGGATGGGCTACATATAAGACCGACGGGAATATATTGTTCAGTCTGTAGTTGACAATCCTCACAAATCCAGTCATCATCATCGTCAAAATTTTTAGGCCATTCAGTTGAGCAGTAACTGTAGAATACAAAGGAAAGATTTAGCAAAAAAAAACGAATACAAAGGAATGTTTATCAACAATGCATTTGCAGAATTGAATCAAGAGCATGAAAACCACCGGAACTCGTAATTTATATTTTTTTTAGAAGAAATGAAGAATTGAATCAGAATTGCATAACATTTTTTATTTTAAAAAGAGAGAGAGAGAGAGGAAGAATAAAAGTAGATAAAGCCGTTTCATTGAAAACATAAAATCAAATTTACAACTGAGAAGTGACATATTATCAAATTTATCATCTCTGGTTATGACCCCATCGTGTTTTCTTCATTTTAGAAGAATTATTGCTCCTTCTATTTCTAAGGAAGCCGTAACAAAGTGATATCACTGCAATATTAATATACAATCAAATTAACCAGTACTAGAAACATAAAATAAAAAAATAAAATGGCTGTGTAGCACTTACATGTGTTCAGCACAATCCTGACACTTGATGCAGGTAACCAGAGCATCTGAAATGCCTTTGTCACCACAAGTCTGGCAAAAAATCCCCTGTACATCACATTGACTCCAGTCAATTAACTTATGCTATAAATTCACCCATGGACTTAAGAAAGGTGAGGAGAAAGTGAGAATCGTCATAGGCCCTTTGATGTAAGCAAGAATTATCAGAGATGATATTCATACTCCTTTTAGCAACTCCATGTTTTACATGAATTCTATTTCCCTTACACAAATAGAAACCCAAGACCTACTATGAGCTTTGAATTCTTCTTTTGGTCCATAATGATACATAATCTAGATGTGCTTTTCTTAGAGCATTATAAACAAATATACAATCGAAGATGGAGAAGAATATCTGCGAAACTTTGTAGTGTAAAAGAACCAAGCAAACAATTCAACAATAAACTAGCTACTGTTAGACAAGCTTATATTGCATACATCAACCTCCTGATCTCTTTAATTTTGTGGTTAGTGATTACTAACCAGTCCCAGGACAACAGTTCAAATGTAAGTTTTATTGTTTTACATGATTGTTTTATCCTTTGGAACCCCTTTGAAACCCCCTTTACCCTCTACCCGCATGTCATAAGATGATAAAAACATGAATTGGCTACAGACACTTTATCCTTTATTTAGAAAAAAAAAATAGACGTGAAACAAACCATATTCAAAACTCTCTCTGATGTTAGAAAACATTTAAGTTGAAGGATGGCAAAATGGTTTTCTTCGAGCATTAAAATTCAAGCTTACGGCAATCGCCACTAGTATACTCTTCTATCAGGGTTCAAAGACATTAACTAAAACACCCTACTAAGTCTCATTGATCTGTTTTGTTTGGATTTTCCATAAGCTAACAATAGGATTTGTCAATCAGACCAGCACGTCAAACCTACATGTTAAATAAATGTTGTAAAAGCACATCAAGCATTTTGAATTGGATGCTGAATCATCCAATACAAGTCCAAGTCACTTTTTTCTGGAAAAAAAATTTGATAGATAAATAATTTCCCTAACATAATTTAAAAAATTAAACTCTTACTGGAACAGTCTCAATAAATCTGAAAATCCCTTTCTACTTAAACCAACCAATTGTAACATGAATCCCACATGGTATACATTACCCTCACATCCATAAAACACACAAACACTATATCCCTAAAACCAGAAATGAGAGACCTATTTAATGGGCTGATTTTTTTCTTACTCCTACTAAGATTTGTCTAGTACACAATTAAACATACTTTTGGTCAATATCTATTTCCCATTAAAAACCTAAAAATTTTAGTATTATTAAGTACAATCAACAAAATAAATCTAAAAACTTTAACTTGAAAAAAAAAAAAAAGGAGAGAGAGTTAGCAAGTCAAATAGGACTCTCACTCCTTGACGGAGGGAGAATCATAAAATGATCAAATGCCAAGTTTGTAGAAGTATGGCCATTTACAAGACATGCTTGTTCAGTTCATAGCTCCATATTGTCATACAATACAATATTGACACTTCATAGTTATAAAAACTCAAAACTGTCAAGCACCCATATCCCCCATTGGAAGAAAAAGGAAAAGAGGTTATCAAAATAACCCATTAATCCTCTTCAAAATGAATTTACAATTTAATAAAAACTGAAATTAAACACTGACGTGCATAGATTCACAATGCGTTTGCGTTGGATGAACTAAACCAAAAGGGGCATATAGATTTACATGCAAATAAAATTACACTCATATAAAACATACAAGTAGAAAAAGAGGGTATTAAAAATTATTACCATGTGGATGGCAATCAGCAGTAATTCATTGAAGAACTGAGTCGAGTTTAAGAAACTTTACTTTTTAATTTTTTCTGGGTTATTAAGAATGATGGAAGTTGTTGGTGGGATTGGGAGGGAATTAAATAAGGGCTTGTGATTTTTATGAAGAAAGAAAAAGGGGTGTTGGGTACTCTGTATTTGAAGTGAACTCTATTCCGTTTACAGAAAAAATAATCAGCTGAAGGACAATATATGTCCGAATTTCTTACTTGTGAAAAATGATCAAAAAATAAGCGACTCTCGAACAGCTCAACCATAAAAAACTAACTTATAAGTTGTTCATCAAACCGATTGAACCGGGAACGGTTCTATATCCGGTCTAAGTTAAATTAATTTGGTCAAAATTTGGATTGAACCGGTTGGTTATGGGTCGAACCGTCCGATTTTTAATTATTTTTTAATATTTTTTATATCAATTTTTTTTAATATTATAATTAATCATTTTTAATAATATTGTAACTAAATTTTATTATATTTTAATTTATAAAAAAAGAAATTTTTTAAAATTTTATTAACTATTAATAACATATATTTTTATATATTTATGAGATTAGTCCACGTGTTAAAGTAGTAAACCATTCAACTGTTAATTTTTTTTCAATCATTAATTGAAACAGTGATCGATCACTGATCCTATGAAAACATTGCTGAAATGAGTGGGAGAAAAATTGTGGGACTTTCATTTTTGCACTCGCACCTTAAATGTTATGAGTCGCGTGAGGGACAGACGCCGTCTGCGCAAGATCCTTCAAGTTCATGCAGATAAATTTGTGATGTCAATGGAGCGGGTAAAAGCCATAAATGTTTTAACACCCGACCGGACCGGACTGTCCTATCAGACCGGACGAACCAGGAACCAGTCTCCAAAACGAGTGGGTTAAGTTTATCAAATCGAAAGTTTCAAAATTCAACACCAGAAAGTGGTAAACAAGTGATTGGATCGTCTGAATTGGCAACTCGGCGATCAATCCACGGTCTAAACCACTCAAAGCCAGAAAAAAAAATGTGAGAACTCTATATCCACAATCAAAAATTTTGCTTGCTTTTTCCCTTCCCAAAATATTATGAATTTTCGGACTTCGATGGATGCGGCTGAAAATGTTTAAGGAGGCTTTAAGAGTTGGGGAGTGTTAACGCCACTATTCTCTCACGCGTCTCAATCATCAAAAGTGCATCTAATCCTGCACAAAAACGAGTAAACACCGAGAACTTGACGGTTTGGGCCACCAGAAATAACTCGGGTATGAGAATTAGTACAGGCCGAGATAAGGTTAACAACGGAAGTCTTGTGTGTTCTAGTGTTGGAAAGTAATTTGCATGTACCTTAATCCAATGTAGTGCTTTGTACTTATTGTGACCTCACCGCCTTGCATGCAATCCTTATCCCAAATCAAATCAATATTCCTCACTAACACCGAATTATATCAAACCTCCTTTAATTAAGTATGTGAATCCATAATCCAACACTTGTCCATTACAATAACACATAACCCAAGCCCAAAAATAACCTCATATAAATAAGGCCCATTACAGCCCAAAGGACCAAATAACCATGGCCTAACATTGCCTCTCAGTCTTCCATAAAATAGAATATTTGATGGAAGAATATAAAAAATTGGCTTAAACAGTAAAGGAGTCCAAATGAATCTGAACAAGGCCTGTAAGAACCCGAATTTTCAGAAAATATTAAAATAAGAATTTAGTAGATAAAATTCTTAAGGCATGTGAAGGGTTCAAATAAAAATATATGTGTGTTACGAGGTATGTGGTATTGTGTTACATAGGGTAATATGAGCTATGTAATAAGTAATGTTGTGTTTAATAAATATATATCATTATTATATATTTGTTAGAAATTGTAGAGATGAATTTATATGAAGATGGATAAGATTTATCTATCGACGTTAAATAATTTATAGAATTATTTTATTTTAGTAAGTTGGTGACCTTAAAATATCTTTGATAATCACCAATTTCTTGAGTGTATGTACGAGTATGTATCAAGTCTAAGGCAGTGCAACCGTACTCTTTAATGGTGGATGTATAGGAGCTGGGCTAAACAATTCCTTCAAAGAGCGGATATATTATAGACACTCGAAATTTTTTGCACTCCTATTCCTAACATCGCAAGAGGGAAGATTCGTCTTTTGGAGATAACCCTGAAAGACAGCTTACAACCATTCCGGATACTACCGAAAGTTCAGCTCCAACCCAGAACACAACCCGGGAACATTAGCTCCAATCCGGATACTACCGGAACATCAGCTCCAACCCGGAACACAACCCAGGAATGTAATTTCCAATCTCGGAGATAACCCCGAGATATGCAGATCAAAAGACCCAAGAACAACACCGGAGAGGGCGATTACGTCCTGCCGATAACACCGCTGACGTTCGGCCCAAATTCCCCAGACAACACCGGAGTAATAACCCCATCCTTGGTGATAGCCCCAAGGATGCCATTGCGATTCGGCGATAACCTAAAAATGCTTGTTTCAAACACATGCGATCGACCAGTTCGAGATATCCTGTCGAGGCACATACACCTCAGTCCCGGGACTAACAAAAGGGCAGACAGGAACATCCACAGATGATATACATACAAACAAGCAGCAGTCCAATCTCATACATAACCCTGAGCAACGTCTGCTTTCTGCTTAAACCGGTGATAACCCCGGTGAGGAGTCAACATATCATCTTACTGTCTCAACAAGATGATATCGCAGCATACCAATAAGTGGTCCAATCTCAGCTGTAACCCTGAGCAACATCTACTTTCAACTCAACCCGGCGATAACCCCGACAAGGAGTCACACATCATCTTGTTCCTCCGACAAATGGCACGTCGTCTCAACACTTCATACACACATACATATATACAACAATGTCCCACAAGAGCCGAGGATTGACAATCCCGAGTGACTATTATGTGTGGCAGTATTTTGGATAGAATTTGAAGCTTGAAGACCATGGGCATAGACCCCTCTTCCTGACTTCGTACAACCTCTAATCCATGTCATTACGTAACTCTCGACACAAGCGATCCGAAGAAGTACAGATATACTTCGTTTGGATGCTCGGATTGAAGTTCTGCAAGTTTGAGCGGACATTACAGTGCATAAGTGCACGTACTACGAGACGACGGGACCCGCGAGGCCCGGGCCCACCACGACCAAATTGTAGGTACAAGCTGCGGTACGCCAGCAGTGTACCTGCTGCCATCGATCTATAAATATAGCTTCAGGGTCACTTATTTGAAGAGGGAGAGAGAGGGAAAAAGCGAGGAAGCCCCTCATTCCATTTTACTCTGCATACACATCTTTTGAGTGTTTCCTCTTCTTTAAACACTAGTTAGCTCACATATAGCTACTTTTTATCCGACGGGAGCTGAGTGTTTATCCATTTAAAGTCTAAGAAGTGTACTTTGGCAGCCCACTGTAAGCCTTCTTACATTCTATAAAGTCTATTTCTCATATATCACACACTGTTGTACATGTTGATAGTCGTGTGAGTGTGTTTGCCCTTACTTCTATCCGTGGTTTTCATTTCTGTCTGTATATATATACTAATATATGTATATATGTCGTATAAATGGATTAACATTATCGAGTTATGCCTCGATTGAGCCTGAACTTGATGCGAGCGTTTATTTGCTTATATATATATATATATATATATAAAACGTGTTCGACTACATCGATGAGCCCGATTTTTACATTCTATATGCGTTTAATTGCTTATATATATATATATATATATATAATTGCTATCGGACAAATTCGATGAGCCCAGATTTACATCCGATACGTTTACTGCTTTTATATATATATTTGTACATATATATATATATATATATATATATATATATTTACATTTCTGTCGAACCTAGAGTTTACTTCATGGCCTTTTACAAATTTTTTTATTTATATTCATCTCGCCTCGAGTTTACTTAATGGCGATTGATCGCTTTTTATGACTTTATTTACATTTCGTCACTTTGAGTTTACTTCGTGGCGGTTGATCATGTTCATATACATATATTTACTGACTTTTATATATTTACATTTCCGATCCCCATGGAGTTGCTTCGTGTGGTGGTTGATCATGTATATATACATATATATATATATATATATATATATATATTACTGACTTTTATATATAATCGCTTACTACTTTCCATACAAATTGCAAAGATTATCATGTGAGCATAGGAATCATGTGATCACAGTGTTCGATCTCTTGAATCTAGATTCGGTTCCCATGATGGACATTTTTTAATAGTAAGCGACTTGTACATTATTTTACAAAGGATCGAGTTTTCTTGGATGGTCATCATGCCCATAAGGAGTTCTAAGATCATTGTGACATTATTTTCTCAAAAATGCTTCGCATTTCAAAAATAAAAGCAAACAAGCCGGACATTTAATAATAAAATGAAAGTATGAAAAGGTCTCAATTCCTATTGAGCACAGGGTTTGAAAAACCTCTTTTCCAAAACGTTATTGCTATCTTGTGGTTAAAACTGAATTTTTCTAATAAAATTCAAACCCTTGTATATAGGTGCGAACGAGGCATCGCACTACTTTCAAATAAATTACACATTGATCCACACACACACACACATTCATATAACAATTTCTTTGAAGAGTGGCGGTCACCATGGTAACACGGATGTTGGGGGGTGCCTAACACCTTCCCTCCGCATAATCAAGCCCCCGAACCCTTAATGAATCTCGCCATCACAGACCGCTTAGCGATTGTCAAAACACTTTGGGTCAATGTGCAAACTTTTTCGATTCTTGCGTTAGTGCAACCAAATAAATACACCAATTGGCGACTCTTAAAAGTCAATCGTCGACATTATACATGTCGGACCTTTTTCACTTATTTTTTCAAACAAATCTCACATTAACATGAGAACACCAAAGAACAAGTAACAAAAAGGGACACTCAAAAATCCCGACGTCGACAGGTATATACGAATTAGTAACCGATTTAACTAACTGTGAAAACAGTATAAACGAGATAAAAACTAATTTGTTGGTTGTTTGTGGGAAACCACTCAGTGTACTATATTGAATACTATTAAAGACTCGATGTATGCTAGGTTTAGACTTGTATATATGTACGTTGTTGACGAGAAAAGAAAATCAATATACCTTTGAATAAAAATTGGTTAGAGAATTATTAAGTAAATTGATACACGACGAGAAGTGAGGATTAAAGGAATGTATGTATGTGTTATATATTCGAGTGTTGTGTTATTGGTGGTATGAAACCATAAAGGAGATGTATAGTTGGTTAAACTAATAAGGGAGATAGAGTTTTAAAACTCGAAGTGTGATTCTTAAATTATTAAGGAAAATAGTAACCGATGATGTGTAATCAAAGAGAGGATTGATGTTAGACAAGTTAACACTTAAGAAGGATGTGTAAAGTATTTAGAAGCGTAGGTTTCATTTACGCTAGGCGTAACTTGTCTCACTGAATTTGGTATGCACAATTTGCGCCATTTCAATCATGTGACCAGGTAATTTGTCTTAGGTCTGTAGAAAACTCTGAGTCAGTTTATGAAATGTGATTTGCAGGCTATGTATACTAATAACTCTTATAAGGTCATGAATGGTGACTTAGTGTTCATGAAGAAACTTAGTTAGCAAAACATGACTTGAATAAAGATTTTATTAATTAGCCCGGAATAAATATGGTTAATTAAGAGATATTATGGAATATTATAATCCTTGTATGGAAATGGCGTGATAATAAATTAAATGAAAAAGGGTTAGTTCACTTGTATAAGATGGTGAGTTAACATATGTGTTTAGCATAAGAGGATGAAATATGTTAATATTTTAATATATTACATAGTTTTGTAATATATAAAAGGGTTGATATTGGAAAGATAAATGATTAATATTAATTAATCATTGTGATATTAAAATATGATAATGGGTTGAAAGTATCCGACTGAATAATATTTAGCCCAATTAAAATATTAATTATCATTAAATAGTATTACTATGTGTAATATAGAAAATGTGGACAGTAGTAGTATATAATACATATGGCTTAAGAATACATGAAAGGTGACATTTAATTGGGACTAATGATATAAGGTACCAAGTGGTACAGTGAAATCATATGTAATTTTAATACATAAAGGATTAAATATCGGGGTATTCTAGAAACTGAGAAAGGAATTAAATGTTTAAATAAACATTAATACTAAATAAGGTTATAATGTGGTTCTGTGAGTAGTAGAAATAATTATGGAACTACCCGGACAATAATACCTAACTGTGTTATTTTATTGCATGTATTTAATGTACATGGATTATATGAGGTGAGTATAAAATTTATCTTTAAATTCATAATATGGTAATAATTGTACCTTAATATTACATTATGAGAATTAAAAGAACTAAACCAAGCCTTAAAATAACAAGTTGCTGAGATTTTTTACTTGTCCCAAATTGAGTGGCACAAAGGTACATAAACAGTGACTTAGAAGATAAGTTACGTAATTTCAAAATGCCTAAGCATAGGTGATCATGGATAGCTAGGTGGTTGGTACTGAGTTGTTAAACAACTCTCAAGCAACCTTTGTTTCTTCCCATTACACTATGGCTCCAATCTTGTGTAATGTCATAGTCCAGTCCAAATTTCCTTTATAAATAGAAGCTTGATTTTCAGTTTTTGATGTTTGTAATTGTCTGAGTTTGGGAGTTCTAAGTGGCTGAGAAATTGTAGAAGCATACTCAGTATGTGAGGAGTCCAATTCAAGCTTAAGGAGGTATAATTGTTCTTGAAATGGGCCTAATGTAGTTCTTAAAATTTCTTGAATTCATTTGTTAATTGATATGAATGAACATGTTATAAGGTGTTTAGGAAGCTTACTTACATGTATAAACACTTTAATAATGGTTTGGAACACGCTTGTATCGTTAGAAATCAAGTTAGTAGTTACTCTGCAAAACAGAGTATACATACTGCTTCTGAACTTTACTTGGCGCAATTGCGCCTCACAGTTAGGGTGCTAGGGTGCGTAGTGATACTGCATACCTCGAAACCAGTTGATGAGTTCTGTCATGCTAGGTTGTTGCTAATATAATATTATGACTTGTATATACATAAGAAATAGGTATGACATGTGTTATAAAGTTTCCTTATGAGATGTGAAGTGTCCAACATGATTTGGTAGAAGACCTTTAACCAAGACTTTAAGTCTTGAAAAAATACTTTGTTGAAACTTATGTTTTACAAGTTCTGAACTTAATGGTTGATATACATGATTGATTTCAGATGTAAATGAGCATGATATAATGTTTATGGTGTTCGTATCCATGACTAAACTTGTTAAATCTTGTGTTAGAGAAATTTTTAAGTATAATAGGCTAATGGACATGAATGCTACATGAGGTAGATTCGGAACTTTTACACATAAATGAGCATGCTTAGTGTACATAGTTCCTTTATTTATAATCAAACTCGTTAGACCTTGTGTGAAAGAAGTTTTTAAGAAAACTTGATATAAAAGAACTAAGGTGCATAAATTCTACTTGCTATACATTCTGATCTTGCGAGCATGTTAACATGCCTTGATTACATATGAATAGAGCCTTAAAGTTGTCTTGTATGTGTTGAATGGCATTGTTCAAGTTTAAAGTGATTTCCAAAAGTAAACTTGAACATATTTTCAAAATCTAGTTGCATCACATGTATATCAAGATTCTAAAGGATTTATATGTCATGATATATCTAGAATATCCCTAGATATGATTTATATGTGCTATATTGCATCATTCATGAAAAATGATTTCAAAGGCAACCTCGAGCATGTTTTTAAACTGAAGTTGCATTATATATGAATATTTTAAAGTCTTGAGATGCCATGTTATGTTTCATTATGTCTCTAAACATAAGTCTTATATGTTAAACATAATAGAAGTAAACCAAGCATGAGGTTAAAGCATGTTTTAAAGTGTTAAACAATGCTAGCTATGAGTAAAAGATATGAATATGAATGAGCATGTGTAGTACAGATTATGTGACCTCTTTATGTGAACATAAGGCTAATTAGTACACCTAGTGATTACATGACCCTACTTGGCTTGGATTTCGTGAAAATCCTAAACTAAAGTCCCTAACATAAAAGGTTGATCTTGAAGTGGTCATACAAGCATGTAAAGACCTTTTGTGTGTATGAGAAGTGTAAGTGTCTAGTGTGTTAAAGCATGGACTGAAACCAGGAGTGAAAAACTCAACCTTGGTTTGGCCAAGGGACAGTGCAACTGCGACGTCCCTAAACCTGGACAGGGCGCAACTGCGCCATTCTGCAGTCTAGAATAGGTTCTGTTTTTGGATCTGATGTTTGAAGCATGCTTGTATAATTACTATATATGATCAGTATGGTATGTAATGTGTTAAGAAGCATGCTATGTGATAAAGATGAATGTTAATTAAGACTTTCAAAATGTTAAAGTCCAAAGGAATATTTTTAAGATATAAAGCAACGATACGTTGTTTGAATTCGTAATCTGAATTGTGCTATGAAAATATAGGATATGTGATGTTGTATGAAGTTACCACTAAGTTAGACGTTTATGTGTACGTTTGAACTTACCTATATGAGTTTTAAATGTGTGAACACTTAGCAAGTCAAGTGCGTGATATATATATATATATATATATATATATATATATATATATATATATATATATATATATATATATATATATATATATGAATGTTGATGTCAAGTACGAGTGATTAAGGTATACCTATACATACCTAGCTATTCTAAGAGTATGATGAGAAAGTGAAGTGTAAGTTTTACGAACCTAGTTAGGAAACAATGTAACATTGTTATTACATTGAGAATGCATGAAATATGTTACTGATTGATATGAATCCATGATTATATAACTATGTAGGAATACACGAAGTGCAGATAAGCGTTAAGCAATTAAGTCGTAGTTCATAAACTACGAATCAGACAAGTCTTTCAGTTCCTATTTGTTATATGAATTCGATAACTGTTAGTTGAGCTATATTATGCTATGCAAATGTTGTTATATATGAAATGCGTATGAGATATGTATGAAATGTGAAAGTTGATCTTTGATGATATACTTGTGATATAAACCTCTATGCCTGTTATGTGAGAAGTAACATGCGTAGTAAATATTAATCGATTATGAATGCATGAATTGAATATGTTGTTATATGCTATGTGTTGCATGAAAACTATTAGAATTGTCGGGCTGTCAAGCTCACCCTTGCAAATAATCACTTTTGCAGGATAAGGATACACGGTAAATGTTACGTGCTATTTGATTGATAAAGTTCAATGGTATCGAAGGAGATTGATTTATTATTTAACTAGATGCTCTTGAACCATGTTTAGGTTCTAATAGATGTATATGATAGTAGTTTACTATGTGTAATACATGCTAAGTTATAAAGTTATACTAGGCGGTACATAGTGAAATTCAAATTGAGATGTAAATATTTTACAGTAATTCAAATAGAATGAATCATAACATGATTTGATACAGGGATTTGTAATTGATTCGAGTCAAGATATCAAAAAAAGATTTATTTTCAAAGGTGATTGAAAAAGTTTAAATTATTCTGCATATTTATATAACATCAAATGTGATGTAATACAAGAATAGTAAATGACCAAGATTAGAAACTTATAAAAGTTTGGGGTCATTGTGCAGATCCTGGAAATGGAAGGAATTTATATTCTAAATTGTAATAAGCAAGGTTATATTCATTTAAGTTATGAATAAAAGATATAAATAGTTTGACGATAGTAGTATCGTGGTAGACCGAATCCGAGGTTCAAAGGGACCTGGATTTGGGGGCATCACAAGGCTAAATCATTAAAATCACCCAAAATCGGACACTATAACCCTTCAACTCCATCATCATTACTTTCATTAAATGCGCTGTCCTCGAGTTTCGGAAACAACTGAAAGGGCAACACTATAAAAAAACCTAATTCCCCCAAATTAGACGGTTTCACCTGCCCATTTGGATTTCAAATTTCAAAAGTACTTTCGCTTTCTCCTTCCTCCAGCTATCTCTGCAAAATGTCAACAATGGCTTCCCAGAACCCAGAAAACACCACCCCAATCTCGGTAACCCCCTTAGCTTATATTCCAGCCACCCATACCCCCACCAACATCATACCAGAGGCAAACCCCAACACCGCCCCCTCCTCCAGCAAAAACCCTTCAACAGCCACCGTCCAAAATAATCCTATAGAATACCAAAACGAAGAACAATTCCATCATGCCAACACCCCATCTCAACTTACAGAAGATGACATCCGTATAATTCGAGAACGCTACCAGATACTAGACACCCATCATCTGAGAGCCCCAACACCCAACGACCGTATGTACTATCGTCCTGAAGGATGGACCGCCATGCCACTCACCCTCTTGGAGAAAGGAGTTCAATTCGCCTTCCCCTTCATGCCTTCATCATCACCCTTCTAGGGTTCATGGGCGTCAGATTAGCCCAACTGGTGCCTAATTCTTATATCCACATCCTTGCTTTCATCGATTTCTGCCACGAGATAGGGATTCCACCCTCTATCGAATTCTTCTTCTCTTTATTCACAGCCGGAAACTCTCACGAACGGGGTTTCAAAATGCTGAGCAAACAATCCCCAAAGCCCAACGCCAAATTTGAAAAACGCCCTCTGATGGACACTCCTTCAAGCAATAAAGGTTGGCACAAGGATTGGTTCTTTGTCACAGGACCTGAAATCCCTACGATCCCTGACTGAACTTCTCACAAACGCATCTCTCTAGACTTCGGCGATATCTCAGACGAACACGTGGTAGAGATGACGAAGCTTCTGGAGAAACTTCCCATGAAGGAATGGAGCTTCGGCCTTTTGAGCAAACAAGCATGGTTGTATGAACACAAATGTTAGTTCCGAACTTAATACTTGTACAAATTTTATTTTATTTTCAATAACTATTCTGAAATATCATTATCCATCTTCTGCAGTATCCTTCATCAAACTGACCTCAATTGATCGAAAAGAACTTGAAAACTTCATTTCTGCCAACCTAACACAAGCTCCTGCCGAACCCCAAAACACTGAATCCCAAACCACTGAACCCCAAATTGAACCCCAAACCGCCGAACCACAAATCACTAAATCAACACATGCCAAAGAATCAAGCCACCCTCGACGAAAGAAAAGAGCTGTCAGAAAACTGAAACACCTCTCTATTCCCACACTTAATGAAAACCTTCTTGATAGGCCCATCGCCGAACGCACCCAATCCTCCGAACCAAAAAGAAACGAGCAAAAATAACTCCTATTACCGTCGAAGAGCTTAGAGTACCTTCCACCGAAGCCAATCAACCTCCCATTATTCCAATTGAGATCAATAAACCCGAAGAAGAAATTGAAGAACAAGCCGAACCCAATTCTTCCCTTATCAGAAAAAGAAAACATGCTTCAGATAACCAAACAACCTCATTAACCGAATTCCCAACAACTAATCACGCCCCAACCCCATCCGAACAACCAAGACCTTCACCCCAACGTCCGTCTTCCTCCACAGCCATACCCAAAATTGTTCGCTCGCCCTCCTTATGGCCAGATAAAAATAAAGATTTCTCACTTCACCTTTAAGACGCCTTCGTACTTGGTACTAAAGACCACCACTTCGGCAACAGCTCCATCTCTGACCTTATTCAAGCTGGCATGACACACCAAGCCAGAGTAAGTCGACTATTACTTTATTACTTTTATTCATGAATATCTTCCTAAAGCTCCTTACTTAACTCTGAACAACTAGAGGCAAATGGAATCTTCGGGCGGCTCAACTAAAAATATAAAGAAATTGAAGCCGAAGAAGCCGCCGCCCGAAGAGAAAATGTCATCTTAAAATCTGCTCTGGCGAGGGAGAGGAGTCTGAATGGTGACACCCTCTTCTACACCGAAGGCCTCAAGAAAGATATCGCCAAACTTAAAGAACAACTGACAATAACTGAAAAACTTCAGCAAACCATTGTCGAACAGAACCAAGATTTAACGATGACCAACGAAGTGTTGATACAAAAGAATCAATCCTTCACCAAAGAAATCAACGAAACCAAAATTTTTGAACAACGACACCTTGGACTTCGGAGCAAAGTTGCAAAAGAACTTCGCGAACTTAAAGCTCTTGGCCCTCCACTAACCGAAGACCTGTGCAATAAAATTCGAACTGAATACCGTAAATCTCCCGAACTAAACAATGAAATCATACAAATTTATGATGAAGGCTATGAAGTATCTCAAAAAAAACCCACAAATCCTCGACTCTTTTGAAGACGAATACGAGGAAAATGCCGAAGATGACCCTCCTGAATCTTAAGACTTGGAACTTGTAAAAATTTAACAATATTGTAATCTTTTTTTTAATATTTAATTAAATACTACTTTTCCCCTTTTTACTCTTCATACATCCATCACATATAAAACAAATAATAATCAAATAATCTGAACTCAACACTTCAAATAAAATTCAATTAAAATCAAGAAACGATGCAAAGTAATATTATTCATTACCGAAGTGTGAGAGAGATCTTTAACAACCCAACTCACAACCTTTAGGACGAAAAGATTCTGTTTACCATCTCTAGGATGAATAGCTACATCCGAACCTATCAACAAACCTGTTTTCCATCTTAAGGACAAACAGGTCATGTTCACCATCTTTAGGATGAACAGGTTTTATTCACCATCTTTAGGATGAACAGATCCAACCGAACCTCCCAACAAACCTGTTTGCCATCTTGAGGACGAACAGACCCTGTTCACCATCTTTAGGATGAACATGTTCTGTTCACCATCTTTAGGATGAAAACATCCAAACAAACCTCCCAACAAATCTATTTGCCATCTTAAGGACGAACATGCCCTGTTCACCATATTTAGGATGAACAGGTTCTGTTCACCATCTTTAGGATGAACAAATCCAACTGAACCTCCCAACAAACCTGTTCGCCATCTTGAGGACGAACATGCCCTGTTCACCATCTTTAGGATGAACAGATTTTGTTCACCATCTTTAGGATGAACAGATCACCGAACCTCCAAAAAATCTAGTTCGCCATCTTTAGGACGAATCGGGACCCTACTCACCATCTTTAGGATGAGCAGGCCACTGAACCCCCAAACAACTAGTAGACAAAATAAAATTGGAGAAAAATGCTTCTTTTATTGATAACTGTTAGGATAATTACAGACTCTTGTACTCTGACACCGATCCTACTAAAAATATTTTCGAAGCCTTCCTGCATGACAAGTATTCTTTATCTCAGTCCCATCCAAGGCTTACAATCGATAAGTTCTTAGCTTTGGTACATCAACGACCTCATAAGGACCTTCCCAATTCGGCATCAGCTTTCCTAAATTCTGAGGTGTAGAAGCTTCTACTTCCCGAAGAATAAGATCTCCCACTTTAAATCTTCGAAGCTTTACCCCTTTATTATAATGTTTAGCCACTCGTCGCTGATATGCCGCCAATTTTACCAGAGCTGCTTCCCTAAATTCTTTAAGCAAATCCAGATTGACCCTAAGTCCATTTGTAAGACCCCAACTTATTATAAATAAAATTGAATTTCTTCTATTTGTTATCTTGAAATAATAAGGTGATAATTTGATATAATACTTTGGTTATGAGTGAAATGTGCAAATTTTGCAAAATAAGCAAGTGGTTATAAAATATTTATTGTTGTCAGGAAATATTCGTTTGGTCGTGGAATATTCTTGTTGTCGGGGAATATTCGTATGCAATGTAACCATTCAGGGGACCCATAATGTAATAATTGTCGGAAGAAGAAAATGACAAGTTTGAGTTTTTATAAATAACTACAGAATCATTACAAGTAACAATCGTTAGAATACTTGATGGTTAAAATACAGTAATATGCGTGGTTGCACAGTAGCACACGGTATTGTACAATATTGTTGAATTATTAATTCTTACGTAAGAAGGCACTACTTAATTATTGTTACAGTAATTATTGTTTAATATTTTATTTTATTCAATAATTACTGCGTTGATATGTTATATTATTGTTGTTTCAATAATTGTCACTGCACAGTATTTCCCATTATCAGATCAATAATTCATATTATTTGAATAATATTATTAGATAACATTATTGGCAATATCTAGAAAGTTCTGTCAAGGAGAGGTTTGGTCACCTAATTACGCACTAGTAAGGAGAAATCTTTATCGGAAAGCCCCCTCTTTCCTGGGAACGGCCTGGTTGTCATTATTGTGATTCTGTAATATTATTTGTTGATAATTATTTATTGATTTTTATGATAAGGAAATATTTATTTTATGTGGATATAAATGAAGGAATTTTGTAGGAATTATTTGTTGAAAATTGGCAATTATTTTCTCCGATAAAATATTCATTCATATACATTATTATAATATATTATAATTGTTTAATAATAATATTATTAAAATATATAAGCATGTGGTTAATATTTGAATACTTTGTTGTAACATTGAAATGGTGGGTGGAATATGTTATCTGCAAAACTTGTTCCAAATGGTGGGCCTCACTAATTGTGAATTGATTTGTTAGGCATTGAAAAATGAGAAGCTTGCCTTGTTTTTTCAAAAAAAATCTCTGAAAATTCTTTGGTTCCTCCATGTGCTGGTAACATAATTCCTCCATGGGACCACTTGGTTGGAGTGTTTGGTGAGAAATCTTGCCTGCAATCCTTTATTTTCAAAAGTTTGTGGGCCTCACCTATTGAATTTGAGAGGTAGGTATATGTTAGGAGGACGGTTAGGCAGATGAAGAAAAGAAAAAAATTTAGGCTGTTGGTTGTTCTTTTCTTCTGAATTTTACTATAAAAGGGGGTTACCCCTCCTTCCTCAACACACCACCTTAAATTCAGAAATTCTTATTGTAAAGTACTGTGAGTTTTTTTGAGTATAAGAATACTTTGAGCGTAGTTTTTCTGCAAGATTTTCTCCAGTCAAATCCAGTTTCTACTAAGGTAAATGATATTATTTTATTGCAATACTCGTGAGAAATATTATTCTCTTTCATACTCCATATTACGCGAGCAATATTATTTTATCTCGTATTCCTAAATTTGAACTTACTATGGTAAGTATTGCTTCTATAATTTCTGAAATTATTAGAAATTTTACTTCATCTAATATCATTTCATAGGAATATTGGTTTGAACTTTTTAATCAAATTTGGAACTTTTCACGTACGGCATTGTTTTAGTGGTTATCGCTCACGATTCTCGTTCACCGGTCTTCGTTTCACGCTTATTGTTCACGGCATCGCTTACGATTCCATCGTTCACTTGTCTCGCTTCACAAAAGAAAATAAATTTTTTTCTTCCAAGTTATCTGTTGTGACCCTTATTCTTGAAATTGAATCCATGTTTTGATCTTCATTCTTGAATTTTACTCCATTATGGTTTATTATGGAGTATATTTAAACTTGAATTGTCTAAAGTACGAATCTCTAATCTTTGTCCTTTTATCTCACTGGATTCGTTCTCTAAAATATTTTTCATCATCCTCAGTCTTTAATGGTGATACTTGATGAATATCTTTGGCCTGTAGTGTAAAGATGAATGATTACCTGATGAATATCTTTGGCCCGTAGTGCAAAAATGAACATGTGTTCAGATGAACATGACCAATTGGTGATACAAATGAATATCTTTTGCCCGTAGTGCAAAGATAAATATTTGATACAAGATGTATATTGATTGATGTTACATGGATAAAATATTGATGATGGACTTTTAAATTCATAGATGATAGTAGATTTCATTCTCTACTTAACTCTTCTAATGAATTATTATTTTCGCTGCGAATATTGATCTAAAACTGGTTGTCCATTATATTTTATCTGATTTGTTGAAGGCTAACGATAAATTATTGTTCTTTATCTTAGTCATAATATTCTTTACTGGGCTAGTTGAGCTCACCCTTTTCCTTTTTGTTCTATTTTTCTTCTCAGGAGGTGAGAATGTAGCAGGAACCAGTCGGGGTATAGAGTGATGGTCCTAGACAAATATTTTAGCAGTCCCCACTATTTTTGTAAAATAGTGTATCAATAAATGTAATGAGGACTTATTTGAGTGTGGATATTGTCTAGAAGATAATATTTGTATTTAAACTCACAAAGACGTGTGTGTTGTATTATTTTACTTTTTACAATTGTAATAATAGTGATGTTGTAGTTATTTCTGTACCTTGTATTTGGTGACTCAGAATGGGTGATGTATACCTATTTTGGGGGCGTCACAGTTGGTATTAGAGTTTAGGGATATGGTCTCTGGCGGAGATCGGGGAATAAAACTAGGAGGGGAGAGACGAGTAAATCCTTCGCTAGTGTGTCCTACCTAAGCTTATTTGTTGGTTGGTCATAATATAGGGATATTATATGATATGTTAATTTGTTTAATTAACCCCTATTTTATGGTAGTTTTTAAGAATGGCAGCTGAGAACGTTAACAATGGAGTGTATGAGACAGTGGAACAACCTTCAATCACCAACCAGGAGAACGTGCAATAGGAAGGCAATATTCCTCCCGTAAACAACACTACCGAGCAAACGATGAATGATGCGATGTTTAAAAGCTTTTTGCAGTTCATGCAAAATCAGACAAGGGAGACTCGTGTACAAAATACGGGTGGGAATGATAGCAATGCGCGGTTTGTCACAACCAAGCAATTCAAGGAGTTGGGACCACCAGATTTCTGGGGAAAGTCAGATCCGATTAAGGCGGAAACGTGTATCAAGCAAATTACAAAGATATTTGATTTCTTAGGCTTCACGGAAGAACAGAAGGTTCCATTCTCCACCTTTATGTTTCATGGTGAGGCAAATTACTGGTGGGAATCTGTGAAGCGTACCCAGCCAGCCGCACTCAACATGTCTTGGGAAAGATTTCAGAAACTGTTCAATGACAAGTACTTTCCTGAAAGTATTCGGCCATATGAAGGAGGTAGAGTTTATTAGATCGAATGCGAACAACATGGCGGTGTGTCTACAAAGACGAGGTGAAGTTCGCGGAGTTATCCAGGTTTGCACCTCATTTGGTAGAGAATGAGGAACGAATGAGACGGATATTTTTGAGAGGTCTAAAACTCGAGATTCGTCAATACCTTATCTCTCATAAATTTTCTCTGTATTCAGATGTTGTCAACAGGGCTCAATTATTAGAGCGAGATAATGAGTATGTTCAACCAAGGGACCACGACCAAGCTCATACCGGTGACAGCAGTCATCGGAGCGATGATAACCAGCGAGGAGGGAAAAATACGGACAGAAGCGGTAACCAATCGGGTGGTAATCGTGGCCATAATAATAGGAGAGGTGGGTCAAGTGAAAATTTTAAAAAGAGGAGATTCAACAATGATGGGAAGACATCAGCAGCAGCACCAGCATGAGCAACAAATTCTAGGGGAAGAGAATGACCGCCAGTTAGATGCTACAGATGCAGAGAGGAGGGACACATAAGTCCAAATTGTTCACAGCCTTCTAAGGTGTGTTTCAATTGTGGAAAAGACGGTCATATAGCCCGATTTTGTCACATGGCGAAAGTCAAGTCCAAGCTGGGGCAAATGACACCAAAAGGCAATTACGGACAAAACAAAGCCGATGGTTCAAGGGAGGGCGTTTGTTGTGACTGGCCAAAATGCAAGAAACTCGAACGAGGTGATCACGTGTAAGATAATCTTGAACTCTTGCGAAGTTTATACATTATTAGATACCGGTTCTACCCTTTCTTTTATCTCTCCTGCTTGTGCTCAAAGTTTAAACTTGACTCCAGAGAAATTAGACTTTGACTTATCTATGGAGACTCCATTAGGAGAAACTTTTATTACATCCACTATATATAAATCTTGTGTAAGACCCCAACTTTTTAATAAAGATGATTTTTTCTATAAATATCATTTTTGAATATTATAGAATGAATTTGATATAATGATAGTTGTGGGTAGTATTTACAAATTTGTCAAAGTATGTAAGTTATTTTATAATATTCGATTGGTCGGGGAATATTCATTTTAACAGGGAATATTAAATGCGACGACACAATCATCATGAAGCGGACCCCATAATGTAATTATTATTTGGATTGAGAAAACGACAAAAATATTTTTATGAAAATAACGACGGAAGTTTTACAGTTAAAATTGTTGAACTACTCGATAGTAAAAGTACAGTAATACGCGTGGTTGAATAGTAGCACACGGTATTGATTATTGATGCTTACTTAAGAAGTCACTCAGTTATATTCAATTATTGCTACAGTAATTGCTGCATCATATCTCTTATATTATTGATTTAATTATTGTCACAGTATCATCTCCATAATATGTTATATTATTAAATCAATAATTGAGACGGCAAAGTTATTCATATTATTGAATTGTAATATTTACAATGTCTAGAAGTTCTGTCAAGGAGAGGTTTGGTCACCTAATTGCGCGCCAATAGGGAGAAATCCTTATTGGAAAGCCCCCTCTTTCCTGAGAACGACCTGGTTGTTAAATATTGTGAGTTATAATATTAATGATGAATGTTGTTAAAAATTGAAGTTGTGTTCAGAGTCGAATTTGGAGATGCGAACATTCTATACTCCATGAAATTAGTGGAATATTCTTGATATTTGCGCTTCATCCAGTATCTTTTCATGGAAATATTCTTCTGAGCATTCTTGAATTTTACTCTACAAAGAAGTATCATGTTGACAATTTAGACTTATTAGTTCCTGAATAAATTAATTCTTGAACTTGTTTTATTGAATTCTTATATCATTGTCATAATTCTCATGTTTATATTTTGTTGAAAGTCATATTTGGCCTGTAGTGCATAGATGGACTTGGTATGATTATGACCAGGGATTATTCAGTGTAATCATGTCTGTAATGTTACAAATGATGTGGTAAAAGTCCTCATTGGCCCTTAGTGCGTTGATGGACAGTTGTTGGCATGATCATGACCATTGATGAATACACGAATATCCTTGGCCCGTAGTGCATGGATAATTTATGGTCGTGACCCTAATGAATATCCTTGGCCGTAGTGCAGGGATGATGTGGATTATTTATTAAGCTGAGTCTCAGCGATAAAAAGTGATGAAAACCCTTTTAAATCATAAAAGATAGTAGATTTTATTCTTTACTTTACTCTTTTAATGGATTGCTTGTTCCGCTGCAGTTAAACTTGATGTCTATTGTATTTTATCAGTTTAACATTGTTGAAGGCTAATGATAATTTATCCCGCATTTATCTTAGTCATAATATTTCTTCTTGGCTAGTTGAGCTCACCTTTTCTTTCACCGTTTCTCTTGAAAAATGAGAATATAGCTAGAACGAGTCGGGGAGCGGAGTGATTGTCCGAGATGATAGTATTAATAGTCCTCATTATTACGTGAAATAGTGTGATAATAAATGTATTGAGGACTTATTTTGAGTTTGTGTCTTTATCTGTAAGACAATGATTGTATTAAAACTCACACATTTCATATAGTATATTTAAGTTTGTATCTCAATTTTGTACCATATATTTGATTTACTCGGAATAGGTGATGTATACCTATTTTGGGGGCGTCACATCTTGCTTGATCCAAGTTGGCACCATCACATTACCTATTGATCTTATCTCTTTAAAGATACTTGCATTTGATGTAATTTTAGGGATTGATTGGTTAACCACTCATCATGCCAAAATTAATTATTTTTCGTATGATTGTTAGTTTTCATATTCCTAACCAACCTGTTATACGAATTCTAGTAACTAAACCACTAAAATCAGTCACTGTCATATCAAGCCATAAAGCTATTCGTTTATTGAAAAAAGGATGTCAAGCTTTCTTATCCCATATTATGGACTTGAACAAAAACACGTCAGATTTGAATATTATTTCTGTTGTTAGTGAATTTCCTGACGTATTTCCTGAAGAACTTCCCCGTCTACCCCGAACGTGAAGTTGAATTCTTTATTGATCTTGAACCGCACAAAGCCCATTTCTAAAACCCCATATCGAATGGCTCCTATTGAACTTCGAGGAGTTAAAAGTCCAACTACGAGAATTGTTAGACATCGATTTCATTCGTCCTAGTACATCTCCTTGGGGTGCTCCTGTTTTATATGTAAAGAAGAAAGACGGGAGTATGCGACTTTGTATTGACTTCCAGGAATTGAACCATATCACCATCAAGAATAGGTATCCCCTACCTTGTATTGATGACCTGTTCGACCAGTTGCAAGGAGCAAAATTCTTTTCAAAGATCGATCTTAGATTACTCGATATCATCAATTTGAAGATTAAAATCGAGGATATTCCAAGACGCCTTGAACTCTTCGATGCGGGCATTATGAATTCTTAGTCATGTCTTTTGGGTTGACTAATGCTCCTGCTGCTTTCATGGATATGATGAACTGTGTATTCAAGGAATATTTGGATCAGTTCGTTGTTGTCTTTATTGATGACATCATCATCTATTCCAAAAGCCGTGAAGATCATGAGCACCATTTGAAGTTGGTACTTCAAAAACTTCGTGACAACAAGCTATATGCCAAGCTGAAGAAATGCGAGTTCTGGCTTAAGGAAGTAGCATTCCTTGGGCACGTGGTGTCAAAACATGGAGTATCTGCTGACTCACCAAGATTGAAGCAATACAAAGTTGGAGCAACCGAAGTCGGTGGCCAAAATGCACGTAGCTTTACGGGCTTAGTGATTATTATTATCGGAGATTCGTGGATGGATTTTCTCGAATCGCTACTCCGTTAACTCAGCTGACTCGGAAAGATACAAAATTCGTATGGAGCGAGGAATGCGAGAAGAGTTTCCAAGAGCTTAAGAGGAGACTCATTTTGGCACCTATTCTGACAATATCATCTGGTTCGGATGGATTTGTTATCTACAACGATGCTTCAGGCAAAGGGTTAAGATGTGTTCTCATGCAACATGGGAAATCCATAGCCTATACCTCGCGACAACTCAAAGATGATGAAAGGAATTATTCTACTCATGATTTGGAGTTGGCAGCAATCGTTTTTGCGTTGAAAATCTGGGGAGAAAGTGGAGATTTATATGGATCATAAAAGTCTCAAATATTTCTTCACCCAAAAGGAACTCAACATGCGGCAACGACGTTGGCTCGAGCTTTTGAAAGATTACGACCATAACATTCAATATCATCCTGGAAAAGCAAACGATGTAGCTGACGCATTGAGTAGAAGATCATATGCAGGTACGAGTGAAATGTTGTTAACACAAAGTCCCATTTTGTATGACTTGCAAAGGATGGAGATAGAGGTAAAGGCTCCAAGTACCAACGTGATGATATCAAACATACGAGTAGAACCAACTTTAATCGATAAAGTTAAAGCTGCTCAAGCCATAGACCCAGAGATGATACGTATGAAGAAGAAAGTGCACGAAGGTGCTATTCCGGAAGCAAGAATCGATGAAGAAGGAATACTTTGAGTCAACTCCAGACTTTGCATTCCTAACGATTCTGACTTGAAGCATAGAATCATGATGGAGGCACACAACACACCATTTGCAATCCATCCTGGGAGTACCAAAATGTATCACGATCTTCTACATACATTTTGGTAGAGCAATATGAAGAGAGAGATAGCGGAGTTTATCTCGAGGTGTTTAACTTGTCAATGTGTAAAGGCGGAGCATCAAGTGCCAAAGGGTCCATTGAAACCACTTGAGATTCCGAAATGGAAGTGGGAACACATTACCATGGATTTCGTTACAGTTCTTGCTAAAGTTTCTCAAGGCATAGATGTGATTTGGGTTATTATTGATAGATTAACCAAGTCTGCTCATTTTTTGCCTATACGTGAGACTTATTCCCTAGAACGTCTTGCTCGTATGTACGTGAATGAGATTGTGAGATTGCATGGCATGACAATATCCATAATTTCCGATCGTGACCCAAGATTCACTTCACGATTTTGGGTTAGCTTGCAGAAAGGTATGGGCACGGATTTACGATTCAGTTCAGCATACCATCCTCAAACGGACGGGCAATCAGAAACTACTATTCGAACCCTTGAAGATTTATTAAGACTCTGTGTCCTAGATTTCAAAGGAAGTTGGGATAAGTACTTGCCACTAGTGGAATTCTCCTACAACAATAGTTATCAAGCAAGTATAGGCATGGCTCCATTTGAGGCATTGTATGGACGAAAGTGTCGTTCTCCAGTATGTTGGGACGAGGTGGGTGAAGCAATGTTGTTGGGACCATAATTAGTACGCATGACTACAGAAAAGATTCAAATGATCCGGCAACGTATAAAGACCTCACGGGATCGACAAAAGAGCTATGCTGATCTTCATCGAAAAGACATGTAATTTAATATTGGAGATCATGTACTGTTACGTATTGCTCCATGGAAGGGAGTTACAAGATTTGGGAAGAGAGAAAAGCTCAATCCACGATTTGTTGGTCCATTTGAGATTCTTGACCGAATAGGAAATGTGGCCTATAGACTCGCATTACCTCCAAGCATGTCTCGTGTTCATAATGTTTTTCATATATCTATGCTTCGTAAATATGTGAAAGACCCAAACCACATTATTGCGTTAGAACCAGACGAATTAGCCGAAGATTTAACGTATGAGGAGGTACCTGTCAAGATATTGGATAGGAAATAGCATGTCCTACGAACAAAGGTTATACCACAAGTCAAAGTTTTGTGGAGGAACCATGCTATTGAAGAAATGACCTGGGAGTTGGAATCGAAAATGAAAGCGAGGTACCCTCACCTTTTCGAAACACTAGGTACGTACGTCAATTTCGAGGACGAAATTTCATAAGGAGGGGAGGTTGTAAGACCCCAACTTATTATAAATAAAATTGAATTTCTTCTATTTGTTATCTTGAAATAATAAGGTGATAATTTGATATAATACTTTGGTTATGGGTGAAATGTGTAAATTTTACAAAATAAGCAAGTGGTTATAAAATATTCATTATTTTCGGGGAATATTCATTTGGTCATGGAATATTCTTGTTGTCGGGGAATATTCGTATGACGGCGCAGCCATTTGTGGGCCACATAACGAAATAATTGTCAGATGAAGAAAATGACAAGTTTGAGTTTTCATAAATAACGGTAATGTATTCACGAATTAACAATTGTTGAATGCACAGTGGTTAAAATACTGATGTACGGCGTGATTGCACGTGAGTACGATATTATTGCATGATATTGTTGAATTATTGGTTCTTACATAATAAGGCACTACTTAATAATTATTACAGTAATTATTGTTCAATATTTTATTTTATTCAATAATTGTTGCGGTGATATGTTATATTATTATTGTTTCAATAATTATCACTGCACAGTATTTCCCATTATCAGATCAATAATTCATATTATTTGAATAATATTATTAGATAGCATTATTGGCAATGTCTAGAAAGTTCTGTAAAGGAGAGGTTTGGTCACCTAATTGCGCGCCAGTAAGGAGAAATCCTTATCGGAAAGCCACCTCTTTTCTGGGAACGGCCTGATTGTCATTATTGTGATTCTGTAATATTATTTGTGGATTATTATTTATTGATTTTTATGATAAGAAAATATTTATTTTATGTGGATATAAATGAAGGAATTTTGCAGGAATTATTTGTTGAAAATTGGCAATTATTTTCTCCTATAAAATATTCATTCATATACATTATTATAATATATTATAATTGTTTAATAATAATATTATTAAAATATATAAGCATGTGGTTAATATTTGAATACTTTGTTGTAACATTGAAATGGTGGGTGAAAAATGTTATCTGCAAAACTTGTTCCAAATGGTGGGCCTCACCAATTGTGAATTGATATGTTAGGCATTGAAAAATGAGAAGCTTTCCTTGTTTTTCAAAAATCGGTGCAGAAATTCTTTGGTTCCTCCATGTGTTGGTAACATAATTCCTCCATGGGACCACTTGGTTGGAGTGTTTGGTGAGAAATCTTGCCTGCAATCCTTTATTTTCAAAAGTTTGTGGGCCTCACCTATTGAATTTGAGAGGTAGGTATATGTTAGGTGGAAGGTTAGGCAGATGAAGAAAAGAAAAAAAGTTAGGCCGTTGGTTGTTCTTTTCCTCCGAATTTTACTATAAAAGGGGGTTACCCCTCCTTCCTCAATACACCACCTTCAATTCAGAAATTCTTATTCTAAAGTATTGTGAGTTTTCTTGAGTATAAGAATACTTTGACCGTAGTTTTTCTACAAGATTTTCTCCAGTCAAATCCAGTTTCTACTAAGGTAAAGGATATTATTCTATTGCAATACTCGTGAGAAATATTATTTTCTTTCATACTCCATATTACGTGAGCAATATTATTTCATCTCGTATTCCTAAATTTGAACTTACTATGGTAAGTATTGCTTCTATAATTTCAGAAATGATTAGAAATTTTGCTTCATCTAATATCATTTCATAGGAATATTGGTCTGAACTTTTTAATCAAATTTGAAACTTTTCACGACGGTCTTTCATGGTTCTTCTTCACGCTTATTGTTCACGAGTCGCTTCACTTGTCTGCTCACAAAAAAAATTTTTTTTTCTTCCAAGTTATCTGTTGTGACCCTTATTCTTGAAATTGAATCCATGTTTTGATCTTCATTCTTGAATTTTACTCCATTATGGTTTATTATGGAGTATATTTAAACTTGAATTGTCTAAAGTAGGACTCTCTAATCTTTGTCCTTTTATCTCACTGGGCTCGTTCTCTAAAATATTTTTCATCATCCTCAGTCTTTAATGGTGATACTTGATGAATATCTTTGGCCTGCAGTGCAAAGATGAATGATTACCTGATGAATATCTTTGGCCCGTAGTGCAAAGATGAACATGACCAACTGGTGATACAAATGAATATATTTGGCCTGTAGTGCAAAGATGAATATTTGATGCAAGATGTATATTGATTGATGTTACAGGGATAAAATATTGATGATGGACTTTTAAATTCATAGATGATAGTAGATTTTATTCTCTACTTAACTCTTCTAATGAATTGTTATTTCCGCTTTGAATATTGATCTAAAACTGGTTGTCCATTATATTTTATCTGATTTGTTGAAGGCTAACGATAAATTGTTGTTCTTTATCTTAGTCATAATATTCTTTACTGGGCTAGTAGAGCTCACCGTTTTCCTTTTTGTTCCATTTTTCTTCTCAGGAGGTGAGAATGTAGCAGGAACCAGTCGGGGTATAGAGTGATGGTCCTAGACAGTTGTTGTAGCAGTCCTCACTATTTTTGTAAAATAGTGTATCAATAAATGTAATGAGGACTTATTTGAGTGTGGATATTGTCTAGAAGACAATATTTGTATTTAAACTCACAACATGTGTGTTATCGTATTTTGCACGATAATTGTAATAATAGTGATGTTATAGTTATTTCTGTACCATGTATTTGGCGACTCAGAATGGGTGATGTATACCTATTTTTGGGGCGTCACACCATTGTCGTTATACAACTCTCGAAACTGACTGACTCGAAGACTTGGTGAACCAATCTCCACAGGGACCAAAGCATCTGATCCATAAGCCAATCTAAAGGGCAAGTCTCATGTAGTAGTCCTTGGTGTGGTTCGATAGGCCCACAACACACTAAGTAATTCTTCAGGACACCTTCCTTTTGCTTCATCAAGTCCTCTTTTAATACAATTCAGGAGTGTTCTGTTAGTCACCTCAACTTTCCCATTCGACTGTGGATGAGAAACTGAAGTCTTTCGATGCTAAATTGCCAACTCTTTCAAGAATACTTCAAACTTAGACCACACAAACTGGCGACCATTATCTGAAACCACCACCATAGGAATACCGAAGAAAAACACCATATATTCCTTCAGAAATTTCAAGCATTCTTGCTTCGTGATTGTCCGAAGAGGCTTCTCCTCCACCCACTTAGTCATATAGTCAATTGCCACTATAACAAAGCTGACTTGCCCTTTTGCCTTTGGCAGTGCACCCAGTATATCCACCCCCCAAACAGAAAAAGGTATGGGAGACAAAATCGAGTATAACTCTTCTGGTGGCTGATGTGGGATCGGACTGTTCAACTGCCATTTCGGACACTTTTTCACATAATCAGTGGCTTCTTTGAAAATTGTTAGCCAATAATACCCCTGCCGAAGTACCTTAGAAGCTAGTGACTTCGCAGCCATATGATCACCACAAATACCCTCATGGACTTCCTTAAGGACGTAATCAGCTTCAGAAGGAACCAAAAACTTCAGCAAGGGAGAGGAACAAGCCCCCTTCGATAAAGATCTTCGTCAATAAGCACGAATTTTGCACTTTTGTATTTCACTTTCTTGGCCAACATTCGATCCGAAGGTAGTACGACGTCTGCCAAGTAGTCGAGATAAGGGGTCATCTAGTAATTAGAATGTTCCACACACATCACTTCCTTATGTTGAATGCTTGGCTGCTTCAGGACCTCTAAATAAACCGTTCCATCAAACGTACTTTCTTCAGTTGTAGATAGCTTTTCCAATGCACCAGCTATAGAATTATCTGATCTGTCTACCCCTTGAAACTCATAAGAATCAAGAACTAAAGTCGATCCTTCAACTCTGCCAGATACTTCACCCTTCTCAAACCCTAGCTTCATACTCCCCAAAGACCTGTTTGACGACCAATTGAGAGTTGCTGTAGATGATCAATCTCTAAACCTTAAGACTCTTCGCCAACTGTAATCCTACTAATACTGCTTCATATTCAGCCTCGTTGTTTGTTGCTCTAAATCCAAATCTAATAGCCTGTTATACTTTGAATCCTTCTAGACTATTCAAGATAATTCTAGTTCCACTTATATCCGAAGTAGAGGACCCATCGGCATATAACGTCCACAAACTCTACTCTTGATGGAACACTGCGACTACCTTCTCAGACCCCTCGGCTTCGTTTAAACTCTCACCAGCTTCAGAGAATGAACATTCCACTACAAAATCAGTCAGTGCTTGACCCTTAATAGCTGTTCGAGGATGATACTCTATAATGAACTGGGATAATTCCATTGTTCATACAACGAGCGTCCCTGAAACCTCTGGTCTGCCCAGTACCTTCTTCAGTGGCTGATCTGTGTACACCACTATTGACCGACCTTGGAAGTATTGCAGAAGCTTTCGACTGGATATTATTAATGCGAAGGAAAACTTTTCAAGGTTCGGATACATTATTTCTGCATCCCTAAGGGCATGGTTCACATAGTAAATCGGGTGCTGCTTACCCCCAATCTCCCCCACCAGAACTGATCCTACTACCAATGTACTTGTTGCCAAATAAAAATACAAAGGTTCAGCAGGAATTGGCTTCACCAACAAAGGCACCGAAGACAAATACATCTTTATCCCCTGGAAAGCGTCTTCACACTCCGAAGTCCATTGAAACGTCTTGGCATTCTTCGACCCTTTCAACGTATCAAAAAATGGCAAACACCTTTCTGCCGACTTAGACATAAATCTCCTCAGAGCTGCTATTCGTCCTGTCAAACGTTGAACATCTTTGTAAGACTGTGGAGATTTCATATCTAGAATAGCCTGGATCTTCTCTGGATTAGCCTCTATTTCCCTTTTGCTGACCAGATAACCCAAGAATTTACCTGCTCCTAGCCCGAAGGTGCACTTAGTCAAATTCAGCCTCAAATTATAATGACGAACTATCTGGAAACATTCCTCCAAATCATCTAAATGACCCCAAACTGACATTCTCTTGACGATAATATCATCGACGTAGACCTCCATGCTTTTCCCCAACTGTCTTGTGAACACGTAATTCATCATCCTCTGATAAGTAGCTTCCGTGTTCAACAAGCCAAACATCATCTTCTTATAAGCATATACTGACCGATGAGTGATAAAAGTTATCTTCGAGATGTCCTCTTTGCACATAAAAATCTGATGATAACCCGAAAAAGTATCCATAAAACTGAGCAGGGCATACCCCGAAGTCGCATCAATAAACTGATCGATGTGAGGCAAAGGATAAAAGTCCTTCGGGCATGCTTTAAATTAAATTTATTTCATTTCATTTTATTATTATGTTTTAAATTAGATTAATATTTTTATTTTATTCAATTCAATTTATTTTATTATATTATATTTTATTTTATATTATATTATATAATTTTTAAATTTTATTTTACTTTATTTTATTTTATTAAATTTATTTTATTATATTGAATTTAATTTATTTTATTCTAATAGTATATTAATTTTACTATTTTATAATACATTATATTATATTATGTAAATTTAGGTTATATTATTGTATTATTTGATTTTATTTAGTAGTGGCAAAACTAAGTAAATGTTAATTAGCTCATTTCATTTTATTTTATTAGTAAGAAACTAAGTAAATGTTACTTAGTTTATTTTAATATTGGAAAACTTATTAAATAATACATAAATACATGCAGGGCTTGTGACGCCCCCAAATTCAGAACACACTTGTCTCAAATTTGGTTGTCACGTACTAACTCTAATAATAAATCAATATCTCGCACAGCAACATAATAGAATAAATTACATTGTTATAACATAATTATTCTTGTCCCATGGTCTCGCAACCATTACTAATACAATACAACTTAAACTAAACATAGCTTAATATAAATAAGTTCTTCTACAACCAATAATAGCACATTCCTAGCATTATAGAAATAAATACTCCAAAGCCTTCTCTTTACCCTTGTCTTTGCTAGAGGGTTCACCATGTTCTGCCTTAATTGAAAGTTTTAAGGAAAGCAAGGATGAGCAACAATTTTTCTCAGCAAGTAATATAGCAAAAGGGTAATCAATGTAGTTTTAGATTTCTCAGGGGTATATCAATAATGATAGTTCAAGATAGCAAGAAGTATCGATGATTATCAACAATAGTCACTTTGGACAGAAAATATCAATAATATTCAACGATTAATCAATTCAAGATTTCAAGGTAATGAATTCTTAGCAGTCACTACGGACTATGAACTTCTCCTAGAATTAACAGTAATAGACTAATAATTCTACAAAACGAGTACAACAGGTGATCAGCCTAAAGTACCCTATGTCATGCATAACATTTTGTCTTTTTCATGTGCGCACGTCGGTTCCCCGACAATATATAATTCCCCTACCAAGAAGGTTTTTCTTCTCAGTTATAAGAGTCTGCACCAAGTTTATTTGGTTTGGATAGCTTTCGATCAAATATCAATAATCTAGCCAAAGCAATGGCTTAGATAGTTTCTTTCACAATATATATATATATATATATATATATATGAACAATTATCGTTCGAAATCAAGGTTTGTAAACAATTTCACCTCTAGATTATGAAGTATTATACTTTCAAAGTTCTACTTGTACTATCAATAATAGTACAAGTTCAAGTAATGCTCAATAAAGAGTAAGGTTCGAGTACTTGCATTCAATATACAAATCGAATGAAATTCGAGAACTTACACAAAATCCAAAGTTGTGTAAGTTAGGAAGCTTTCAATATATAAAAGAGAGTTCGGATACTTGCCTTAAGCGTAGTTTACCCAAAATATAGCTTATCAACACTCTTTCGAATCCTAACATAATATAATTACACGTATAGGATGTAAGACCCCAACTTATTATTTAATGAAATTAAATTTCCTCTATTTATTATCTTGAAATAGTAAGGGTTGATTTGATTAATGTGGTAAGTTATGGGTAAAATGCGCAATTATTTCAAACAAGCAAGTGGTTTTAAAATATTCATTGTTGACGGGGAATATTCGTTTGGTCGTGGAATATTCTTACTGTCGGGGAATATTCGTACGACGGCGCAGCCTTGTGTGGGCCCCATAACGAAAAGCGATTGGATGAAAAAAACGACAAGAATAAGTTGGTTATAAATAACGGCGTAGTTGTTACCGTTAATACTATTGGAATACCCGGTGGTTAAAACACAGTAGCACATGGTATTACACCAATTATTGATTCTTACGTAAGAAGGCACTACTCAATAATTGTTACAGATAATCGCTCGAAAGATTTTATTTTATTGATTCAATAATTCTTTGCGTTGATATTTTATATTATTGTTGTTTTAATAATTGTCACCGCACAAATTTTCTATTATCGAGCAATAATTCATATTATCTAAATAATATTATTAGATAACATTATTGGAAATGTCTAGAAAGTTACATGCTCAGGAGAGGTTTGATTATCTAATTGTGCTTGCCATGAGGAGAGATCCTTATTGGAAAGCCCCTCTTTCCTCGAACCCACTGGTTGTCGATAATGTGATTCGTAATATTATTTGTGAATAATTAATTATTGATTTATATGATGAGGAAAATATTAATTTTATGTGGATATAGATGGAGAAAATTTTTAATGTGACAATTGTTGAAAATTAATATTTTATCTTTTTTTGATAAAATAATTCATTTAAATATATTATTTTAATAATATATTGATGGTGATATTTTATAATGAATGTGGGATATATGAGTATATGAGGAGGAAGAGTATTTGTGTGGCATTGAATGATTAACACATGTTTTGTGTGTCGGTAGACCTCAATTCTTGACCGAAATTTGATTATAGCTTGTAAAATCGCCCGTTTGTGGATTTCGGTCAATTTCTGTTTGGAATTTGGAAAAACTTTCTTCTGGAAGGTTGTAGAGAATGAAATTTCCTATGAAAAAAACATATGGTTTGAATTTTTCTGATAAAAGGGCTATTTATTATGAATTATTGAAGTTCTGTAGTTCCGAAATAATTAATTTTTGAAAGTTTTAATTATTTTAATTACAAAAACGTTTTTTTTTGGTGGGTGCATTTAAACATGTGCAAGGTGGTTTGAATTCAGATTCAAGAGGTGGGCTTGACAATTTTGTAAATATAATAATATTATATTAAATTTTCTGCTTTGGTGTTCTAAGCATTTTCCTATAAATAGGGTGCTTAGGTTAGAATTGAAAATCACACCAGAAACTGAAATCTTCTCTCTCTTTCTCTCTCGATATATTGAGCGTATTCTTGTGAGTATTTTAATACTTTGAGTGTTGCTATACGGTGCAAGTTCAAGTCATAGCCTATATCCGGTGTTTCAACTATAAGTACTATCTTTTCGAGGTAAGAGATGTTATTTTCTTTTTAAATGATATCATTTTCTTCAATATCATTATATCGAAATATTAGTTTGAACTTTTAATCAAATTTGGAACTTTTTGTGTCAGGGTTACTATTCACGTATATGCCACTTATTCACGATATCTAAGACTATTCACGAATCTGAAGACTATTCATCGAAAAATGAAATTTTCCTTTCTTTTAAAATAAAATATCTATTATGGATACTAGCTTTGATTGTATCCATGTTTTGATCATTCTTGAATTTTACTCCACTATGATTATTTATGAGGTATTTTTGGACATGAAATAGCTGAAATACGAATCCTTAATATTTATTCTTTTGTTTCACTGGATTCGTTTTCTTTAAAATATTTTTCATCATCCTCAGTCCTAAATGATGATATTATTGAATATCTTTGGCCTTTAGTGCAAAGATTAACGATTATATAATGAATATCTTTGGCCCGTAGTGCAAAGATGAACATGTGTTGAGATGAACATGACCAACTGATGAATATCTTTGGCCTGTAGTGCAAAGATGAATATTTGATTCAAGATGTGTATTGATTGATGTTACAGGGATAAAATATTGTTGATGGACTTTTAAATTCATAGATAATAGTAGATTTCATTCTCTACGTAAATCTTCTATGAATTATTATTTCATTATGAATATTGATCTCAAAACTTGTTGTCTATTGTATTTTATCAGATTTTTTCCTGTTGAAGACTAACGATAATTTGTTCTATATTATCTTAGTTATAATATTCTTTACTGGGCTAGTTGAGCTCACCCTTTTCCTTTTTGTTCCATTTTTCTTCTCGGGAGGCGAGAATGTAGAGAGTAGTAATCGGGGTATGGAATGATGATTCTAGAGGTTGTTTAGTAGTCTTCATCATTTTGTAAAATAATGTATCAATAATTGTGATGAGGATTTATTTGGGTATGGATATTGTCTAGAAGACAATATTTGTATTTAAACTCACAGTTTTTATGATGTATTAATAAAGTTGTAGTTGTTTCTATACCATGTTATTGACGACCTAAAATGGGTGATATATACCTATTTTGGGGGCGTCACAGTTGGTATCAGAGCTTAGGGATATGATCTTTGGCGGAGATTGGGGAATAGAACTAGAAGGGGAGAGACGAGTAAATCTTTGGCTAGTGTGTCCTACCTAAGCTTATTTGTTAGTTGGTCAGTATATAGGGATATTATGTGATATGTGATTTCCTTAATTAACCCTTTTTTATGGCAGTATTTGAGAATATCGACCGAGAATGTTAATAGTGGAGTAAATGAAACCGTGGAGACGCCTGTACTCACCAATGAGGAGAACGTGCAGCTGGCCGGCAATGTTCCTCCTGTGAACAATGCCACTGAGCAGATGATGAACGACGGGATGTGTAGAAGCTTTTTGCAGTTCATGCAAAATCAGACGAGGGAGACACGTGCACAAAATACAGGTGGAAATGATAACAATGCACGATTTGTCACGACCAAGCAGTTCAAAGAGTTGGGACCACCAGAATTCTAGGGAAAGCCGGATCCGATTAAGGCGGAGACGTGGGTCAAACAAATTACCAAGATATTCGATGTATTGGGATGCACGGAAGAACAAAAGGTTCCATTCGCTACTTTTATGTTTCGTAATGAGACAGATTACTGGTGGGAATATGTGAAGCGTACCCATCCAGCTGCACTCAGCATGTCTTGGGAGACGTTTCAGAAACTGTTCAACGACAAGTACTTTCCTGAAAGTATTTGTCATATGAAGGAGGTGGAGTTTATTAGACTGGAACAAAATAACATGACGGTGTCCCAGTACAAGGCGAAGTTTGCAGAGTTATCAAGGTTTTCACCTCATTTGGTGGAGAATGAGGAACATATGACGCGGATGTTTCTGAGAGGTTTGAAACCCGACATACGTCAGTATCTCATTTCTCATAAATTTTCTCTCTATTCAGATGTTGTCAACAGGGCTCAATTATTAGAGCGAGATAACGAGTACGTTCAACCGAGGGACCATAACCAGGATCATACCGGAGATAGCAGTCAATAGAATAACGATAACCAGCGGAGAAAGAAAAAGACGGACAAAAATGGTAACCACTCTGGTGGTAGTCATGGCCATGAGAATAGAAGAAGCGAGTCGGGAGGAGATTTTAAAAAGAGGAGATTCAACAACGACCATGTGAAGACGTCAGCGCCAGCAGCAACTGGTTCTAAGGGAGGAGAACGACCACCGGTCGTATGCTATAAATGCGGGAAAGAGGGACATATCAGTCCAAACTGTCCACAACAGTTCAAGGTATGTTATAATTGTGGAAAGGAAGGACATATCGCTCAAGATTGTATAGTAGCAAAACCAAGTCCAGCGGGGATAGTGACTCAAAAGGTCGTCCCAGAAAAGTCAAAGTCAACGGTTCCTGGAAGAGCGTTTGTCGTGATTGGTCAAAATGCAAGGAACCCAAACGAGGTGATCACGGGTAAGCTAATCATAAATTCTTGCGAAGTTTATACCTTACTTGATACCGGTGCTATCCATTCATTTATCTCTCCTTCTTGTGCTCAACATTTAAACTTGACTCCGGAGAAATTAGACTTTGATTTATCTGTGGAGACTCCGTTAGGAGAAGCTTTCATCACATCCACTGTTTATAAATCTTGTTTGATTCAAGTTGGCACCATCACCTTACCTGTTGACCTTATCTCTTTAAAGATACTTGCTTTTGATGTGATTTTAGGGATTGATTGGTTAATTACTCATCATGCCAAAATTGATTATTTTTCATAAGGTTGTTAGTTTTCATATTCCTAACCAACATGTTGTACGAATTCAATCAACTAAGCCACTAAAATCAATCGCTGTCATATCAAGTCATAAAGCTATTCGTTTATTGAAAAACGGATGCCAAGCTTTCTTAGCCCATGTTATGGATTTGAATAAAGACACGTCAGATTTGAATAATATTCCTGTTGTTATTGATTTTCCTGACGTATTTCCTGAAGAACTTCCCGGTCTACCCCCAGAACGTGAAGTTGAATTCTTTATTGATCTTGAACTTGGTACAAAGCCCATTTCTAAAACCCCATATCGAATGGCTCCTATTGAACTTCAGGAGTTAAAGGTCCAATTACAGGAGTTGTTGGACATCGGTTTCATTCGTCCTAGTACATCTCCTTGGGATGCTCCTGTTTTATTCGTAAAGAAGGAAGACGGGAGTATGTGACTTTGTATTGACTATCGGGAATTGAACCATGTCACCATCAAGAATAGGTATCCACTACCTCGTATTGATGACCTGTTTGACCAGTTGCAAGGAGCATAATTCTTTTCAAAGATCGATCTTGGTTCTGGATATCATCAGCTGAAGATTAGAACTGAGGCTATTCCAAAGACTGCCTTCAGAACTCGGTACGGGCATTATGAATTCTTAGTCATGTCTTTTGGATTGACTAATGCTCCTTCGGCTTTCATGGATATGATGAACCGAGTATTCAAGGAATATTTGGATCAATTCGTTGTTGTCTTTATTGATGATATCCTCATATATTCCAAAAGTCATGAAGATCATGAGCACCATTTGAAGCTGGTACTCCAAAGGCTTCGTGAAAACAAACTATATGCCAAATTGAAGAGATATGAGTTCTGGCTTGAGGAAGTAGCATTCCTTGGGCGCACGTGGTATCAAAACATAGAGTATCTGTGGACCCGGCGAAGATTGAAACAATACAAAGTTGGGAGCAACCGAAGTCGGTGATCGAAGTACGTAGCTTTCTGGGCCTAGCTGGTTATTATCGGAGATTCGTGGAAGGGTTTTCTCGAATCGCTACTCCATTAACTCAGCTAACTCGGAAGGATACAAAAAATTTTTAGAGCGAGGAATGCGAGAAGAGTTTCCAAGAGCTTAAGAGGAGACTTATTTCGGCACCTGTTCTAACAATACCATCTGGTTCGGAGGGATTTGTTATCTACAGCGATGCTTCTGGCAAAGGGTTAGGATGTGTTCTCATGCAATATGGGAAAGTCATAGCCTATGCCTCGCGACAACTTAAAGAATATGAGAGGAATTATCCTACTCATGATCTGGAGTTGGCAGCAGTCGTCTTCGCGCTAAAGATCTGGAGGCACTATTTATATGGGGAGGAAGTGGAGATATATTCAGACCATAAAAGCCTCAAATATTTCTTCACTCAAAAGGAACTCAACATGCGGCAACGACGTTGGCTCGAGTTGTTGAAAGATTACGACCACACTATTCAATACCATCTTGAAAAAGCGAACGTGGTAGCTGACGCATTGAGTAGAAGATCATATACAGGAACGAGTACGATGATGTCAAGTATACGCATAGAGCCAACTTTAATAGAAAAAGTTAAGGTTGCTCAAGCCACTGACCTGAAGCTGATGCGTATGAAGAAGAAAGTACAAGAAGGTGCTATTCCAGAAGTGAGAATCGATGAAGAAGTAATACTTCGAGTCCACTCTAGACTTTGTGTTCCTAACGATTCTAATTTGAAGTACAAGATTATGATGGAGGCACACAATACACCATTTGCGATCCATCCTGGAAGTACCAAAATGTATCATGATCTTCGACATACATTTTGGTGGAACAATATGAAGAGAGAGATTGAAAAGTTTATCTCGACGTGTTTAACTTGTCAACGTGTAAAGGCGGAGCATCAAGTACCTAAGGGTCCATTGCAACCACTTGAGATTCCGAAATGGAAGTGGGAACACATTACAATGGATCTTGTTACGGGTCTTCCTACGATTTCTCAAGGCATCGATGCTATTTAGGTTATTGTTGATAGATTAACCAAGTCTGCTCATTTCTTGCCGATACGGGAGACTTATTCCCTTGAACGTCTTGCTCATATGTATGTAAATGAGATTGTGAGATAGCATGGCATGCCAGTATCCATAGTTTCGGATCGTGACCCAAGATTTACTTCACGATTTTGGGTTAGCTTGCAAAAAGCTATGGGCACGAATTTACGATTTAGTTCAGCATATCATCTTCAAACGGACGGACAATCAGTGAGGACTATTCAAACTCTTGAAGATTTATTAAGACTCTGTGTCCTAGACTTCAAAGGGAGTTGGGATAAGTATTTACCATTGGTGGAATTCTCTTACAACAACAGTTATCAGACAAGCATTGGTGTGTCCCCATTTGAAGCATTGTATGGATGAAAGTATCGCTCTCCAGTATGTTGGGACGAGGTGGGTGAAACAACATTGTTGGGACCCGAGTTGGTACGTATGACTACGGAAAAGATCCAAATGATTCGACAACGTATACTAATGGCAAAAGATCGACAAAAGAGTTATGCGGATCTTCATCGAAAGGACGTGGAATTTAGTATTGGTGATCATGTATTGTTGCGTGTTGCCCCATGGAAGGGATTTACAAGATTCGGGAAGAGAGGAAAGCTCAATCCACGATTTATTGGTCCATTTGAAATTCTTGACCGAGTAGGTAATGTAGCCTATAGACTCGCGTTACCTGCGAGTATGTCTCGTGTTCATAATGTGTTTCACATATCTGTACTTCGTAAATATGTGAAAGACCCAAACCACGTTATTGAGTTAGAACCAGATGAGATAGCCGAAGACTTAACGTACGAAGAGGTACCTGTCAAGATCTTGGATAGGAAGGAGCATGTCCTACGCACAAAGGTCATACCACAAGTTAAAGTTTTGTGGAGGAACCATGCTATAGAGGAAATGACCTAGGAGTTGGAAACGAAAATGAAAGCGAGGTATCCTCACCTTTTCGAAACACCAGGTACGCACATCAATTTCGAGGACGAAATTTCATAAGGAGGGGAGGTTGTAAGACCCCGACTTATTATTTAATGAAATTAAATTTCCTCTATTTATTATCTTGAAATAGTAAGGGTTGATTTGATTAATGTGGTAAGTTATGGGTAAAATGCACAATTATTTCAAACAAGCAAGTGGTTTTAAAATATTCATTGTTGACGGGGAATATTCGTTTGGTCGGAGAATATTCTTACTGTCGGGGAATATTCGTACGACGGTGCAGCCTTATGTGGGCCCCATAACGGAAAGCGATTGGATGAAGAAAACGATAAGAATAAGTTGGTTATAAATAACGGCGTAGTTGTTACCGTTAATACTGTTGGAATACCCGGTGGTTAAAACACAGTAGCACACGGTATTACACCAATTATTGATTCTTACGTAAGAAGGCACTACTCAATAATTGTTACAGTAATTACTGTTCAGTATTTTATTTTATTGATTCAATAATTGCTGCGTTGATATTTTATATTACTGTTGTTTTAATAATTGTCACTGCATAGTATTTTCTATTATCAGAGCAATAATTCATATTATCTAAATAATATTATTAGATAACATGTGACAATTGTTGAAAATTAATTGATTTTATGTGGATATAGATGGAGAAAATTTTTAATGTGACAATTATTGAAAATTAATATTTTATTTTTTTCTGATAAAATAATTCATTTAAATATATTATTTTAATAATATATTGATGGTGATATTTTATAATGAATGTGGGATATATGAGTATATGAGGAGGAAGAGTATTTTTGTGGCATTAAATGATTAACACATGTTTTATGTGTCGGTAGACCTCAATTCTTGACCGAAATGTGATTATAGCCTATAAAATCGCCCGTTTGTGGATTTCGATCAATTTCTGTTTGGAATTTGGAAAACCTTTCTTCTACAAAGTCGTAGAGAATGAAATTTACTATGAAAAAGACATGTGGTTTGAATTTTTCTGATAAAAGGGCTATTTATTATGAATTATTGAAGTTCCGTAGTTCCGAAATAATTGATTTTTGAAAGTTTTAATTATTTTAATTACAAAAATGTTTTTTTTGCTTGGTGGGCTGCATTAAACATGTGCGAGGTGGCTGAATTCAGATTCAAGAGGTGGGCTTGACAATTTTGTAAATATAATAATATTATATTAAATTTTCTGCTTTGGTGTTCTAAGCCTATAAATAGGGTGCTTAGGTTAGAATTGAAAATCACACCAGAAACTAAAATCTTCTCTCTCTTTCTCTCTCGATATATTGAGCGTATTCTTGTGAGTATTTTAATACTTTGAGTGTTGCTATATGGTGCAAGTTCAAGTCATAGCCTATATCCGGTGTTTCAACTAGAAGTACTATCTTTTCGAGGTAAGGGATGTTATTTTCTTTTTAAATGATATTATTTTCTTCAATATCATTATGCTGAAATATTGGTTTGAACTTTTAATCAAATTTGGAACTTTTTGTGTCGGGGTTACTATTCACGTATACGACACTATTCACGAATACGACACTATCCATCGAAAAATGAAAATTTTCCTTTTCGTCCAAAATATCTATTATGGATACTAGCTTTGATTGTATCCATGTTTTGATCATTCTTGAAATTTACTCCACTATGATTATTTATGAGGTATTTTTGGACATAAAATAGCTGAAATACGAATCCTTAATATTTATTCTTTTGTTTCACTGGATTTGTTTTCTTTAAAATATTTTTCATCATCCTCAGTCCTAAATGATGATATTATTGAATATCTTTGGCCTGTAGTGCAAAGATTAACGATTATATAATGAATATCTTTGGTCCGTAGTGCAAAGATGAACAGGTGTTGAGATGAACATGACCAACTGATGAATATCTTTGGCATGTAGTGAAAAGATGAATATTTTATTCAAGATGTGTATTGATTGATGTTACAGGGATAAAATATTGTTGATGGACTTTTAAATTCATAGATAATAGTAGATTTCATTCTCTACGTAAATCTTCTATGAATTATTATTTCTGCTGCGAATATTGATCTGAAACTTGTTGTCTATTGTATTTTATCAGATTTTTCCCTGTTAAAGACTAACGATAATTTGTTCTATATTATCTTAGTCATAATATTCTTTACTGGGCTAGTTGAGCTTACCCTTTTCCTTTTTGTTCCATTTTTCTTCTCAGGAGGCGAGAATGTAGCGAGTACTAGTCGGGGTATGGAATGATGATTCTAGAGGTTGTTTAGTAGTCCTCATCATTTTGTAAAATAATGTATCAATAATTGTGATGAGGATTTATTTGGGTATGGATATTGTCTAGAAGACAATATTTGTATTTAAACTCACAGTTTTTATGATGTATTAATAAAGTTGTAGTTGTTTCTGTACCATGTTATTGACGACCTAAAATGGGTGATGTATACCTATTTTGGGGGCGTCACATAGGATTTTCATTAGTTACATATGCTTATTTATGATATGTAAGTTTAAACGCACACATAAACATCTAACTTAGTCGTATACTCTACACATACTTCATTGCATACTTATAGTACAAATCAGTTTACAAGACATCACAAAGTCAAACAACATAGTTTCAAACCATGACCTTATAGTATGCAAATATTCTTTTGGATTTAACATTTAAAAGTTTATAATCCCTTATTAAACATCCAACTCTATCACTTAGCATGCTTCTTAACACATTGGATAGTATATTGGTCATATAATACAAGTTAAAGTAACCATATAAGCATACTTAGAACATCAAATTACAAATAGAATACATAACTGTCTGCAGGATGGCGCAGCTGCGCCATGGCTAGGCTTAGGGACGACGCAGCTGCGTTGTCCTCTAGCCTGGCCAAAGTTGAGCTTCTGCTCTCTTGGTTTTAGTCCAACTTTAACATACTTATACACTTACACTTAACATGCATACATGCTAGAGGTCTCCATATAAGCATATGACCATTCTTGAGTTCACTTTTACAAGTTTTAGTTTATGATATGCATTGAATTAAAGCATAGAAAGGTCATGTAATCACCATATATGCTTTATAAATTTCGCCATATGTCCACATAGAGATATAACATAATCTGTTAATACACATGCTCATAGTGTTCATATCATTTATTCATAGCTAGCATCGTGTAGTAATTTAAAACATGCTTTAACTCATGTTTGGTTTACTACTACTATGTTCAACATATGAGACTCATGTTTAGAGATATAATGATCATAAACATGTCATCTTAAATCTTCAGAATCTAATTACTCATACTTAATGCTCTTGGTTTGAAAACATATTCAAGTTTGCCTTTGAAATCTTTTTAAACTTGAACAATGCAATTTAACACATACAAGACAACTTTAAAGCTCTTATAATGTATATTTAAGTCATGTTAACCTCTTCACAAGATCAGAATGTACATCATGTAGTATTCATTGATATTAGCTTTGATACGACAAGCTTTTCTTTAAAAAAGTTCTCTAACACAAAGCCTAACAAATTGGTTATGAACAAAGGAACTATAAATACTATATCATGCTCATCTAGGTTCGAAATCAGTCATGTATATATACTACTAAGCTCAAAATTTACAGAACATGAGTTTCAACAAGGTTTGTTTTCAAAACTTAAAGTTCTTATTAAAAATCTTCTACTAAATCATGTTGATCACTTCATAACACATAAGAAAGCTTTGTACTACATGTTATACTTATTTTTCATGTATACATAAGTCATAGAATCAATTTAGCCACAACCAAGCCCAACAAAAACCAGAATCTGGTTCTGGGGTCCAGCGCAGTTGCGTTGCACCCTAGTATAAACTAGGCGCAGCTGCGCCCTACCTGGATCAACTCCTATAACTTACTCTGTTTTGCAGAGTATCAATTAACTTCAATTTTTCTTGGTTTAAACATATTCAAATCCATCATTAAAGGTTCCATATATGTACACATACTTCCTAAACACATGATGACATGTTAATTCATCTCAATTATTAGAGAATTCATGAAATTTCTAAGAATTCGATAAAACCCAACTAAGAACAAAATTTAGAATTTTTATACCTCTTGAAGCTTAGTATACTTAATTTCTCCCTTCTATGATTGCTAGACTCTTCTTTGAACCACAAAATCTCAGACTCAATTTCACAAAGTTTCACAGACAAGTTTCAGTAACGTAAAAATGAAAATGTAGTTGCTTTATATAGAGAAATGGTGGACTGGGCATTAACTTTACACTGAGATTGAAACTCATGGTGCATAAGAAGGAAACAATGGTTAATTAAGAGTTGTTTAACTACCCACCATCAAACATCTCCATAGCCAATGATATATCGCTGCTTGGAGGTTACGTAAATAGATGATATGTTACTGTTCATGTACTGTTTGAGCAACTGATGAGTTTATTTCCCAGCAACGTGATTAATTTGTTCAGTTCAATTACTTTAATTTCTAAAAATGTAATTTTAATGTACAATTGTTACTATATTAGGAAAATTAGAGATTATTTATGTAATTACATCATATAATCCATGTACATTAGGTACACGTAATAAAATAACGCAATTAGGTATTATTGTTCGGGTATCTCCCATAAACATTGTTACTACTCACTTAGCCACATTATAACATTATTTAAGTGTCCATTTTAAACATTTAATTCTTTTCCTAACTTCTGGAATACACATATATTTAATTATTTCTGTATTAAAATGTCACATATGACTTTACTATACTACTTCGTACTTCATGTCATTCATATGTATTCTTATCATATGCTTTTATTAATGTCACATATTTCAATAATGTTTTATTTCATTTCTACAGTAATAATCAACATTTTCAGATCGGCACTTTGGCGCAATTAAATTCCCGATTTATCTTCTTCTGGGAGGCGCATCAAGCATCGATCCCCAGCGATTGCCAAATTGGTTTAGCTCTAAGCCAGTTCCGACCTCTATCACCACACTAGTTTTACACGACATGAATTAACTTCCATATTGGTGATATTACTAGTTTAAGAGTTTATTCATTTCTTATATGGAATCATATAATTACTCATAATAAATCTTCCTCTTAATAATTATTCCTCTTTTAATTCACTTAGTGAATTTCCTGATTCCACATTATGCCACACAAGACATTTCACAATTCTCATCTTCAATTCCACACTTCTCAATTCTTATATAAATTCAATTTACATTAATTGAATTACTCATCTTACAACACATCAATATTTATATTCAAATAAATATTCATTTACTTAGTATATTAAATAACTATTTATTCATGAATTTCACGGTTCTTACAGGGCCCACAAATTTTGAAAATGAATAATTTTGACAGAAATTCCGTCGAGAACTCCCTCGGAAATAACAAATATACCAATGAATCAATTAACATAAAGGCAATCCCAAAATCACTGACAATATTGATAAGGTAGTCCTAAAATCAATTATACCAACAATCACAACAATTGAGTAAATTAACATATCTTTTGATTCAATTGAAAGATCCAAATTAAACTAACAAAAATCATTTAGACTAATTGACAAACCCAAAAATCAGCCACAACACAATAATTGAGTAAATTTGGTACAACAAAATGTCACAGGATAGAGAGCCAAATTTAGTCCCAATTGATTGACCCAATTCAGCATTTTAATTCCCAACAAATTATCTAAAACATACATTTTTGGCCAAAACAAATTTCACCCTAATGAAATTTCATACTGTAAATTGAATAAATATACAAAATTAATACAGTCCCAAATTAATATAAAAAATTATATTGCATATTCAGTCCCAAATTAATTCAGAAAACACATATTCATGCCCACTGATTGCCAAGCCTCTGAATTAATCAGTCCCAAATTGAACAGTTTCAATCAACTAATTCTGCAAAATACTTACCTGGCTAACGAAGAAAGGAGCACACCCAAGCCGTACCCATTGATTGCCAAGCCTTCGAGCTTCTCCCACCACAGCGCGATCGAGCTCCGTCGAACAGAAAAAGGGAGGAGGAGGATGTTCTAACGGGAGGGACAACACGCGATAGAGAAGGAGATGAGAGAAGAAAAGTGATGAAATGAGGGGGAGACTAAAGAAGGCGAAGACTAATTAGATTTTAAAAGTTATTTCTGACAAAAATTCAATCAGCAATAATTCCCTCAAATTTATAGTAACCTCAACGGAAATTTCGTCAGAAATGATCATAGTTCCGTCGAAGTTATATTTACGTGCTGGCGGGAAACTTGCTCCAAAGAGGGTGCTCTTTTTTCGACGGAATTTCGTTGATATTATTTTTCGAGGGTCTTTATACTCAATGGATTATTCCGTCGTAAATAAGGTAATATCGACAGACTCTATTTTGTCGAGGTTACTTCGGTCGAGAGTAAGCCTTTTCTTGTAGTGGGTTTACATCCAGCTTTGTGCAGCAAAAGGGTTGATACAAAAATTTTCATCCCTTACTACCAATAATCCCCACAGGAGAAAATTTCATCTCAAAAATGATGGTAACGAATTGGATCCCTGATGACAATGTCACGATCCTCAATCTTCGCCAATAATTTTGTAAAGACATGGCAGTCACCACATATCATGAGGTTTTTCCTGATCCTAATTGTCTTGCCCTTTATCAAGTACGTCATGCCAAACACAATTGCCTTGCCAGTTTATCACTATGGTATAAAAGAAAGTCTTCCTTTTGTTCCCCTTCAATATCTTGCAAGACAAAATTTGTGTCGGGAACATAACACACTTGCTTTAATTTTTGAATCAACTGATTCAGTTTTCTGATTATATTATCTATTTGTGGGTGTGAATTGTCTCTAGATATGAAATTATGGATTAATTTGTTTATCCACTTCAATTTAGGGTTCCTTCTTGACTCCTTTGTCCCTCATTATTCTCCTCACTTCTGTAAAATCTTCCCATCTCTGAGACTTTGCATAAATATTAGATAAAAGTATGTAGGTTCCTGAATCATCCAGATCCAAGATGAGAATTCGTTTAACAGCGTATACTGTTAGATCTATGTTTTGGTGAACCTTACAGGAGCCGAGCAAAGTTCTCCATGTAACTGCGGCCGGTTCAGATTTCATGTCATGGATTAGCTTAATAGCCTCATCAAGCTTTCCTGCTTTTCCAAGAAGATCAACCATGCAACCATAGTGCTCTCTTCCTGGTTCAATGCCAAAAATCTTCTGCATCGACTGAAAGTAATACAACCCATTGTCTACCAGTCCTGCATGGCTGCAAGCAAACAGAACCCCAAGAATTGTGATGTAGTTGAAAGTAGTATGCACACAAGCCAATCATGTTTGATGATCAATCATATACTTTGTAACAATCTTATTCATTTATTAATAAAAAGTATTAATTTATTAAAGGCTTTTAATTATCTACATGATGTTGTTTTATAATATGTGATAAACCCATAGTTTTAAGCAATACTTTTAGAATAATGATGATGATCATTCTAATGAGATCTAAATTCTTAGAAAGCTTAAAACTAAAATAGTTCCCAATCGATGGATTACTAAATAGGGGATTAGTGAATTCGGATAGATTGGTACATACGTTGCTTGCTCATTGGATGAGGATAATTGATCTCATGATCATTTATGTGGAGACACTAAAGCAAGTATGTAGGTGCTTATTAGAGAATAAGTTCACTGAACGTGACTCACTAAGGAATACCTAATGGAGTTTTACTTGCCTGTCAATAGGAATTCCTGTAGTGATAGTAGTACAAGTAATCCTTGGACTTGAGATCATCATAGTATCTTGTGTATGATGAGTTATACTTTGACTTATTCCTTAATACCCTTAAAGTATATCAAAGGGTATGCTCGGGTATAATAATTTATACATGAAGATAATGTATGATCAATAAAGAATCTACCACTTCTAGTAAAAGAAGAGAAATTGTGACACCCCCAAAATTAGGTATTCATCACCCATCTTGAGTCGCCAGATACATGGTACATAAATTCAAATACAACTTAATTATACAACTGTCGTGTAAAATACGACAAAACATAAACAGAGAGTTTAAACAATAATATTGCCTTCTAGACAATATCCACTCTTAATGAAGTCCTCATTACATTTATTGTCACACTATTTAACAGAATAGTGAGGACTACTAATGCTATCCTCTGGACTATCACTTCGTTCCCCGACTCATCCCAGCTATATTCTCATTTCCTGAAGAGAACAGTGAAAGAAAGGGTGAGCACAACTAGCCTAGTAAGAAATATTATGACTAAGATAATGCAGAATAAATTATCAATAGTTTTCAACAATGTTAAATTGATAAAATACAATAGACATCAAGTTTAACTGCAGCAGAATAATCAATCCATTAGAAGAGTCAAGTAGGGAATAAAATCTACTATCTTCTATGGTTTTAAAATGTTTTCATCATTTTTTATCGCTGAGACTCAGCTTCATAATTAAAACACATCATCTAATCATCCCTGTACTACGACCAAGGATATTCATTAAATCATCAATGGTCATGACTATACCGAACAATCCTCAGTCATAATCATACCAAAAAGCTGTCCATCAATGCATTACTGGACCAATCGAGGACTTTTACCATATCATTTATAACATTACAGGTCATGATTATACCGAATGATCCCTGGTCATAATCATACTAAGTCCATCTATGCACGTAAGCTAAAGATGACCTTAAATCACAATATATATATATATATATATATATATATATATATATATGCATGAGGTTGATGACAATGACATAATAATTTAATAAAATAAGTTCACGAATTAATTTAACCAGGAACCAATAACGTCCAAATTGTCAACATGATACTTCTTTCTAGAGTAAAATTCAAGAATGCTCAGAAGAATATTTTTATGAAAAGATACTAGATGAAGCGCAAATATCAAGGATATTCCACTAATTTCATGGAGTGTAGAAGTTAAAGCTTTAATCAACTGAGTATAAGAGAATATATGAAACTGTAAATGAATTTTTGTACGCCATGCGGTAATCCACGTATACAGATCATTTCCATAATTTAATAAGGAATGAATACAAAGGATCATTCACTAGGCATGTGGTACTCCACATAGATAGGTTATTCCAACAGAATAATAAAGAATGGAATAACAGAAGAAATCACCATGCATGCGATAGATCGCACCGACAGGTTATTCTTAACCGAATAATAAAGAATGGAATAAGAATAGACATCACCAGGTATACGGTAATCCCCGTATACAGGTTATTCCAACAGAATAATAAATGGAACCAGGTCAGGCAAAATTCGCACCGACAGGATAATAAAGAACGGAATAATAGCATAATCTCACCATGTATGCGGTACTTCGCATAAACAGGTTATTCCAACATAATAATATAGAATGGAACAACAGAGGGATTTAACCAAGTATAGGGTATGCCACTTATACAGGTTATGTATAGGGTATGCCACATATACAGGTTATTCCAACAGAATAATAAAGAATGGAATAACATAAGGATTTCACCAAGTATAGGGTATGCCACTTATACAGGTTATGTATAGAGTATGCCGTGTATACAGGTTATTCCAACAGAATAATAAAGAATGGAATAACATAATGATTTCACCAAGTATAGGGTATGCCGCGTATACAGGTTATTCCAACAGAATAATAAAGAATGAAATAACATAAGGATTTCACCAAGTATAGGGTATGCCACTTATACAGGTTATGTACAGGGTATGCCACGTATACAGGTTATTCCAACAGAATAATAAAGAATGGAATAACAAAAGTTCTCTTCATGAATAAGAAAGAATAACACCCCTTACAGGTACAACAAATAATATTCCTTACTGTAAAAGAAACTGGATATAGAAGTAGTGAAATAGCAGAATACTCTTCTTCTTTCTCTCTATAATTTCTCTCTCTAGAGTTTCAGTGAATTCGTAAGAAATAACGAAGGAATGAGCTTCTATTTATAGAAGAATAGAATGAATAGTAACTAATTCATGAACGGTCCAGATCGATTTACTTTTAAACGGATGGTCCATATTAAAACTTAAAGCAACGGTCTATACTGATTCACTATTAAAACTTTTAAACCAGCGATCCATATTGATTTACTATTAAAACTTTAAACTAGCGATCCATATTGATTCACTATTATAACTTCAACCAATGGTCTGAAAAATTAGCACATCTCCTCATAGAATAATATTGTACCCAAATACCCGAATGCACAATACTAGAGTGAATAGTAATCAGGTGAATAGTAACTCGTGAATAGTAACTCGTAAATAGTAACTCATAAATAGTAACTCATGAATAGTAACTTGTGAATAGTAACTCGTGAATAGTAACTCATGAATAGTAACTCTGACACAAAAAGTGTCCCGAATACCCGATTGAACAATATAACCTCTAGACAACAATTATCATCGGAATATATGTCAATTTCTACTAACACAAATAATCCCAACACAATGAAACTATCAAATTTATCTTTAATCAACACGAACTTATCCATCATTAATATCATAACTCACAATATTTAACAACCAGGTTGTTCCCAGGAAAGAGAGGGCTTTCTAATAAGGATTTCTCCCTATTAGCGCGCAATTAGGTGACCAAACCTCTCCTTGACATAACTTCTAGACATTGTAAATATTACAATTTAATAATATGAATAACTTTGTCATCTCAATTATTGATTTAATAATATAACATATAATGCAGATGATACTATGACAATAATCAAATCAATAATATGAGAGATATGATGCAGCAGTTTCTGTAGCAATAATTGAGTATAACTGAGTGACTTATCACGTAAGCATCAATGATCAATACTGTGTGCTACTATGCAACCATGCGTATTCATCGTGTACTTTTACTACTTAGGGTAGTTCAACAAATTAATTCAGTAAAACCTCCGCCGTTATTTTCATAAAATATTTTTGTCGTTTTCTAACTACGACAGTTCTTCCGTTGTGGGTCCACCAATGATTGTGTCGTCGTACGAATATTCTCCGACAAAAAGAATATTCCCCGACCAATCGAATATTTATAACAACTTGCATACTTTGAAAAATTTTCAAATACTACCCACAACTATAACACTATCTCAAATCCACACCATAATATTAAAATAATATTTCGAGAAATTTAAATCTGTATTCATAAAATCTGGGGTCTCACAGAAATGTCCTATATGATTCGATAAATGACAACCCAGTAGTCCTTGGCCAAGGCGGAATGAAATTAGAAAGGAGTTTCTAATTTTTATTATTTGGTGTTATGCATTTAAGAGTCGAAATATATATAATTAAATAAAATAAGACTTGATAGTAATTTCATGTCTTATATTTAATTGGGACATTGTATGGTGGAAGGATTGAATTGTACAGTAACTATTTACTCAAATGTTCTTTTATGATTAATGTTGAAATCTATATTATCTGGAAAGTCGTTAATCGCTAGGGAGACTTATCCCTATTGAAGAATAAATATTATTTATTTAAATAAATTAATAGTTTAATTTATTTATTTAAATAAGATTAGAATTGTTCTAATTGATTTATTCACAACCGGTTTAATATGGAGAACCTAAAAGAGTCACACAAGAAAAGGAAGAATAATTATTTAAGAAGTTAATGGCATAATCGTAATAATAAGTTAAGTATATTTAATTTAATCTATGGTGATAGAATAAATTAAATAACTTAATATTTATTATTTAATATTTTTGAAATATTAAATATAAATTAATAAGAGAGTCTTATTATTATTATTACTATTATTATTATTTAATTCCTAAAGGAGTTTGGAAATTAATTAATAAAAGTACTCTCATATAATCCTAATAAGATTAGGAAGTTAAATTAATTAAAAGAGTTTAATTAATTATCCCTAATAAGATTAGGGAGCTTAATTAATTAAAGGATTTTAATCAATTAAAATAAAACCCAATTTCTTAATTGTTAAGGAGGGCTGCCCACATCTATAAATAAGAGGAGTTTTATTATGGGTGGAGTGGTTGTTGACTTTTTCACAACAGACGCGATTCCAATAGTTGGAGAGTACGTTCTTTTCTATAGAGATAGAAAACTAGGGTTTAGCCAAACACTCATCTTCTTGAATCTTTCTTCTTTTTTGGTGGATCACCTCTAGAGGCCAAACACTTGGGTGGCTAACGTTGATAAAAGGAAGGAACCAAACCCAGTGGATTCAAGTTGAACGCGAAAAGGATTGAAAGTGAACTTGTATCTGAGGAAGCTTGAATCTTCAAGGTATGATTCTTATTCTTCATATCTTTTCGTTTAATTAATAATTGTGCATAAAGGATGATCCGGGTATATGGTTTGTAAAATTTTAAACTCTGATTTTTACACGTTTCCGATTATTTTGTGCAATTTGATTGTGTTCATGAATATTACAAACCTAACAGTGGTATCAGAGCCAAATCTTTATGCGAATTATTAATTATTTTATTTGATATGTATATTGATATGTGTTTAGAACAATTTAATTGGGCATAATTTTATTGTATAAAAAAAAGGAAAAAGCTGTAATATATTTAGGAAGTCTGTTGCAATTTCCGGTAATCTGTACATGTTTTTTGAAATTCCGTGAGCACGCGTATTATGTAAGGTACAATTGGATAGTATAATGGAATCCATATTATATATATTACGTTGATCAAAGAATTTAAAAGTGATCCATGTTTTGTCCTTTTTTAAAGCTGATACATAGCAGGATCACGTGATTATGAATCACTTATAGTATATTAATATATGATTTTCGTGGAAGCCTGTTTAAGTGGTGATCATGAATTATCTATATAATAAAACAGAGCGGCTTCAACAAACATCTGAGCTAATCTTAAGGGTCAGATTTCATTTCATAAACAAAAAAAAATGCCCAAATTAAAACCCCCTACACTACCCAAGTCTCACCTCCTTCCATTGTACTCTCCTCCAAAAAGGCCCAAATCAAAACCCCTCTTTGTTTCAGTATACCCTTTCGAAGAAGGAGAAGAAAGAAGCTCAACAACTTCATTAATGGCTTCTACCACCTACAACGACAATGACCTCTCTCCTCACCAGAAATGGTAAATCCCCTCAAAACCCAATTCCTTTTTACCTCCATTTAATCATTTTTTCATCTCAACCCAACATTTCTTCTGAATTTGTATCTGAAATTTGCTCGAAAATAGAACATTTTATCTATAAATTGGATTCACTTCTTCAACAATTAGTGTCCTTTCGTATTTCAAATTGTTTTGGATTAATTTGTGTTTAAATCGTGTTTTTTCGTTGTCAATTTATTAAGTTCAAGCTGCGATTAATTAATTTGAATTGGCTGGGAAGGAACCACAAGATTATCGTATATATGTCGGAGGATTGTCTGTTTTGGCAAAATTATGGACGCTCAGGTCCCCTCTTTTCTTCATTTTTTAGTTTTTACTTTTTATATCTTGGATGATGATTATACTTCTCCTTTTCTGGTTGGTTAATGCGTATAATTGGAATTTGGTTTTTATGTTCATAATTGTGCATCAATCCTACAAAGATTGAATGATTCCTGTTGTATACCCTCAAAATTTGGAGGAAAAAGTTTAATAAAAAAAATTTATACCTGGGTTTATTTATTATGTGATTGATATGTGTGTGTGTGTGTATATATATAGATATTTATGGGTAAAAGTATGAACTCATTTTCATTTTTGAGAGCATAAATGATTATAATTTTCTTTTTTGAGAGGTGAAAAATTAAGCTGAAAATTGAAATTTTGTTTAGTTTTTTTACCCCACTTTTTGTTTTTTGTTTTTTGTGTTGACTCAGTAAAATTTATTTTTCATTTTTTTAGATTATGTGTGATTATTAATTGTCATTTTTTGTAGAGAATTCAGATGAGATAAATGAGTGAAATTTGGGTTTGTGTTATTTTATTGTTAAAAACTGGAGAACTGTGAACCTACATGACCTGCATAGCTTTCTCAGTAATCTGCATGACATAAGGACTTTATTGTATTTTCATTTGTAAATGTATGAGATTAGTACTAAAGTGTATGATGAATACACTTTGTTTTTTGTTTATGTTATGTTGATTTAGTATATGTGCCTATGTGGTGCTGTTTTCTATTATTATTTCTGTCTCTCTTTTCTTTTTCTCCATCGCTGATTAATATATTAATTATCTCTCTTTGTTTGTGACTTTTTTGGAATGCTGGTATGAGCTTTGAAATGCCTTTAGATGGACTTTTAAGGAGCCTTGGTACGGTTGGATTACATCATTGAGTGTTATTTGTTTGATTAGATTATGTTCAATTGGTAATGTTGAGATTCTAAGTTTTGAAGTAACTTATCTATGAAGATGGTCTCTATATGTCTGAAAAGGCAGATTGAGCTGAAGGCCAGATTCATCAGAGTCTGTTCAATCGAAACAGTTCTTTTATTTTATAATAGGATCTGTGGTTTTGGCATCCATTAGGAAAGCCCTGTTATAAGATTGGACCTCCAATGTTGGGTGAAGGTGGCTAATCAGTAAGACATGTGCTGTAGATAACTTCCAAGTAATTTTTTCAAGTAATTTTTCTCTTCTAAAAATAGTTCATTGAAAAGAAGTGAAGTGGTTTGAATGATCCAGAGCTGAACCTAAGTTGTGGCATTGTTGATCGTGTCATTTGAAGTTGAATATAAATCAATTAATAGTTATAAAGGTTCTCTGTCATTTGTTCTGAGGAGGAAAAGGAAACAACAAAGGGAGTGTCCACAAATGCAGATCGTTAGTAAAAATTTATAGTTTGTTTTCATCTGAAGAGTCTAGGAGGTATCATATATGTTCTGATTAATCCATTCTTGCAACGTCAAGAGGTAGGCATAAATCTGTTGCACGATGCCAAATTGGTCAAGTAATCATATATACCAGGTTGATGAGCTACTAGGTAAAGGCATAAACGTAACCATATATAATGGACAAGTATGAATATCTACTAATATATTACTATAAATTAGGTTTCAAAATCTATATAATAAAACAGAGCGGCTTCAACAAACAACGGTCTCGATTAAAACTTCATCATCCAATGACTCAAATTTAATCTTAATTATTTCATTTCACAAAAAACATTCTCATACCTTTTCCCAATTCAAAAATTCCCAATTCAAAATTCCCCCTACAATCTGCCCAAGTCCCGCCTTATACCTCTTCCCCCTTCTCATTCCGCCTTCTCCTTATCCCGCTGTGCATTTCCTTAATTTTGAGGAGAGAGAAAGTTGTTTAAATCCAATACAAAGATTTCCCAAAATCAAGTTGCAGGGGATTCTTCATTTTTGATCATTATCGCAGAAAGCGGCAACGTTCTTTTCTCTATCTGATTTTAATTTTTGGTGGGTATTTGAAGAAGAGAGGGGTTCTTTTCTGCTGGGTTTGTGATTATGAATTGATCTTTCTTTTTCTTGCATGTTCTTATTTTTCCTGTTTCATTTTGTTTTAGTTTGAATTTTTTGTTGTTGGGAATTTCCACTCAAGGGTTTTATCTGTCTCTCTTTCTCTTCAGTATGGGTTTGATTAGCGTGTGATGGAGTACTAGGCGTGGTGTGAATATGCATCCGGTGTCCAAAATATGGAGTACTGAGTTTTTACCTTTTATGTGTACATGCCTTTTTTTTTAGTTGCAAATGGGAGAGGAAGTTGAAATTATTTGTTTCAGTCTTCTACTTATATCATAAAAAACATTCTCATACCTTGTGCACTTGGTTGGCCCAAAACTTTGCATAATTTTAAATTGATTGCATAGCTATTCTCATATGTAGCATACACGAGAATTTAACCTTTGATAAGTATGGGATAGAGTGAGGAAAACTTGAACTAAGTCCCATGTGTTTGGCATATTCTCATATGTATTTATTTCTTGCTCGATATGGAAAAGAAAAGCACTGGTAACTCATAACTCAACATCACTAACAAATTTTATTGAAAGAAACTGGTTAAACTATCCTCTTGAATTGATAGTGTTCCATGATACTTTGTAGGACCCTTAGCAATGAATATTTGAGAAGTTTGTAGTCTGCCATCAAATTGTTACTTAGACTTTTTAAATGTGTTCAACCTTAATGTTTTGAGAAATTATTTCTTATGAGTTCTATGAATTGTGTACCTTTTTTTGGGTTCTTTCTATGCTTTAGGGGTTCTCTAATAGTTGTAATCATACTTTTGCTCTTTTTGTGAGAATCATAGTGGTCTATCTTTACTCACCATGTGCATTTTGTATCTTTTATTAGGTAATTCTCTCTCCTTCATGTTTATTTTTTAATCCTTACATGATTTAGATACATTGAAAGCTATCTCAAATGAGAATGGGAAGAAGGACGAGTCAAAGGATGTAGATCAGTTTGTCGTTGCTAATGAGGATTTAACAAAGTTTTCAAAGGAGAATTAAAGGATACTGGTCAGGTCAGTAGAAATCGGCTGGTTTAATCGTTTTGATGTCATTTATATCTTCATCTCCATCTCCATCATGCTTCTTTTTTTATTATCAAAAGGAAAAATAATTTTTTTAATTATGTAAACCAATTAAAATGAGTGTCTGAGACTGTCTTAGGATCCAGAAATTCAAACAAAGGCTAAAGCTTTGAACTGAGTCTTAATGGAGAATAGCACAGTCGAACCTTCTCATTAATATCAGTTTATTCAAAATTCTAAAAATTACTTCAGGTAGAGAAAATGGGAGAGAGAAACTTATGACAGTAGTCAAATTGAGTGGTTTGTATATCATTTTTCTTTTGCTACTACAGGGGTTTGCGACCTTTGACTAAAGAATGTCATGCTACCAATCTTTTCTCAAAGAATATGAAGGTTGAGGATCAGGTAGTGATATCTTTTCTCAAAATTTTTATTAGGACCAAGTACTGGAATAATATATAAGGTGAGGAGGTCTTTCAGAACATTGCGTTGTTCATAAAGTAAATATGTGTGTGCTCATATTTCAAATATTTCGATAATTTTGACTCATATATTTCGATAATTTTGACTCATATATTTCAAATATGGGTTCTTATGTTTCGGATTTATAGTTGTTTTATTTTGACTCATATATTTCGATAATTTTTATATTTCAAATATTTTCAGGTATACATTGAAGGATACGTGGTGTAAGCTTTAAAGAATACTTAGAGTAAGCTATGAAGTAATGGGTCTTATGCTTAACATGTTTATCTATTTTCTGCATGTTTGTATATTTTTGGTTCCATATTTTGTAAAGTTAACTAATTATACATAGTTATTATGATTTTTGGGTGTGGAATGATTGTTTTTTTGGTGATTTGGATATGTATTGATTATTGTAAGTTTTGTTAGACAGGTTTAAAATTTTTTGGATATCTATTTTTAATGGGAACTCTGTCGAAATTTCTTGAAATTAGTACCAACTAGCTTGATGTTTTGGTGGTTGGATATGTGTTGATGATTGAGTATGTATTAATTGTTGTGGTGATATATGTCTTTAGATAATGTAATATTTTTCATTACGTCGTGCCTTTATGTTGTTATATGTACATCATGCACTGGCAAAGATAATGTAATTTCAAGATGGTTGTGTTCACTAGGAGATAATTCTCCTCTTAGTAGCATGTGTTTGTTAAGAAAGAGCAGTGCAAGTCCCAGATATCATATGTTGCCGCAAAATAACTCTAATTTCAAATTTTTGTGTTCATAATTTATTTTTATTTTTTTGAGAATTATACAGTGCCTTCAGGCACGGGTTATCGCTAGTATATATTAAGTGTGGACAAAAGGAAGGTGAATACTAAAAACGTGACTAGCTAATTTATATGATCCTGGACATGGAAGGATTATATATATATATATATATATATATATATATATATATATATATATATATATATATAAAGCATGTTAACAGTGGAAAATCAGATTTGATATTATTGGTTAAGCTAGTAATATAGTGGATCACGGATTCATATTGGATGAAGCAACATGAGATTTCCTTTAGATTATATATATATAATATATTATATATATAATATACTTAATAATTTTATTATTAAAATAAAAGATTTATTTTAATTTTAAAATTAAATTTCATGCTAACTAATTAGAGTTAGAATTGGATTCCATGATAACTAATTGGAGTTGAAATTGAATTCCATGTTTCCTTAAATAAAGGAGTTTATTTGTGAATAGGAAAGAAAATCTGTGTTCCTTTAATAAAGTTTTTTTTCTTGGAATTGGATTCCATAATTAATTAAAATAAATGAGTTTATTTTGATTAAAGATTTTGATTAAAATAAAATAGTTTATTTTATTCAAAATTGGATAAATTAAAATAAAAGAGGTTTATTTTGATTTAAATTTGGAATAAAATAAAGGAGTTTATTTTGATTCAAAATTAGATTTTATACTAACTAAATTTTCCCATTAAATGATATCAATATATATATATATATTGAATGTTTATTATTCATGAGATAAATTTTTTTATTGATGTATATGGTGATGTGTATGATAATAAATGAGATTGATTATGGACTATTGACCAATGTGATTGAATTTTATTTTAGTTGGATGCATGAATGTATGGGTTTTATTAAATGGGGTCTGCGTACCTCGTCTTCTCTAAATTTTTCTTAATGTAAATTCTATCTCCCTCCTATGTACTTCCCCTTGACTGCTGATCAAGATTTCTATTTATTTTAAATAGTTTTGTAATAGGAATAGTTAGAATTAATTTTGAAGACTTAGAGATTAAGGTGCAAGGAGCACTTGAAGACTCGTTTATAATGGAGCTCGAGTTTAAATGTAATAGTTATATTTAAATATTAATTCTTGCACCCCTAGGGTTTGACCTTTTGGTTCACTTGGTGGCTCTAGGGAACCAAACTAGAATAAAGTCCATAATCAATCCGGGTAGAATATAGTATTCTATATGTGCATGCTTATACTATATATATTATATATTATGCAAACATGCTTCGCATGTTAATTAATATGACGCGTATTTTATATATATATATATATATGTGTGTGTGTGTGTGTGTGTGTGTGTGTGTGTGTGTGTGTGTGTGCATGCGCGCTAAACAAGATGAGATAAATTAATAACAAACCCCTCAGATATTTTATATTAAGTCCTAAGCGTTCAAAGATATTTGGAATATCGACGTCGTAAGCCTTCAAGCATGATAAAATAATAGAGTATCAATTAATTATTATAAGTTTGTTGTGTCACCACAAGGCTTATCTTAATTCTTTGAGATGTTAATTTTATCACATTTGATGCTTATAAAGAAAATTGAACAATGTTCTTTTGTTGTGTCACCACAAGGACAATATTTTTATTTTTTGAATATATGGAGTGCTAGGTTGGAATTAACTTGGATAATTTTGATTCGGATGTGCCACCACTTGATCAAAATAATCTAAGAGGCAAAATACAAGGAGTTGCATAGTTGATGTAATTGACAAGAGTTGTCTACCTATTTATTTATATATAGTTTGTTGTGTCACACAAGGCTATATACATTTGAAATGAGATCCTTATTCTCACTAAGAAATCTTTAATTAGATTTTGTCGAACTATATAAGTGAGGGTAATATAGTTTGATGAAAATAGTGGGAGATACCAATTTAAAACAAGTCCTAATTTATTTTGGTAATTAATAAAAGAATGTATGCTAAAATGTTGTTAATTACAAATTCATTTAAAGAATTTTATAATGTCTAAATTACTATCACTGTGAAGCATATTAGATGCTATTTAACCGGACCGAATTAAATGGTTTGGTTAAGGAATTTGAGAATAGTTCTCGTGGCTGAAAAGCTATTTTATGTCCTTAATACTCCTATTCCTGCAATGGTTGCAGACAATGCCTCTGAGGAAGAGATTGCTACTTTTAGAAAGTGGCAAGATGATGCACAGTTGGCTCAATACATCATGCTCGCATCCATGAGTAACGAGCTTCAGCGTCAACATAAAACTATGGATGCTCTTACTATATTCCTGCACATCAAGTAGTTGATGGTGAAGAAAGTAGGACTGAAAGATATCAGATATCTAAGGAGCTCTTCCGATCTAGAATAACCGATGACACTATAGTACAGACACATGTCCTAAATATGATCAATTTGATTGAACAATTATGACAACATGTTTTGTTATGAATGGACAGTTGAGCCAAGATTTGATCTTACACTCACTCCCGGACTCCTTTCACAATTGTTGTGAATTTTTCATATGAACAAGCTAAAGATCAGCCTCGCTGATTTGCTTAACATGTTGAAAAATGTTAAGAGTCACTTTCCAACCAAGAAAGACCAAGTCTTATTGGTAGGGGCCGAAAGATCTTCTAAAAGGAAGAACGATTCTAAGAAGGTAAATAGAAAGGCAAAAATAAAGGAGAATAAGAACAAAACTGATATGGATAGCCAATGAGTTTGCTTCTACTGCAATAAGCCTGGACACTGGAAAGAAACTGCAAGAAACATCTTGCAGAGGATAACCAGAAGAAGCATAGTGAAGTTTCAGTTACAAATACAATTTTATTCATGATTTAAAATAAATTTTTCTTTAAGTCAATGTTCTACTTGGGTATTGGATACCGACTTTGGTTATCATAAATATAGATTTATGAAGGGACCAAGCAGAAGAAGAAAGTTAAACAAGAGACAAGTAATCCTATGTGTGGAAATGAAGCAAAGGTTGTTGCATCAGCCATAGGAACTTATTGTTTAGCAATGCCTACGGGCAAATCTATTAAGTCAATAAGTTGTTATTGTATTCATGTTCTCGTTAGAAAAATTATTTCTATTTTGTTATTGGACAATGAAATCTTTGGTATTATATTTAAGAACAATTGTTGTTCTATTTATAATAAAAATATTTTGTATAGAACTGGAATATTACTTAATAGATTTTGTATGCTTGACTTACGTAAAAAATTATTTTGCAAGTTGAACAAACTAGTATAAGAAAAGGAGATGATCTTTCAAAGAGTTGAATGTGTGTATTTGCAGAAATACAAGTGTGAATTATTTGAAAGGTTCAAAGAATTTAGAAGTGAAATAAATTGGTAAAGTATTAGGATTCTTTGATCGGATCAAGGAATAAATACTTGTGCAATAAGTTTCTAAATCATCTAAAATGGTTTTCTCACAAAGGACACCTCCTGATACACAATAATTGATTGATGTATCTGAAAGGAAAAATTGTACCTTGTTGGACATGGTGCGGTCCATAATGATTTTACCGACATTCCAGTATCCTTCTGGGATAATGCCCTAGAAATGGCTGCATATCTACAAAAAAGGTAACCTCAAAATCCGGCCACAAGACTCCATAAAAGTTATGGACAGGAAGGATTCCTAATTTGAAGTAAGTTAATATAAGGGGTTGTCTAGCTTATGTGAAAAGGTTTCAAAGGATAAGCTTGGGATAAGACTTGACAAGTACAAATTTATGGGACATCCTAAAGTAAGTTTAGGGTATATGTTCTATAATCCTACTTAGCAAAAGGTGTTTGTTGCGAAACATGTTACCTTCTAAGATAAAGGTGTTTTATCATTAAAAGGGCTAGTGGGAGGATAATAGATCTTGAAGAGTTCAAGAACTACAAAACACTATAAGTCAAATAAGAGGAAACTGTAGATAGACCTATTTTACTATAACCAAATCTTAAATCTGGAATAATACCGAAGATACCTGGGAGGTATAGTTTCATAATGGATGATGATGATGAGGTACGTATCATAGAAGATGATGATCCAGTTACATACGATGTGGTAAGAGTTGTAGACACTCAGAGAAATGGATTGAAGCAAGCTTCTCAAAAATGGAACATTCTTTTTGATGAAACAAATCAAAAGAGTTTGATTTTATCACAAATAAGAATGAATCTAGTGTGTACAAAAGGGTTAGTGGGAGCGCCGTGACATTCCTAATATTATATGTTGATATACTATGGATAAGGGATGACATACTAATGCTACAATCAGTAAAGATAAAGTTGTCTAAACATTCCTCCATGAATGATTTGGGAAGAGTATCTTAATTGGGGATACAAATCTATATATATAGATTTAAGAGGATGCTCGACTTAACCCAAGGAACGTATATTCATTTGATGCTAAAGTCGTTTAGCATGACAAATTGCAAGAGATATCTCATGTTGATGAGCCATGGAGTGTATCTCTCTTAATAGTCCCCATAGGTTCATAAAAGAGATATCACACGAGTAACTATCATGTATGCAATGAAATATACGAGACCTGATGTTGATCAGTCGTATTCTGGAGAAGTTCACTATGAGTCAGTGAAAACATCTTAAAGTACTTAACCGGCACTAAGGATGTGATCATATACATGGTGGGTTTGAATTAACACTAGAGGGCTTAACAGACTCGAGTTTTTTCAGACAGACCAAGACGACAGAAAATACACTTTAAGGTAAAGTGTTACTTTGAACGGTGGTGCAGTGAATTGGAAAGGTTCCAAACATCAAAGAGTTGTTGGTTTAGTGATAAAGACAAAGTATATACCTATAAATAAAGCTACAAGTTGATTGTTTGGATGATAAGTTCATTATAGAACTAGGAGTAATTCCTAGGTCTCATCTTGGATCTAAACATGTGTTGTGGCACTTTCACTTGATTATAGAAATCATTGGAAGATGGGAAATTACTATAGAGATAGTGGACTCTCAAGAACAATATTACATATCCATTAACTAAAGCTTATCCAACAGCAGGATAATCGTCACTTAGAGAAGAAGGGTATGAGATACCATGACGATTGGCTTTAGTGCAAGTGGGAGATTGAAAGTAGTACACAAGCCAATCATGTTTGATGATAAAGCATATACTTTGTAACAATCTAATTCATTTATTAATAAAAAGTATTAATTTATTAAAGGCTTTTAATTATCTACATGATGCTGTTTTATAATATGTGATAAACCCATAGTTTTAAGCAATGCTTTTAGAATAATGATGATGATCATTCTAATGAGATCTAAATTCTTAGAAAGCTTAAAACTAAAATAGTTCCCAAGCGTTGGATTACTAAATAGGGGATTAGTGAATCCGGATAGATTGGTATATACGTTGCTTGCTCATTGGATGAAGATGATTGATCTCATGATCATTTGTGTGGAGACACTAAAGCAAGTATGTAGGTGCTTATTAGAGAATAATTCACTGAACGTGACTAGCTAAGGAATACCTAATGGAGTTTTACTTGCCTGTCATTAGGAATTCCTATAGTGATAGTAGCACAAGTTATCCTTGGACTTGAGATTATCATAATATCTTGTGTATGATGAGTTATACTTTGACTTATTCCTTAAGACCCTTAAGGTATATCAAAGGGTATACTTGGGTATAATAAATTTTATATGAAGATAATGTATGATCAATAAAGAATCTACCACTTCTACTAAATGAAGAGAAATGTTCTATGTGATTCGATAAATGATAGCCCAGTAGTCCTTGGCCAAGGCAGAATGAAATTAGAAAGGAGTTTCTAATTTGCATTATTTAGTGTTGTGCATTTAAGAGTCGAAATACATATAATTAAATAAAATAAGACTTGACAGTAATTCCATGTCTTATATTTAATTGGGACATTGTATGGCAGAAGAATTGAATTGTACGGTAACTATTTACTCAAAGGTTCTTTTATGATTAATGTTGAAATCTATATTATCTGGAAAGTCGTTAATCGCTTGGGAGGCTTATCCCTATTGAAGAATAAATATTATTTATTTAAATAAATTAATAGTTTAATTTATTTATTTAAATAAGATTAGAATTGTTTTAATTGATTTATTCACAACCAATTTAATATGGAGAACCTAAAGGTTCACACCATAAAAGGAAGAATAATTATTTAAGAAGTTAATGGCATAATCGTAATAATAAGTTAAGTATATTTAATTTAATCTATGGTGATAGAATAAATTAAATAGCTTAATATTATTATTTAATATTTTAGAAATATTAAATATAAATTAATAAGATGAGTCTTATTATTATTATTACTATTATTATTATTATTATTATTATTTAATTCCTAAAGGAGTTTGGGAATTAATTAATAAAAGTACTCTCATATAATCCTAATAAGATTAGGAGGTTAAATTAATTAAAAGAGTTTAATTAATTATCCCTAATAAGATTAGGGAGCTTAATTAATTAAAGGATTTTAATTAATTAAAATAAAACTCAATTCCTTAATTGTTAAGGAGGGTTGCCCACATCTATAAATAAGATGAGTCTTATTATGGGTGGAGTGGTTATTCACTTTTTAACAACCGACGTGATTCCAATAGTTGGAGAGTACGTTCTTTTTCTATAGAGATAGAAAACTAGGGTTTAGCCAAACACCTATCTTCTTGAATCTTTCTTCTTCCTTGGTGGATCACCTCTAGAGGCCAAACACTTGGGTGGCTAACGTTGATCAAAGGAAGGAACCAAACCCGGTGGATTCAAGTTGAACGAGAAAAGGATTGGAGGTGAACTTGTACCTGAGGAAGCTTGAATCTTCAAGGGTATGATTCTTGTTCTTCATATCTTTTCGTTTAATTAATAATTGTACATAAAAGATGATCCGGGTATATGGTTTGTAAAATTTTAAACTTTGATTTTTACACGTTTTTGCTTATTTTGTGCAATTTGATTGCGTTTATGAATATTACAAACCTAAGTTTGGTCGAATCCTTGACATTTCCATTGACTCAAACATCTCCAAGTTTTTGTGACTAAATGTGAGACCCCAGATTTTATAAATAAAGATTTTAATTTCTCAAAATATTTTTTAATATTATGGTGTAGATTTGATATAATGTTATAGTTGTGGGTAGTATTTGAAAATTTTGCAAAGTATGCAAGTTGTCATATTATATTCGATTGGTCGGGGAATATTCTTTTTGTCGGGGAATATTCGTACAATGGCATAATCATTGGTGGACCCCACAACGGAAGAATTGTCGTAGTTAGAAAACGACAAAAATATTTTATGAAAATAACGGCGGAGGTTTTACCGTAAAAACTGTTGAACTACCCGGTAGTAAAAGTACAGTAATACGCGTGGTAGTATAGTAGCACACGGTATTGGTTATTGATGCTAACGTAAGAAGTCACTCAGTTATACTCAATTATTGCTACAGTAATTGTTGCATCATATCTCTCATATTATTGATTCAATTATTGTCACAGTATCATCTGTATAAAATGTTATTTTATTAAATCAATAATTGAGACGACAAAGTTATTCATATTATTAAATTGCAATATTTACAATGTCTAGAAGTTCTGTCAAGGAGAGGTTTGGTCATCTAATTGCGCGCCAATAGGGAGAAATCCTTATTGGAAAGCCCCCTCTTTCCTGGGAACAACCTGGTTGTTAAATATTGTGAGTTATGATATTATTGATGGATATGTTCGTGTTGATTAAAGATGAATTTGATAGTTTCATTGTGTTGAAATTATTGTGTTAGTGGAAATCGATATTTATTTCGATAATAATTGATGTCTGGAGGTTATATTGTTCAATCGGGTATTCGGGACACTTTTTGTGTCCGAGTTACTATTCATGAGTTACTATTCACGAGTTACTATTCACGAGTTACTATTCACGAGTTACTATTCATGAGTTACTATTCATGAGTTACTATTCATGAGTTACTATTCACCCAGTTACTATTCACTCTGGTATTGTGCATTCGGGTATTTGGGTACAATATTATTCCATGAGGAGATGTGCTAATTTTTCAGACCGTTGATTGAAATTATAATAGTAAATCAATATGGATCGTTGATTTAAAGTTTTAATAGTAACTTGCCCTTTTAGTTTTCCAAGAGTTATTTGCCTCTTCGGTGTTTCAAGGGTTAATTACCCCTTCGCAAATAGTAGTTGTCCCTTCAATATTACCAAGAGTTAATTACCCCTTCATAAATAGTAGTTGTCCCTTCAATATTACCAAGAGTTAATTACCCCTTCATAAATAGTAGTTGTCCCTTCAATATTACCAAGAGTTAATTACCCCTTCACAAATAGTAGTTGTCTCTTCAATATTACCAAGAGTCATTTTGACCCTTCGTTAAGATCAAGAGCCACTCTCAGTTTTTTTTATAAATAGAAGCTCATTCCTTTATTATTTCTTACGAATTCACTGAAACTCTAGAGAGAGAAATTATAGAGAGAAAGAAGAAGAGTATTCTGCTACTTCACTACTTCTATATCCAGTTTCTTTTACGATAAGGGATATTATTTGTTGTACCCGTAAGAGGTGTTATTCTTTCTTATTCATGAAGAGAACTTCTGTTATTCCATTCTTTATTATTCTGTTGGAATAACCTGTATACGCGGCATACCCTATACTTGGTGAAATCCTTATGTTATTCCATTCTTTATTATTCATTGGAATAACTTTGTATCGCCAGACACCCTATACATAACCTGTATATGTGGCATACCCTATACTTGGTGAAATCCTTATGTTATTCCATTCTTTATTATTATGTTGGAATAACCTGTATACGCGGCATACCCTATACATAACCTGTATACGCGGCATACCCTATACTTGGTGAAATCTCTCTGTTATTCCATTATATATTATTATGTTGGAATATATTGTTTATGCGAAGTACCGCATACGTGGTGAAATTCTTCTATTATTCTGTTCTTTATTATTACGTTTAATATCACATGCTGCATCTTATTTAAATCGACACTGTTCCATTATTTATTATTCCGCATTTATTATTACGTTTAATATCCTCGTCTGTAAGTGCGTTCTGTGGGACACGTTCCATATTTATTATTCTGTTGGAATAACTTTTGCTTTGTCTTATCTATCACATGCCCGGTGATTTCTTTTGTTATTCCATTCTTTATTATACTCGATTGGTTAAAGTTTTGACTTCTATACTCAATGAAATTAGTGGAATATCCTTGATATTTGCGCTTCATCCAATATCTTTTCATGAAAATATTCTTACGAGCATTCTTGAATTTTACTCTACACGTAAGTATCATGTTGACAATTTGGGCGTTATTAGTTCTGGATAAATTAATTAAATGAACTTGTTTTTATTGAATTCTTATATCATTGTCATCATCCTCATGTTTTTATTTTTTGAAAGTCATCTGTGGCCTGTAGTGCATAGATGGACTTGGTATGATTATGACCAGGGATTATTCGGTATAATCATGACCGTAATGTTATAAATGATGTGATAAAAGTCCTCATTGGCCCGTAGTGCATTGATGGACAGTTGTTGGCATGATCATGACCATTGATGAATACACGAATATCCTTGGCCCGTAGTGCATGGATAATTTTTGGTCGTGACCCTAATGAATATCTTTGGCCGTAGTGCAGGGATGATGTGGATTATTTATTAAGCTGAGTCTCAGCGATAAAGAGTGATGAAAACCCTTTTAAATCATAAAAGATAGTAGATTTTATTCTCTACTTGACTCTTTTAATGGATTGCTTGTTCCGCTGCAGTTAAACTTGATGTCTATTGTATTTTATCAGTTTAACATTGTTGAAGACTAATGATAATTTATTCTACATTATCTTAGTCATAATATTTTTTCTTTGGGCTAGTTGAGCTCACCCTCTCCTTCACTATTCTCTTGAAATGAGAATATAGGTTGAGACAGTCGGGGAGCGGAGTGACGGTCGGATGATAGCATTAGTAGTCCCTCACTATTCTGTTAAATAGTGTGACAATAAATGTAAAGAAGACTGAATTTGAGTTTGTATACTGTCTATGAGGACTCCATTGAGAATGGATATTGTCTAGAAGGCAGTATTCTTATTTAAACTCTTAGATTATGTTTTGTCGTATTTTATACGAAAGTTGTATTATTAAGTTGTATTTGATTTTTGTACCATGTATTTGGCGACTCAAGATGGGTGATGAATACCTATTTTGGGGGCGTCACAGTTGGTATCAAAGCTTAGGGATATGATCCCTGACTAAGATGTGAGATAAGAACTAGGAGGGGAGAGACGGGGAATTCCTTCGCTAGTATGACCTACCTAAGTTTATTTGTTATTTAATTGGTTGGTCAGAGTATAGGGATAATATGTGATATGTCAATTAATCCTTGTTTTGTGACAGTATTCGAAAATGGCATCTGAAAATGTTGACATAAGCAATGGAGCAAAATAATATGATCGTATCGTAGTACGAGGCTAAGTTTGCAGAGTTATCCCGATTTGCATCCCATTTGGTTGATAATGAGGATCGAATGACGCGAATGTTTCTAAGAGGTTTGAAACCCGATATACGTCAATACCTCATTTCTCATAAACTTTATTTATATTCAAATGTTGTGAATATGGCTCAGTTATTGGAGTGCGATAATGAGTTAGCACAACCAAAAGGTAACGACCAACAACAGGATAATAATCGTGCATTGTAGCGACCATCGAACAATGATAACCATCGTGGGGAAATTATCATGCGAGAATGGTAACCACTTGATTGGTAATCATGGCCAATAATAAAGTGGAAATTTCAAGAAGAGAAGGTCATTTAGCTCGATTTTGTCGTGCACCAAAGTCAAGTCTAGCTGGAACGGTGGCACCAAAGGCGGATATGGACAAAACAAAGTCGGTGGTTTCAAGAAGAGCATTTTTCGTGACTTCTCAAAAAGCGAGTAATCCGAACAAAGTTAGCACGAGTTAGTTAATTATAAATTCTTACGAAGTCTATACCTTATTAGATACCGGTTCTACCCATTATTTTATCTCTCTTGCTTGCGTTCAACATTTAAATTTGACTCCGGAGAAGTTAGACTTTGACTTATTGGTTGAAACTTCGTTAGTAGGAGCCTTCGTTACCTCCACTATTTATAAATCTTGTTGATTCAAATCGACATTTTCACGTTACCTGTCGATCTTATCTCTTTGAAAATATTTTCCTTTGATGTGATCTTAGGAATTGATTGGTTAACTACTCATCATGCTTTTTATAAGGTTGTTAACTTTTATATTCATAACCAACCTGTTATGCGAATTCAAGTAACCAAACCACTAAAGTCAATCACTGTCATATCAAGCCATAAGTAAAAAGCCCAAATCCTTTTGTTGTTGACTTCCTTGTGTGGAATGCACCAAAGCCAGACTTTCTGTAGGCGACATCGTGAATGAAGATGGCAAGTTGATAAGTATCATTATGAGGTGCTATCCAGGTTAAGGGATAGAAGTCACAGTTGGTATCAATGTGACGACCACAAATCCAGGTACTTGAAACCCGAACTCGGTTCTCCACGATACCATTTCTTTAAGCTGAATAATACTAAATAATAATACATTAGAACTTAATTTACATACATCAAAGTTTACTTCCCCAGGTGCGTGACCTTCAAATACATTCCTTACAATACTTGAATAGATACCAATACAACTATAACCATTAACTCATAATACACACTTATTCGATCAGCTTTCCTTTTCCTTTGTTCGTTATACGAGCCTTGAGTTGCTCATACATAACCGAAAACATTTAATTTAAGCAAGGATGAACATTTAAGTGCCCGAAGAAGTAATAGCAATTATATATAAGTGGAAAGAATATAAGTATTCTCTTTACATAACACTTCTACAACGAATTGAAAGTTGTGAAGTAATCAGATCTTGATAAAAATTCACATAACAACTCTCTTTCAAATTCTTTAAATTTGGCTCGCTCTACCCTTGAATAGGGTTTAAGAAACATATTATGAACATTCTTTTCATTTTCGAAAAGGTTTAGCGAATTCTATCCTCAAACCGTCATAACTTACTTAGACACGGAGGGTGATCACCCCATTGTACCTCAGTATTGATCAATACTACATAACTTGAACGAAATTCATCGCTCACTCTATCCGCTTGCAAAAAAATCTTCCCATATAGGGATGTTCATACATGCACAGTTCCAAACCCAAGGTTTTAATCTTGCTCAACAATAATATGTAATTCAACATATATATATACGGGTAATTGACAAAGGTGTATCAACATGTGAACAAATGCCATGATTATCCAAGTGGGGACACTTGTATAACCATTTATAGAAATCAATGAATGTAATATATATCCGAGCTAACATGTCGATAATCAAAGAGTACATAATGCATGGGGGATAGAATAATTACGAAACTTCTTACTCATGTCCATTGCATAAAGGAAGTGCAAAGGTAGGATACTTTTTGATTCACCGATTACAAATCTCAACTTAGGTTTTATCTCTTTATCACAACCTATCAATAATCGGATCATTCGTTCGATTAGAACAATATATCTTAACACATAGTATCGCTTATTACGATTAAGACATAGTCTAATCACATAATCACGGTGATCATACTTTTAGTTCCTATTCTATACTTGAAATATTTTTATACATTTTCAAATATCTCATCCATGCTCTTCACGATAGTCTTTTCTTTCTTTTATAATGTTCGACATTTGTCGCTGCATCGACGCGCTTTATCGGGTAAATCTTGAGTCTAAGACTCTTATTCTATACCTCAACATCTCAGTAAATATCGGACATCTTATTTTTAATCATTTTCGCAATTTCGAAAATTGAAAAATTTAAAATAATTCAAATCATCACTAAAGGGCCTATAGTGATATAATCATTACTATAGGTGTTCTTCTTCAAATTCGAACTTCATAATCGGGTTCTCAAGTCGACTAGTTTGGCCATTTATAACTTTCAAATATCTAAATCATAATTAAATGATTTAAACATTAAACAATTCCATTATCATTAATAGTTTAATTAATACTAAACTATTAATGAAACCATTGCTAAAATATAAAAGTTATTTATAATAACTCAAACTATTTTTAAAATATTTATATTACCCAAATAATTACCATTAATATTTAAATATTAATGTACTATTTATCAAAATATTAAAAGTCATCACAAATAACTCATTTACATAATCAATTCCAAGCCAAAATAAACATAGTAAACTAACTAGTTTATTAACAACACTAACTAAACTTCAAAAATTTAAACTTTAACTAACAATTAAAAATAATAACATTACAAAAATTAAATAAGAAACATACCCTAAATACTGAATTCCATAAACCTAATCATGCACTTCCACGCCAAAAAATTTAACTAATGAGATCTTTATAAAAGTTCTCCCACAACAAAGCCTTTCTCAAAAATTGGAGGCCTTATTGTTGGTGAATGAAACAAAGGCCAAGCCCTTCTATTTATAGGTTTAGAAAATGGTGAAGTTCTCAATTTAGTCGATGTGGGACTTGGTTTATACTAATTTTTCAATAGCTCACTTTGCGATTTTCTAACGCATTGCTCATAACTCCGATTAATATGATTTTTGGATATGTTATACATGGTATGTAAGACTATTTTTAAAAATACTGAATTACCCAATTCGGGTTCATTAGGTAGCCCAAACAAAGCAGGCCAAAAGTGGACGCTCATAACAGCTTTTCAATCTCGTTTCAGCTTTACCCTCTTTTCGCTAAAAACACTCATAACTCTTTCATTTTAAAACATTTTTGAGCGATTCTTGAGCCCACGCCAAGCTAACTTCTGGGATACAACTTTTATTCTTTTACCATTTCCAAATTCAACACATCAGCCCGTAAATTCCGTTCAAATGGTCTCTGCACCGCACTTGTTAGGAAGTTTTGACACTACTACTTTGAAATGTCATAACTCTCTCCTCCGATGTCGGATTTAGTCCGTTTTGGAGTCTATGGAAATCTTATTCGGTGTACTATAACATACAAAAAGACCAGAAGGTTTTTGAAATATTAACTGATCGAAACAGTGTGCCGAATAGCACATCCCGCTACGACTTTCGGTTTTGAGAAATTTGACACATTTCCTTCCAATCACCGTAATTCCCTCATCCGAGGCTCTGAATGAGGTCATTCCAAAGCCTATGGCTTCCTAACTCAGTGCACTACAACATATCAAAAGCCCAGACCTTTTAAGGCACAAAAAGTGAACGAGAATGCCCCAATTACAGATCGCCCAAAAAGCAGTTTATCATGATCGATCGACCATGTTTGACCATCTATAACTTCTAATCTATACATGATATGGACTTGATTCTTTTTGCAGATTAAAGACCACATATCGGGCTACACATAACAACTTTTGAAGAACAAAACTCATGATCGAGCAAAGAGTTATGGCCTCGACATTTGGTGAAAAAATAATGTAATTCGGTTTTTCCAACTTGCTTAAATCTTCAAATTAAATGCACTTTGATGTTATGGGTCTTTGATTTATCAACCCATATCATCAATTAACATTCTATTACACAACTTCAAACAATCAATTGCATCAAATAACATCGAATCAAAGGATTTCTAGGTTTAGTGTTCTTATACCCTTTTTGCCAAAAATTCTTGATTCTTGCTTCTGATTTGTTATGGGTGATGGTTGGGCTTTGTTTAAGAGTGTATGGGCAATCTTGTACAAGGCAATTAAATGTAATATTTAATCACTAGATTTAATTCTTATAATTTACCAATTAACTTCTATCCTTTGGTAAATTAAAACACTTATACAAGAACATCGAAATTAAACCCGTAATTAAAATTAGGGTTCTCAACGTCATCAATTAGGGTTTCTAATTGACCATTAGTGGTTCTTTAATTATCTGTGTATGTTACTAACACACGATCGTTACAGTTTCTAATTTCAACCGGTTAGGGTTATAATAATTAGGGTTTGTCCTAATTATCGACGTCATAACAATAATTAGGGTTTCTTCTAATTACCGATATTCTTATTCACAATAACTTCATATACACAAATACTACTCGTAAATATCCCATAACCGAGTTTAATAATTAGGGTTTCACATCACGGTAATATCTTTATGACCTAATTGGTCGTCGTCATTCTTTCAATATTATCTCATCACATAGACATACCATTACATAATTATGGTAATCAGAAAAATCATTATATAAATAATATAATATTATTATTCTCATCTCTTGATCACAATCCCAATCCGAGGTTTGGATCTCATATCCGACTTATTCTTCGTTACAAAGATCAATAATCAAGTTAAAATAATTAACTTAAATATTCCGAACAATTCATATAATAAAATATTTATTATATAAATCTAATTATCACTTCATATATTATTTCCAATCATGTTTTCATGGAAAATAATTAATAAAAACATTTCTAAACTACGTAAATTTATTACCATATAATTTGTGGTAATTAATAATTCCAAAATTATTTCTAATTTTTCAAGTAATAAATGTATTCGCATTTATCGTTCACTTTACTTGACACTTAGTCTCGTCATTAAATAAAAAAAAATTTATACGCAAAATTTCTTATTTATTTTATATAGAAAATCTCGGGTTATTACAATCAATGTGACGTACTATCCAAGTCTTGGATGAGGGTCACAATTTTGAATGATATTTCTATCGTTAATAAATTTCCTGACGTATTCTTGAAGACTTCCTAGCCTACCCCTAGAACGTGAAATCGAATTTTGTATTGACCCCAGTACAAAACCCATTTCTTAAACCCTTAAATATTTTTTCAACTAAAACGAACGTAACATGCGCCAAAGATGTTGGCTCGAGCTGTTGAAGATTATGATCGTACCATTCAATATCATCGTGGAAGAGAGAACGTGGTAGCTGACGCGTTGAGTAGAAGACTCATTTCGTATAACTTACAAATGATGAAGATAGAGTTAAAGACTCTAGAGACCCACATAAAGATAGCAAATATACGAGTAGAATCGACTTTAATCGATAAAGTTAAAGTCGCTCAAGCTACAGACTCAGAGCTGATAAATGTGAAGAAGAAGGTTCAAGAGGGCGTTATTCTAGAAGCAAGAATCGACGAAGAGAAGAAATCTCAACCCTCAATTTAATTGGCCCATTTGAAATCCTCGATCGAGTAGGAACTGTGGCTTATAGACTCGTTTTACCGCCAAGTATGTCGCGTGTTCATAACGTTTTTAACATATTGATGTTGCGTAAATATGTGGATGACCTGAACCACATTATTTAGAACCAGACGAGATAGCGGATGATTTAACGTATGAAGATGTACCTGTTAAAATCTTGGATAAGAAGGAGCGTCTTCAACACTCAAATATTATACCTCAAGAGTTAGAATCTGACGAGGTACCCTCACCTCTTCAGCATACCAGGTACGTACGTAAATTTTGAGGGCGAAATTCCATAAGGAGGGGAGATTGTGAGACCCCAGATTTTATAAATAAAGATTTAAATTTCTCGAAATATTTTTTAATATTATGGTGTAGATTTGATATAATGTTATAGTTGTGGGTAGTATTTGAAAATTTTGCAAAGTATGCAAGTTGTCATATTATATTCGATTGGTCGGGGAATATTCTTTTTGTCGGGGAATATTCGTACGGCGGCATAATCATTGGTGGACCCCACAACGGAAGAATTGTCGTAGTTAGAAACGACAAAAATATTTTATGAAAATAACGGCGGAGGTTTTACCGTAAAAACTGTTGAACTACCCGGTAGTAAAAGTACAAGATACGCTGGCATGGTAGTATAGTAGCACACCAGTATTGGTTATTGATGCTTACGTAAGAAGTCACTCGCTTATACTCAATTATTGCTACGATAATTGTTTGCATCATATCTCTCTCATATTATTGATTCAATTATTGTCACAAGATCATCCGCATAAAATGTTATTTTATTAAATCAATAATTGAGACGACAAAGTTATTCATATTATTAAATTGCAATATTTACAATGTCTAGAAGATCCGCTCGAGGAGAGGTTTAGTCATCTAATTGCGGCATGATAGGGAGAAATCCTTATTGGAAAGCCCCCTCTTTCCTGGGAACAACCTGGTTGTTAAATATTGTGAGTTATGATATTAATGATGGACATGTTCGTGTTGATTAAAGATGAATTTGATAGTTCCATTGTGTTGAAATTATTTGTGTTAGTGGAAATTGATATTTATTTCGATAATAATTGATGTCTGGAGGTTATATTGTTCAATCGGGTATTCAGGACACTTTTCATGTCGGAGTTACTATTCATGAGTTATTATTCACGAGTTACTATTCACGAGTTACTATTCATGAGTTACTATTCACGAGTTACTATTCATGAGTTACTATTCACGAGTTACCATTCACAAGTTACTATTCACCCAGTTACTATTCACTCTGGTATTGTGCATTCGGGTATTTGGGTACAATATTATTCCATGAGGAGATGTGCTAATTTTTCAGACCGTTGATTGAAATTATAATAGTAAATCAATATGGATCGTTGATTTAAAGTTTTAATAGTAACTTGCCCTTTTAGTTTTCCAAGAGTTATTTGCCTCTTCGGTGTTCCAAGGGTTAATTACCCCTTCGCAAATAGTAGTTGTCCCTTCAATAAATAGTAGTTGTCCCTTCAATATTACCAAGAGTTAATTACCCTTCGCAAATAGTAGTTGTCTCTTCAATATTACCAAGAGTTATTTTGACCCTTCGTTAAGACCAAGAGCCACTCTCAGTTTTTCTATAAATAGAAGCTCATTCCTTCATTATTTCTTACGAATTAACTGAAACTCTATAGAGAGAAAGAAGAAGAGTATTCTGCTACTTCACTACTTCTATATCCAGTTTCTTTTACGGTAAAGGATATTATTTGTTTTAACCGTAAGGGGTGTTATTCTTTCTTATTCATGAATAGAACTTCTGTTATTCTATTCTTTATTATTCTGTTGGAATAACCTGTATACGCGGCATACCCTATACTTGGTGAAATCCTTATGTTATTCCATTCTTTATTATTCTGTTGGAATAACTCAGTCTACGCAAAGATACCCTATACATAACTTTGTATATGTGGCATACCCTATACTTGGTGAAATACTTATGTTATTCCATTCTTTATTATTATATTGAATAACTCAGATACGCTGACATACCCTATACATAACTCAGATCTGTGACATACCTATATACTTGGTGAAATCCTCTCATTATTCCATTCTATATTATTATGTCGGAATAACTTTTGTTTATGCAAAATGTACCGCATACGTGGTGAAATTCTTCTATTATTCCGTTCTTTATTATTCTCGTTTAATATCCCGCTTGCATCTTAATTTCGCTTGACTCGGTTCCATTATTTATTATTCCGCATTTATTATTACGTCGAAATATCCTCATCAGTGAGTTTTACGGGACTGGTTCCATTATTTATTATTCCGCATTTATTATTTTGTGGAATATCCTGTCTTTATGCTTCTGCCAAACACAGTTCCATATTTATTATTCTGTTGGAATAACTCACCTGTCTATCTATCACATGCCCGGTGATTTCTTTTGTTATTCCATTCTTTATTATACTTAGTTGGTTAAAGTTTTGACTTCATACTCCATGAAATTAGTGGAATATCCTTGATATTTGCGCTTCATCCAAAGATCTTTCATGGAAATATTCTTCCGAGCATTCTTGAATTTTACTCTACACAGAAGTATCATGTTGACAATTTGGACATTATTAGTTCCTGGATAAATTAATTCGTGAACTTGTTTTATTGAATTCTTATATCATTGTCATCATTCTCATGTTTTTATTTTTTGAAAGTCATCTGTGGCCTGTAGTGCATAGATGGACTTGGTATGATTATGACCAGGGATTATTCGGTATAATTATGACCGTAATGTTACAAATGATGTGATAAAAGTCCTCATTGGCTCGTAGTGCATTGATGGACAATTGTTGGCATGATCATGACCATTGATGAATACACGAATATCCTTGGCCCGTAGTGCATGGATAATTTGTGGTCGTGATACTAAAGAATATCTTTGGTAGTAGTAGTGCGGGTGATTCGATGATGTGGATTATTTATTAAAATTCGAGTCTCAAATGATAAAAGTGATGAAAAACCTTTTAAATCATAAAAGATAGTAGATTTTATTCTCTACTTGACTCTTTTAATGGATTGCTTGTTCACCGCAGCTTAAACTGATGTCTATTGTATTTTATCGCTTTAACATTGTTGAAGACCGATGATAATTTATTCGCATTATCTTAGTCATAATATTTCTTACTGGGCTAGTTGAGCTCACCCTTTCCTTCACTGTTCTCTTCAGGAAATGAGAATATAGGTGGAACGAGTCGGGGAACGGAGTGACGGTCCAGATGATAGCATTAGTAGTCATCACTATTCTGTTAAATAGTATGACAATAAATGTAACGAGGACTGAATTTGAGTTTGTATACTGTCTATGAGGACTCCATTGAGAATGTATATTGTCTAGAAGGCAGTATTCTTATTTAAACTCTTAGATTATGTTTTGTCGTATTTTACATGAAAGTTGTATTTGATTTTTGTACCATGTATTTGGCGACTCAAGATGGATGATAAATACCTATTTTTTGGGGCGTCACACTAAACCCATTTTATGTTAAGCCTATCTGCCTATGATCATGGTGCTCCACGAGATCACATCCTTATCCAACATCCGAGTGAACACACAGTTGGCATCTTCTAAACTGCCACACTTGCAATACATATCAAGGAGTGCATTGTTAAAGATTAAATCTTGATTGAACTTCAGTACATAAACATGAATTTATTGTCCAATTTCCAACAGTGCCAAGCCCGTGCAGGCTCTCAAAGCACTAGTTAGAGCTGACTGATCAGTCGCAAACCCATATCTCTTTATTCTTTTAAATAAATTCAATGCTTCATCACTCTCATTATTCTGAGCAAACCCACCAATAATAGAGTTCCAAACCACCAAATCCCCTGTCGGCATTTCAGAAAAAAAAACCCGCTTAACATTCACCAATTCACCCCATTTCGAATAAACATCTATCAAAGCACTCCTAACAAACACATCAGATTCTACCCAGACTTAATTATACCATAATGAATCTGCCTTAGATTAGATGACTGACAACACGCTCTCAAAACAGACGAATAAGCAAACATATTAGGGCTAACCCCATCTCTAAGCATTAAAATCAAGTACTCCAACGCCTTTCCATAAAACTTAGCATTAGAGAAAGTAATTATCATTGTAGTCCAAGACACAACATTTCTTTCAGGCATTTTATGAAACAGTTCTTGAGCATCATGTAAAAGATTAAACTTTACATACATATTCAAAAAAACGTTGATGAGAAAAGTCTTGGGCTTATACCCATAAGAGAAAACATGATTGTGAACAAGTTTTGCTTCGTGAATGGCGCCGCGAGCCAAGCAACACTTAATGAGCTCCGAATAGGTGACGACATCGGCCCATATGTTCTGTTTCTGCATAGTATATAAAACGTTCATAGCTTTGGGGAGGTCTCTTTGGTAGCAGAATCTGGTGAATTCATTAATCATGCAAAGAGGAAGAATTGGAAGAAAATAGACGTTGATTAAGTGATTGTAATGGAGTGAAAATCATGGATTTCCACCGGAAATTTGAAATGGCTTTCATTTTAAATAGGTGGAATTAGAATCACTGCTTGTTTAGGGAACGGTGCCAAGAACGAAATTAAGTTAGAATACAGTCAAGACACAAGGCCAAATCGGGAGAAGATACTCCCTCGCCCCATTACAAAAGTGGTAAGAGGCGAGAGGGAGTAGATATTCTCTCACCCCATTACAAAAGTGGCAAGAGGCGAGATCCTCTCCCCATTGCACAAGTGGCAAGAGAGTGGGGACTTGTTGAGAGGTCTTATCCCGACAAACCTAGGACCCGAGTCCCTAACGATCTCCGAACCTCCCTAGGGGTCCCGAGTCCTTAGGAGGCCCTGAACATCATTTCATTGCGATTTCATGCTGCTGAGGCTTATGATTCCCGCCATATTAGGAGACAAATCATAACACATACAAATCATAATATCATACTATATAAATACAAAGGAGGGCGTCTTATATGTTTTTTTTATGCTTACCCTAATGTCCTCACATTACCAATCTCTACAAATGCTTACTGACTTAATTATTAAAGACGGATTCGGAGGTCTACCCTATGCGTATTCATTTCTTTTCAGGTATCTCGGAGCACTCAATTCTGATGGTTGAACCGACCGAAATAGAGCATTATCACTGCAATTATTATTGGATTATAATCATTTTAATTCACTAAAGATGCTAAACTGCACTCGCTTCTGTAAAAAATTTGTATCTTTTCTCTCTCCCTAATATGGGTGTGTACTAATAATTTATATAAAGAAAGTATTATATGAAAATAAAAAGAATAAAAATACTGAGATTATTAATTAAGCAATACCCCACCCTACCAAAAAAAAATTGAGTCAATTTCTAAAAATAATATATATATATATATATATATATATATATATATATATATATATATATATATATATATATATATATATATATATATAGAAATGATCCATAAAGATCTATATCTTTATGGGATAAAAAAAAATGGCGTATAGAACTCTAAACCACATGTTTTATTGATGAAAGGCTACGATCAGAGTTGAGTATACATCGTCCGCTAGTATTACTAGCGGACGTTTAAATCAAAAATTCTGGACGGTTATGCCCCCTTAGCACTTAGTCAAGAGAAATGCACAATAGACGAAATTATAGACCGTACAGAGTCCGCTAGTAATACTAGCGGACGGTAAAAACCCACAAAACCCACGACTGCTTCCTCTGTATTAACTCATATCTGCAATTCTGATCAATTACAACACAGTAATTTAGCACCAATTACAACACAGTAATTCACTTCACTTGCAATTACAACACAGTTAACTATTCCAAGAGGAGAAAAACAAGAACTCCGTCTTCACATGATATAAACTTTCAAATTCCTACGAACACAAACTCCTTTGTAATAACAGTTTTAATTGGGCATAATATTAATTTTATTCATCCCATCAACAAGAACTCCTCTATACTAACTGATACAATCCAAATCAAATACAACACAACTAACATATTGTTCACAATTCAATTACAACACAATTTGAATTGATTACAACACCCAGAATCATAACAAGATAAAATTCCAAATTATTCCAAATTTTGAGAAGTTCATGTACATCAACAAAACATTCCAAATACATCAAAATTTCCAAATCTTTCCAAATCAACACAAAATATATAAAATTCCAAATTCTATATACTCAAATATATCAAATTTCCAAAGGAGATCAAATCAAATATATTAAATCCAAAATATTCCAAAACAAATAAATCCAATTCCAAAATATTCCAAATCAAATAAATTCAATTCCAAATCAAATACAACACATCCTATTCCAAATAAATATAATAAAATTTATTCAAGTACATAACAAAATTATATTATACAATATGCTACTATATTAGGAGATAGATGGAGTACCATAGTTAATAAATTTTTTGCCCTACCAAGGTAAACAAAATATTATAGCCGCCTTCAATTGACATCAAGGAAGAAAATCACACAATTAATCAAGCAAGTCATCGCACCTCAAATCGTCGTGGTAAGTTTAGAATTATGGCGGAAGATATATTTAATTCTAGTTCTTCAAATTCTTTTCATGATAATATTGACATGGATAATATTGGTGCTCATAACATGAACCAATCGCATATTAATGATTCAAAAAGTCCATACGAAGGTCAGATTTTTTCTACTATCCAAGAGGCGGAAGAATTTTACAGAAACTATGCACGAAGTAGTGGATTTGAAATAAAAATTGGGGCAAGTCATAAACATGCCCGCTCCAACAATTTGTCCAACAGACTTTTTACGTGTACCAAAGCAAGAAAACTGATCGAAAGAAAGAAACATGATGTTGATGAAGCTGAAGGTAGTAAGGTCAAAAGAAAAAGGGATTCAATAGGTCGCACGATGTGCAAAGCTAGAATGTCTGTTGTTCATCTACAAAAGGAAGATACATGGAAAGTTTCAAACATTGAGTTGACTCGCAATCATGATTTGGTTACTCCAAGCAAGAAAATTTTCATTCAAACACGGAAAAATATAACTCATGTTGCTCGAACTTTAATCGAAACTTTAAACAGCACTGGAGTTAGGCCAAGTACAATGATGAATGTTTTTAGTGAAATAGGAGGAGGGAGGGAAAATGTTGGTTTCAGTGATATGGATATTCGGAATATTGTGCGAGATTTAAGACGTGACACGATAGATTCTAACGATGCCCAAGCAGCCCTGCAGTATCTCAAAAAACTTTCAGTGGAAAATCTTCTACTTTTTTACGATATCAAACGAGATGAAGATCATCGTATCGCATGCATTTTGTGGATAGATTACCGATCAATGATAGCTTACAAAAATTTTGGGGATGTAGTGACATTTGATAAAACTTATTGGACGAACAAGTATTCCATGCCTTTTGTTCCATTCACTGGGGTAAATCACCATTACCATTCCGTCTTGTTTGGTTTTGCACTGATACAGGATGAAATGGAGGATACTTTTGTATGGGTCTTTGAGACTTGGCTTAATCTGATGAGCAATAAGGCACCTACATTACCATTATAACCGATCGAGACAAAGCCATGACCAATCACGATTGCTAGGTTCTTCCTGAAAACACACCATGCACTTTGCACATGGCATATTAGTAACAAATTTCCAGAGAAATTGCATACATTGTATGACGCGTACCCTACATTTAAACATGATTTTAACTGGTGTGTGTATAAATCATTGACTGCTGTGGAATTTGAGGAGCGATGGGAAAAGCTGATGACAGATTATGAACTGCATGACCATGATTGGCTACAATCACTCTATGAGGTTAAGCACAAATGAATTATGGCGTACACAAAGAGTTTTTTTGCAGCGGTAAAGACGACTACATCCAAGAGTGAGGGGATGAATAGTTTATTCGATGAGTATGTCATTGCGGCAACGAGTATAAAGGAATTCATCGTAAACTCAGAAAAAGCCATTGAGAAGCAGATATTGAGAGAGAGACAAGCTGATTATGCAACCTATCATCGGACTAGAACTATGACTCTTGAATCACCGTTGGAAACACATGGAGCTGTTGTTTATACAAAGGAGATGTTTAGACGCTTTCAGATTGAGATTGTAAAATTCCACAAGTACATAATGAAGAAACTTCAACATGTAACAACATCGGATACGAAGTTGTACGCAATGTACAAGACAAACGCCATCGAAGAATCCAACAGGTACTTTATTATTGTCAGTAATGTTCAAACTGGAGATATACAATGTAATTGTCAAAAATTTGAACATTCTGGTATGCTTTGTAGACACATTATAAGGCATATGATTGCAAAAAGTACTACGCAGATACCGAATAAATACATTTTAAGCCGCTGGTGTAGAGATGGTAACAAAGTGAACGTTGAACTACCAAAGATTTTGAATGAGATGTCCAACTACGAGGAGTCTCAGATGATGCGGTACAATTATTTGGTCACACTGCTCCTACGATTAGCTTCTACGGGATCATGCTCCATTAATGGTTTTAAGCATGTTGTACAGTTGTGCATTGACAATCAACCCATCGTTGAGAAGTTTGACCCCGATGAAGTTAATGTAAATGGCGTGCCAAAAATTTCAATAGATGATGATGAGGCCGTTCAAGATGAGCCGTTATTGGATCCTATTTGTTCCCAAACAAAGGGGCGCAAGAAAGCTTCAAGAATAAAGAGTGGGATCGAAGAGGCTGGAAGTCGTAAACAATTGAGAAAGTGTGCAATATGTAATATGATGACCAATTATGATAAGCGGAACTACTACAAAGTTTTGGGACAAGATAAGTTGGGTTGAAGTGATATTTATATTTGCTTGTATGAATATTAAATTTTTGTTTTCTTAAATTCTTAAATTGTCAGATTGTTTATCAAAGGATTCAATTTTGAGAAAAGGTAAGCTGGGCTGGGCTCAGTCATTTGATTTTGTGATTATTACTTTTGATGGCTGCGAAAGTCAAATTATGTATAAACCATGTTCAACTAGCTAGGTGGGTGAGGATAGGAATACTAAAATCAGCATACACGGATATAACCTGTTGTATTTCTACAGTTACAGCAGGCTTGAGATCATCATCACCAATTGAAGATGTAACCTGTTGAAAGAGAAGAAACAGTTAATCCTTGAAAGAGAACATTTAACAGAACAATTCTCCAGAAACAGAATACTTCTCCAGAAACATTTAAATAAAGCATACCTGGAATGTATTTCTCATTTACTGCATCCATATGTATTACTGCAATCATATCACAATTCTCATGTTGGAGCAGACCTGGAATGTATTTCTCATTTAGATAAAGCATAAAAACTGGACCAAGTACTAGAGAAAAATAATAAATATATCCATTAAATACAATCACAGCGTGTTCAGAGGAATGTCACATGTTGAAACCACCAGCAAGTTGGAAATATAACATCAAAAATTATATTTATTTACATCACACATAAAAAGTGAATCAATTCATTAAATCTGAACTAGAATAGTAATAAGTTCTCATCCAGAACATAAAACTAGAATATAAGGATTTTACACTGGCACCATGGGGGACTTGAACCTGGTAAAACTGAGAGCTGATAACTGCTCCTAGACAACTTCATTTGCCTGTTGTCCGACTGAATATAGGAGTCCCCTAAACCAATAACACCATACCAAGAAAACTCCAAAAGGCAAGAAAAAGAGAGAACATATGGATAGTACTGCAGTCTGCAGCTAATCCTGTTAATATGAAACTACTGCAGTACATAAGCTATAAACACTTAGTTGCACAAAGTACAACTGCCATAGACATTTCATACAAATGTCAAGTCTGAGCTAGAATGCTGTTGGCTTAAAATCTTTTTGCTTCCAGTAAGCCTTACTTCAAATATTAAATGATGCTACAGAGTAGAAAATAATTACATTAAATGATGTTGGTGACAAAATCATAATCCATCAAGTACAATTTCATTAAAAACATGCAAGTCAAAGAAAATAAAATTAAAATCCATACATTAACGTATAATAATGGAATCATTTTGAAACTATTCACCCATCTTTATAAAATAACGTATTACGACAGTTGGTCAAATGTACAATGATTACTCTTCACCCACATCCGAATCTAAAGTTTGGTCGATACAAAGATATTTTAAAGGAATATCCCTCGCCTTGCACATCCTAAGCTCATGTCCTATTCTAAATCTAAAGTTGTAAGCCTCGGTTCCTTCATGATGTTTATCCGGTGCAAAAAGAAATCTACGTATTTTGCAACATAAACGCCACAATCGTCTGAATTCCATTGTCTCGGCCTACTGATGCAGACTTCAACTTTCAGCTTCGATCTTGGCCACTTTGCTTTAGGATTTGCCATACGAAGCAATAAAGGAATTAACTCCACCTATAAACCATAAAACAATCATTTGATACAACCCTCATATGTTTGCATGATGAAATGAAATATAAGTAATATATTAATGAACTCACCACAACACCAAAGTAGCTTTGGTATAATTGGGACAATGGCATTAAGGGTTTGTCATCATTAAGAGGATCAAAAAGCATTATTTTCCACTTGTTAACACTCCAAATAAATAGGCAGAAATGATTGTTGCTTTCGTTGATGAATGGAACGAATATTTAATCACACTCATGAACTGGGGCACCAACTGGAGGATTGATGTAACTTGTTAAAAATTTGAGTGTTGTTGATTTGCTTACTCACTCCGGCACTTGGTAAGAATTGGATGCCCAAACCCGCAAAGTACGTTGGCATGAAATAAAAGGTAGCCCATCGCTGGATTCCTTCACTCCTCATCTTAGCTTCTCTGTCGCTCAACAACAACAAATATGCATCCAATACATGCGCCCATAACCAACCATTGGGTCTCAGACAGTTCACATCCTTAAACTCTAACTTGTATAGACCGCTTGGATGGATATGAGGAAAGTATGACGGGTCGGTAGTTGGACTAAACCAATAGAGATTTAACCAAGTGATTTTCTCAATCTTTAAATACTTGACAAGGTGTGTGTGCTTTGTTCCCTCTCTCCTTCTAACCGGCAATTTCCTACTGTGTTGAGTAGGAGGAGCAAGGCTACCCTGAGTTTCTTGAACTGTAGGCTGAGGTCCCGTCATGTCAATATCCATTTTTCCAACTTGGGCTTGTGTTGGATTTTGTTCGGCTGGAACCCCTTTGTAATCATTCATGAACGACTGGTACAGTGTATTGAACCATGACTAGTACATGGTTCTTAACTTAGCTGGCAGATCAATTGACATAAACTTCACAAATATAGCTTTTGCAGTCTCAATCTAAAATTAAAACAAAAACAAAAATTATATTAGTAAAATAAGGACATCAAATTATAACACAGAAACATGTATAAAAATTATAACTTTAAAAACTTACAGTGTTTACAGCCACATATTGGTCAATGAATACCCGTGGCTCGTAATCTTCCCCTTGACGCCTAAATGGTCGAGGATGGTGTATCCGTCTCCGAGTAATTTCTCTGTACTATGTCATGTAATCCTCAGTAGATATCTGCTGTAAACCCTCCAACACTTGCCCTTCTACACTCTCCATGTAGGCCTCCCACAACTTAATATAACTGGCCCTATGATTTTCATAATTTATTCTCTCAAAAAAATTATGTTCCGTCCTCAACTCCACCATGTTTTCAGCATTAGATGGATATGACTGCAAATATCCAAATTGCCTCATAAATCTGTCAGGCATTTGGAACTCAACAATGTCGTAATGAATCAAAGGTAAATGAGCGGCTCCACCTAACCTTGCCTCAAAAAAGTCCCAACCCAAACGTGTGTCAAATATCTGATATGGACGCCACACCCAATCTGTTTCCAACATGTCATCAATCTCTCCTTGGTAAAACACAAGATGGTGATGTGGATTTTTGCGGCGCTGATATTATTTAGAATTTGGATCAAAAGAAGAGTATGCCCATGATAGTGCCCTAGGTATCAACTTCTGGGAATTAGGCCTAGGGGTAGGACGACCAATGTTGAACCTTTCGTTAGCCCACATCATAAGCAAGGTTGCACATCCTGCAAATTTTTTTGTTGTTTTCCGAGTAGCCTCATGCAAACCCCTATACAAATGCCCTAAAACTGCTGCCCCCTAAGCATATGTAATAATGTCTTCCAATCTTTCCAATAACAATAAATACCTAGGATGCATAATATTTTTACTCTTCGTAGGAAACAAAATAGCGCCACACAAATACAACATGTATGCCTTAGTGTGTTTTTCCACATCATCTGAAGTAGCATCTTTAGGTAATTGTCCATATCTATGTCTTAACCAAGGAAAACTTATGCCCCCCATTTTATAGCACTGTTCCCAATCCTCTACTGATATTTGTTGCCCAAAAACCCTTACAAAATAGCTTTTGGGATGTTCTAGTTCTCCGCAAGTCAAAGGTTTTCCTAATATGGGCAATCCGAATATAAATCCAACATCCTCTAAAGTAATTCCGACCTCTCCACATTTTCAGTGAAACGTATTTGTTTCACTCCTCCAACGCTCAACAAAAAGCAGATACAAGAGATGCATCAATCCTTGACACTACATCTTGATGACAAAATATACCGAAACCTAATTGTTCCAGTAGATATTCTTGCTGTTTAGTCAAGTTTCATTCAATCAATTTTGCAGACATTTGACAAATTTCTAACACACCCCTATCCTACAAGTTAAACAGAGGATACATACATAAATTGTCAAAATATGAAAGTTTTTTACAAGATTTAAAGAAAATTTTTTAATATGGGACAATAAACTTACAATATTTTGCTATAAGTCAGAAGATACATGATTTTCTTGGTCCCATAAGATATCTGGATCAAAAGGTCCTGGATTGATATCCATATCTAACCAAAAAATTCAACACAATGTCAAGTATAGCACAATTTATAAAAATTCCAATAAAGAGGTAAATGGATAAGGAACAAATCTTTGAGATTCTAACTATTTAGGATCAAAATAAGTATATAGTATAACTCACATTTTTACATATGCAAACACTACAAATATGCTTAAAATCTAACCATTTAGTCTAGTTTATCAATTTCATTTCATACTCACGAAAGACAAACATATCCAGTCAGTTCCTACTTCATATCTAAGTTTTAGGCTCTTATATGAAACTAACAATAGTAGTATTTGGCATAAGTAGATTGCACAACTTCAAAACTTTCAGGAAAATAAAAAATAAAAAACTTTAAAAATTAAAATTAAATGTATCTGTTTCCAACAGATTGCAACAAATAAAACTTAAGAAAAAGCATAGAAAATAAATAGGATGAAACTAGGGTTCAAGCGAATTAATTGCGAATGGCATCACCTTCAGATTTTGGAGATTAAACTACAAACTTACCTGTGAAATCTGTGGTGAAGAACAAGGTTCCACTTAACGAAATTAACCACGATTTGCAGATGACCACTTCTAGGGTTCTAGTATGCTCATAGCAAAATTTACAAAGATTGCGGTACGATTTTGTGAAATTGTAATGATTTACGAGATGAGGATTGTGGCCGCTAGCATCGAGACTTCACTCGCTTCGAGGATTCGCCCAATTTGCAAAGAAGGAGCGATTGCAAGCTTCCGGTTTGTTTCACCTTGTGTCGATTTTTCCCCAAATATTTTGTTTAATCAAATCCGCTAGTATTACTAGCGGATTGTATAGTTAATTCTTGTACTTTTTGGCGAGTATATTGTCTCTGTCTTGGTCTATTGGAGGGGCACAAGTGTTCGGATTTTATACTAATTACGTCTGCTAGTTTTACTACCGGACGGGGAGTTGAAACTTTTGATCCCAGCCCTTCATCAATAAAACGTGTGGATTAGAGCCTATATGCCACTTTTTATCCCATAGCATATAGATGTTATGGATCGCTCCCCTATATATATATATATATATATATATATATATATTAACGCCAAGATCTTTCCACGCACCTCAATCACGTAAAAATGCGTCCAATCTTGCACAGTAAACGAGTCAATACCAGAAGCTTGACGGCTTGGACCGTCGAGGGAGAGCTCCGGCGTGAGAGTCAGTATAGGACGATACAAAGATAACAATGGAGGTGATAAACTCTAGTGTTTTGATAAGAGAAAATATCAGTTACCTCAACTTGTCCTATGTCCGGTCCTCATATACTCCTTCTCTTGTTTTGCATGCAACCGACCTGCTCTGGCTCATCTAGAAAGAAACTCAAACAGTAAGATAGGTAAAACCGGAAACCCAAATTCAACTAAGTTAAGCCCAATCAGTACCAAAACCAAAACCGGATGCTATCTCTCTAAATTTATCATTATAACCCATAATAACTGCGTCGGCCTTGCGTTTCGTGAGTAACTGAAGAGACAGCCACTATAGAAACCCTTTTGCCCCCAATTTTGACAGCTTTACCAGCTAATTTGAAGTTCAGAATCCTTGAGCTCTCGCCTTCTTCATTTACTTCCTTCTCTCACTGCAAATCAAAATTCATGGCTGCTCCAGATTCCGGCAAAGAGGTTCCCCTCTCAATAACTCCCTTTTCTGCCATTCCTCCTACCCAAAGTCCTACTAAAGTGGCTTCGGGTTCAAACCCCAAATCAACTGCTACACCAAGTAAGAATCCAACACCAAAACCCCTTCCAAATCCTTCCGAGTTCTTCAAGAATGAAGAAAAATTTCTTCACGCCAATACTCCCTCTTCCTTATCTGAGAATGATATTCGCATTACCAAAGAGCGATATCAAATACCAGATACCCACCATCTGAGACGACCTTCTTCTACTGACAGGATATATCAATGTCCAGATGGGTGGACAGCTATGCCTCTTACCCTCCTGGAGAAAGGAGTTCTCTTCCCTCTTCATGTGTTTCTGATTACTTTATTAGGGTTTATTGGTGTTGCATTCGCCCAACTCGTCCCTAACTCTTACATCCATATCCTCGCCTTCATCGCCTTCTACCACGAGGTAGGAGTTGCCCCTACTCTCGATTTCTTCTTTTCCGTCTATACCATTAGCAAATCCCGTGAAAAGGGATTTAAGGTAATAAGTAAACAATCCCCGAAGTCTGGTGAAAACTTTGAAAGACGATCCTTGATATCCACTCCTTCAAGCAACAAAGGATGGCATAAGGAATGGTTCTTCGTCAAAGGCCCGGAAATCACTTCTCTTTCGGATTGGACTACCCTGGATAAAGTCTCTGCAGACTTTGGCGACATTCCAGACGAGTACATTAACGAAATTATAACGCTTATAGAGAATTTTGCGAAAAAGGAATGGAGCTTCAGACTCCTAACCAAGCAAGCATGGTTGTATGACCACAAACGTAAGTCTCGAACTCCATTGTTGTACAAATTTTCAAATATTCAATAATAGTTAATCTGAATGATTGTTTCTTTTTCTTTGCAGTATCTCTGATTAAGCCGCCTCTTCTGATCGAAGAGACCTCGAAGCTTTTTTATCTGCCCAGTCGTATGAAACTGCAAATGAACCCCCAACTGCCAAACCTTCAACTTCTGAACCCCAGGCCGCTGAAACACAAACCACCAAACCCACTACTATCGAAGAATCCAACCAACTTCGCCGAAAGAAAAGAGCCGCCTGAAAAGCCAAACATGTCCCCACTCCACTCTTCAACGAATGTCTTCTTGATATACCCCTGGAAGAACGGACCCTAGTCCTTCGTACCAAAAAGAGGAAAATCAAAATAACTCCCTTTTTTGCCGAAGAACTTCGAGTACCTCCTTCTGAAGCCTCTCGTCACCTGTAATCCCGGTTGAGATCAATGTTTCTGATGACGAACACGAAGAACAAGTTGAGCCCTCTCCATCTTTTATTCGCAAAAGAAAACACCCTAACGATAGCCAAACCGTTCCTCCACCTAAACAGACAACAACTCAACCCCCACCTCCTCCTGATCAACCCATTCCAACCTCGCAGAGGCCTTCTTCATCTGAAGCCAAGCCTAAAGCTGTGGCTTCTCCTAATTTATGGCCAGATTTGAATGAGAGCTTCCCCTTTCATCTTTACAATTCCTTCATTCATGATACCGATGACCATCGGTTCGGCAATAGTTCCATCATGGACCTGATTGACGAAGGGATGAAGTAACAAGCCAAAGTAAATTGTCTATAACTTGTTTACTTGGGATTATGTATATCAATCCAAAATTAACTGATTAACTCTGAATACTTGCAGGCAAACGGTATCTTCAGGCGCCTTCGTCAAAAATATAAAGAAGTTGAATCTGAAGAAGATTCCGCCCGAAGAGAAAATGTCATACTGAAGTCTACACTGGCTAAGGAAAGAAGTGAACACGGTACCACTCTCTTCAACAATGAGTGCCTGTGGAGGGATCTTGCCAAACTAAAAGAGAAATTGAAGACACCGATGCCACTCATCGAGCCACTGTTGATATGAATGTTGACATAATTCAGAGGAACGAGGGTCTGGTGCAGAAGAAGGAAGCTCTTGCTAAGGCTAACCAGAGCTTAGCGAAGCAAGTTAATGATGTTCAAGTTAAAGAAGAAAAGCATCTGAAACGCCGTCTCAAGCTTGAAGAGGAACTTTGGGCACTCGAAGATCTGGGTCCGCCCCTAACGGGAGAACTTCGTAAGGAGATTCAGGCAGAGTATCGAAAGTCAGCTGAGTTGAACGAGGAGATCGTCCATATGTACTCTGAAGGATATAAAATTTCCCGAAGCAAAGGCAAGGCAAAGATCATTGCGGCTTCGGTAGATCAAACTCTTCTGGACTCTTCAGATGATGAAGATGAAGATAATGCCTGAAGATGACTTCCTTCAATCTGTTTAACTTTAAAATTCTTTGTAAAAATTTCTATCTTTTTGTAATCAGTTCTATGTCAATGAAATGATATCAACTTTTCATCCTTATTACTCCTTTGTAATCGTTTCTTGTCAATAATTCTCCATCAATCAACTTGAAAAATGTACAAGCTCTCTTTAAACTTAGCTTGAACTGTTAGTCAACAATCAGGCAAACTAAACAACAAGTAAGACCCAAGTAATAATATAATCTGAACTCAACAATTCAAATAAAATCAGGTAATAAAGTAATGTAATACTTATTCGTTACCGAAGTGTGAGACAGATCTGCAATAGCCCAATTCGCCACCTTTAAGACGAATTGATCCAACTGAACCTCCGAACGTGCATGTTCACCATTTTCATAGCGAGGTAAATCCAACCGAACCTCCGAACGCCAAATTATTCTCCATAAAATTTATTTCGCCATCGAATGGTCGAATCATCCTGTTCACCATTTTCATGGCGAGGCAAAACCAACTGAACCTCTGAATGCCAATTTATCCTCCATAAAATTTGTTTCGCCATTGAATGGTCGAATTAGCCTGTCCACCATTTTCATAGCGAGGCAAAACCAACCGAACCTCCTTACACCAATTAACCCCCGTAAAATATATTTTGCCATCAAATGGTCGAATAAGTCCAACTGAACCTCCGAACACCATTGAAACTCCATACGTGCCTGTTCACCATTTTCATGGCGAGGCAAATCCAACCAAACCTCCGAACACCAATTAAACTCCATAAAATATGTTTCGCCATCGAATGGTCGAATCAGCCTGTCCACCATTTTTATGGCGAGGCAAAACCAACCGAACCTCCTTACACCAAATAAACAGAATTCCATTGAATAGAACACCATTGGAGAAAAAACTTCTTTTATTGATGATGATTAACACAATTACGATCTTTTGTACATTGATAATGTCTTTACTGAAAATACTTCCGTAGCCTTCCAGCATGCCAAGTATTCTTAATTTTAGATCCATCTAATGCTCTCAACCGATAGGTCCCTGGCTTCGGTACTTCAATAACTTCATAAGGCCCCTCCTAGTTCGGCATCAGCTTTCCCAAATTCTGAAACATAGAAGCTTCGACTTCCCTTAGAACGAAATCTCCCACTTCAAACCTTCGAAGCTTTACCCCTTTGTTATAGTGCTTAGCTACACGGCGCTGATAAGCTTCCAACTTTATCAAAGATGCCTCTCTAACTTCTTCCAATAAATCCATGTTGACTTTCAGCTCTTCGTCATTGTATATCTCCTTAAACTGACTAAATCAAAGACTTGTAGACCCAATCTCCACAGGGACTAAGACATCAGTACCATAAGCTAACCTGAAAGGTGAATCTCTCGTTGTAGTCCTCGTAGTAGTTCGATAAGCCCATAATACACTAAGCAGCTCTTCTGGCCATCTTCCCTTTGCCTCATCTAGTCTTCGCTTAATTCCATTCAAAATTGTTCTGTTGGTTACTTCAACTTGTGGATGAGCTATCGAAGTCCTTCTATGCTGAATCCCCAATTTCTTCAAAAATGCTTCAAACTTTGATCCCACAAACTGGCGTCCGTTGTCTGAGATTACCACCTTAGGAATTCTGAAACAAAACACTGTAGATTCCTTTAAAAACTTTAAGCACTCCTGCTCTATTATCAAACTAAGTGGCTTCACTTCCACCCATTTGGTAATATAATCAATTTTTACTATAACAAAACTGATCTAACCTTTCACTTTCGGCAATGGACCCAGTATATCTACCCCCAGACAGCAAAAGGTGTAGAAGATAAAATCGAGTATAGCTCTTCTGGTGGCTGATGTGGGATCGGACTATTCAGCTGGCACTTCTGACACTTCTTCACATACTCAGTAGCCTCCTTAAAGATTGTAGGCCAATAGTATCCTTGCCGGAGTACTTTGTAGGCTAACGACTTTGCTGCCATGTGATCGCCACAAATGCCCTCATGAACTTCTGGAAGAACATAATCAGCCTCAGAAGGAACCAAACACTTCAATAACGGAGATGAAAAAGCTCTTCGAAAAAGATCACCATCAATAAACACAAAATTGGCACTTTTATACTTCACCTTTTTAGCCAACATATGATCCGAAGGAAGTATGCCATCTGCCAGATATTCTAAGTACGGAATCATCTAGCAATTAGAATGCTCTACACACATCATTATATCATGTTGGATACTAGGTTGTTGTAAAGTCTCTAAATATAATGAACCATCAAAGGTGCTTACTTCAGTAGTATCCAGCTTTGACAACGCATCGGCAATAAAATTATCATTGCGATCAACCCCCTAAAACTCATAAGAAAGGAAATATTAAATATGATCCTTTAATTCTGCGAGATACTTAATCATTCTTGAACCTCGAGCTTCATATTCTCCTAAAATCTACTTGACGACCAACTGAGAGTCACTGTAGATGATTAATCTTTGAACTTCGAGACTCTTTGCCAGTCCTAATCCTGCTAGCACCACTTCATACTCTGCCTCGTTGTTTGTTACTCTGAAATGAACCTGATAGCCTGCTGCACCTTGAATCCCTCTAGACTCAACAACATAATACCCGCTCCACTAATGTCCGAAGTAGAAGATCCATCTCCATACAACGTCCACAAACTCTGATTCTGCCGAAGTACTACAACTGCTCTATCAGACTCCTCAGTGATAAGTGGATTTCATATCCACGAATTGTTGTCCATTTCACGCTTAATTATTGCTATTTTCTTGTTTTCATGTTCGTTTTTATTTGTTTTGTGTTCTTTTATGTGTAGGGTGGTTGTTGTGGCATTTAATGAAGAATTGGAGTCATTTGGAGCATTTCTGGAAGTAATCATGAAGTTAGCAAAGTCATCTGGAAGAATAGACCTCACGGGCGACCCTTTTGCATATATACACTTCACGGGGTGGGGTCTTCAACAAAGAACTAATGTAAAGGGTGCTCAAGTGAGCTCTGCTTTAGTCTTGGGGGTCTCATTGAACTGCTTTTTTTTTTGTTTTGAACTCTGCTGGGACATAAACTCTAGCATTTGGATGACAAGGGGACTCTATTGGGCATGGAATTAACCAGAAAAACGTGTGTTGGATGTATATTACTCAATTAACAACAAATTAAACAAGACAGAAGGCATAATACGAAGATCAATTCGAGTTTTTCACAGCAAGCTTTGGAGGGAGATTTTGAAGAGATTTTTGAGACGATTGCAGATTTAGGCTACGTGAAGGGTGTTTTTCACTATTCTTCTTCTTAGTCTTTTATTTGTAATTGAAAAAATGTTATCTTTGATTTATTCAGTTGTTATTTCATTTATGATGAACTAATTCACTTTTTAGGCTTATGGTGGATCCTTAAGTGAAACGATGATTTTGTAAACTTTGATTTCCAGTTCAATAAGCTATTTTCCAGTTTATCTATATTAATTTGAGCTTGAATTTATGAATTGCCTGATCAACAATTCTTTATGGATTTGTATGGAAATCGAGAGAGGATATTCGAATCTAGACTTAGTTAATATAACATGTCTTTATGAATTTTGTGAATAGCAGAATCTTGATGAATGTTAAGGTAGAGATATACTTGGCATCGCATGTAATCGGATAGAGAACTTAATCTTAAACCTTCTTTAATTATAATTCACATTGAGATATAGTGAGTTAGTTGATTAAGGTGTTTAACTTATTTCTATCTAAATTGTGGATTTAAGTTAATATGGTATTAGTGCATCGAGAGGTGGCTAGTACTACATTTGTGTTCTTGATTAATAAACTGGGATAGTGATTTGAATTGGAATAAAGGTGTAGAAATCAGAGTGAAGCTTAGGGTGAAATCATAAGTCTAATTCTCCATTAATTGTTTGAAATTCCAGATTTTGATATTTGTGATTATTTTGTGGTAGTTTATTTATTTCTTAATTTAGTTTTTATAATTTTAATCATTGAATTGAATAGTTTAATAAAATTAGGATTAATAGAAAATTGGTAATTGTAAGGTTAAGTTTCTTATTAATTTGTCTCTGTGGGAACGATACTCTACTCATTACTATATTACTTGTTGACCACGTATACTTGTGTGTTGTGCGTATATAGATTTTACCCAACAAGTTTTTGGTGTTGTTGTCGGGGATAATTTAGTATAGATCTTAATATTTTTACAATATCAGTTTAATTAGTCCAGTTTTACTTAAACATTTTTATTTTTTTGTTTTGTTCTTCTTATTTCAGGTTTTTGAAGTGGTTTATGCAAACTCGGTCCAAAAATCCAGACTTGTTGCCTTTTGAGGACGACATTGAAAAACGATTCCAGAGGTTAAGTAAGTGGATCAAGGAAACGAGGCAAGACTTTGAAAATTTTGAGAAAGAAGAGGCAATGGCAGCTGAAGATCAGAAAGCGTTAAGGGACTTCGCCACACCCAAGGTGACTGAACTGCAGTCGAGCATCACTAGGCCCGCAATTGCTGTAAATACATTCGAAATCAAGCCTGGGATGATTTAGATGATCCAGAATTCAGTTCAGTTTGGGGGATTGGCAAATGACGATCCGAATGAACATATAGTCAGTTTTCTGGAGATTTGCGACACCTTCAGGTATAACGGGGTGTCGGATGATGCGGTGAGACTTCGCTTTTTCCCATTCACCTTACGGGACAAGACGAAGAGTTGGTTACAGTCTCTACCGTCGGGATCGATAACTACGTGGGAAGACTTAGCTCAGAAATTCCTTGCCAAATTTTTCCCACCGGCGAAAACTGCAAAAATGAGGAATGAGATAACAATGTTTGAGCAGCAACATGGGGAGTCACTATATGAGGCATGAGAGAGATACAAGGAGCTGCTCAGAAAGTGCCCGCATTATGGATTGCCTAAGTGGCTATAAATGAATACTTTTTAAAATGGACTACATGGGAATCTCAAGACCAGTATTGATGCAGCATCGGGTGGAGCGTTCATGGCTAAGAATTATGAGGAGGCCTACAATTTGATTGAGACCATGGCAGCTAACAACTACCAGTGGCCGATAGCAAGAATGACACAGGCAAAGGCGGCTAGGGTGTTAAAAGTAGGTGGTGACAGCAATACAAGCACAAATTTCTGCACTGTCCAAGAAGTTGGATGCCATGACAGGGGCTCAGGTACAGCAGGTTACGGTCATACGTGAATTGTGCGCGGGTGACCATTCTACAGATCAGTGCACAATCAATCTAGCGTCAGTGCAGTTTGTAGGTAGCTAAAATAGGGGTCCACAGAACATATACCAAAACACTTACAACCAGGGGAATAGAAATCACCCAAATTTCTCGTGGAACAATAATCAGCAACATCAAGCTCCACGACCATCATATCCCCCTAGTTTTCAGAATAACCAACAACCGGCTCAACATCAAGAAAGAAAATCAGATTTAGAGGAGTTGTTATCGAAGTACATAACAAACAATGAAGCAGCAATAAAAAACCAAGCAATGGCCATCAAGAATTTGGAAAATTAGATGGGGCAAATTGCCTTAGCATTAAATAATAGGCCACAAGGGAACCTACCGAGTGATACAGAGAGAAATCCGAAGGGAAACCATGAACAGTGTCAGGAAATTACATTGAGGAGTGGAAAACATCTCGCTGGTAAAGATGCAAAAAATTCAGCGATATCGGATGAAAAAGTTGATGACAACAAAGTGGTTGAAGGAAATAAGGGTGAGGACAAGCAAAGTGAGAAAATAAAGTTAGACGACAAGCCAGTTGTATATCCTCCACCACCGTTTCAGCAGAGGGTCCAAAATTAGAAATTAGATAAGCAGTTCACTAAGTTTTTAGAAGTTTTTAAGAAACTTCAGATTAACATCCCGTTTGCAGAAGCCTTAGAGCAGATGCTGAGTTATGCGAAGTTTATGAAAGGGATTCTGTCAAGGAAAAAGAAATGCGAAGACTTCGAAATAATGGCATTAGCAGAGGAGTGTAGTGCAGTGTTACAGCAGAAGTTGCCACCAAAGCTGAAAGACCCGGGGAGTTTCACTATTCCATGCATGATCGGGAACATGTCTTTTAATAAGTGTTTATGTGATTTGGGAGCGAGTGTGAACCTTATGCCATTGTCAATATACACAAAATTGGGTTTTCCCGCGCCAAAGCCTACGAATATTTCATTGCAGTTGGCGGATAGGTCAGTCATATACCCGAGAGGCATAGTAGAGGACATATTGGTTAATGTGGATAAGTTTATATTCCCCGCGGACTTTATTATTCTGGATTTTGAAGAAGACAAGAACATCCTGATTATCCTAGGGAGACCTTTCTTAGCCACGGGTAGGACACTCATTGACGTAAAAAAGGAGAACTTACTATGAGGGTCCAAGATCAAGAAATCAAATTTAACGTGTTCAAGGCCATGGAATTCCCTATGGATGAGGAAGAATGTTTCAGGATGGATATAATTGAGCAGATTATCAGTGAAGACATGGGCAAGAGTTTGGTCAACGATCAATTAGAAACAACATTATTGGGGGATGAAGAGTTTGATGACCCAGAATTTGTGGACTACTTACAGATCTTAGATTCATTGCCATGAGTTAGCCAATTCAGAGCACCATTTGAACCATTGCATACGGAGGAGAAAGCCACAGCAAGGATGAAACCATCATTGGAGGAGCCACCAACTCTGGAACTTAAGCCACTCCCTAAACACCTCAGGTATGCATATTTGGGCAATTCAAATTCTTTACCTGTGATTATTTCTGCTGCACTTAATGATTTGCAGGAAGAAAAGTTGTTGAGGGTTCTTAGGGAACATAAATCAGCGCTAGGATGGACGATAGCTGATATCAAGGGAATCAGCCCTTCGTTTTGCATGCACAAGATTCTAATGGAAGACGATGCAAAACCGACGGTGGAGCAACAACGTCGACTTAACCCAATTATGAAGGAAGTTTTACAGAAGGAAATTCTAAAATTGTTGGATGCCGGTATCATCTACCTGATTTTCAACAGTAAGTGAGATAGTCCGGTTCAGTGCATGCCAAAATAGGGGGGAATGACCGTGGTATAGAATGAAGATAACGAGCTAATTCTGAAAAGAATAGTGACAGGTTGGAGGGTTTGCATGGACTATAGGAAGTTGAATAAGGCAACCCAAAAAGATCATTTTTCGCTCCCCTTTATCGATCAAATGTTGGACAGATTGGCGGGACATGAGTACTACTGTTTATTGGATGGATACTCAAGCTATAACCAAATCGTCATCGCTCTTGAGGATCAAGAGAAGACTACATTTACGTGCCCTTACGGCACATTCGCATTCAGGAGAATGTCATTCGGTTTGTGTAATGCACCTGCTACCTTTAAACAGTGTATGATGGCCATCTTCTCAGACATGGTGGAGAAAAATGTGGAAGTCTTCATGGATGACTTTTCTGTGTATGGGGACAATTTTGATACTTGCCTAGGGAATTTGGTAATGGTGTTACAGCGATGCAAGGATACGAACCTTGTACTTAACTGGGAAAAATGCCACTTCATGGTTGAGGAGGGCATAATTTTGGGCCACAAGGTATCGGCTCAAGGATTGGAGATTAACAAAGATAAGCTGGAAACAATCGAGAAACTGCCTCCACCAAGCTTAGTAAAGGGAATTAGAAGTTTTTTGGGACATGCTGGGTTCTACAAATGATTCATAAAGGACTTCTCTAAAATAGCAAAACCTTTGTGCAATCTTTTAGAGAAGGACTCTATTTTTAATTTTGATGAGGAATGTAAGTCGGCTTTCGAGTTGTTGAAGAAGAAGTTAACTACAGCCCCTGTGATCATCGCACCGGATTGGAATATGCCTTTTGAGCTGATGTGTGATGCAAGCGACTATGCGGTTGGGGCTTTTTTGGGTCAACGCCGAAAGAAGGTGTTTCACGCCATATATTATGCAAGCAAAATGCTCACAGAGACTCAAATGAATTATACAACTACGAAAAAGGAATTGCTTGCAGTGGTGTATGCATTTGACAAATTCTGGGCATACTTGATCGGGACTAAGGTGATAGTCAACACGGATCATTCGGCTATTCGGTACCTAATTGCACAAAAAGATGTTAAGCCACGCCTTATCCGATGGATTCTTCTTCTTCAAGAGTTTGATCTAGAAATAAAGGATAGAAAGGGGACGGAGAATCAAGTCGCTGATCACTTGTCTAGGCTGGAAAATTAAGGGAAATTGAAAGAGGACAAGTGTAAAATCAACGACTCATTCCCGGATGAGCAATTGTTTGGGATAAATACAGAATTTCCTTGGTACGCGGATTATGCAAATTATCTAGTGAGCAACGTTCTTCCACCTGATCTCACAAGACAACACGAAAAGAATTTTCTTCATGACATAAAATGGTACACGTGGGACGAACCTTATTTATTCAAGCAGTGCGCCGACAAAATGATTAGAAGGTGTGTGCCCTATAGTGAAGTGAAGAACATACTGCATGAGTGTCATTCATCTTTATATGGCGATCATTATGGTAGTGAGAGGACATCATCAAAGGTGCTGTAATTTGGGTTTTATTGGACTACACTATTTAAGGACGCCCACCAGTTTGTCAAAACATGTGATAGATGTCAAAGGGTGGAAAACATTTCAAAAAGGAATGAGATGCCTCTATAAACGATTCTTGAAGTTGAAATTTTTGATGTATGGGGCATCGATTTCATGGGGCCATTCCCTTCATCACTTAACAATCAGTACATTCTATTCGCAGTGGATTACATATCAAAGTGGGTTGAAGCTGCAGCACTCTTATCTAATGATGCCAAGGTGGTTCTTAAATTCCTACAGAAGAACATTTTCACATGGTTCGGCACACCAAGAGCAATTATAAGTGACGAAGGTAGTCACTTTTGCAACAAATCATTTACAGCTCTATTGGCAAGGTATGGGGTCAACCACAAGGTAGCGACAGCTTATCATCCCCAAACCAATGGGCAGGCTGAGGTGTCAAACAGGGAAGTTAAGAAAATCTTGGAAAAAGTGGTGAACCCAAATCATAAGGATTGGTCGCTCCGGTTGGATGATTCATTATGGGCATATCGGACTGCGTATAAGACACCGATCGGGATGTCACCATATCAACTACTGTACGAAAAGGCTTGTCACTTACCAGTCGAGCTACAACATAAGGCTTATTGGGCGATTCAGAAACTCAATTTCGATCAAGCAGTTGTAGGGGAAAAGTGATTACTGCAAATAAATGAGCTCGACGAATTTCGCCTTCAAGCCTATGAGAACTTAAAGTTATATAAGAAAAGGTCAAGAAATGGCATGACCAGAAAATCATGCATAGAACATTCGAGCCAGGGCAATCAGTCCTTCTGTTCAACTCACGGCTAAGATTGTTCCCAGGAAAGCTTAAGTCCAGATGGTCGGGACCATTCACCATAAAAAGGGTATTCGTTCATGGCGCCGTGGAACTTTACAGTCGGAATCCTTTAGAAACTTTCAAAGTCAACTATCAACGATTAAAGCACTATTGGGGTGGCGAGTCCAACACTGATGTCATCGTCATCACATTGTCCGACGTACCATAAACATAAAGTAGTCAGGCTGAACGACTTAAAATCAAGCGCTAATTGGGAGGCAACCCAATCATGCATTATTTTTCGTATTTTCATTCATAATTGTTAGAATATAGTTTTCTTAAGTTAATAGGTAGGTATTATATGGTAAAAATCTTGTTAATCTCTCAATCATACTCCAAGTGATCAACAATCTAATAACTTGTACATTTCATGGCTTGCAGGATGGGGAAATAGACATTTATTGGCTTAACATGAAGAAAAGATGAGAATCATAGTCAATTAGCAGAAGGCACCCCCGTCGGGGTGGGCCTATTTAACATTGTACCCGCCGCCAGGGCGGGGGTCTCCCCAGGAATTTGACAGAAGGCATGCCCGCCGGGGAGGGCCTATTTAGCCTTGCACCCCCCACCGGGATAGGGGTCCTCCAACTCGATTAACAGAACACATACCCGTCAGAGCGGGCTTCACAAGCATAATACCCCCCGCTAGGGTGGGGGTCCTGAATATGAAGCAGTTATTCGGCACTTATTTCACATCATCCAGCATAACCCCACTACCTCATTCATCTCTACTTATTCCTCCATTACAACTTCAACCCCACGATTTCACCATCTCATTCACTACTACTCCACTACTTCTCCCCACCTCTTCAATCCACCAATTCATCCCATCACACCACCTCTATATATTGACCCCATCTCATCCTAAATTCCTCACAAAACTCTTCAACTGGATTCCCACAAGTCTGCAAATTAGGGCATTCATAGAGGCTAACTGAGAGAAATTGAGTGTCAAGCACAACACTATATATTATTCAACTTCTTTCACCCAATTTGCCACATCAAATCAACAAGTTTGAGGGAAGCATTGTCTGTGCCCACCAAGTGTTCGACAGTGTGTGTGAACCAAGGTTGGGGAGGGAAGATACTGTGATTAAGGCAATAGAGACCAAATAGCTTCGCAAACCACATCGAAACGCCAAAGGGGAGAGAGTTCAAGGCCCACACAACCGACACGGACCTTCGATCGTCGAAAATTTGTAAGTGCCGCCGCCGCCGACCGGTATGATTATATGTTGACAAAAGCCCTTACACCGGAGCGGGGGTTGGCACTGGATCCCGTTGATGGGGAGATGATGCAGCAAATCTATCAGAAGGGTTGGATTAAATTCACCGAAGAACCGGTGTAAGACCCCAACTTTTATGAATAAAGATTAATTTCTCTCGAAATATATTTTTGAATATTATGGTGTGGATATAATATAATGTTATAGTTGTGGGTAATATTTATAAATTTTGTAAAGTAAGCAAGTGGTTATATAATATTCGATTGGTCGGGGAATATTTGTTTTAACAGGGAATATTCGTACGACGACACAATCATCAAGCGGACCCCATAACGAAAGTATTATTGTCGTAGTTAAAAAACGCATGTAATTATCTTTTATAAAAATAATGGCGGAAGTTTTACCGTTAAACTGTTGAACTACCCGGTACTAAAAGTACAGTAATACGCGTGGTTGCATAGTAGCACATGGTATTGATTATTGATGCTTACGTGAGAAGTCACTCAATTATACTCAATTATTGTTACAGTAATTGTTGTATAATGTCTCTCATATTATTGATTCAATTATTGTCATAGTATCATCTCTATAATATGTTATATTATTAAATCAATAATTGAGACGATAAAGTTATTCATATTATTATTTGCAATATTGACAATGTCTAGAAGTTCTGTCAAGGAGAGGTTAGATAAGCTAATTGCGCGCCAATAAGGAGAAATCCTTATCGGAAAGCCCCCTCTTTCCTGGGAACGACCTGATTGTTAAATATTGTGAATTATAATATTAATGATGAATAAGTTCGTGTTGATTAAAGATGAAATTGATAGTTCTATTGTGTTGGAATTATTAGTGTTAGTGAAAATTGACATTTATTTCGATATTAATTGATGTCTGGAAGTTATACTGACCAGTCGGGTAATTAATCGGATAAATGAGCAATTAATTACTATTAATTCACATGATTATAACTATTTGTTCACATGTGTGTACTATTGATTCACATTCTTGTACTATTAGGGGAGTTGGTGCAAGATTGATAATACTTGCATGACTAAGTTAAAAATAGAGGTATAGATGGAGGTATTATACTGTAATTCGTATTTTCACATGATTATAACTATTGATTCACATGATTGAACTATTGATTCACATTATTTACTATTAGGAGAGGTGGTGAAAGTTTGATAATACTTGCAGGACTAATTTAAAAATAAAGAAAAAGAGGAAGGTATTATACTGTAATATTTTGATCCCCAAAACGTGCAATTATCGAAACTATATTTTCCTATAAATAGAAGCTCATTCTTCCTTCATTTCTCATCAATTCACTAAAGCTTTAGAGCAATTATTATAGAGAGAAATTATAGAGAAAAGAAAAAAGAGAGTCTTGCTACCTCACTATTCCAATATCCAGTTTCTTCTAAGGTAAGGGGTATTATTCTTTCGTATTCATGAAGAGAGTTATTTTCTTTCAATACTCATAAGAGTTGTTATTCCATTCTTTATTATTATGTTGGAATAACTTGTCTATGCGAAGTACCGCATACATGGTGAAATTCTTCTGTTATTCCATTCTTTATTATTCTGTTGGAATAACTTGTCTGTGCGGACTATCGCATGCCTGGTGAATTCTGTTGTTATTCCATTCTTCATTATTCTGTTGGAACATCCTGTCTATGCGGATTACGCATGACCTGGTTTCATTCTTTATTATTCTATTGGAACATCCTGTCTATGCGGATTACGCATTACCTGGTTCCATTCTTTATTATTCTGTTGGAATATCCTGTCTGTTTGAATTACGCATGACTTGGTTCCATTCTTTATTATTCTGTTGAGAATAATCTGTCTGTGCGGTCTATCGCATGCCTGGTGAATTCTTCTGTTATTCCATTCTTTATTATTCTGTTGGAATAACCTGTCTATGTGGATTACCGCATGCATGGTGAATGATCCTTCGTATTCATTCCTTATTAAATTGTGGAAATGATCTGTCTACGTGGATTACCGCATGACGAACGAAAATCTATTTGCAGTTTCATATATTCTATTATACTCAGTTGGTTAAAGTTTTGGCTTCTATACTCCATGAAATTAGTAGAATATCCTGGATATTTGTGCTTCATCCAATATCTTTTCATGGAAATATTCTTCTGAGCATTCTTGAATTTTACTCCACAAAGAAACATCATGTTTACAATTTGGACGTAATTGATTTCAGGATAAATTAACTTATAAATCTTTAAAATTTATTCTTGAACTTGTTTTATTGAATTATTATGTCATTATCATCATCATCATGCTTATATTGTGATGAAAATTATCTTTGGCTTACGTGTATAGATGGACTTGGTATAATTATGACCAGGGATCATTTGGTATAATCATGACCTGTAATGTTATAAATGATGTGGTAAAAGTCCTCAGTGGCCTGTAGTGCATTGATGGATAGTTTTTGGTATGATTATGACCAGGGATTATTCGGTATAGTCATGACCATTGATGATTTAATGAATATCCTTGGCCCGTAGTGCAGGGATGACTCGATGATATGGTTTATTTATTAAGCTGAGTCTCAACGATAAAAATTGATGAAAACATTTTAAATCATCGAAGATAGTAGATATCATTCTCTACTTGACTCTTCTAATGGATTGCTTATTCCGCTGCAGTTAAACTTGATGTCTATTGTATTTTATCAGTTTAACATTGTTGAAGACTAATGATAATTTATTTTGCATTATCTTAGTCATAATATTTCTTACTGGGCTAGTTGAGCTCACCCTTTTGCTTTCATTGTTCTCTTCAGAAAATGAGAACGTAGTCTGGACTAGTCGGGGAACGGAGTGATGGTCCGAGATGGTGTATTAGTAGTCCTCACTATTCTATAAAATAGTGTGACAATAAATGTAATGAGGACTCTATTTGAGAGTGGATATTGTCTAGAAGGTAACATTCATGTTTAAGCTCTCAGCTATGTTTTGTCGTATATTACACGACTGTTGTATAATTAAGTTTGTATTTGTATTCTGTACCATGTATTTGGTGACTCAAGATAGGTGATGTATACCTATTTTGGGGGCGTCACAGTTGGTATCAAAGCTTAGGGATATGATCTCTGGCTGAGATGTGGGAAAAGAACTAGGAGGGGAGAGACGGAAAATTCCTTCGCTAGTATGACTTACCTAAATTTATTTGGTATTTAATTGGTCGGTCAGAGTATAGGGATAATATGTGATATGATAATTAACCCTTGTTTTGTGGTAGTATTTGAAAATGGCATCTGAAAATGTTGAAATAAGCAATGAAGCGCATGAGACCGTTGAGTCACCACAGATTAATACCCAGGATAATGTGTAACAGGGAGACAATAATCCTCAGGTAAACAACAACGATCAAATGATGAACGATGGGATGTTCAAAGGTTTTATGTAATTCATGCAATATCACGCGAAGATGGCTCCTGTCCAAAATGCAGGTGGAAACACTGATAACTCTCGGACGGTCATCGCTAATCAGTTCAAGGAGCTGGGACGACCAGAGTTTTTTGGAGAGCCAAAACCACTTAAGATGGAGACGTGGATAAAGCAGATCAATAAGATATTTGATTTCTTGGGATGCTTCGAGGAGCAAAAGGTTCCCTTTGCCACCTTCATGTTACGAGCAGAGGCAGATTACTGGTGGGAATCTGTAAAGCGTACTCAACCTGCCGCACTCAAAATGTCTTGGGAGAAGTTCAAAGAGCTGTTCAACGACAAGTACTTTCCTAAAAATATTCATCACATGAAGGAGGTAAAGTTCATCAAGCTTGAGCAAAACAATATGATTGTGGCACAGTACGAAGCTAAGTTTGCTGAGTAATCTCGGTTTGCGTCCCACATGGTTGATAATGATGAGAGAATGACGCGGATGTTTCTAAGAAGTTTGAAACCCGAGATACGTCAATACCTTATCTCTCATAAACTTTGTTTGTATTCAGATGTTGTGAATAGGGCTCAATTATTAGAGCGCGATAATGAGTCAACCCAACCAAACGAGAGCAGCCGACAAGTCGATAATACCAGTGGTAGCAGTCATCGAAGCGATGACAATAAACGTGGAGGGAATCAACATGCCAAAAATGGTAATCATGGCCATGACAATAAGAGTGGACATTTTAAGAAGAGGAGATTCAATAATGATGGAAAGACGTCGGTAAAGACTTTTGTTGTTAAGGAAGGAAAACGACCACCTATCCGTCAATGTTACAAATGTGGAGGGAAGGACACATAAGTCCAAACTACGATCACGATCCAAAGCATGTTATAATTGTGGAAAAGATGGTCACCTAGCTCGATTTTTGTCGTGCACCAAAGTCAAGTCCAAATTGGGATGGAGGCATCAAATGGTGTCCCGATATAAGACAAAACCCAGGTAGTTCAAGGAGAAGCGTTTGTCGTAACCTCCCAAAAAGTGAGGAATCCGAACGAGATGATCACGAAGTAAGCTAATCATAAACTCTAAATAAGTTTATACTTTATTTGATAATTTGGTTCTACCCATTCCTTTATTTCTCCTACTTACATTTGAACGCTTAAATTTGACTCAAGAAATTAGACTTTGACTTATCTATTGAAACTCCGCTTGGAGAAACCTTCATTACATCCACGGTTTATAAGTCTTGTTTGATTCAAATCGGTAACCGCATCTTATCTGTCGATCTTATTTCTTTGAAAATACTTGCATTTGATGTGATTTTAGGGATTGATTGGTTAACTACTCATCATGCTAAAATCAATTGTTTTCGTAAGGTTGTTAGCTTTCATATCCTAACCAACCTATTATGCGAATTCAAGCAACCAAACCAGTAAAAGCAATCACTGTCATATCAAGCCATAAAGCTATTCGTTTATTGAAAAATAGATGTCAAGCTTTCTTAGCCCATGTAACGGATTTAAATAAAAATACGTCAATTTTGAATGATATTTCTATTGTTAATAAATTTCCTGACGTATTCCCTGAAGAACTTCCTGGCCTAACCCCAGAGCATGAAATTGAATTTTGTATCGACCTTGAATCTGGTACAAAACCCATTTCCAAAGCCCCATATCAAATGGCTCCTATTGAACTTCGTGAGTTAAAACCCAACTACGTGAAATTGTTAGACATCGGTTTCATTCGTCCTAGTACGTCTCCTTGGGGTGCTCCTATTTTATTCGTGAAGAAGAAAGATGCAAGTATGCGACTTTATATTGATTATCGGGAGTTGAATCATGTCACCATCAAAAATAGGTACCCGTTGCCTCGTATTGATGATCTATTTAACCATTTGCAAGGAGCCAAATTCTTTTCAAAGATTGATCTTCGTTCCGGATATCATCAGTTGAAGATTAAAACGGATGACATTCCAAAGACTGCCTTCAGAACTTGGTACGGGCATTATGAATTCCTAGTCATGTCTTTTGGATTGACTAATGCTCCTGCTGCCTTCATGGACATGATGAACTGAGTATTCAAGGAATATTTGGATCACTTTGTGGTCGTCTTTATTGATGACATCCTCATATACTCCAAAACCCGTGAAGACCATGAACAACACTTGAGGCTGATACTCCAAAAGCTTCGTGAAAACAAGTTATATGCCAAGTTGAAGAAATGTGAGTTCTGACTTAAGGAAGTTGCATTCCTTGGGCACGTGATATCAAATCATGGAATATCTGTTGACCCAGCGAAGATTGAAGCAATTCAAAGTTGGGAGAAACCAAAGTCAGTTACCGAAATACGTAGCTTTCTCAGCTTAGCTTGTTATTATCGGAGATTCGTGGAAGGATTTTCTTAAATCGCTACTCCATTAACTCAGCTGACTAGAAAAGATACAAAGTTCAGTTAGAGCGAGGAATTTGAGAAGAGTTTTCAAGAACTCAAGAGAAGACTCATTTCAGCACCTGTTCTGACAATACCATCTGGCTCGGAGGGATTTGTCATCTACAGTGATGCTTCAGGTAAAGGGTTAGGATGTGTTCTCATGCAACATGGGAAAGTCATAGCCTATGCCTCGCGATAACTCAAAGAATATGAGAGGAATTATCCTACTCATGATCTAGAGTTGGCAACAGTCGTTTTTGCGCTTAAGATTTGGAGGCATTACCTGTATGGAGAGAAGGTGGAGATCTATACGGATCATAAAAGCCTCAAATATTTTTTCGCTCAAAAGGAACTCAACATGCGGCAACGAAGATGGCTTGAGTTGTTGCAAGATTATGATCATACCATCCAATACCATCCTGGAAAAGTGAATGTAGTAGCTGACGCATTGAGTAGAAGATCATATGCAAGCACGAGTGCAATATTGTCAACGCAAAGGCCCATTTTGTATGACTTGGAAAGGATGGAAATAGAGTTAAAGACTCCAGGGACCCATCTGATGATGGCGAATATATGAGTGGAACTGACTTTAATCGATAAAGTTAAAGCTGCTCAAGCTACAGACCTGGAGCTGATGCGTATGAGGAAGAAAGTGCAAGAATGTGCTATATCAGAAGCAAGAATCGATGAAGAAGGAATACTTCGAGTCAACTCCAGACTTTGTGTTCTTAACGATTTTGACTTGAAGTATAAAATCATGATGGAGGCGCACAACACAATGTTTGCAATCCATCCTGGGAATACCAAAATGTATCGTGATCTTCAACATACATGTGGAGCAATATGAAGAGAGAGATAGCGGGGTTTATCTCAAGGTGTCTAACTTGTCAACGAGTCAAGGCAAAGCATCAAGTGCCAAAAGGTCCATTGCAACCACTTAAAATTCCAGAATGGAAGTGGGAGCACATTACCATAGATTTCGTTAATGGTCTTCCCAAGGTTTCTCAAGGCATAGATGCGATTTGGGTCATTGTTGATAGATTGACCAAGTCTGCTCATTTTCTTCGATCGAGAAACTTATACACTTGAACGCCTCTTGCTAGTATGTACATAAATGAGATTGTAAGATTGCATGGTATGCCAGTATCCATAGTTTCTGATCGAGACCCAAGATTCACTTCAAGATTTTGGGTTAGTTTGCAAAAAGCTATGGGCAGGGATTTATGATTTAGTTCAGCATATCATCCTCAAATGGATGGGCAGTCGGAAATGACTATTCAAACTCTTGAAGATTTATTAAGACTCTGTGTCATTGACTTCAAGGGAAGTTGGGACAAGTTCTTACCATTGGTGGAGTTTTCCTACAACAACAATTATCAAGCAAGTATTGGCATGACTCCATTTGAGGCGTTGTATGGAAGAAAGTGTCGTTCTCCAGTATGCTGGGATGAGGTGGGTGAAGCAACGTTGTTGGGACCGGATTTGGTACATATGACTACGGAAAAGATTCAAACGATCCGACAACGTATAAAAACCTCACAAGATCGACAAAAGAGTTATGCTGATCTTCATCGAAAAGACGTGGAATTCAATATTGGAGATCATGTGTTGTTACATGTTGCTCCATGGAAAGGAGTTACGAGATTTAGAAAGAGAGGAAAGCTCAATCCTCGATTCATTGGCCCATTTATAATCCTTGAACGAGTAGGAACTGTGGCCTATAGACTCGCCTTATCGCCAAGTATGTCTCGTGTTCATAATATTTTCCATATATCTATGTTACGTAAATATGTGAAAGACCAGAACCACATTATTGAATTAGAACCAAACGAGATAGAGGAAGATTTAACGTATGAAGAATTACCTGTTAAAATCTTGGATAAAAAGGATCATATTCTATGCTCCAAGGTTATACCTCAAGTCAAAGTTTTATGGAGAAACCACGATGTGGAAGAAATGAATTGAGAGTTAGAATATGAGATGAAGTCAAAATATCCTCACCTCTTCGATATACCAGGTACGTACCCTAATTTCGAGGATGAAATTTCATAAGAAAGGGAGGTTGTAAGACCACAACTTTTATGAATAAAGATTAATTTCTCTCAAAATATATTTTTGAATATTATGGTGTGGATATAATATAATGTTATAGTTGTGGGTAATATTTATAAATTTTGTAAAGTAAGCAAGTGGTTATATAATATTCGATTGGTCGGGGAATATTTGTTTTAATAGGGAATATATCGTATTTAACGACACAATCATTAAGCGGACCCCACAACGAAAAGTATTGTCATAGTTAAAAAGCATGAAATTATCTTTTATAAAAATAATGGCGGAAGTTTTACCGTTAAACTGTTGAACTACCCTTACTAAAAAGTATGCGATGTAATGGCGTGGTTGCATAGTAGCACATGGTATTGATTATTGATGCTTACGTGAGAAGTCACCAATTATACTCAATTATTATTACAATGAATTGTTGTATAATGTCTCTCATATTATTGATTCAATTATTGTCACGAAGATCATCTCTATAATATGTTATATTATTAAATCAATAATTGAGACGATAAAGTTATTCATATTATTATTTGCAATATTGACAATGTCTCAGAAGTTCACATCAAGGAGAGGTAGATAAGCTAATTGCGCGCCAATAAGGAGAAATCCTTATCGGAAAGCCCCCTCTTTCCTGGGAACGACCTGATTGTTAAATATTGTGAATTATAATATTAATGATGAATAAGTTCGTGTTGATTAAAGATGAAATTGATAGTTCTATTGTGTTGGAATTATTAGTGTTAGTGAAAATTGACATTTATTTCGATATTAATTGATGTCCGGAAGTTATAATTGACCCGATCAGTAATTAATCTGGATAAATGAGCAATTAATTACTATTAATTCACATGATTATAACTATTTGTTCACATGTGTGTACTATTGATTCACATTCTTGTACTATTAGGGGAGTTGGTGCAAGATTGATAATACTTGCATGACTAAGTTAAAAATAGAGGTATAGATGGAGGTACTATACTGTAATTCGTATTTTCACATGATTATAACTATTGATTCACATGATTGAACTATTGATTCACATTATTTACTATTAGGAGAGGTGGTGCAAGTTTGATAATACTTGCAGGACTAATTTAAAAATGAAAAAAAAGAGAAAGGTATTATATTGTAATATTTTGAGCCCCAAAACGTGCAATTATCGAAACTATATTTTCTTATAAATAGAAGCTCATTCTTCCTTCATTTCTCATCAATTCAATAAAGCTTTAGAGCAATTATTATAGAGAGAAATTATAGAGAGAAAGAAGAAGAGAAGTCTGCTACCTCACTATTCCAATATCCAGTTTCTTCTAAGGTAAGGGTATTATTCTTTCGTATTCATGAAGAGAGTTATTTTCTTTCAATACTAAGTAAAAGTTGTTATTCCATTCTTTATTATTATGTTGGAATAACTTTTATCTATGTGAAGTACCGCATACATGGTGAAATTCTTCATTATTCCATTCTTTATTATTCGCTGGAATAACCTCGCTGTAAAGGTCTATCGCATGCACGTGAATTCTGTTGTTATTCCATTCTTTATTATTCATTAGAACATCCCATGCATGCGATTACGCATGACCGGTTCCATTCTTTAGTATTCTCAGAGGAACATCCGCATGCATGCGATTACGCATGACCGGTTCCATTCTTTATTATTCTGTTGGAATATCACATGTCATGCGGATTACGCATGACTTCGTTCCATTCTCTATTATTCTGCTGAGAATAACTCGTCACATGCGCGGTCTATCGCATGCACGGTGAATTCTTCATTATTCCATTCTTTATTATTCTATTGGAATAACTTTGTATGTGGATTACCGCATGCATGGTGAATGATCCTTCGTATTCATTCCTTATTAAATTGTGAAAATAATCTGTCTACGTGGATTACCGCATGACAGGCGAAAATCCATTTGCAGTTTTGTGACGCCCCCAAAACAGGTATACATCACCCATCTTGAGTCGCCAAATATATGGTACAAAATTCAAATACAACTTAATTATACAACAGTAGTGTAAAATACGACAAAACATAATCTAAGAGTTTTAATAAGAATATTGTCATCTAGACAATATCCACACTCAATGGAGTCCTCATTTCATTTATTGTCACATTATTTAACAGAATAGTGAGGACTACTAATGCTATCATCTGGACTGTCACTCCGTTTCCCGACTCATCCCAGCTATATTCTCATTTCCTGAAGAGAACATTGAAAGAAAGGGTGAGCTCAACTAGCCCAGTAAGAGATATTATTACTAAGATAATGCAGGATAAATTATCATTAGCCTTCAACAATGCTAAACTGATAAAATACAATAGACATCAAGTTTAACTGCAGCGGAATAAGCAATCCATTAGAAGAGTCAAGTAGAGCATGATATCTATTATCTTCTATGTTTTAAAATGTTTTCATCAATTTTTATCGCTGAGACTCAGCTTAATAAATAAACCACATCATTGAATCATCCCTGCACTACGGGCCAAAAATATTCATTAAATCATCAATGATCATGACTATACCGAATAATCTCTGGTCATAATCATACCAAAAATTGTCCATCAATGCACTACAGGCCATTGATGACTTTTACCACATTATTTATAACATTACATGTTATGATTATATCGAATGATCCCTGGTCATAATCATACCAAGTTCATATATGCACGTAAGCTAAAGATGATTTTTATCAAAATATAAGCAAGAGGATGATGACAATGATATAAGCATTAATCAAACGAAAACAAGGATAAATATCAAAGACTTTAAATTTATCCAAATATTATCAATCACTTAATAAACTCATCATCTAATATTATTAATATTATAATAATATTTTAATCACTTCTTAAACTTATAAACAATTTATTTCAATTGTTTACACTTTACCAAATAATGCATTTAATCATTCAAAAATGCCATACTCATAAGATTTCATCATCAATGATCAAATCCCTCATCAAAAATCTACATATACCCTATATAGGATTTCCAAGTCATAAAATCCTATTTTCCAATTTTGTTACTTCACATAACATATTTAATTCATTTACTCATAACTAGTTCATTTTCATGAAAAATACCAAATCAGTCCCAAAAATATTTCTTTTCTGGAATTTAGCATAATATAGTCCTATATTGAACATATATTTTTCTCAAAATTTTTAAAATTCATTTACTATTTTTTATATGGCCAAAACTATCGAATATTTGGTATAATCATGACCTGTAATGTTATAAATGATGTGGTAAAAGTCCTCAGTGGCCTGTAGTGCATTGATGGATAGTTTTTGGTATGATTATGACCAGGGATTATTCGGTATAGTCATGACCATTGATGATTTAATGAATATCCTTGGCCCGTGAGTGTGGGGATGACTCGATGATATGGTTTATTTATTAAAATTCGAGTCTCAAATGATAAAATTGATGAAAACATTTTAAATCATCGAAGATAGTAGATATCATTCTCTACTTGACTCTTCTAATGGATTGTTTATTCCGCTGTAGTTAAACTTGATGTTTATTGTATTTTATCAGTTTAACATTGTTGAAGACTAATGATAATTTATTTTGTATTATCTTAGTCATAATATTTCTTACTGGGCTAGTTGAGCTCACCCTTTTGCTTTCATTGTTCTCTTCAGAAAATGAGAACGTAGTCGGGACTAGTCGGGGAACGGAGTGATGGTCCGAGATGGTGTATTAGTAGTCCTCACTATTCTATAAAATAGTGTGACAATAAATGTAATAAGGACTCTATTTGAGAGTGTATATTGTCTAGAAGGCAACATTCCTGTTTAAGCTCTCAGCTATGATTTGTCGTATATTACACGACTGTTGTATAATTAAGTTTGAATTTGTATTCTGTACCATGTATTTAGCGACTCAAGATGGGTGATGTATACCTATTTTGGATGCTTCACAACTGGAACCCGCCGTGGTCAACATAGTCAACGAGTTCTATGCAAACGCCGAGGACAAAGCCCCCTTTAACGCTTATATGCGGGGTCGCTTGGTCCCATTCAGTGCCGATGCGATCAGCACCTTTTATCAATTGCGTGTGCCTCGACAATGCCAATATGCCCACCTACGTGATTTTGATCTAGACTATGAAGCAATACTCAAGGAAATGACTAAATCAGGAACAACATGGATCAAAGGTCGAAAGGGAGGCACAGTGTTGCATAGCTAAGTTCTCAGTCGGTATGGCAAAATTTGGTATGCATTCCTATGTGCTAAACTGTATCCGTCTCAACACACCTCAGACGTGACCAAAGAGAAGGTGTTACTGCTATACGCGATTGTCCAAGACTTCATAATTGACGTCGGGGCCATTATTTGTTTTTCCATCCACCGGTGCTTACGAGGAAACTTTTCGGGCGGCTTGCCACACCCATCACTCATATGTGGGTTGTGTCGCCAAGCGGGTGTGAGATGGTCTGACGATGAGCCCACACAGATGCCGCTTACGTTGCTAGACTCAAGAATGATAAATAAGATGATTCAAGATGGGGTAGGGGCGCATCCCATCCTCGAGGATCGGTTTTATTTTTCCATCGTCTTCGGAGGACGAAGTTGATGCTGCAGACACGTCAGAGGATGAGGATGAAGCTATGGGAGATCAAGGAACCGAGCAGGTACCGCAAACCGAGGCATTATCCAGTCCTCAGTTCCTTGACTTTCAACGTCAAATGGATGTGCACAACAAGAAAGCACGTCGGGAGATGCGGCGACTCACATTAAGGCAAGACCACATATTTGATGCTATGAACACGTCATTCGCTTCACTCAACATGACACTTCAGAGCTTCAATCCAGCTGCACACTTCCCATATCAGCCACCCATGCCAATGCCGAGGTTTCCACCAAGTCATTCAGAAGAAGAAGATCAACCACCACCTCCCCAGACTTAGGCGATTGCAGGGAAGTCCTCACACACTAAATTGCGATTATTCATCCAATGAGGGCATTGTATTACTTAAGTTTGGGGGATTTAAATTCTTGTTTGCATGCATATGTTATTGGTTAGGCTTATAGTTGTCATTGCATTCTAGTTTTGCATAATAGTTAGGAATTATGATGTTGCATACATATAAGTCACATAGTTGCATGATAGCTTAAATGCATACATAGTAGCTTAGGTTATTTTTGTTATTGCGTTGTTTTTAATTCTATTATTAATGCATTTTGTTATGTTATGATATTAAAAAAAATGAAAAGAAAAAAAAAGTAGTTAAATATTGTGTTTGCATATGTCCAACAGTGTTGTAGTTCATGTTAGTTGTGGGCCAATGATGAGATTGAGAATAAGCTAACCAATACAGCATTGATTATTAGAACTGTGATATAATTTCTGTTATGGATCGAATCTTGCGCTTGTTTGAAACTGGTATAAAAAGGTTAGCACGCTAATAACATCTTTGTTGACTAGTTAGTTCAAATTGATACATAAATAATTTCTAAAGGATAATGTTAGGGTAAATGAGAAAACGACAAGGATAGGCAGTAAAGGCGAAAATTAGGCAAGAACCTAAGTTTGGGGGATTTATATGTAGGGTATATAAGCTTTATCTATATTTAAAAAAGAGAAAATAAAAAGATTTATATCGTGACTAGTCTTGTTTCGGGGTCTTTGTTACTTGAGCAAGTACGCCCGAGGGGATTGTCTTTACACCTAGCGCCCTAATGTCTTTTATGGTCTGGGAGTCGTTGGTCGAAAACTCGCTAAGGGGTAGCACGGTTAGCCTAATGGGATGAGACATTGCACAGTCATGTGTGTATCTAAAAAAATAATAAAAGTGGAAAAGAGAAAAAAGCCCCCGTGTGAAAAAAATAATAATATAAATAAAGTATAAGTACCCTGCATGAACCCTTGAATATGGTTTTTCTTAGTTTTAGTTAAAATTGGCTTATTTTTAAAATTTTTAAGTTTGCGCTGTATGATTCCTTCTAATAAATTGTATATATGTATTGAATTTGAGTCCGTATCTGTGACACCCCCAAATCTGGTACTTCCATTTCCACGGGATTTGGTGTTCACTGTACAAACATCATCTATCTATCAACCCATAAATAAATGCAAACCATGCAATAGATAGAAATAAATAATAAATCTCTCCCCTTATGGGGTTACATCAACTGCATAATAAATAAATCTCAGGTTAATCTAACCTTAAATCATCTGTGCGAAATCATAAACAAATAAGTCTTAGTAACATCAATTCTAATTTTCATTATATAACCACATAAATAATCAATCTTCATTACTTTCTAAGCTTGCCCTTGCCTTTACTAGTGGAAGGTTAAATCCGCTTCTTTCGTTTCTAATCGCAATGTTATTATTACGCAAGAGTGAGCACGATTGCCCACAAGTATAACAATATAACAATGAATAATAACATGCGAGAGAAATAATAACTTCGGATATAAAAGCTCAACTTTTGAATCAAGAATGAATAACAAGAATCAAAGAATTTCTGAGGGTCATAAGACCTTGAACTATGTCCTAGGTTGTCAAGTGTTTTTACTTGAAACCTTTAATAGTCATAAGACTATGGACTCTTCTTCTCGTACTTAGGGGGATCAGCCCTTAGTACCATACTATGCGCAATATCTTAACGCTAAAGCATAAGTAATCCCCTATACAGGGTTGTTCATCTCAGTTTGACATTCGAGTCCGCACTAAAGGAAGTTTGGTTTGGATAATTCATCAAGGGTTCTGAAATTTAGAACGCTCATCAACTATGGACTAGTCGAATCATTAAGGGTTCGCTAGTCTAACAAAGTTCAACAATAATTGATAACTTAACTTGAATAGAATCTCAAAAGGTATACAATAGAATAAGTATTGTACAACAGCATCATGCTTAAAAGATTAAAAGGCTTTAATATACAAGACAAACTTGATCAATAATAATGATAACTTGCTCAATATAGAAAGGTGAATTAATCAACTTATATAACGATAACAAGTAGGGTTAGGAAACCTGCCTCGTGCGTAGATTACACATTAATAAAACTCATTCTTTGATTTAAATCCTACATATCATTAATGTTCATAATACCAGTCAATTATAACGTACCAAACCTCACAAGTGTATTCCTTGTCTAACTCAATTCATGATTATACTTAGTCATATTACTATACTTGTTTCCACATAATATTACACTATACGAACAACAAGCTAAGTATATAATCAACAATTCAATTAACATGCAATTGTCTTCTTGACTCGGTAGAAACTCATTTTAATATCTCATTATATGTCTAACAAGTTTTTATATTCATTAGACTAAGTTGATATCACATTTCTATACTTAAACATTTTTTTAAAACACATTTCGACCGTTCCATTAAGTGGTATGCCATACCACTTCTAAGCCTATTCTTGGCCACTGCTGCTTAAGTTCTTAAGGTCATGCTTGATGCGAGATTTGTATAGGAGTTGAGGCACATGCCATGAGACTCGATTCGATTCTGCAATTCATGAAAATTGCGTAATACATGGCTAAAAAAATTCTAATCAACTTATTTTTACACGAATTTAGACATACCCACATGCTAGAATTCATATATAATCAATACTTAACATCTATGGAGTGATGTTCACCCATGAAAACACATAATCACAGAATTAAAGCATGCAAATTGTACTTTTCTTGATGTTCTTGAGGTTTTGAACATAAATTCTAAAATTTAACACCATAGATTCGTTATAAGACCAAATCCAACCATTCAAATTTCGTTTTGTTCATTTTATCATGCATAATCATATAAGTGTGTGAATTTTGCAAAAGAATTTATGTTTGACATATTAAAAAAATATGTATAAGGCCATATGGCCATATTACACACTCTGAAATCTCTTACTGTATAATTTCATGAAACTGAAGATATGGAAACCCATATAATATATATTAAAACATGATATGATGTTATATTAACACATAATCACATAATTCCCACTCTTACAATTAACAGAGACCTTACAGAGTTTTGAAAGCCATTTTTATCAAAACTTAAATAACATAAAATATGAGAATTGGGCTGGGGAAAAATTACCCAAAGCGTAGAATATAATTTGCAAGAGATAAACTCCTTCTCAATAGTTCTTCAATCACCCAACTCACAATTTTCCTCACAATTTCTCAATCTCTCTCTGTAATGCTTAGCCAGACTTAGCCAAATTATGACAGAAGAAGGAAAAGAAGACGATAAATAAAATGAATCAAGCCAAGAGAGTGATCGCCACTCCAATCATGGGTAATCGCTATCAACTCCCTTAGGGCCTTGTTTGTTTAGCAAGAATAGGATTTCAAAACCATTTAATTTAATAAGGCCTTATTATATAGTTTAAATAATGTCACATCCATTATAAAATAAATCTAATATCTTATTTAATTAATTTTAAATAAACTATAGTAAATTCTCATTAATTCACATAATTAAATTTCTCCTTTAATAACAATGCCAAATTCTTAAATCTCTAATTAATAATTAAATTAATTAAAAATAACATTAAGCTTATTAAATATTTCTTTTAATACAATAAGCTCACATAATCACATACTTGAATAATAACATTCTCTACATTTACTTTAATAAATATAACACATATAATTAAATTAATCTACCACAACTTCAGCAATTAATCATTTAATCTAATAATTAATTCATCGAAAAATATTTATTCAATCCAATAAATATTAAAAATTAAATTATAAAATCTCGGTTGTCACATCTTTCCCCTCTTAAAAAGATTCTGTCCTCAGAATCACAACTCAAATAATTAGTCCCGTTACATTCTCCCCCCTTACAAAGATTCTGTCCCGAGAATCGATTATACTAATTTAAGTAAATAAATGAGGATAATTCTTCATCATATTCTCTTCGAGTTCCCACGTAGCTTCTTCAGCGTTGTGGTTCCTCCAAATTACCTTAATAGAAGGTATTACTTTATTTCTCAGAACTTGTTCTTTTTGGTCGACAATTTGAACAGGAATTTCTTCGTAAGATAAATCTTTGTCGAAATGTAGGGGTTCATATTCAACCACGTGCTTGTAATCGGGTTTGTAGGGTCGTAGGACTGAGACATGAAAAACGTTGTGGACATTCTCTAGAGCTGGAGGTAAGGCTACCTCGTAAGCAACTTCTCTGACCCTTCGTAGAACTTCAAAGGGTCCAATGAATCTTGGGCTTAATTTCTCTTTCTTTCCGAACCTGATCTTTCCCTTCCAAGGAGAGACCTTTAAGAATACATAACTACCTGGCTCGAACTCAACATTTTTACGGTGTGGATCGGCGTATTTCTTCTCGGCTCTATCTTGAAATTGCATCAATCTTGTTCGATCACTTTGACTATTTCATTGTTTGTTGTACCAATTTCGCCCACCTAGTAATTGTCTTTCGCCAACTTCATCCCAATATAGCGGAGTTCTACACTTTCTGCCGTATAACGTTTCATAAGGTGGCATGCCAATACTAGCGTGGTAACTATTGTTGTAACTGAACTCTACGACCGGTAGATGATCATCCCAATTCCTTTAAAATCCATTATACAAGCTCTTAACATATCTTGCAATGTCGGAATTGTTCTTTTACTCTGTCCATCTATCTGAGGGTGATATGCCGTACTCATTCGCAACTGTGTACCCATGTATTCTTATAGACGTTTCCATAAGTTTGACGTAAAGCGCGGATCTCTATCTGAAACAATTGACACCGAAACTCCGTGCCTTGAAATGATTTCTTTTATATATAACCTTTCCAACTGATCTAAGTTGAGTCTGATTTTGATAGGAAGGAAGTGTGCGGATTTCGTCAATCAGTCAACAATAACACATATTAATATAGCCTTTCGAGAGTTGTTTTAGAGCCAACCACGAAATCCATCGTAATATGTTCCCATTTCCACTCTGGAATCTCTAAAGGTTATAGCAACCCACTCGGTCTCTGATGTTCTGCTTTAACTTTCTGACATGTCAGGCACTTGGCAACACATTCTGCAACATCTCATTTCAAATTTGGCCACCAAAAGTGTTGTCGAAGATCTTGGTACATCTTGGTACTACCAAGGTGAATCGAATATCATGAGTTGTGACCCTCGCTCAAAATTTCTTCCTTAATCTCTGGTACTAGTGGTACCCAAATTCTACTCTCAAATCTCAATATTCCTTCCTTATCCATCTTGAATCTTGATTCGGTTCCTTCGGATATCTTCTTCTTCACTGTTTTACATTCATCATCCCGAAGTTGAGCCTCCTTAACCTTGTCTAGTAGAGTTGTGCTGATCAGCATCCAAATACCTTCTCATCAATCTCCATAGGACACTTCACTTCCAATTCCAAATTTTTCATTGCTTGAAATTTACTCCTCCCGATCGGTCAAGATCATCGGCCCTCCCGACCCTTTCTATTTAAGGCGCCAAGAACTACATTCGCTTTACCCGATGGTATAGAATCTCACAATCAAGTCCTTAATTAACTCCAACCACCTTCTTTAGCGATATTCAAGTCTTTCGTGTAAAAATATATTTCGGACTCTTGTGATCTCAGATATATTTCACACTTCTCCCCATAGAGATAGTGCCTCCAGATTTTCAAAGCAAAACCATCGCAGCCTAACTCCAAGTCATGGGTCTGATACCCTTCTCATAATCCTTTCATTGTCGTGATGCGATGCAATGACTCGCCATTTTGCATAAGCACACAGCCAAGTCCTTTGTGCGACGCATCACTATATACAACAAAATTTCCTGTATTATCCGTAAGAGATAACACAGGTGCTGAACTTAACCTCTTCTTTAATTCTTGAAAGCTTTCCTCACACTTCTCCGTCCAAATAAATTTCACCGATTTCTTAGTTAAAATCGTCAACGGAGTTGCGATCTTGGAAAAATCCTGAATGAATCTTCTGTAAGAACCTGCCAATCCAAGAAAACTTCTTATTTCCGACAGCGTCTTCGGCTGATCCCAGTTAATCATAGCTTCGACTTTGGAGGGATCCATCGAAATTCCGTCTCTATCAATCACATGTCCAAGAAATTGTACTCTTTCAATCCAAAATTCACATTTCAAAAACTTAGCATACAACTTCTCTCTTCTCAATGTCTCTAATGTCACCCTCAAATGCTCTTCGTGTTCTTCCTTGGTTTTTTAATATACCAAAATATCATCTATAAATACCACTACGAATTTGTCCAAAAATGGTTTGAACACTCTATTCATTAAGCCCATAAATGCTGCAGGAGCATTCGTTAGACCAAATGACATTACCAAAAATTCGTAGTGACTGTATCGTGTTCTGAATGTTGTCTTCGGTACATCCTCTGGTCTCACCTTCAGTTGATGATAACCACTTCTCAAGTCTATCTTTGAAAAGTATCTTGCTCCCTTTAACTGATCAAATAGATCGTCAATTCGCGGTAATGGATACCTATTCTTAATCGTGACCTTATTCAGTTCTCTATAGTCTATGCAGAACCGCATTATCCCATCCTTCTTCTTCATAAATAAAACCGGCGCTCCCCACGGTGATACTCTTGGTTGAATATACTTCTTGTCCAGTAATTCTTGTAGTTGGACCATCAGTTCTTTCATCTCTACTGGTGCCATTCGATATGGTGCCTTCGATATTGGAGCCGTTCCTGGAGCCAAATCGATCACAAATTCAACTGCTCTATATGGAGGAAGTCCCAAAGAAATCATCCTAAATACGTCTCAAAATCTCTCACTACTGGTATCTCATCTATTTTCGAATTCTCTTTACGACTATCGACTATGTAAGCTAGATATCCTACACAGCCTTGCCTTAACAATCTCCTGACCTGTATCATTGTCAGACAACTCGCTTGTCTAGGCAACTTGCTACCATAAAATACAACATTTGACAGAGTCATAAGGTTAATACGCTTCTTTTGGCAGTCAATTACCGCCCCATACTTGGATAACCAGTCCACACCCAAAATAACGTCGAATTCTCCAAGTCGAATAGGGATAAGATCAACGTTCATGATATTACCCTTAATATCCACTCTACAGTTCTTATGCACGTACTTAACAGGGATAATTTTTTTATTCGCAATTTCTATGTTCATGGGGTATTCTAACTCGTCCTTAAGCAATTCTAAGTTCTTAGCAAAGTCATCGGATATAAATGAACAAGTAGCACCCGAATCAAATAATACATACGCATTACTTTTATTGATCGGAATGATACCTGACACTACATCGCGAGACTGCACTGCATCCTGCACTGTCATGTTGAATGTTCTGGCAGTTGATCGGTTGGTTGCGGTTGGTGCTACGATAGTCAGAGTGCTTCCACCGGTATTTCCTTTATTTCCTCCTGAACTCATCCCTCCAGATCCCTTCTTAGGACAATCCCTTGCAAGATGATCCTTTGAACCATAAGTGAAGCAGGCACCCTTCTTTGGGTTTGGACAGTTTGGTACTATGTGGCCTTCCTGACCACAATTGTAGCACACTCGCTTCCCTTTCATACAAACTCCCAAATGAGCTTTTTCGCAGGTTGGGCATGCTTAGATCTTCTTCTTCTGCCCTCCTTGTTGACTTCCAACTGACAAGTTATCCGTCCACTTCCTCTCTGATTATGGCTACCCCCAGTGCTACTCCCACCAGTCTTGTTATTACCTTCATTCTCACTCTTCTTCTTCTTCTGCTCCCCGATTATATTTCACATCGCATCGCTTCCACCCTCAGAGAGTATGGCCTTCTCTAACACTCCAGCAAAAGTGTTCAATTGGAACATTGACACCTTGCTATACAACCAGGGCTTCAGTCCTTGCTCGAAACATCTTGCCTTCCTCTCATCGGTATGTACTTGGTATGTGGCGAACCTAGCCAACTCGTTGAACTTTGCCGCATAATCAGCTACTGACATACTCCCCTGTTTCAACTCTAGAAACTGAACTTCCATCTGATTTTGTGAACTGGTTGGAAAGTACATCTCGAAGAACATCTCCTTAAATCTCTCCCAGGTTATTACACCTTCACCTTTCCGTACTTTGTTTGCCTACCACCAATAGCTGGCTTCAGGCTTCAGCATGAACGTCGCATACGCGGTTTTCTGGTCTTCCCTTACTCTAGCAACATCGAATACCTTCTCCATCTCCATCACCCAGGTCTGAGCTTCGATTGGGTTTATGGAACCCTTAAACTCTGGCGGTCCCACCGCCTTGAAGTCCTTAAACGAGGTGCTTGGTGGAGCTTGTGGTTGATTATTAAGTGCTCCGGCTAATAGGTTTACCAACTGCTGAACAGGGTTAGCATTGGCGTCGATGTTGTTATTCACTGATTCTTCTTGCGCTTGCTGACGGTTTTGTCTTCTCCTAGGCGGCATATTTCTGTTAAGAATATATGCTTATTAGGTCTTTATTCAATTTCTCAAACAATTAAGGCTTAACTAAAACATTTAATCATAATTCACTTAACACATCAATTCAAATAAACCCTAACATTTCATTCAATTCAAAAGTTTTAACATCATAAGATAGCGTCACTGCTATTTATATCAACTATCCCGAGATAAAGAATCTACAGGATATAAAACATCAAAATATTCCTTTGTTTATAAACACATCGGAATTTACATCATTAACTACCAAATAGTTTTCACATAATTAAACTAATACTATCACTGTATGTTAAGGCGCTGAATAGCCTTGCTACGTTCCTCTTCCATGATGCGAGACATCGTTCTGCGATCTAGCATATATGATGGTAGATCCTCAAACTGGATTGGATACTTCCTAACTCGATCTTGGACCTCATCCATTGCATTTTGTAGTGTAGAGTACGTCTCCTCAAGTTTAGCCTTCTTCGCACGGCGATCATCTTCTGCAAGATCAGCACGACGTGACTCTCGTACCCAGCCCTCCTCTGCTATGGTAAGCCTCTCTGATCTCTCTTTCATATCCGTCTTCAACTTTTCTATTTCTGCGGACTTGCCCTCGGTTTGACCCTTCTCGTGAACCAGATCCCACTCCACGTTTCCTAAATATGTGTGAAGAGTCACAATCTCCCTATCCTCTCGCTTTCAATAGTAATTTGTCGACTAATCGCTTCACTCGGTCAGATCCCTCGGATGATATCCCGCAACTCTATGTTACGATCATAAAGTGCATCATACATCTCAGCATCAATGGAGTTCGGTGGGAACTCCTCTTCTTCCTCAAGATCCTCCTCTGGATCAGTCTCAGGCTCATGCTCCTGACCAACAATAGTGATCAACGGAGATGGCTCTCTCTATACTAATTGTTCCCTGACGACATGAATGTCTCTTGAGCTCCTCCTCTCAGATGTACTCTGGGTTCCTCCTCCCCACTTTCGACTAGCTCCTCCAACATCCGACATCCCGACAACAAAATTTTAAGTTTTAGTTACTAATCCGTCTAATAACACATAGATTAACACATAAGCACATAAAGTCTTTTATTATCTTCAATAAATTTAGAAATTCATTTCTTAGAACTCGATAAGAGTTTACCGCCACTATGTTCTCAATCTCCTACAAGGCTACCACCTAAGGTTGTTCCCCCACCTAAGGTTCATAACCTACAGCTTTGATACCAACCTGTGACACCCCCAAATCCGGTACTTCCATTTCCACGGGATTTGGTGTTCACTGTACAAACATCATCTATCTATCTACCCATAAATAAATGCAAACCATGCAATAGATAGAAATAAATAATAAATCTATCCCCTTATGGGGTTACATCAACTGCATAATAAATAAATCTCAGGTTAATCTAACCTTAAATCATCTGTGCTAAAACATAAACAAATAAGTCTTACTAACATCAATTCTAATTATCATTACATAACCACATAAATAATCAATCTTCATTACTTGCTAAGCTTGCCCTTGCCTTTACTAGTGGAAGGTTCGTTTGCTCTTTCGTTCTTAACTGCAATACTATTATTACGCAAGAGTGAGCACGATTGCCCACAAGTATAACAATATAACAATGAATAATAACATGCGAGAGAAATAATAACTTCGGATATAAAAGCTCAACTTTTGAATCAAGAATGAATAACAAGAATCAAAGAATTTCTGAGGGTCATAAAACCTTGAACTATGTCCTAGGTTGTCAAGCGTTTTTACTTGAAACCTTTAACAGTCATAAGACTATGGACTCTTCTTCTCGTACTTCGGGGGATCAGCCCTTAGTACCATACTATGCACAATATCTTAACGCTAACGCATAAGCAATCCCTTATACAGAGTTGTTCATCTCAGTTTGACATTCGAGTTCGCACCAAAAGAAGTTTGGTTTGGATAATTCATCAAGGATTCTGAAATTTAGAACGCTCATCAACTATGGACTAGTCGAATCATTAAGGGTTCGCTAGTCTAACAAAGTTCAACAATAATTGATACCTTAACTTGAATAGAATCTCAAAAGGTATACAATAGAATAAGTATTGTACAACAGCATCATGCTTGAAAGATTAAAAGGCTTTAATATACAAGACAGACTTGATCAATAATAATGATAACTTGCTCAATATAGAAAGGTGAATTAATCAACTTATATAAGGATAACAAGTAGGGTTAGGAAACTTGCCTCGTGCGTAGATTACACGTTAATAAAACCCATTCTTTGATTTAAATCCTACATATCATTCATGTTCATAATACCAGTCAATTATAACGTACCAAACCTCACAAGTGTATTCCTTGTCTAACTAAATTCATGACTATACTTAGTCATATTACTATACTTGTTTCCACATAATATTACACTATACGAACAACAAGCTAAGTATATAATCAACAATTCAATTAACATGCAATTGTCTTCTTGACTTTCTAGTAGAACTCATTTTAATATCTCATTATATGTCTAACAAGTTTTTATATTCATTAGACTAAGTTGATATCACATTTCTATACTTAAACATTTTTTAAAACTCATTTCCACCACTCCGCTAAGTGAGGCTCGCCGGCGCCACTTCTAAGCCTATTCGTGGCCATGGCTTAAGGTTCTTAAGGCATGGTGGTGGTATATCATGGCAGTGAGATTTGTATAGGGAGTTGGCCATGGCACATGAGACTCGATTCGAGCTCCGGGCACTGAATTAGCGAAAATTGCAGAACATGGCTAAAAAAATTCTAATCAACTTATTTTTACACGAATTTAGACATACCCACATGCTAGAATTCATATATAATCAATACTTAACATCTATGGAGTGATTTTCACCCATTAAAACACATAATCACAGAATTAAAGCATGCAAATTGTATTGTTCTTGAAGTTCTTGAAGTTTTGAACATAAATTCTAAAATTTAACGCCATAGATTCGTTATAAGACCAAATCCAACCATTCAAATTTCATTTTGTTCATTTTATCATGCATAATCATATAAGTGTGTGAATTTTACAAAACAATTTATGTTTGACAAATTAAAAAAATACGTATAAGGCCATATGGCCATATTACACACTCTGAAATCTTTTACTGTATAATTTCATGAAACTAAAGAAATGGAAACCCATATAATATATATTAAAACATGATATGATGTTATATTAACACATAATCACATAATTCCTACTCTTTACAATTAACAGAGACCTTACATAGTTTTGAAAGCCATTTTTATCAAAACTTAAATAACGTAAAATATGAGAATTGGGTTGGGGAAAAATTACCCAAAGCGTAGAATATAATTTGCAAGAGATAAACTCCTTCTCAACAGTTCTTCAATCACGCAACTCACAATTTTTCTCACAATTTCTCAATCTCTCTCTGTAATGCTTAGCCAGACTTAGCCAAATTATGACAGAAGAAGGAAAAGAAGACGTATAAATAAAATGAACTGGCACAGTAGTGATCAATTACCCAATCATGGGTAACTTCTATCAACTCCCCTTAGGGCCTTGTTTGTTTAGCAAGAATAGGATTTCAAAACCATTTAATTTAATAAGGCCTTATTATATAGTTTAAATAATGTCACATCCATTATAAAATAAATCTAATATCTTATTTAATTAATTTTAAATAAACTATAGTAAATTCTCATTAATTCACATAATTAAATTTCTCCTTTAATAACAATGCCAAATTCTTAAATCTCTAATTAATAATTAAATTAATTAAAAATAACATTAAGCTTATTAAATATTTTTTTTAATACAATAAGCTCACATAATCACATACTTCGAATAATAACATTTTCCACATTACTTTAATAAATATAACACATATAATTAAATTAATCTACCACAACTTCTGCAATTAATCATTTAATCTAATAATTAATTCATCGAAAAATATTTATTCAATCCAATAAATATTAAAAATTAAATTACAAAATCTCGGTTGTCACAGCATCAGTTATCATAGATGTTGAACACACACGCACATTATACCAGTGATGATGGTTTAAGATTTGAGAATTAATACGGAATTGTGGATTGGTTTAGGTGATTAATATTGTAGAGTTTGCTTGTTTTCTTTGGGGCCGATGGGATAATTTTGATTCTGTAATACTGTTGGATTCGAAAGCATATAGATTATATTCATTCCATATCATTGCATTGCATAGCATGTAGTTTGTTTTGTGGTCGAGGACTAGCACGGTTTAAGTTTGGGGGATTTTGTTAAGTGGATTTCATATCCACGAATTATTGTTCATTTTACGCTTAATTGTTGCTATTTTCTTATTTTCATGTTTGTTTTTATTTGTTTTGTGTTCTTTTATGTGTGGGGTGGTTGTTGTGGCATTTAACGAAGAATTGGAGTCATTTGGAGCATTTTTGAAAGTAATTAAGAAGTTAGCAAAGTCATCTGGCAGAATAGACCCCCGCCGGGGTGAGCCCTTTTTGCTATGTACTTCCGTCTGTAAGCGTGCCCTGTTTTAGGCTTGTACCCCGTAGAGGCTGGGGTCTCAATCGCTAAACTATTCTGTTTTGTTTTGAACTCTGCTGGGACATGAACTCTAGCATTTGGATGGCAAGTGGACTCTATTGGGCATGGAATTAACCAGAAAAACGTGTGTTGGATGTATATTACTCAATTAACAAAAAACTAAACAAGACGGAAGGCATAATACGAAGATCAATTCGCGTTTTTCATAGTAAGCTTTGGAGGGAGATTTTGAAGAGATTTTCGAGACGATTGCAGATTTAGGCTACGTGAAGGGTGTCTTTCACTATTCTTCTTCTTAGTCTTTTATTTGTAATTGAAAGAATGTTATCTTTGATTTATTCAGTTGTTATTTCATTTATGATGAACTGATTCACTTTTTAGGCTTATGGTGGATCCTTAAGTGAAACGATGATTTTGTAAACTTTGATTTCCAGTTCAATAAGCTATTTTCCAGTTTATCTATATTAATTTGAGCTTGAATTTATGAATTGCCTGATCAACAATTCTTTGTGGATTTGTATGGAATCGAGAGAGGATATTCTAATCTAGACTTAGTTAATATAGCATGTGTTCATGAATTTTGTGAATAGCATAATCTTGATGAATGTTAAGGTAGAGATATGCTTGACATCGCATGTAATCGGATAGAGAACTTAATCTTAAACCTTCTTTAATTATAATTCACATAGAGATATAATGAGTTAGTTGATTAAGGTGTTTAACTTATTTCTATCTAAATTGTGGATTTAAGTTAATATGGTATTAGTGCATCGAGAGGTGGCTAGTACTACATTTGTGTTCTTGATTAATAAACTGGGATAGTGATTTGAATTGGAATAAAGGTGTAGAAATCAGAGTGAAACTTAGGGTGAAATCATAAGTCTAATTCTCCATTAATTGATTGAAATTCCAGATTCTGATATTTGTGATTGTTTTGTGGTAGTTTATTTATTTCTTAATTTAGTTTTTATAATTTTAATCATTGAATTGAATAGTTTAATAAAATTAGGATTAATAAGAAATTGGTAATTATAAGGTTAAGTTTCTTACTAATTTGTCTCTGTGGGAACGATACTCTACTCATTACTATATTACTTGTTGACCACGTATACTTGCGTGTTGTGCGTATATAGATTTTACCCAACACTCAGATTCTCCCAAACTGTCATCAGCTTCAGAAAACGAACATTCGACCACGAAATCAACCAAAGCTTGCCCTTTGATAGCTGTCCGGTAATGATATTCTATGAAAAATTGAGACAACTCCATTGTCCAAGCAGCAAGCCTCGTCAAAACTTCAGGCTTACCTAGCACTTTCTTCAATGACTGATCCGCGTATACAATGATCAACTGACCCTGGAAATTTTACCGAAGCTTTCGACTAGCTATTATCAAAGCAAAGGCAAATTTCTCAAGGTTTGGGTACCTTGTTTCAGCATCCCTAAGGACATGGCTTACATAGTAAACCGGATGCTGCTTACCCCCAACTTCACGCACCAGAACTGCTCCCACTGCTAATGAACTGGCTGCCAAATACAAGTACAATGGTTCAATAAGAGCTGGTTTCACCAACAAAGGCGCCGAAGATAAATACTTCTTTATTCCTTGGAAGGCATCTTCACATTCTGAAGTCGACTGGAATGTCTTAGCATTCTTCGGCCCTTTCAACTTGTTAAAGAATGGCAAACATCTCTCTGCTGACTTGGACATGAACCTCCTCAAAGCTGTTATTCTACCCATCAGACGCTGAACTTCTTTATAGGATTGAGGAGAATTCATGTTTATGATGGCCTGGATCTTTTCTGGGTTGGCTTCGAAACCCCGTTTGCTAACCAGATAACCCAGAAATTTATCTGCACCAAGTTTGAAGGTACATTTGATTGGATTCAGCTTCAGATTGTAATGACGCACTGTTTGGAAACATTCCTCTAAATCATCCAAATGCCCTTGCACTGTCATGCTCTTGACGATCATATCATCGACGTAGACCTCCATATTCCTCCCCAACTACCTTGTGAAGATGTATTTCATCATCCTTTGGTATGTGGCACCCGTATTCAGCAAACCAAAGTAGTTCTATTAGGTTCGTCCGGAGAGGTTCCGACAGACCTGAACCTATCTTCACTATTTTGTCCTTCTTACCCGGAACTAGTTCAAATTCCTCAGTCTTTTCGGCTGGCATAACTAACGGCACTGAACTGCTTTCAGTAAATGGTTTGATCTCAATAGCCATAGCCTGCTTTTGCTTACTGACCCCAACCCCCGAAGCAATCATAGCATTTCGATAGCATCTTCTAGCCAAATCCAGATCTTCAGCCACTTCACCAACTCCATGTGACGTTGGGAACTTGATTTTAAAGTGAGGAATCGACGTTACTGCCTGCAGAGCAGTCAAGGTGGGTCTTCCCAAAATGGTGTTGTAAGCTGAGTCCACATGCACAACATAAAATTTGCACATTATTTCTACCTGTTGTGGAGCTGTGCCAAATATGATTGGCAGCTCAATAGTCCCCGCCACCTTGACTGGATCATTGCTGAAGCCAAATATAAAGGAGCCTCCTGCCCGATCTCCATCTTTTGCCCATCCAAATGCATCATCTAATAAGCATGTGCATATAGAATATCAACAAAAGACCCATTATCAATCATCATACGCTTCATATCCACTGAACCCACTTGTGCAGTAATTACCAGGGCTCCTTCACGGGGTTCGATGGCTCAGAAGGATAGTCCTCATCGGTAAAAGAGATTACCGTACCTGGATACGGTCTTTCAGTCTTCGGGAGGGTACCCGCTGTAGACACTCGAAATTTTCCGCACTCCTATTACTGACATTGCAGGAGGGTAGATTCGTCTTTTGGAGATAACCCTGAAAGACAACATACAAATCATTCTGGATACTACCAGAAGTTCAGCTCCAACCCGGAACACAAACCGCGAGCTTCGGATCCAAACCCGAAACACACACCGGTCATGTCATTTCTAATCTCGGAGATAACCCCGAGATATGCAGATTAAAAGACCGGCAACAACACCGGAGAGAACAGCTCTGTCTCGGCAATAACACCGTGACATTTAGTTCCAGTCCCAGAGACAACACTGGGAGTAGCAATCCCATCCTTGGTGATAACCCCGAGGGATGCCATCGCAGTTCCGGCGATAACTCCGGAAATGCTTGTTTCAAACACATGCAATCAGCTTCAATCACAGATGACAGTGAGGCACACAAACAAGCAGTTCTATCTCAGAGATAACACTGAGCGAACGTCTGCTTTCCATTTAAACTGGCGATAACCCCGGTGAGGAGTCACAACGTCATCTTACCACAACATCAGCAAGTTGATATTGCAGCATACCAACAAGTAGTCCAATCTCAACTGTAACCCTGAGCAACGTCTACTTTTAACTCAACCCGGCGATAACCCTGGCAAGGAGTCAAACATCATCTTGTTCACCCGACAAATGGCACGTCGTCTCAACACTTCAGACATACATACATACAACAATGTCCCAACAATCGAGGAATGACAATCCCGAGTGACTATTACATGTGACAGTACGTTGGATAGAATTTGAAGCTTGAAGACCATAGGCATAGACCCCTTTTCCTGACTTCGTACAACCTCTAATCCATGTCATTACGTAACTCTCGACACCAGCAATCCGAAGAAGTATAGAGATGCTTCGTTTGGATGCTCGGATTGAAGTTCTGCAAGATCGATTGGACATTACAAAGGCACGATCGCACATACTACTACGAGACGACGGGACCAAGAAGCTCCGGCCCACCACGACCACAATAGTAGTAGACACTGTACACCCGCCTATAAATATAGAGGGGGGACCCATTTGAGAAGAGAGAGAGAGAAGGAAAAAGGCGAGGAAGCCCTGTCCATTTAGCTCTGCATACACATCTTTTAAGTGTTTCCTCTTCTTTAAACACTAGTTAGCCCATATATAGATACTTTTTATCTTTCAAAAGCTAAGTGTTTATACAGTTAAAGTCAAAGAAGTCTACTTTATCTATACACAGTAAGCCTTCTCACATTCAAGAAAGCCTCTTTCTCCTATTGTCACACACTGTTGTACACGTTGAGAGTCGTGTGAGTGTGTTTGCCCGAACTTCTGTCCGTGGTTTTCATTTTCTGTCTGTATATATATATTTTTTGTATATATGGACTAACATTATCGAGTTATGCCTCGATTGAGCCTAGACTTCGGTCTGGAGCGTTTATCTGCTTTTATATATATATATGAATTGTGGTCAGACTCTGTCTGATGAGCCTAGATTTTATATGCGGAGCGTTTAATTGCTTATATATATATATAACTATTGTCAGACATATCTGATGAGCCTGGATTTCATATCCGGTGCGTTTATTCGCTTTTATATATATATATATATATATATACATATATATAATTGCTGTCGAACATATCCGATGAGCCTGGATTCACATCCGGTGCGTTTATTGCTTTTATATATATATATTTGTACATATATATATATATATACATTTCTGTCTGGCCTGGAATTTACTTCGTGGCCATTTACCGCTTTATTTACATTCAGTCCCGCCTGGAGTTTACTTTGTGTGGCGATGATCCTTTTTACAGCTTTATTTACATTACGTCCTGCCTGGAGTTTACTTCGTGGCAATTGATCGCATTTACAGCTTTATTTACATTTTGTCCCGCCTGGAGTTTACTTCATGGCGGTTGATCATGTTCATATATATATATTTACAGCTTTATATATATATATATAACTGCTTACTGCTTTCCATACAAATTGCAGTATCTTGTGAGCCTAGGAATCATGTGATCACAGGTTCAATTTACTGAATCTAGATTCGGTTCCCATGATGGACATTTTCCGGTCATGGCGACTTGTACATTATTTTACAAAGGTCTCGAGTTTCCTTGGATGGTCATCATGCCCATGAGGAATTCTAAGATCGCTATAATTATTTTCTCGAGAATGCTTCGCACCTCGAAAATAAAAGCAAACAAGTCGAACACTTAGTAATAAAATGGAAGTATCAAAGGCCTCAATTACTATTGAGCACAGGGTTTGAAAAACCTCTTTTTTTACAAAACGTCATTGCTATATCTTGTGGTTAAAATTGAATTTTTCTTAATAAAATTCAAACCCGTGTATATAGGTGCGAACGAGGTATAGTACTACTTCCAAATAAATTGCACATTGATCCACACACACACACACATTCATATAATAGTTTCTTTGAGAAGTGACGGTCACCGTGTCAACACGGATGTCGGGGGGTGCCTAACACCATCCCTCCGCATAATCAAGCCCCCGAACCCTTAATGAATCTCGGTTTCACAAACCCGTTTAGCAGTGCCAAATCACTGGGTCAATGTGCAAAACCTTTTCGGTTGCGTTGGTGCAACCAGTTAAAAACACCAACTAGCGACTCTTAAAGTCAATCGTCGACATTATACATGTCGGACCTTTTTCACTTGTTTTTTTCAAACAAATCTCACATTAACATGAGAACACCAAAAGACAAGTAACGAAAAGGGACACTCAAAAATCCCTACGTCGACACCAGCCACTCTGCTGGGGAATCCAGTAAGAGGGCTTAAGTCGCCATTGCAAGCTTTTCAAAATTGTTATATGCTTGTGTGTGATTGTTGCATTTACATTTCTGATAAATGAGTACTAATGCATCTCATTTACTGTACTGCTACATATCTATCTGTGATATTAGTGCTTCAAACATGTCATCATTTTGCATAAACGTTGAGACACGTTGCATGTAAATGTATGTTGTGTGGTCCCTCCATTAGGAGGCTATCCTGTCGATGTTTGATTATTGGACCCACGGGAAGAATAATTCCCCGGGGCTCAGGAAAGGCACCACCCAGATTCGCTCCAGTTGAAAGACCAGATTAACTTCCCGTTGAGTAGATTACGATGATCTGGGAACCTTCATTGCCAAAAAGCCGCGAGAGAAACCCTAGGATAGGTCAACCTCTGATAAACCAAATGCGGAGGGAAGTCTCTTAATGCTTTTCATTTTCAAGTTACTTGTAAAAGCATTTACTTGTAATTTTATTCCATGTTCATCCATATGTAATGGAAAATATGAAGAATACTTATGCATTACATGTTATTTAACTAAACCGGTTTTGCAGGACAAAATTTCTAAAACGGACATGTTATAATAACATTGATATTTCCCTAAGACTAAACTACGTAAGTCTTTTGTAGGGAAGCAATTGGGTCTGTTACCCGCTCCAAATTCAAGAAGGCGTCAAGCCTACAGCCAATCATGTCTTCCTCTAAACAGTCTAATCCTGTTTCCCGAGAAGAATTTGACGGATTAAGTAAACAAATCACGACTTGGGTCATTATCTTTGAAAAGAGTTACACCGGTCTACCCAGGGTACGAAGATGCCCACACATACAGAGTCCTCTGCACAAGGGGGAGTTCAACATCTGGAAAAAAAAATTCCAGAGCATCAGTTGGATACAACCAACAAAGACCCTGAGACCACCCATCTCAAAATAGATCCAGATTCCGGTGATATCAGGAAGAAGATCCTTCAGATGGAGGAAACCATTCGCACTCTCAAGGGGATTGGAACTCATGGCAGTGTTTCTTATACAGACCTTTGCATATTTCCTGGTGTCCATTATCCAGAGAAATTTAAGACCCGTGATTTTGAAAAATATGATGGATTAGGGGATCCTTACACACATTTGAAGGTGTTCATTGGGGAACTTGGATCTTATGTTGAGGATGAAAAGCTTAGAATGCAGTTGTTTTAGAAAAGTCTGACAGGAGAAGCCCGTTCATGGTATTCAAGATTAGACAACTCTAAGATCCATAGTTGGGAAGAACTTGCTCATGCTTTCCTTTCCCAATATAGTTTTCAGTCTCAGATGGCTCCTGACTGGTATCAAATTACCAAGGTCAAGAAACAGTCTAATGAGTCATTCAGAGAGTATGCTCAGAGGTGGAAGCGCCTTGCTGTTCAAGTTGTTCCTTCCATGACAGAATCAGAGATGATAATGACCTTCATAGATGTACAGGAAGCACCTTTCTATGAAAGAGTTCTAGCTGGTATTGGCAAACCATTTTCTGAAATGATCAAACACGGCAAGATGGCAGAAATGGGATTGAAGTCCGGGAAAATTCAAGACCTAGCCATTTTCTTAAAGTCATTCTACGAAAGCACATCCAGTCCGGATCTTATGGGAACAACCCCCAGAAGGTCCATAAAAAGAAAGAGGAGGATGTTTCCTTGATACTACAAGGACAGAAAGGCAATTCAAGCATGCCTATACAGAGGAGAAACTACTCCCCTTTTCCTGCACAATCTTCAAACCCTCCATTGCCCAAGAGTGGAGAAGTAAAGCGACTCCGAACGTTTACACCCTTAGCGGATTCACTAGAGAACATTCTAGCTCTTCTGACTACTCAGAAGAAAATTACACATCTTCTTCCGCCAGCCAACCCTAATGGTAGGGGTTTCAATGCTAACCGAAAATGTGCATATCATGCTGGGGCACCTGGACATGATACTCAAGATTGTTGGGCCTTAAAACACAAGATACAAGATCTGATCGATAATGGTGAGATTGTGGTCACCAAGCCAGATCAACCTCATGTACAAGACAACCCTCTCCCGCAACACAAAGAGGAAGATGTCAACATGATCAGTTGGAGCACTGGACATGGCTCTAATTCTACTGGTGAATCATCCCAACCCATCAAAGACGGTGCTGACAAATGGGATTATGCAAAGTTCTAATTTACAATGGAACGAAAGATGAAAGCTCTTTGTAAGCAAATTGAGCAATTGGCCGAACTAGTGACCCATCAACATCAAGTCACACGCCAATTAATCAGGCAAGCGCATGCCTATCTCCTTCCATTTGTTATGAATGCTCCATCAACACCTTCAGAAAGTGAAGCTATGGAGGAAAAGGTTACAAAAAGAGCAAGTGCTAAAGCCCGTCGGGATTTCACTAATTAAAGGGAATTCACTTATTTGGGCCAATCTATGGAGGAAATACTTCAAATGCTGGTCAACGAGGGAAGAATCACATTCCTTCTACCTCCAATCAATCCCCGTTCAGGGCGGTTCAATCCTGATGAAATGTGTCAATATCATTCACATTCCCGCGGTCACAGCACAGAAGAATGCTGGGCACTCCGCCATCTCATTCAGAATCTTATTGATAGCGGTGTCCTGCAAGTAGCAGATGATTACACTGTGCAACTTAAGGATGGGAACACATACCCTACTCAATAGAAGAGATCAGTAGCAGTTATATCCGATGATGATGAAACTGTCAAAACATTTCCCATACAACCCATTCAACTCAAAGGAAGCTACAATCCTTTGAAAGTGGCCGCACTAGAGCCAATTCTCTTGCCTTGCAGAATACAACATCCTGTTGTCAGCTTACACAGAGTGCCATGGAATTATGGAGAAGCTGAAGGATCTACATCTCATACTACTGCTGCAGTGTCAAAAGATAATCCACTGTACCTTCCCCAACGGGTTATTAAGCCTACTTGCGAAGCAAGGGGAAAGTTGTCCATGGAGAAGATTGAAAAATTCCTCCATACTATGGGCCACAATGAAGCCAAAGTGGTTTTAAGCTTGCGAGAAGCTCCACACCAGATTTCAATACTGGATTTGGTTTTCTCTTCCGAAGATCATCAGAAGGTCTTGCTAAAGGTTCTAGAAGAAGCCTACCAGCCAAAATCAGTGGATGTGGAAAAATTTCAACATTTGGTTGATCACATTTTCAACAACAATGTGATATCCTTTACTGATGACGATATACCTCCCGAAGGGACCGGTCATTGCAAACCACTGCACATCGCAGTGTTATCTTCTGGGTATATGCTAGCAGGAGTATTAATAGATGGAGGCTCATCTCTCAATATCTGTCCTTATGCTAGTGAAAATAAACATCAATCCCAACCGAATACAAAGTAGCCATACGATCATCAGAGCTTTTGATGGATCTCGGCGAAATTCCATTGGAAAGATTGAATTACCAATTGAGATTGGTCCTCATACATTCAACGTATCCTTTCATGTCCTCAAAATAGATTCAGGATACAACCTGCTATTGGGGAGACCATGGATACACATGGCTGGAGCTGTTCCCTCCGCTTTACATCAACAACTCAAATACATCATCAACAACAGTCTAGTTACTGTTAATGTTGAGCCAGAAGGTCCTAGACCAGAAACTCTACCAATTATCAGCTTCAACTTAGAAGTCGAGCCGGCCAGTTTCCATACTCTGGAAGTGAGTAATACGCAATACCATCCTATTGGAGTGCCACTTCCCGTACCCAAGATTTCTGACGAGGTTATGTCAGCCACTCAAGAGATGATACTATTGGGTTACCAACCTGGACAAGGACTTGGTAAAGATCAGCAGGGCATCAAGCATCCTATCCAAACATCCAATCAAATTGGGACAGTTGGGCTAGGCTATTCTGCTAGTTCCAATCATAGGAATCCTCATAAACACAAACAGGTTCCTCAGACTTCCGCCACACGGCGATCATCCATTCCTTTACCGCATGAGATGATGCAATCTCTTGTAAAGGTTCTAGCCCAGACTGTGGCTATACTGTTTCCAAAACCAATGCCAATCAAAGCTAAAGAGGTGCTGAATCCTGATCCCGAGGTGGAAGAAATGGAGCGGAAACACAAGCACGACCTTGCCTTGATGATGGCAGGCATTCGCGTTATTGTTCATGATGAACATACAAACAGATACACCCCAGACGATGATTGCCCAGATGTCATGGTTATCATTCAGGAGAAGGAGGACACTGACGACCCTTCTGTCACTGCAGTCCTGCAAGACTTTGCCCTCAACAATTGGAGCATCACTCTATTCATTGGTCAACGAGGGTAAAATGGGCAGAAAATCCCTCTGCCCTGTAGATAACTTTAATTGCTTGCTTTCCTTTACAGTATTAGTAGTTATTTTATCGCGTACATGCTAACACTTTTGTATGATCGAACAGTTGTATATATTAAGTGAAAGCATATTTTGTTTTAGGACTCTGACTTTAGATGTGCCTGTACTTGCTGATAAGGTGTCTTCTCTCCACAAGGGTTATAACTTTGATGCAAAATTGGACTCAGACTTGATGGACATTCAAGAGGACATTGAGACACCTCAAGAGATCAAGGAATGGGTCGCCGACAAACCCAACCCCAATCTTGAACAAACCACTCCTTTCAATCTTGGAACCTTAGACAATCCTAAGCTAATCCAGATTGGTTCAGACCTTTCCACAAATCAACGGAATGACATGGTTGTGCTACTAACCCAATTCCAGGATGTGTTTGCATGGTCTCATGAAGACATGGTGGGTCTATCCACTGACATTGTTCTTCATCGCCTTCCCATTAAAGAAGGATTCAAGCCAATTAAGCAGAAGCTCAGGCGATTAAAACCTGAATGGAGTTTAAAGGTTAAAGAGGAAATTATGAAACAATTTCAAGCTGGCATCATCATGGTGTCTACATATCCGGAGTGGATATCCAACATTGTTCCTGTATCTAAACCAGGGGGAAAAGTGCGAGTCTGTGTGGATTATCGGGATTTGAACAAAGCTTGCCTTAAAGATAGCTTTCCCGTGCCATTTATCCATATTCTCATTGACAATACTGCTCAATACGGCATGTACTCCTTTGCTGATTGTTTCGCGGGGTACCATTAAATTATGGTTGCTGAGGAAGATCGTGAGAAAACTGCTTTCATCACGCCTTGGGGAACATTCTGTTACAGACGGTTGTCATTTGGCCTCATCAACGCCGGGACAACTTACCAGTGAGCTATGATGGCTCTTTTCCATGATTTAATTCACAAGGAGATAGAGATCTATGTGGATGACATCATTGTCAAATCCCGTAAGGAGGATGACCATTTAGACCATCTCAGAAAATTATTCAACAGGTTGCGTAAGTACAACTTGAAGTTGAATCCCACCAAATGCGCCTTTGGTGTGAAATCAAGCAAGTTGCTAGGGTTCCTAGTCAGCCACAAAGGGATTGAGATGGATCCTGCTAAAATCCAGGCCATCAAGGAAATGCCCGTCCCTCAGACAGAGAAGGAGATACGGGGATTTTTGGGAAGAATTAACTTCATAAGCAGGTTCATTTCTCAACTCACAGCAACCTGTGAGCCAATCTTCAAATTGTTAAGGAAGAACTCTTCCATGAAATGGAATAATGAGTGCCAGAAAGCCTTCCTTACAATCAAGGAGCAGCTAATCAACGCTCCTATTTTGGTACCTCCCAGGGATGATATTCCCCTATTCATGTACCTGTCCATAAATGACAATGCTATGGGCTGTATGTTGGGGCAGAAAGACGATAGAGGCCAAGAACAAGCTATCTATTACCTCAGCAAAAGATTCAGCATCAGTGAACACAAGTATACTCTGATTGAGAAAACTTGTTGTGCTTTGGCATGGGCTTCCATGAGATTACAACATTATCTCCATGGTCACACAACCCATCTCATATCCCACGTGGATTCTTTGAAGTATGTGTTCAGCAAACCCATACTAAATTATCGACTGTCCAGATGGCAGTTGATCCTCCAGCAATTTGACATCATCTATGTGACACAAAAGTCTGCAAAGGTCAAGGAACTGTGGATCAACTGGCAGCCGCACCTGCAGGGGATTACAAACCCTTAGAAACTTACTTTCCTGACGAAGGAGTAATGGCAATTCAGCTAACACATCAGTACGATACATGCCAACAGTGGAAAATGTATTTTGATGGAGCTATCAATTCAGAAGGCTCCAGAGTGGAGCGCTTTAATAACTCGCACGGGGAGCGGATCCGTCAGCCAAATCAAATTGCAGTTTGTCAATACCAACAACACAGCTGAGTATGAAGGCTGTATCATGGGACTCAAACTTGTCCGTTCAATGGGTATCAGGCGATTAACTGTCTTTGGAGATTCCAAATTGGTAGTCAAGCAATCCACAGGAATCTATCAGATCAAAGAATTACATTTACTGCCTTATCATCGGCAAGTTCTACAGATGGCTTTGGAGTTCAAGCAAATCTCCTTTCTACACATTCCTCGTAATAGGAATGACTTTGCAGACGTATTAGCAATGTTGGCCTCCTTGGTTTACATACCTAATAAGGAAAACATGCCAAACATCACAATTGCTATGCAAAATGCCCCAGTCTATGGGAATTACATTGGAGAAGTATCGGATGAGCTACCTCCCATCCACAACCCTTGGTATCAGTATATCAAGGAATATCTGCGAGATGGATCTACACCCGCTGAGGCGAGCCTAACTGAGAAGAGGCGGATTCATTGACTTGCTATGAAATTCTACCTGAGTGGAGATGCACTCTACAAAAGAGATGCAGGATTAGGTCTCCTCGGATGTTTAGACAAAGACCAAGCTTATCGACTCATGGATGAGATTCATGGTGGAGTATGCGGCCCTCACATGAGTGGTCCTCTACTTGTCAAGAAAATTCTCAGAACGGGACATTATTGGCTTACACTCAAAGCTGACTGTGATGATCACGTCAAGAGATGCTATCCATGTCAAATCCATGGGAATGCTATTCATGCCCCTCCAAGGGAAATCCACAATATGAGTTCACCCTGGCCCTTCTCAATGTGGGGAATGGACGTAATCGGGCCCATCGAGCCCAAAGCCAGTAATGGACATCGATTCATATTCACAATGATCGACTACTTCACCAAATGGGTCGAAGCAACTTCCTTCCCCAAGGTTACTAAAGAGGTCATCATTACGTTCATCAGAAACAATGTTATTTGTCGATATGGACAACCAGAGGTCATTGTGTCAGACAATGCTAAGAACCTCAACAACAAAATGATGGAGGAATTGTGCAGAAAGTTCCACATTAAGCATCTCAACTCTGTCATCTACCGACCAAAGATGAATGGCGCTGTTGAAGCTGCTAATAAAAACATCAAGAAGATCATGCAAAAAATGTCCGCCAATCACAAAGGATGGCCTGACTTCTTGCCCCTAACTTTATTAGCCTACAGAACTTCAATGCGAGCTTCCACTGGGGCAACCCCCTACTCACTAGTCTATGAAATGGAAGCAGTACTCCCCATAAAAGTGGAAATGGAATCCCTCAGAATATTGATGGATGCTTAGTTGGATGAAGACCAATGGGTACAAGACAGGTATCACCAATTGTCTCTGATAGATGAAAGGCGAACCGCAGCTATCTTCCATGGTCAGTTATATCAGCAAAGGATCGCACGATCCTACAATAAAAAAGTCCGACTACGGCAGTTCAAACAACATGACTTGGTTTTGAAGAAGATCATTGACAACCAAGATTAGTCTAAGGGAAAATTTGCTCCTAATTGGGAAGGCCCATTTGTTGTCAAGGAAGTATTGACAGGAGGTGCTCTCAGATTGCAGGAAATGGATGGCGATGAATTTCCACAACTTATTAACTCAGACACCGTGAAACGGTACTATGTCTGAAGTTACCATCAAACAAACATCCTGGTTTTAATCAAATCACCAGTCATTCCGGTTTTGAACCTTTCTCTTACACACTCTTTTGCCCCTCAGGGAAACATATACTTCAAACCAGCAGCCTGGTTACTTGCCCTTCCTCCTGAAAACGAGGGTAAACTTTTTATATACTTACAGTTCCTCCTGAAAACGAGGGTAAACTTTTCATAAACTTACAGTTACTCCTGAAAATGAGGGTAAACTTTTCATACACTTACAGTTTATCCTGAAGAAGGGATCAAACTTTCTATACTTGCAGTTTATCCTGAAGACGGGATTAAACTTTCCATACTTGCAATTTATCCTAAAGACGGGATCAAACTTTCATACACTTGCAGTTTATCCTGAAGACGGGATCAAACTTTCTACACCTGCAGTTTATCCTGAAGACGGGATCAAACTTTTTCCACACCTGCGGTTTATCCCCATCATGGGATTAAACTTTCTTCTCCCCGTAGTATAGCCTGCACATGGGATTTGCACTTCTCTTCAGCTGTGATTCGTCCTGAGGGGTGAACTACGTCGACCTGATCTCCCGAACACTTGGGGGTATGGAGGCAACCATATTCTATATGGCCCGGTCGCAATAAAGAAAAACAACAAAAACATTTCTACCCTTTCTTCACAAAAACAGTGAAAATTTCACACCCTTCTGCCTTCCGCATTCAGCGTTAAACCTCCTACACTAGGTTCGAACTACGCAGACTTGATCTCCTCTTCAATAGGAGTACATAGGCATCCATTCATGGTGCAGTCTAACCCCTACCAGAACAAACATACTTGTACACGGTACTGGGATCAACCTTCAAATTTCCCCACTTCATCAGTTTCAGATCAAAGGGATAGAATTATCCAACCTCTTCTCATAAATAGAAGATGCGGTGACCATCTAAGCAGCGATCATGCCTCAAAGAGCAATACCAACCCATAAGAGATGGGATTAACTAGGCTTCTCACAAATAGAAGTACTGGCTACCATCTATGGAGCGGTAAATCTCAGAGAGGAAGAAACTGTCATCCTCTCCACTTTTTCATACAGATACCAGTCCCAAGACACCAAAGATGGTAGGTATTTTCAAAAATCAATGATTCATTATGAGAGACCTTGCGACGTCTCAATGTTCATCTATCAAGGATAAGTTCGGGATGCATCAAGATCAAAGGCCCTGGAAAAACTGGCAAATATCAAGCAAGTATCAAGGCACAACTAAAAGGGAAATGAATCAACATATATTTCCCTACCATATATAATACTGTTTGATATATACATATGTGCTGTACATGACAAAAATGGCTAAGCTAGTCTGTGCAGGAAAATACAAAGGTATCTACAGATCTGTAAAGATGCGGACTATCAGATCTAATATAGCATCCCTCTCTGAAGATGGAGGTAATGCTGTAAGCTCCTGCCCAAGGGTATCTACTCGAGCTAGCAGATCCGAAGCTAACTGCATGGTGACGGAGTGTTCATCAATACAGACACTCATGTCGGCAAAGCTAACTGTCATCTGGGATCTCACTGAGGTGCTGTCTGCAATGGCCACATCCCTAGCAGATAATGCGGCATCCCGCTTCACTATCAAAGCATCCCTAGCTAATCTAGCCTCATCTCTCTCCAACAGAACAGTATCTCTCTCCTTAAGAGCTGTCAACATCGCGGCCCTAGCCTGATCTCGGCCATAGATCATCAGATGTAAGCTCTGCTCTAGATCTTGTCTTAGAATCTTGCATCGATGGCACTTCGAGTGGGAGAATCTATCACAATTCTTGACGACCAATGATCAACTCAACGGTGGGAATGACAGCCTCATCTATAGGCTCCTCATCGGCATAATCTATCTCCTACACTGTGGATATTGCCGCAGTCAATGCAGTCTCTGTCTCCATCCATGCGGAATACTTTGTAGAACTACCTGGATGACTGATAGAAAACTTAGCAAAATCTCGCTGATCCCAACAGGCATACAACCTGGATCTGTCCTCCGTTGATAAATGGTGTGACGCAAAACACTGACTCACTATCCCCTCATATGGATGAAAGTCCTAAAACTGGTTAAACTGACACATCACGGCCAGTGGGTGGTAGGTTCATGCCCCTCAAACCAGCCAGAGGGAGGTAATCCATGCCCGGAGCATGAGTAATAAAGCTGTAGGGTTATACGAGCCCTGAACACGGCAGTATATCAAAAGGATCTCCAATCTCTGCCAGGAAAGCGGACCAGGATGTAGCATTTGTACACCCCGCAGGCTGAAAGGAGTATGACATGGCTATCTCATGGGTGAAACAAAATCCGTGATGTCTGAAGGTGTCAATCGGTCTCAAGTGTGACATGAACCACATATATAGCATGACCGAACTACCTGTGAATACCCCTATCGAATAAGTGCAGCAGTATGTAGCCAACCTCAAGGTCTCGGCAATGATCATCGGAATAATGGTATGACCCTCCCTAAGAGCTCTAACTTCCATAATCACACCGATGTCTAGCTCATCCACGTATCGCGGCATGTAGACGTATGACAATACGCACAAAAGTAGTACGTCTACTCTGGCTGAACGCCAATGATCCTCTGATGTAATGAAATCCCCGAAATGCCGTGAGTAACTATCCTCAGAGCCAAACACGCTCATCGAAATGCCGGATATCACATGGCGGATGTCGACTCATCTGTCTTTACTCTGCGCCTCAATCCGTGAGAGTCATGAATCTACTCATCATGTCTCCCATCACCATGTGCACGCAAGAGTCTGTCCAGAGGCGGCTGACATCGTCAATGCGTCATACTCCTCCAAAGTAGGAGTCAACTCGTGGGTCCCGAAGCGGAATACCTGTCTATCTGATATCCAGTGCTCTAGCATGCACTCTATGAATCCTAGAGGAACCTGAAACATCAGTAGGGTCATAGTATGCTGCAACAAATCATCTATGATCACCATGTCTGATGGTGATATACTATCATGCCATGATCGCATACCGACTACCACCGCAGATGGTGGGGTATGATCAATGCGGCTAACTGTCGAAGAAGACATATGTACGAGCTGTGTCATAAGACCATCCAGGGGTCAATGCTGAGTATCTCTGGACATACATACATATGCATAACAATGACATGCATTGTGAGACCCCAGATTTTTTTTTGAATAAAGATTTAATTTCTCGAAATATTTTTTTTAATATTAAGGTGTGGATTTGAGATAATGTTATAGTTGTGGGTAGTATTTGAAAATTTTGCAAAGTACGCAAGTTGTTATATAATATTCGATTGGTTGGGGAATATTTCTTTTGTCGGGGAATATTCGTACGACGACACAATCATTGGTGGACCCACAACAGAAGAATTATCATAGTTAGAAAACGACAAAAATATTTTATGAAAATAACGGCGGAGGTTTTACTATTGATACTATTGAACTAACCGGTAGTAAAAGTACAGTAATACGCGTGGTTGCATAGTACCACACGGTATTGATTATTGATGTTTATGTGATAAGTCACTTAGTTATACTGCATTATTGCTGCAGTAGTTGTTGCATCATATCTCTCATATTATTGATTCGATTATTGTCACAGTATCATGTGCATAATATGTTATTTTATTAAATCGATAATTGAGACGACAAAGTTATTCATATTATTAAATTGCAATATTTACAATGTCTAGAAGTTCTATCAAGGAGAGGTTTGGTCACCTAATTGCGCGCCAATAGGAAGAAATCCTTATTGGAAAGCCCCCTCTTTCCTGGGAACAACCTGGTTGTTAAATATTGTGAGTTATGATATTAATGATGGATAAGTTCGTGTTGATTAAAGATTAATTTGATAGTTTCATTGTATTAGGATTATTTGTGTTAGTAGAAATCAACATCTATTCCGATAATAATTGATGTCTGGAGGTTATATTGATCAAACGGGTATTCGGGGAACTTTTTGTATCGGAGTTACTATTCACGAGTTACTATTCACCAAAATTACTATTCACTCTAGTATTGTTCACTCGAGTATTTGGGACACTTTTTGTGTCGGAGTTACTATTCATGAGTTATTATTCACGGGTTACTATTCACTCTAGTATTGTTCACTCGAGTATTTGGGACACTTTTTGTGTCGGAGTTACTATTCATCGAAATTACTATTCACTCTAGTATTGTTCACTCAAGTATTTGGGACACTTTTTGTATCGGAGTTACTATTCACGAGTTACTATTCACCCGGATACTATTCACTCTAGTATTGTGCATTTGGGTATTTGGGAACAATATTATTCCATGAGGAGATGTGCTAATTTTTCAAACCGTTGGTTGAATGAATCAATATGGACCGCTGGTGGAAAGTTATAATAGTGAATCAATATGGATCGATGGTTTAAAAGTTAGAATAGTGAATCAGTATGGACCATTGCTTTAAGTTTTAATAGTAAATCGATCTGGACCGTCCGTTTAAAAGTAAATCGATCTGGACCGTTCATGAATTAGTTACTATTCATTCCATTCTTCTATAAATAGAAGCTTATTCCTTCATTATTTTCTTATGAATTCACCGAAACTCTAGAGAGAAAAATTATAGAGAGAAAGAAGAAGAGTATTCTGCTACTTCACTACTTCTATTTTCAGTTTCTTTTACGGTAAGGGGTGTTATTCTTTCTTATTTATGAAGAGAACTTCTGTTATTCCATTCTTTATTATTCTGTTGGAATAGCCTGTAAAAGTGGCATACCCTATACATAACATGTATACGCGGCATACCCTATACTTGGTGAAATCCTTATGTTATTCCATTCTTATTTATTCTATTGGAATAACTTTTGATATCTGTGACATACCTATACTTGGTGAAATCCTTATGTTATTCCATTCTTTATTATTCATTGGAATAACTTTTGTGTCTTGGATTTACCCTATACTTGGTGGAATAACTTTGATATGCGGTTTACCCAATACTTGGTGAAATTCTTTTATTATTTCGTTCTTTATTATTCTGGTTTAATATCCTGTCGCTTGTGTGAATTTCACTTCTACCTAGTTCCATATTTATTATTCCGCATTTATTATTACGTTGGAATATCCATGCATGTATATTTTACACCTGACTTTAAAATCTTTATTATTTTGTCTTTATTATTACATTTGGAATATCCTGGTCGTATGTGTTTTACACGGACTGGTTCCGTCTTTATTATTCTGTTGGAATATCATGTCTGTGTGTTTTACACCAGACCTGGTTCCGTCTTTATTATTCTATTGGAATAACCTGTCTATGCGAAGTACCGCATGCATGGTGATTTCTTTTGTTATTCCATTCTTTATTATACTCAGTTGGTTAAAGTTTTGACTTCTATACTCCATGAAATTAATAGAATATCCTTGATATTTGCGCTTCATCCAGTATCTTTTCATGGAAATATTTTTCTGAGCATTCTTGAATTTTACTCTACAAAGAAGTATAATGTTGACAATTTGGACATTATTGGTTCCTAAACAACTTAATTCTTGAACTTGTTTTATTGAATTCTTATATTATTCTCATCATACTCATGTTTATATTTTTTTGAAAGTCATCTATGGCCTATAGTGCATAGATGGACTTGGTATAATTATGACTAGGGATTATTCGGTATAATCATGACCGTAATGTTACAAATGATGTGATAAAAGTCCTCATTGGCCCTTAGTGCATTGATGGACAGTTGTTGGCATGATCATGACCATTTATGAATACACGAATATCCTTGGCCCGTAGTGCATGGATAATTTATGGTCGTGATACTAATGAATATCATTGGTCGTAGTGCAGGGATGATGTGGATTATTTATTAAAATTGAATCCCAAATGATAAAAGTGATAAAAACTTTTAAATCATAAAAGATAGTAGATTTTATTCTCTACTTGACTCTTTTAATGGATTGCTTATTCCGCTGCAATTAAACTTGATGTCTGTTGTATTTTATCAGTTTAACATTGGTGAAGGCTAATGATAATTTATCCTGCATTATCTTAGTCATAATATTTCTTCTTTGGGCTAGTTGAGCTCACCCTTTCTTTCACTTTGTTCTCTTGAGAAATGAGAACGTAGCGAGGGGACGAGAGTTGGGGAACGGAGTGATGGTCCGGATGATAGTATTAGCTAGTAGTCCTCACTATTCTGTTAAATAGTGTGATAATAAATGTAATGAGGACTGAATTTGAGTTTGTATACTGTCTATGAGGACTCCTTTGAGAATGGATATTGTCTAGAAGGCAATATTCTTGTTTAAACTCTCAGTTTATGTTTTGTCGTATTTTACACGACAGTTGTATAATTATGTTGTATTTGATTTATGTACCATGTATTTGGCGACTCAGAATAGGTGATGTATACCTAATTTTGGGGGCGTCACATGCATGATACAATAGATGGCAATATGATATAGGGAATGGAAAGTTGTACATACATTCCTAAGTATATCATCATCTAATACATCTATGTACAGCTAAAATACAGGGAAATGGGGCGAAGCTACCCAACAACTAACAGAGGCCTATTAAAAGATATAGCGAGAATGGGTCGAAGCTACCCAGCAGCTAACAGAGGCCTATCAAAAGAGATAATGAGAAATACATCAGAAGAAATCAATAGTGTCAATGTCCACATCATCGATGTTATCCACCTGATGTAACTCCTCTTGAGTCACTGGATCTCTATCTACAGGGATGTCAGGCCTATACAAGGGAGGATCTGCGCCGACAAAACCAAATGGGTCATCTGAGGGACCAGCTCTAGATCTGGAAGGATCAAAAGTATCTGCCTCTACGGGATCTCTGCCCAAATGCTAAATGAAAAGATGTGACCGGTCCAGCTGCCGAGTCAATCTCTCGATCTGTGTCACATGAGTCGGATCTCTGACACAGGCTAGCCAATCTGTCATCATCACGGATCCTGGAACCATATCCCCCATAAACTGTATGGCGCGGGTCTGAGCTCCAATGGTACGAAGGATCCATCAATGCTGGAACATCTCCTGTGAGCAGGGGCCCTCTGATAATGTAAAACCGTCGATCCCCATCAATGGGATGTCAATGACGGGTGACTGCAAAAAAGGCCAATAACGCCTGGCAGGAGGCAAGATCGGCATACGAATCTCTCTTGTGGTGCTCCTGATAGCACGCTCTCCCAAATAGAGCTCCCATCCTCCATCTCAGAAGAGAGGAATCCTTCGTGTGGATATAATGTACTCTACTCCGATTGGTACCCATCCTCAAAGCCAACTCCCAAATGCTCTCCAGTAGGGAATCCACGTGATGACATCAGCTGTCAATAGCTCCAGCTGCATGCGATAATGAGTGAAACCCTCAAAGAACAGGGACCTCCTTGAAAGATAGAGATGCCATCTCCGTCCTCTTGGATAGGTGTCTAAACCTAACACACTCACAGAGACCAAAACAAGGAAGCCTCTCACAGCCCAAAATCGCCACACAAAGGCAAACATCTGCTGTCAGTCAACACTCTTAACCTGTACATGGGAAAAGACAAGAGAAATACTCACCAGCAGAAATGGGTAGAATCCTAACCACGCCTCGGTCAAGCCCTGTGATCGTATGCGCATTCCCCTGAGGAAGTAGGCAAAGGTGTAGGAACCCCAGTCATACTCTCCTATACGGTCCACGTGTCGAGTGGTGCTGATCAAAGCGAAAGACACCATAGAAGAGTTATCTGCTATGAAGCAGCCCCTAATGATAATCAGGAACAAACGCTGAAGAATGCGATCCTTGACTCTCACATCATTAGGAAGGGGCTCACTCAACAGCCCACTCATAGCATCTACACTCAAAGGACCTGTCCTAACAGTCCTGCCCTTGAGTGCCTCCGCCGGAACTCCCAACAAGGATCTGACGGCAGTAGGGGTAATATCCGCCGTACAAGGCACCGGCTCCCCTCCAAACTCCATGCCTGTGATAAACCGCCAATCCATCGACGTCATCATCACCTCACAGTCCAACAAATGAAATGACTGGGTCTGGTGGAACCACCGCTCAGACAGGGCCCTAAGGTAACCCCAGGGACAGCGACGGGGTAGAATAGAGAAGAATCTCTCAAATCCCCAGCCATGGACGATCTCTCTATAGTCATCATGCAAGGCCTGATACATAGAATGGATACTAAACCAGTTCCCTCGAGGCTGTGTGAAGCCGGGAACCTACATCAAATGCAGATCTCAGACTCCTTGACTCCTCATCAATAGGAAATAAGGAAGATTAAAGATCTAACTTTATACCTCATTTGCGTGCAGGTACACTGAAGGATGCCTACTCAAGTCACCCAGAAGATCTGGGTTCGCCACTTGAATGCCTGGCAATTCCCTACGGGGAACACGTACCGCAGGAGCAGGAACCTCAAACGGTACATCCTCCTCCTCGTCCTCGACATTGGGCACCTCAACCCGAATAGGACGCACCACCGCCTCTGCCAAATGACGAGGTTGTCTCGTAGAACGGCGTTGAGGCTCTTCAAAAGCCCTCCTCCGTACACCAGAAGTAGTCCTACGGGAACTACTCGGCTGATCTGGATCCATAATATTTGGACAGCAAGTCTCCAAATCACCTCAGAAAGGGTGTGGTAATTATGTACCTAGAGTCTTTTCAAAATGCATTCTATGATTACATGCCTATATGCATTATTTTAACATACATCTACTGTAGAGTTAAACGTGCATAACTGTCTTAATGCCTACATTTTGGAAAATTTTGCCATAGCCCCTTTGTAAATGGGACTATCCACATGCACATAGGCATGACTAGGTGGCCATTCAGTAGCACATCTTTACACAGTCATATACATCCTATATGCATTCATCACATCACAGTAAAAATCCGTAAGTGTACTCTAATTACAAGGATTATTTACTATTCTACCTTTACTCATTTGTCCTCGGATAGGATAAGAAATGACAGTAAAAGGTACCAATTTGACTGCTTCAAAAGTCAAATTTTTTCACATCATTATGTTCAGCATGGTTTAATACTAACATTTGCTATGTTGAATATTTTTTATCAAGTCATATCAGCATGCATATTCACTACTATGTGTCTAAATGCATTTCATGCGATAAGTCATTTTCCAACGGACAGAAATTGGAAAAAATTACATGCATGTGTTACCAGGACAGTGAAGAACGCTTGTATGGTGACAGAATATGTAGAAAGTTGCCCGAATTCAGCAGATCTGCAGAGAAGCTCTCAGATTTCCTTCGCGATGCAGCTTGAAAATGACTTATGAAAGCAACCACCGCTTTATACATAAACACTACCGGTCTGCGAGTTGACTGGCGCTTTTCTGAAGTCCACCTCTTCCCCTACATGGGTCCCACACCTCCGGCTCGGTCCAGTTAGAGTTGCAAAGGAGGTCCCACAAGCTGAAAAGGCCAAATCAGGAGTAAAAACGCTACGTGATTGAGCGAAACAGCCTGAAATCCTGGTTTCTTGTCGGTCAGAGTTCAACTCCCGTAACCTCAATGGTATTCGTCCAGATACAGGGTATACTATACCAATGAGTTCAGCTTTCACAAACCTAGCGCGGCAATACCCCACAAAGGTCCGATGTCGTCATTTGCAGGGATATAATCCTAAAAAAACCCCGGCGGGGGTTACAACGCCGAAGTTATCAAACATCTACGTATCCTCGGCGGGGGTCACCACGCAATGAAACCATTGATACACACATCAATGAAGGTTAAGCAACCTTGACATTATATCAGCCAATGGCAAGTAAATCCATTGAAGTACCTTCCCTAGCAGGGATCTATCCGGTGATACACACATCAGCGAAGATCAGGCAACCCTGATACTTAACCAACTGTTGGCAGTAACTCCGACAATATGTGGGAATATATTATACACATCCTCAAAACAGGCACAGTCTTATTCCCACAGATCTCTTCCGCATAAGAGGTACCTCTATGGAGTATAAACCAGTGTCTAGGATTCAAGACTTTGGTGGTCATCCCAACGTCAGCATCCTTTGAGACTTGGATCACATGTCCAAGCCATCATTGATTGTCATCCACAGCAGGATTACATGACAATCATTTGCATCATGTTGTTGCATACCGCATCATGATTATATTGCTTGTATTTCAAGTGTCTAGGATTCTTTATCCTATCCATGCCTTGCATTGCATGAATATGATAAAGAGGGGCATATGTAGACACTCGAAATTTTCTGCACTCCTATTACTAACATTGCAAGAGGGTAGATTCGTCTTTTGGAGATAACCCTGAAAGACAACATACAAATCATTCTGGATACTACCAGAAGTTCAGCTCCAACCCGGAACACAAACCGGGAGCTTCGGATCCAAACCCGGAACACACACCAGGCAGGTCATTTCAAATCTCGGAGATAACCCCGAGATATGCAGATCAAAAGACTGGCAACAACACCGGAGAGAACAGCTCTGTCTCGGTAATAACACCGTGACATTCAGTTCCAGTCCCAGAGACAACACTGGGAGTAGCAATCCCATCCTTGGTGATAACCCCGAGGGATGCCATCGCAGTTCCGGCGATAACTCCGGAAATGTTTGTTTCAAACACATGCAATCAGCTTCAATCACAGATGACAGTGAGGCACACAAACAAGCAGTTCTATCTCAGAGATAACATCGAGCTTAACGAGCGTCGCTTTTAAACCTAAGCCGGCGATAACCCCGGTGAGGAGTCACAACGTCATCTTACCACAACATCAGCAAGATGATATTGCAGCATACCAACAAGTAGTCCAATCTCGATTGTAACCACGAAAGAACGTCTACTTTCTCAACTCAACGGCGATAACCCGGCAAAGGAGTCAAACATCATCTTGTTCACCCGACAAATGGCACGTCGTCTCAACACTTCAGACATACATACATACAACAATGTCCCAACAGTCGAGGAATGACAATCCCGAGTGACTATTACGTGTGGTAGTACGTTGGATAGAATTTGAAGCTTGAAGACCATGGGCATAAACCCCTTTTCCTGACTTCGTACAACCTCTAATCCATGTAATTATGTAACTCTCGACACCAGCAATCCGAAGAAGTACAAAGATGCTTCGTTTGGATGCTCGGATTGAAGTTCTGCAAGATGGATTGGACATTACAGTTCACGACTGCACGTACTACGAGACGATGGGACCCGCAAAGCCCGGGCCCACCACGACCATCCGCAAGTAGACCTACAGCCACCCGTCTATAAATATGGAGGGGGGGTCAGCCATTTGAGAAGAGAGAGAGAAGGAAAAAGGCGAGGAAGCCCTGTCCATTTAGCTCTGCATACACATCTTTTGAGTGTTTTCTCTTCTTTAAACACCAATTAGCCCATATATAGATACTTTTTATCTTTCAAAAGCTGAGTGTTTATACAGTTAAAGTCAAAGAAGTCTACTTTGTCTGTACGCAGTAAGCCTTCTCACATTCAAGAAAGCCTCTTTCTCCTATTGTCACGCATTTTGTTGTACCGTTGAGAGTCGTGTGAGTGTGTTTTGCCTGACTTACATGCATGGTTTTCATTTTACATACGTATATATATACTAATATATATATATATATATATATATATATATATATATATATATTTCGTATATATGGACTAACATTATCGAGTTATGCCTCGATTGAGCCTAAACTTGATGCAGGCGTTTATATGCTTATATATATATACATATATATATGAATTGTGGTCGCTTTGTTTGATGAGCCTAGACTTCGGTCTGGAGCGTTTAATTACTTATATATATATATATATATATATATATGAATTGTGGTCGAATACTATCTAATGAGCCTAAATTTTATATCCTGAGCGTTTAATTGCTTTTATATATATATATATATATATATATATATATATATATATATATATATATATATAACTATTGTCGATATATTTGATGAGCCCGGATTTCATATCCTAAGTGCGTTTACTAAGCTTTTATATATATATATATATACATATATATAATTGTTGTCGAACATATCCGATGAGCCTGGATTCACATCCGGTGCGTTTATTGCTTATATATATATATATATATATATATATATTTGTACATATATATATATATATATATTTACATTTCTGTCTCGGCTTTGGAGTTTACTTATTGGCCATTTACCGCTTTATTTACATTCATCCACTTTGAGTTTACTTACGTGGCGGGTGATCGCTTCTGACTTTATTTACATTACGTCTGCTGAGTTTACTTAAATGGCGATTGATACATTCTGACTTTATTTACATTTTGTCCCGCTTGGAGTTTACTTCGTGGCAGTTGATCATGTTCATATATATATATATTTATAGCTTTTATATATATATAACTCGCTATCGCTTTCCATACAAATTGCGAGATCTTGTGAGCCTAGGAATCATGTAATCACGAGTTCGATTTCTTGAATCTAGATTGATTCCATGATGGACATTTTACGGTATGGCGACTTGTACATTATTTTACGATTATCTCGAGTTTCCTTGGATGGTTTGTCATGCCCATGTGGAATTCGCATTCATCAGAATTGTTTTCTCGAGAATGCTTCGCACCTCGAAAATAAAAGCAAACAAGCCGAACACTTAGTAATAAAATGGAAGTATCAAAGGCCTCAATTACTATTGAGCACAGGGTTTGAAAAACCTCTTTTTTTTACAAAACGTCATTGCTATATCTTGTGGTTAAAATTGAATTTTTCTTAATAAAATTCAAACCTGTATATATAGGTGCTTGACGAGTGCAACCTTACTTCCAAATAAATTGCACATTGATCCACACACACACACATTCATATAATAGTTTCTTTGAGAAGTGGCGGTCACCGTGGAAACACGGATGTCAGAGGGTGCCTAACACCTTCCCTCTGCATAATCAAGCCCCCGAACTCTTAATGAATCTCGATTTCACAGACCCGTTTAGCAGTGCCAAATCACTGGGTCAATGTGCAAAACCTTTTCAGTTGCGTTGGTGCAACCAGTTAAAAACACCAACTGGCCACTCTTAAAGTCAATCATCGACATTATACATGTCGGACCTTTTTCACTTGTTTTTTCAAACAAATCTCACATTAACATGAGAACACCAAAAGACAAGTAACGAAAAGGGACACTCAAAAATCCCGACGTCGACACCAGCCACTGACATGGCCGAATCAAAATATCCACGTCTTTTCTTCCCAGCAACCTTACCAGCAGTTCCCCCAGTAATTACATCCACAACATGCTTTGCTGGCTGATTAGGAGCTGGTTGTGCAGGTTGAATGGGTTGAGCGACCTGAACAGGCATGGTATTCCTCTGTTGTTCTTCTTGAGGCTCTCTCCCAGCCACATATTGAACCAAAGTACCACTCTGGACATTCCTTTTAATGAAGTCCTTTAAACTCCTACAATCATTAGTTTCATGCCTAGCTGCCTGATGATAATCACAATACTTATGAGAATTACCAAACCCAGGCTTAAGATTATCCCGAGGAGGTTCAAAATAAGGTTGTTCTTTAATCCGATCCAGAATGGTAGCCCAATCCGTATTTAACTGAGTGTATACTTTGTTCACTTTCTGGCTCGGAACAGGCAGACGACCTCCTCCCGGACGCCAGTTATTGTTATATCTCTTAGAACTCCCTTCAGAACGATCATTATTCCCACCGTTCTTCTTCTGCTCGCCCTCAGCTTTATCTTTGTCTTTTTTCTTCATTCTGTCCGAAGAAGGACGCTTCAAGCTATTCATAGCTTCCTCCACCACAATATATCCCTCTACTTTATCAAAGGCTTCGGCTAAACTTTTCGAGTGGTGAAACATCAGCTTCTTCACCAGCTTCTCCGACTTTACTAGGTAGAGGCCATTTTGAAATAGCCCAACAGCCTGAAGATCATTGAGATCAGTCACTTGGCCAACAGCTTCTCTGAATCTCTTCACATAATGGCTCAAAGACTCATTCAAATATTGACGAACTTGAGCCAACAAGCCAGTAGGTTTCTTCTCCTCTTGTTGCTTCCAAAACGAGCATGGAACTTACTACATAGATATGTCCAAGAGGAAATGAAATCTGAAGGTAGAGTTTCCATCCACTGCCTCGCATCTTTCCTTATTGTCGTCACAAAAGTTTGGCACTTGGTTGCATCCGAAAAATCATAGTAATCCATCAGCCTATCAAACGCCTGGCTGTGGTCATATGGATCTCCAGTACCATCATAACTCTCCATGTATAGAAGCTTTTTAGTATAATCGGCCTTCTCTTTAAGAATCTCCTAGGAAAAAGGAGACACTTTTTTCCCGAAGTGTCTTTCACTTGTTGAACTTCGGCTAGGTGTCTCTGAAGCTCCTTTAACTCTTTGACCAATAATTTCACTCCTCCCGGTTGTGAAGAGACTTCCTTCTGTGGAGAGTTATCCTTCTTCTGAACAGTCTGGCCTTTTCCATCTGAACCTGCAGCTTCAGATGGACTCCTCTTATGGCTCTTATTGTTATAAGTATCCACAGGGCGGTGTGCCCTCTTCGAATTCTCAGGAGTACAGCTTCTAGATCTGCTTCGGTGCTGAGCCTTTTCACTGTGGCGAGAATAATCAAGGCGGGGTGCCTTCTTTGTATTCTCGGGAGTATATATATCCTCTTGACCTGCTCCTTCGTCTGCTTCTACCATGATCCCGAGAACCCCTAGGGCGAGGTATCCTCTTCGGATCCTCAGGAGTATGGCTCCTTGACCTTCTTCGGTCCCGAGGTCGGCATCGAGATATATCTTGAGAATGAATAAGCTCCTTTCCCCGTCTTGATTGCCTCTCCATGGATCTTCTACGCTCTTCGGATTGAGCATAGCTTGACGCTTCGTCTTTCAACTCGGCCATATGAACCATCTATTCAGCAATTTCCTCCCTTTGTTTCAGAAGAACTTCTAAAGCTTTGTCAGCTTCTTCTGCCATCTTTGCCAACTTGGATGCTCTATCGGTCTGACCATCTCGTCGTTGGGTTCTAGGCGGTGTGCCTTCTACCCTTTTTCGATCATAGTCATGTCCTTTAGCAGCAGTAAAAACTAGTCTTCTTTTGGCATCTCCATGGACTTTTGCATGAGAACCTTCTAAAACATCTCTTGATGCGGTGCTGTCATGAATACTTTTTGAAGGACCCAACCAATCCTTGACAGAGATTCGTTGTACAGATGAACTCATAGCCGTCGATAGTCATTCGGCAATAGTTGTCTTAATCTTCACCATAACTTCCGACGTAGAACAACTAATAAGTGTGATTGAAATCAAGAAACACTAGAAAACAGCCCTCCTTCTTGTGCCAATGTTAACGCCAAGATCTTTCCACGCACCTCAATCACATAAAAGTGCGTCCAATCCTGCACAGTAAACGAGTCAATACCAAAAGCTTGACGGCTTGGACCATCAGGGGATAGCTCTGGCGTGAGAGTCAGTACAGACCGATACAAGGATAACAATGGAGGTGATAAACTCTAGTGTTTTGATAAGAGAAAATATCAGTTACCTCAACTTGTCCTGTGTCCGGTCCTCATATACTCCTTCTCTTGTTTTGCATGCAACCGGCCTGCTCTAACATCAGCCGACTGCAGGCAGTTCACCTACTTGTCCCCCCACCATTTTTCACTACCGGCCGACTATGTCCCATCCTCATTAATGAAATGCAGGAATAACAGTCAAAGTTTATCTTTGTAATGATCACTGGTCAAAGTCCAAATAAAGCTATCATTCACCCAATGGCCCAGCCCAATGATCCGACCCAATACTTTCAAGACCCCAATATAGGTGGCCATACAGGTCTAAAGTATCAGAGCCCAACACTATATATATATATATATATATATATATATATATATATAAGTTTCTATGTCCTGCCACGTTAATATGAAGTGATATTATATTCTCAAATTCATCTATCATAATTTTCATTATATTAATTGCAATCACTAATAAACAAGCACTCAATAAATTTAAAATTTTGAAACGAAAATACATCCTTACAATTTTGTAAATTTTACAATTAAACTCTCAACCTTGATATAAGTTGCTCAATTTGAAACTCATTGACAACATCTTTAGGAATTAATGTTTCCACAAATATATTTAATATTTTAATATAATCTTCTTTCACATGAAGGTGAGAAATCATATAAAAATATCAAAAACACCTGAAAATATCAAAATTACATGTAAAATAGTGCTCTCTTATGTTCTTTTGAGTTTTTATTAACACACGTTCTTTATATAATACTGTTTTACATCAGATCCCACAAAAATGACTTAATTTGACTTTTCAGTCAAATTGACCATTTTTGTAATCAAAATGTATACTATTTTATTTAGGTGAAAAAATTATAATCATAAAACTATATCAAATTTACTACCACCTCCAAATTTTATAGGTTTCAAAATATAAATAAATATATTTAATTCTTAATTCTAGAATTAGTCAATTTTACCAAAAACATCAAACCAAATCAGTTTTTGATGGACGAAACTCCATCAATTCCAAAATTAGAAATACAATTTAACTTTTGAGATCAAACGACTACATATTAAACTTTAAATTGATGTGAAAATATTTAATTTTAATTAATATATTTATTATAATTGTAAATGTAGCAGAAGTTGCACGATTCATTCCACACTTGTGTAGACTAGGTCAATAATCATGTTGAACTATCTTCTTACCTAAAAGGTTAACTTATTAGGTTGAGACTCCACCATACTTATTAACACATCTATACTCTTAATTTATCTGATGTGGGATTCATGTGAAATATCCAACAGTATAGTATATAACAAAAATTATTAATCACAAAATTTATTTCATTGTAAACTTATGAATCATACCAATTTTGAAGTTTATGCTACGTTTGGATTGAAGGAATGGAATGAAGAGTGGAACGATTCATTCCATTCTAGTTGGAATGAATTATTCCATGTTCTCCCTCCCCCAAGGAACCAAATACAATTTTTTTTCATTCCAATCGCAACTAAACACAATTTTTTTCATTCCATACGAATGGGTCATTCCATTCGCTCTCTCATTCCACCAATCCAAACATAGCATTAGTATGCTGTCGTTTGACCTTAAAAATCAAAATATATCTCTAATTTTGGAAGTGATGGATGGAGTAATAAGAAGAATCCAATATTTGTATTTTCAGAACAAGCAACCACCAAGTATAAGGACTTTTTAGAAACAAAAACAGCGAGTCAGTAACATAGTGATTAAATATGAGGCAATGTTTAAGCTAGCCAAAAGTAGCAAAGGTTTTGATGATGTATTGTTAAACAAGCATGCTTACATTTTGCCTGGTTCAAAAATCAATTGTACATTTTCAAACAAGTTAAGGACAAGTACAAAAACCAAGCTAAATTGACATCTAGAAATACCAGCTATATAAAAGACCTAATTTAAGATGTTCTTAGATCAAATCCTGCTACCATTAATTTGTTAGAACAGAACAATCAGTTAATATCGTGTGCACTGCTTTTCACTTACTAGATGCTATATGAAATTTGAAAACGTACGTCGTTTCATTAGTTAGGGATAACAGAATTTGCAGAGTTAATGGTAAAAGTTGAATAAAAGCACTATGCAGGAGACACATTTAAGCCAAAACATATAAGCTAATTTGTTTCAGCTCAGAGAGATACAAGTTGTCCAAAGGGCTGCAAATATACTACACATTCTCAACAAATGATGATGCTAAAATCATTGTACACGAAACAAATGAAGAGAAACTAAAAGACTAAGAAATGGAAATTTCTACTTCCATAATATGTATGTTTCATTCCCCTCGGCTGAATCATTTATCAGCCATGAAATCTACTCACAGCATTTAATATTATTTCGAATTAGAAGAGAGACTTGAACATGACTAAGCAAAGTAGGGACTTTGGTTGTTGCTACTGCTGCCAAATAGCTTTCTCTTTGTCAATATAGAACAAGAAATAAACTACTGGCATTAATATGTAGAAAAAACCAGAATCATTTCGTACTACTGGTGCTATGAGAATCTGAATGCACTTCAAATAATTCATGAGTTATTTCCAAAGATTGATAGAAATCGTTGTGATTACAATGAGGACTAAAAATCAGTTTCAATAAACAATTATATAGGATATTCATTTAAGTAATCACATCTTGTAAGTTTTCTTGTAACCGAGTCCAAGCAAGTCGAACATAATAAAAACAAAGAATGCAGTATCTGAGTAATTAGAATCATTATAAAAAACAACCATGCTTTATTGTTTTAAGTAGGAAATGCATAAATTGAATTATCTATAAGACTGAAAACAAGGTACAGCGTATTGTTGCAAGTTAATGTGCACAATTACATTTTGAATCAACAATCTTTCTTCAACTAGCACTTGCTAAAATGAGTTCTGGGGGTTGCCCATGGTGTCTCGTCCAACTCTTCACCAAACCTCAGTATTTCTTCAGAGCCCTCAGGCAAAATAGACCTGATCCTCAAAGTTGGTTTCTTTCCTGGCAAATTGGGGAGTGGCACTTCGCCTTTCAGCATCCGTGCTGCTTCCTTCACCGTAGGCCTCTTCTCACAATTCGGGTGCACACAAGAAAGTCCTACCACAAGAATCCTCTTCATCTCCAGCCTATTAAAATGCCCCATCAGTTTAGAATCAACAGCCTCAACTAACATCCCCTTTTCCCACAAATCCCATACCCAATCAGCCAACACAACTCCATCTTCATCAACTGGCCGCCTCCCTGATACCACTTCCAGAACCACCACGCCGAAGCTGTAAACATCTGTTTTCACAGTTGGAACACCAGAATACACGTACTCAGGAGCAAGATATCCCATTGTTCCAGCTGGTAGAGTAGCGTCTCTTGTCCTACAACTATGCTCATAAACTTCTGCTAAACCAAAATCTCCAAGCTTAGAATTGAACTCAGCATCAAGCATTATATTACAAGTCTTAACATCTCTATGAATTATCTGTCTCTCACACTCCTCATGTAGATATATGAGAGCAGAAGAAACGCCAAGAATTATATTTAGTCTTCGCTCCCAAGTGAGCAATTTTATGGCACGGGCGTGTGTGTGGAGGATTCTGTCAAGGCTTCCATTGGGCATGTATTCATAAACTAGAACTAGCTCATTCCTCTCACAGCACCATCCCTGGAGCTGAACCAAGTTCTTATGTCTTAAACAACCCACCATTGTCCCAAATTCATTAGCAAATGGGTTACGCAAAGTACCAGTTCGTTTTACCTCATTGAACCTCTTAACTGCCACAACTCCACAAGAGGAGAGGGACCCTTCGTAGACAACTGCTGATGCACCTTCACCAATAATCCTGTTCTGGTTGAATCCCTTTGTAGCTGATCTAATTTCACTTAGTGACAACTTTTTTGGTACTTTGTTCCCCTGAAGTCTAAAAATTTGGCCTTCATTGCATTTACTACCAATTACTCTTTTCCTCTTAATGACAAAAACATAAAATAAACCAAGAATTGCAAGCACAGATATCACAAATAGAGCTACTCCCCCTAATCCAAGAACAATTTCGAGTACCCTTTTATCCGTGTGATGATTATCCGAACCGTCACTTTCAGTACTAGAATCCCCAGGCAAGCAAATCAAACACTCCACCTCTTGAAATGTATCACTTGGCAATGTTGAAGAGAGAACTCCAGAAGTTTTGAATCTCCATCTATTGACAATATGACCAGCTGAGCCTCTCCCATTAGAAGCTGAAAAACCAACATGCATAAATTCTTTCAAGTGCTTGGAAACATCAATTTCAGTCACCAGAATAGGATCTGAGGGCCTGATTTCGGAGTATCCAATCCAAACCCAAATTGTTTTCTCCGAATCATTGTACTCAATCCAAGCATTCATTTCCCTCCCACTCTTAAGATCAACCCCATTTGATATGACATTAACAGAAGCAAGAGATACAATTGTGCTAGCATCAACACCTACATGATTCCCATTAATATCCCCAAAAGATGGGTCAAAATTGGTATCAAATTCAACAGCAAGAAACGAATCTCGTGAATTTGAGGCCTGTTCTGGGAGACCCATGTAGCCATTAGTGGGGCTGAAGAAACCTGCATTTGATGTGATCAAAAAAGCAAGTCCGTCCCCAAAAGGGCAAGAAGGGGAAGAAGGAGTGATTGTGAAAGAGAAGCTACAAGAAAAAGAAGCTGTAATATTGGTTGAAGAATCAAGAAATCGAATTGGGTATCCATAAAAAGCTCTTCCAACCCCAGAAAAAGAGGAATTTAAAGGAATTGGGCAGTTGAGTTCATGAGTGAGACTAATGGAATTGTTTATGAAATGGGCATCACCGGATAGGGTTAAATTTTTTTCTGGGAAAAAAGGGACAGAAAAAGATGGGGGTATGAAATTAAGAAGGAAGAAGAGAAAAGCCAAGAAGAGTTTTATAGAAGATGAACGCATTGCAGTTGATTCAACTATGGAGGTTTTTGATTACTGGGTTGAAATGGGTTTTGTTAAAAATGGGAATTTCGCAGGTTTTTGGAAGAAAGATGAAGAGAGAGAAAGAGAGTACTAAAATTTCAATGGCTGATGGGGTTTGATATTGTTTTTGAACGGAGAACATTGAGTTGTCTCTTGCATCTGAAAACCCAGATCATGAAAACCTTGAATACACAGAAGAGAGAAAGAGGAGAGGAAAAGAATTTGGCGGGAAATCACAAATCAAGGGTTAGAGACAATGACCTAAAACTTTATTTTATTTACATCTAATTAGATGAGAATGGTTAACATTAAATTAATTTTGGTGTAGGGAGTTAATTTCTCTTTGTGTCGCTACTATATTAGTAAATTGACCCCAACTTATTATGAAATTAATAACTAATTTTAATTAGTTAATTAGATATAATTATTAATAGAACCATTCAATACAACTATGGTTTGAAATTTTTTTTTTTAAAAAAATCTAACATAAGTTTCCTCTTTTGTGGCCGATTTAAAATAGTAATCCTTATGAATATTAAAAAGAAAGAAATTAGGAAGTGAGACTTGTGATATAGAATCCTTCTACGGCGAAGGGGGTTCTGACTAGGATAGTGAACTGCTGGAATTTTTTTATTTTTTTTTGTTTTTGACTATTAAATAATTAATGTGATTTATTAAAATTGAAATTTTTACAAAATTCAGTGATTCAGGTGTCATTTGGATACATGTAAAAAATAGGGTTGCATAGAGTGTACAACTTTATTTTTTACATGTATCCAAATGACACCTAAATCACTGCATTTTGTAAAAATTTCAGTTCTAATAAATCACATTAATTATTTAGTAGTCAAAAAAAAATTCAATCGGTCACTACCCCGGTTGGAACCTGTCGGTCGCTATAGACTTATTGTATGATATATCTTATATATTTTTATTGATAAATAATATGTGAGTTTTATTCTTTTTGCACAATTTTGTGAGTACAAGGCAAAAATAATGTTTACACTAGTGTAGTTGCGTTTTTTGCAATAACTTACCAAACTTTTAAAATTGTAATTATTCAATTAAACTAATTAAAATTATATTATTATGTGCTTAAATATTTTTTTTTAAAAAATAACAATTACGTGAAAAAAATAGAATAAAAAACTTGAAAAGGGGGATTTTTTTTATATTAAAGGATTAATAGTTTCCGACTCATTTTCTTTTTTATTTTTCCCTTGCTATATCTTTTATTTCTTTCTCTCTCATCTCCTTCAGGACTGCCATGGCTACCATGAGTTGCTTCCTATTTCTTTAACAAAAATTCAACAGTAATACATAAAACAAAAGTTTGATTCCATCGTGATGCTAACCCCAACTTTGATTTTGCCTTCATGTCCATCAAGTCAATCCTTCCTTATATATAAAGGGATGTAAGTCGATCCTTTTAATTTGAAAAATCGGTGAGTCAACTCTTGATTAATTAAGAATGTAAAGAATAGGTAAGGATATAGAAATCAATATAGGATTAGTAGGGGCATTATGGTAATAGTGGTATTCTAAGTAGATATATAGCTGAGTTGTAATTCTATTGGCATTATGGAATGATAACGTAAAATTTCTTCTCTCTCTACGGTTCTCTTCTGTCTTCTTCTTCACTCTAACTGCTCTCTGTCTCTCTCAACTCAATTTTTTGTTCCTCATTCCCTAAATTTCCTTGATAAATTCAGTCTGCTTCTCCAATTCATTACAATTGGTATCAGAGCCATTCCGATCCCAGCCATAATGACAGCGAAAATCAAAATTCTAAAGCCCTAGAAAACAATTTTGAAAAAAATCGAGAATTAATGAAAGGACTGCAAAGTTCTATGGGTAAAGAGTGTAAGCAGGTCATGAAGAAATTTGATGACTTACGAGCTTCCAATGGAAGAGGTCGGGAGGCGATATATGAAATGAAGATAAGCTCAGATAGTAAAAAAATCAAAGGTGCTTACAAGGTGTTTGATAAAAGGTTTACAAGAGGTATATCAAATAGGAAGGTCTTAATTTCTGGTTATAATCAAGATGAAGATTGTTTGTATGTCGAGACCTTTGAATATGTGCAAAAGAAATTATTAATTTCTGGTTCTAATCAAACTGAGGATTGCTTATGTGAAACAACATATTCCTTAAATTCAATATACCAAGACATTAATGATGAAGATGATGTGGATCTGGATTTTAAGGAGGAAGAGAGCCTTCAAACACAATTGTAGATTCAACAAAATGTTGGTTCAGTTGTTTCTGAGATTGGAGGTCATGATTTTCTAGCGGGAATTGAAGACCCAATCTCACTTGTCAATCAAGTTTGCGCTGAATCAATTCAGGATAAGGTAATTTCTGTTCTCAAAAGTGATTTCTCTTCTCCTAGCTTGGCAGATAATAGTACGGTATTAGCTTTCTGCACAAATGCAAAAGTGTGTCCTGTTGTGGATAAAGTGTTCAAGGAGAGAACATAGAACATGAAACTAAGGTGTATGATAAAAAGCTTGTACCAGGAATAACTATCCATCAGAATGAAATTAAAGGAGATGGTGTGACAATTGAAGGAGTGATTGACCACAGGGGGGAAAATGAAGAGCTGTTTTAGTTGTAAAAAGGAAAATGAGGTGGAAAAGCCTTCAAGTTCTATAGTTAATAATGTGTACATTATGAATTACCCTTCGGCCATGGACTATAGTGGTCTATGGGTCAGTTATGAGTCTTCTGAGTTAGCCTTGGTGACTTTGGGTTATATGTCAACATCAATTTTCTGTTTCTCTATACCCCTGTTAGCTAAATTGTCATTGGCAGTTATTCGACCCATTCCAATAAGTGTTATAGCAATCGAGAAATTGTTATATGAATCCAAATTTGAGCTGCAATTAGCTATGTCTTCAATTGTGACCAGCCAATCAAAAGTTTCTTCCGAAGAGATCAAATCACAAAATTATAGGACTACCTTCTTACATGCTTTAAGGAATGCTTACAATATGGTTCTGCACAAATTTGGCGAGAAACTTTACTCCGGACTTGTATCGACTATGACATCACATCTGAAAGAAATAGCAAAATCAATCGATGTTGCTCAGGGGACCTTCGCTTTGGAAGAACTCAATAGAAATGGGCGATCACAACAAGGCATTGCAAATGATCCGAGACATATTAATGTACATGGATAGAACTTTTATCCCCGGTACACACAAGACCCCGTTCACGAGTTGTTCGGTGAATTTGTGGAGGGACAACATTATCCACTCTAGCAAAATCCGAGATAAGGCTTCATCTACACTCCTTGAACTTGTGCATAGAGAAAGGATGGTGAAGTAATAAACCATGGTTTGATGAGGAATATAACAAAGAAGCTAATGGATTTAGGTTCCTTTGTTTATCGAAAGACTTTGAAAGCCTTTTATTGAAGTCTCGGGTGATTTTTACCTTGGTGAATCTCAAAGCAGCTCATCAATTCTTTGTGATTATGGGAATTATCTTAAGAAAGTCGAGAATCGTCTAAATGAGGAGATTGAGAGAGTGTCCCACTACTTAGATGCAAAAAGTGAAGCAAAGATAACAAACGTGGTGGAGAAGGAGATGATTGAAAGTCATATGCAGAGATTAGTCCAAATGGAGAACTTCGAGGTTTAGTTAATATGATAGTGGATGATGATTTGAAGATCTCGAGAAAGATGTATAGCTTGTTCCGCGGTGCAAAATGGGCTCTCATTAGTTAGAGATGTAATGACTTCCCATATTCGGGAGGCGGGTAAGTAGCTAATGGCGATCCGGAAAGGTTGAAGGACCTGTTGACTTTGTGCAATGACTTTTTTGGATATAAAGGATAAGCATGATAAGATCATTAGTCCGGCATTTAACAATGATAAGACATTCCAAAATGCTCAAATTCTTCCTTTGAATATTTCATTAATTTGAATCCTCGTTCGCGAATTCATTTCTTTGTTTGTTGATGATAAGCTCATGAAAGGACCGAAAGGGGTTAGTGAGGAGGATGTAGAGATTATCTTGGACAAGGTGATGATGCTTTTCCGCTACTTACAAGAGAAAGATGTTTTTGAGAAGTACTACAAGCAACATTTGGCAAAAGGCTTCTTTTAGGCAAGATTGTCTCGATGATGCGGAGAGAAGCTTGATAGTCAAGCTCAAAATTGAATGTGGGTATCAATTTACTTCAAAGTTGGAAGGCATGTTCACCGATATGAAGACCTCCCAAGACACGATCACGGGGGTTCTATTCAAGAATGGGTGCCAAGATAGCGGATGGCCTTACACTTGCAGTCCGTGTCCTCACTCAGGATCTTGGCCAACTTAATTTAGTAACACTTGCAACCTTCCACCGAAATTTCGAGTGTGTGTGATAAGTTTCGGACATATTATCTTGGGACTCACACTGGCTGGTGGAGATTGTCTGCAAACAAATATGGGAACCGCATATTTGAAAGTAACATTTGGAAAGGGCCGAAGCACGAGTTAAATGTCTCCACATACCGATGTGTATCCTAATGCTCTTCAACAATCTTGTGAAATCGAGTTATAAAGAACTCATAAAAAAAATTAAAAAAATTGGATGCCCTCACCATGTTTTTGCTACCAAGCTTGGAGTTCGCTTAAATTTGAAGCTCGTATGAATGGTATCGGTTGCATTGCTAAGGCTTGATGGTTGAACTCAAGTGATTTTTGAGTACTAGTATGACGGTGGTGTCATGGTCTTGTGCACATTATTACGATCTCCACTTACCCAACTGAGGAGACTATTATAAATGCTGAGATTGCTGCTTTATCATTGGTGCTTGTCTGGATGAGATTGGTGATTTGTCATTTTTGTCAAATGCCTAATACTCCAGTCTAGTTGGTATTTGTTGCCTCCATATTTTTAGTTTTTTTGTTTGTAATAAACCCCACCCTTGAGGGCAAGGGTGTTTTTGAGGAACAGGGAATGTAAGGAATAGGTAGGGATATAGAAGTTAATATAGGATTAGTGGGGGAATTATGGTAATAGTGGTATTCTAAGTAGATATATAGCTGAGTTGTAATTCTATTGGCATTATGGAATGATAACGTAAAATTTCTTTTCTCTCTCTACGGTTCTCTTCTGTCTTCTGTTGCCTCTTTTATAGTTCTAATAAAAGAGCTCTAACTCATGCAAGCATACACGGGTCAACAAGTAATACAGAGTAAGTAGAGTATCGATCCCACAGATAAAGTTGTTAAATTTAAACTATCATGCATCAATTTACTCACCGTATTTATATGCTTAGACTAATGACTAAAATTGTTGAATTAAACTGATTACGATTAACAAACTAAAAATAAGAATACAACTGGAATAAATATAATCTGGAAATAATGGGACCCTAACTTCATTTAATATTTCATCTAATCACCACTATCATGCAAGAAGTGTTCACATATCATAGGAAAATAGCCAAGAACACGAATAGAGTTATAACCATTTTTCAATAAACTATAACCTACTTACACAGCATCTACAGATGTTTGACTCTATGTAATCACCAATACAACCAAAATCACTATATGTCTATGTGAAATTGCAATTATATTGATTTTAAGCTCAAGCCCTCACTATAGCTCATACGGTGAAACATTATATGTCTATCTGGTTCACAAAATACGCAAGCCATATACAACAGCCCCATATTCGCATGTTATCATGATTACAATCCATACTCGCATGTTCATTGTCAATTCCATACAAGTACTGAAACGAATGGTGATCAAGCATTCATACATGTAAAACAATTATGATAGATATTCCATATGATATGCAAAATATCCCTAGCATTTAAGCGTGCAACCAAGCTACATATTAAAATCCGTTAGAATCCCATAATGGAGTTTAGTTCATGACTGAACCAAAAACCATTATGGGATCAACGCTAAACATGATCAATAAGCAAACAATTGAAATAAGAAAGATAGAACGATCAAACCCAATCGCTGAATAAAAACCAATGATCAACGTTTAAATCCTCATAGAAATCCAGTAGATAATAATGAAAATCCACAATGACAGAGAATCCCAAGAAGAATTGGAGAAATAGACGTTTTGGCTTTGTTCTACGTTGGAATCTCTCCCAAGGTGTAAACCCTAGTTTTTTTTACGATGAAAATACGATAAAAGTTATCAAGTGTACGTCTGACACCAGTCAGCATCGTTTTTAACCAATTACAAATCATTTAATTAAAAATTAAAATTAAAACAAGTGCACTGACTTGACAAGATGCATTGCCATTTTAGACGCTCTCTGATGTATCACTTTCATGCATGAGACTTGACTTGCGAAAAGTTCCCATGTCCGGTAGGAGTCCTCGGCGGCGCGCGCCTCCCAATTCAAGATGTCGTGGCGACTTCTTTGCAAGTTCGATTCTGTTTTGTTTATGTTATCTTTCTTCACTGCTTGCTACTTGCTCTTTCATGCGTGATCCTCTTGTTTGCTTGGTCTCCATGCTTCATTGTACCTCCATGCCATGCTCATCTCCGCTTGTGCCTCGCCTTCACGCATCCATTAGCCTCGTGTCCTCTAATACCACCAAATTAAGCCAATTCCTGCACTTATTTACCAAAAGGAGTTTTAAGTAAATGCAATGCAAAATAACATGAAATGCAACTAAAACACAATAAAATATACTTGAGATGGGCACAATTCGCATGAATTGGTATTTAATAAGTAGGTAAAAATACCACTTATCAAATACCCCCAAACTTGAACTGTTGTTTGCCCTCAAGCAATGCATACTAATGAACAATGAAAATGCAACTACAAAACTATGTAACTACTCTATGATTCAAATTAGTCTCACATAATCCCTGCCATAACAGAATTTCAGCCCATATTACCTCAGTGAATTATCCAGATCCAAGAATACAATTTCAAACCAAACTATAGACATAACATCATACACTCAGATAATTTCATATATGTTATAGAGATGTTGTGTGTGTGTGTGGTGCTCACTAAAACTTGATCTAAGCAAAGAATACATATGCTACATTGCTCAAAACAGAAAATTATATTTTAAATTAAGGCCCATGTATACTCATGTAACGCAGACTATTTTAACATATCAACATAAACTAAGGTTCAACAATGGGTTTATTGCTTTATGGCTACTCACGAGGGCGATTTTTGCACTTTCTCGCGGTGTTTATTGCTATTTTTCTTTTCTTTTTCACTTTTTTTTTCTTCACATGACTGTGCAATGTCTTAATCCTTTAGGCACACTGCTACCCCTTAGCGAGCTTTCAACCAACGACTCCCAGACCATGAAAGACCTTAGGGCGCTAGGTATAGAGACAATCCCATCGGGCGTACTTACTCAAGTAGCCAGGGCCCCGAATTAAGACTAGCCACGTTATTGCTTTTTGATTTTTTTTTATATTATTTTTTTTACACATAGCAAACCCATGTTTTCCCAAAATTTTCACGTCAATGGCTCATACAGTCTATAACACTTTCCACATGTTTCACTTTTTAAAACTACATGTTCTATCAAGCAATGCAACACACACTTCTTAAACCTACAAGTGATCGTGAACACGTTTGTGCATACCGAAAGCATTTAAACAACAACATAAATCTCATCGTGTAAAACATTATATCTCAGCTGTGTTATCCAACATATTCTAAAATCGTTCACAATTCACTATCATCATTAGTTAGGCAAAAATTTCTATTCAATAAGAATTTGTGTGAGACATGCAACTAAAACATACTATCACAATCCATAATGAATAAAAATTAAAAATTTTTTGCAAAAAATTTTCTAACACATAAACACGCAAAATTAAACTAAACATGCAAAAATAAAATAAATCTATACTACTATGCAATTACCCCAATACCCCCAAACTTAAAGTATTCAATGTCCCTATTGAATGAAGGTAAAGGGTACAGAAAAACTCCCCTAATGATCAGCTTGACCACCCTCCTCGGGTGGTGAATCTGGTGGTGGATACGGCACGACCGTCCCAAACTAAGGTCACTCTAGCATTCTTCCTTGCTGCGTGAAGGCTTCGGCCAAGGCCCATGTGAGTCCCATAGCAAACGTTCCAAAGTTGTCATACATGGCGTCAACTTTGTGCTCCAACCTTCAAAGTCACAATCGCTAGGAGCAAGAAAAGTTTTCGGGTGGATGGGCTGCCTCATCTCAATTTGAGGGGCTGTTGGGATGGCTCTGGGAATGTGGGCCGGATGATAAATCCTCGTCCGCGCGTGTGAGACCCCAGATTTTATGAATAAATATTTAATTTTCTCGAAATATTTTTTTTTATATTATAGTATGGATTTGATATAATGTTATAGTTGTGGGCAGTATTTATAAATTTTGCAAAGTATGCAAGTTGTCATATTATATTCGTTTGGTCGGGGAATATTCTTTTTGTCGGGAATATCCGTACGACGACACAATCATTGGTAGACCCCACAACGGAAGTATTGTCGTAGTTAGAAAACGACAAAAATATTTTATGAAAATAACGGCGGAGGTTTTCCCGTTAATACTGTTGAACTACCCGGTAGTAAAAGTACAGTAATACGCGTGGTTGCATGGTAGCACACGGTATTGATTATTAATGCTTACGTGATAAGTCACTCAGTTATACTCCATTATTGCTACAGTAATTGCTGCATCATATCTCTCATATTATTGATCGATTATTGTCACAGTATCATGTGCATAATATGATATATTATTAAATCAATAATTGAGACGACAAAGTTATTCATATTATTAAATTGCAATATTTATAATGTCTAGAAGTTCTGTTAAGGAGAGGTTAGATAATCTAATTGCGCGCCAATATGGAGAAATCCTTATTGGAAAGCCCCTCTTTCCTGGGAACAACCTGGTTGCTAAATATTGTGAGTTATAATATTAATGATGGATAAGTTTGTGTTGATTAAAGATGAATTTGATAGTTTCATTGTGTTGGGATTATTTGTGTTAATAGAAATTGACATCTATTCCGATGATAATTGATGTCTGGAGGTTATATTGTTCAATTGGGTATTCGGGACACTTTTCATGTTGGAGTTACTATTCACGAGTTACTATTCACAAGTTACTATTCATAAGTTACTATTCACGAGTTACTATTCACCCGGTTACTATTCACACTATTATTGTGCATTCGGGTATTTGGGTATAATATTATTCCATGAGGAGATGTGCTAATTTTTCAGACTGTTGGTTGAAATTATATTAGTGAATCATTATGGACCGCTGGTGGAAAGTTATAATAGTGAATCAATATGGATCGCTGGTTTAAAGTTTTAATAGTAAATCAGTATAGACCGTTGCTTTAAGTTTTAATAGTAAATCGATCTGGATCGTTCGTTTAAAAGTAAATCGATCTGAACCGTTCATGAATTAGTTACTATTCAATCCATTCTTCTATAAATAGAAGCTCATTCCTTCATTATTTCTTACAAATTCACTGAAACTCTAGAGAGAAAAATTATAGAGAGAAAGAAGAAGAGTATTCTGCTACTTCACTACTTCTATATCCAGTTTCTTTTCAAGTGAGGGTGTTACTCTCTTTCTTATTCATGAAGAGAACTTCATTATTCCATTCTTTATTAATCATTGGAATAACTTTTGTAAAAGTGGCATACCCTATACATAACTTTGTATACGCCAGCATACCTATACTTGGTGAAATCCTTATGTTATTCCATTCTTATTTATTACATTGAAATAACTTGTATACGCAAAGATACCACATACTTGGTAAAATCTTTATGTTATTCCATTCTTTATTATTCATTGGAATAACCTATATCTTGTGATTTACCTATACTTGGTGGAATGACCAGATATGCGGTTTACCCAATATTTGGTGATCTTCTTCATTATTCCATTCTTTATTATTATATTGAATAACTTTGTTTATCTGAAGTACCGCATACTTGGTGAAATTCTTTTATTATTCCGTTCTTTATTATTACGTGGAATATCTCATCGATGTGAATTTCACCGACTTTGTTCCATTATTTATTATTCCGCATTTATTTTTACATTTGAGAATAACTTTGTGGTGCGATCTATCGTATGCATGGTGATTTCTTACATCATTCCATTCTTTATTATTATTCGCTCGGATAACTCGTCATGTGGAGTACCACATGCATGGTGAATGATCCTCAGTATTCATTCCTTATTAAATTGTGGAAATATTACAGATATCGTGGATTACTGCATGGCGATTTAAAATCCATTTACGCTTCATATATTCTCTTATACTCAGTTGATTAAAGCTTTAACTTCTATACTCCATGAAATTAATAGAATATCCTTTATATTTTCACTTCATCCAGTATCTTTTCATGAAAATATTCTTCTGAGCATTCTTGAATTTTACTCTATAAAGAAGTATCATGTTGACAATTTGGACGTTATTGGTTCCTGGTTAAATTAATTCGTGAACTTATTTTATTGAATTATTATGTCATTGTCATGATAAGTTATATTGGTTATTATGTGAAAACATGAAAGTTTCTTAGAAATCACAAAGGGTTGAAAATTAGATTTTTGGTGAAAACGGAACACAAAATTCAATTGACCATATCTCCTGTAATATTTCGAATTTTTGAGTGTGGTCAAGTCCTAGAGTTAGATCTATGAGTTTTGTAGTTTATCCAAGTGGAATCACTGGAAAAGGTATTGTAGATTTTCGTGTGGACTGATTTTAGTAAAGGAGGCAAAAGCTGCCGATTTTGAAAAAACTATTGCCCATGTTTTTAAAAGGGCTGTTTCGGCCACTTAATTTATGAGAAAAATTTTGGCCTTTTGGGACATGAAAGTATATGGTATAAAGTACCTCATGTCCAAAAATGAGCTCATTCCGACTTAAAATGAGCAAGTTATGACCATTTCAATATTTAGGTTTTTTGACGAAAAACGCTATAACCGGAGTTCTATAACTCTGATGACCATGAAATTTAAACTAGAAGCTCACGTTAACATGTGTAAGATACTACCAAGATTTGGGAATTTCTGAAGTTAACCTTGACATAGCTAATTTCTTAAGGAATTAATTAGAAATTGATTTTTTTAAAAATAGTAAATGAATTTTAAAAATTTTGAGAAAAATATATGTTCATTATGGGACTATATTATGCTTAATCCCATAAAAGAATAATTTTTGGGACTGATTTGGTATTTTTCATAAAAATGGTTTAGTTATGAATATATGAGTTAAATATGTTATGTGAAGTAACAAAGTTGGAAAATAGGATTTTGTGGCTTGAAAAAAAAACTATATAAGGTATATGAAGATTTTTGATAAGGGATTTGATCATTATTGATGAAATCTTATGAGTATAGCCTTTTTGAATAACTAAATGCACTAATTGGTAAAGTGTAAACAATTGAAATAAATTGTTTATAAGTTTAAGAAGTGATTAAAATATTGTTATGATATTAATAATATTAGATTATGAGTGGTTGATAATATTTGGATAAATTTAAAGTCTTTAATATTTATCCTTGTTTTCAGTTGATTAATGTTTATATCATTGTCATCATCCTCATGCTTATATGGTAATAAAAGTTATCTTAGCCTACGTGCAAAGATGGACTGTGGATTATTGAATTGTATATCTTTGGCTTACATACAAAGATGGATTGTTGGTTGTTGGTTTTATAGTTGTATATCTTTGGCTTACGTGCAGAGATGGACTTGGTATGATTATGACTAGGGATTTTTCGGTATAGTTATGACCATTGATGATTTAATGAATCTCCTTAGCCCGTAGTACAAGGATGATTAGAAGACGTGGTTTATTTATTAAGCTAAGTCTCAGCGATAAAAGTTGATGAAAACATTTTTAAATCATAAAAGATAGTAAATTTTATTTTCTACTTGACTCTTCTAATGGATTGCTTATTCCGCTGCAGTTAAACTTGATGTCTATTGTATTTTATCAGTTTAACATTGTTGAAGACTATTGATAATTTATTCTACATTATCTTAGTCATAATATTTCTTCTTTGGGCTAGTTGAGCTCACCCTTTCTTTCAACTTTATTCTCTTGAAATGAGAATATAGGCTGACGAGTCGGGGAAGGAGTGACGGTCCCGAAAGATAGCATTAATAGTCCTCACTATTACATTAAATAGTGTGACAATAAATGTAACGAGGATCGAATTTGAGTTTGTATATCTGCATACATGAGGACTCCATTAAGAATGGATATTGTCTAGAAAGCGATTCTTATTTAAACTCTTAGTTTATGTTTTGTCGTATTTTACACGGCAATTTGTATAGAAGTTAAATTTGTATTTGTATTTTGTACCATGTATTTGGCGACTCAAGATGGGTGATGAATACCTAATTTTGGGGGCGTCACAGCGCGGGTGTGGCTCACCGCCTGCCCAGTCCTCAAATTTAGCAATGGTGGCATAGGTGATGTCCTGGCTTGGATACTGCATTTGTTCGTTGCCCCAATTGTACCCCTGATGCATACATAGCATGGCTACCACTGAAGCATGAGGAATTCTCCCAGTGGTAGTTCCCTTCAGATACTTCACAATGTTTTGATGAATCAAATATCCCACATCAATGTACTCGCCAGTAATTATGCCCCACAGTATTATGGCCCTTTCCGCCGTGATCTCATGTTGGTGCGATAAAGGCAATAGCTTGGCACAAATGAACAGGTTCCGTGCCTTGGCATATCGATTCAGTGCGGCTACTGGGAATATGCGAGGCTGGGTTGTGTCGACCTTGTAAGTCCATTTCGTGCCTGGTATGCATAACTCTGCAATAATGCGCTCCAAGTTTGTCTCCTGGTGTGCCCCTATGACCCAATTGACAGCCCCTCGTGGTGGTGTCTCGGTAATTCTCAGGACGGTTCTGATGGCGGAGGGTCTGTAGTCTATCTCGACACTACAAACCATAAAGGTATCGTTCATGGTGACTTTGGCATTAGCATAAAACTCTCGGACTATGCTCATCGGAATTGGCGTGGGCACGGCAGTCAGTCCACCCCATCCTCGGTCTTGGATCATGGCACAAAGTTGTCCATCTTGGCCTTCTGGTCTGAATCCTCTTTCCTTGATGAATGTTTTTGCTACAATTCGGTAGTACTCCTGCTGGGCTTCCAAACATAGGAACTTGTTGTGGTCGACAATGTCCTCCTCATGACTGTCGGAGGAGGATGAGGAAGATGAAGATGGTCGTGCTCTCTTCGGACCCATTTGTAGATAGTTGATTGAGAGTGCAGATGAACTTACTGAGAGAGTGTGAAAATTTGTGAAATGATAACCTTCACACTTGTTTATGCCAACCCAATTAGGAACCCTAGCTTTATAGAGAGAAAGAGAGGTGGTTGAGCTTTGAACGTGGAGAGAGTTGTGGGGATTTGATGGAAAGATATACGGCTTCAATCTATAACTGATAGAGAGATAGAGACGTGAGTTATGGAGAGTGAGAGAGTCTCGCGTCTGTTATTATCGTAAATGAGAGTCCAAATGGTCCAAAACTCTTTTTAAAAAATGTTCAGATCTGACTTGGTTTGGTATCATGTATGCAGCGTGCGTGAGTGTATCTTTGAAATTTTGCCAAGAGCGTGAGACTTGCGTGAGAATGCATGTTTGTTACGAGTGGCTTGGCTTGTGCAGCGCCTTGAGTTTGTCTTCTATAGGCCTCATGACCACGCGATCCTCATGTCTATAATGCTCAAGTTCAATTTTTCTCTGCCTCTCAGTAAAGCTTTTCAATGTTGGTTCCTGCATAGACATGAATGCACATTGTTAAAGCATGAAGTAGTGGCCACGTAATGCTAACATTTCGCCAATATTCGCAAAGCAATTCTTGCTACACACTTAAGCATGAGAATTCAATATCCTATGAAAAATGAATTAGATGTAATTACTAAAATAAAAAAAAACTAAAAGAAAATCAATCAGGGTAGAAATAATGGGTTGCCTCCCATCCAACGCTAAGTTATAGTCAATTAGCTTGACTATCTCTGAATCTCACATCACATTAAGAACTGAGGTGCCTTCCTTGTTGTCCTCTGCACCCCAAAAATTAATGACTTCGGCTTTCATCAGTGGTTCTACCTTCAACTCTGAACTTTTTCCCGTTACACACCTCATCGGTTCATAATTCCTTGGTTTCTGTACCTCATCCGTTAGGCCCTGTTCTACCAAGTCAACCAAAAAGCATTCTTCTTCGTCTGTTGGGAACTTCATTGCCCTAAAGACATTGAAGGTGACCTCCTGATCATGTACACGCATAGTGAGTTCCCCTTTTTGTACATCTATCGAAGCTCTGCCTGTGGCTAGAAATGGTCTCCCCAGTATTATCGGTATACTTTTGTCCTCTTCAAAATCTAGGATGATAAATTCGGCCAGAAAAATGAACTTATCCACCTTAACCAACACATCTTCAACAATTCCCCGTGGATACGTGATGGATCTGTCAGCTAGCTGTAGTGATATGTTTGTCGTTCTCGGAGCCGGCAGTCCTAACTGATTAAACACTGACAACGGCATCAAGTTTATACTTGCCCCCAAATCACATAAACACTTATTAAAGCTCATCTTCCCAATTGTGCATGGAATTGTGAAGCTGTCTGGATCTTTCAGCTTTGGAGGTAATTTGCGTTGGAGCACTGCACTGCATTCCTCTGTCAAGGCTACCGTTTTAAACTCATCTAGTCTCCTCTTCCTTGACAATATACCTTTCATGAACTTTGCGTAGCTTGGCATTTGTTCCAATGCCTCAACGAAAGGTATGTTGATCTGCAGCTTTTTGAACACCTCCAGAAACTTACTGAACTGTTTGTCTTCTTTCTACTTAACTAACCTCTGTGGATATGGTACTTGAGGGTGAATTGGTTGTACTGGACTCTGGACCTTCTCTTCTGAACCTGCTTTGTTCTTCTCTTCCTGCTGAACCTCAGATTTTTCTAACTTTTCTTCATCACCATTCACCTATTCTCGTCTCATGTAACCGCCACCATGTCCTCAGTAACTCACAGCGCGGGCCATGACTTGCGATGTCTGTCAAGTCTTTCCCAGATCTCAATGTGATTGCTTGACACTGCTCCTTCCCGTCTCTTCTAAGATTTGTCTCTGTGTTACTTGGCAATGCACCCTGGGGCCTGTTAGTAAGCATGTTCGCCATCTGTCCCATCTGCGTCTCCAGATTCTTGATAGCCACTGCTTGGCTTTTGTTCATAAGTTCAGTGTTTGCCATGTATTTTAACATCATCTCCTCCATCTCTAATTTCTTCTCTGGCTATGGTGTAGCTAGAGTGTGATGTTGTTGCTGTTAAAGAAATCCTGGTGGAAACGGTGGTTTTGGTGTAAACTGCGGTTGTGATGACTATGGTTGAAATTGTTGCTTCGGTTGAAACTGATTATGTTGCTGTTGTCCTTGGTTGTTAGACTAACTAAAGTTCGGGTGGTTTCGGTTGTTGTGGTGGTATGTGTTCTGAAATTGACCTTGGTCTTTTCTGTAGTTGCTCACATACTGTACTGACTCCGAGCTGATAACATATTGATCCGTGGAGTGTGACCCCGCACAAATATCATAAACGAAGGCAACTATTTTCACTTTGCTCTCTGCCAAAGTATCAATCTTCTTAGCCATGGCTGCCATCTGTGCCGACAACTGTGTAATCGCATCTACCTCTAACACACCTGCAACCTTGGGCTGTGGCATCCGAGCTGTAGGATTCTGATAATCATTCACAGCCATAGTCTCGATAAGCGTATAGGCCTCGTCATAGCTCTTTTCCCATAATGCCCCTCCTGCGACTGCATCCACAATCGGTCTCGACTACCATCCTAACCCATTGTAAAAGGAATTTATCACCATCCAGTCTGGCATACCGTGATGCGAACATTTTTTGAACATCTCTTTGTATCGCTCCCATGCCTCATATAAGGACTACCTCTACTTTGTTGCTCAAACCGAGAGATAGTTTGTCCTCATCTTCTGATCTTAGCCATTGGGAAGAACTTAGCTAAAAATTTCTGTGCTAAATCCTCCCATGTAGTTATTAACCCTGACGGTAAAGAATGTAGCCAACTTCTAGCCTTATCCCGTAATGAAAATGGGAATAGCCGTAGTCTGATGGCATCCTCCGTCACACCGTTGTATCTGAATGTGTTGCAGATCTCGATGAAGCTCAATAGGTGTTCATTTGGATCATCCGTAGCAGCACCCCCAAACTGTACTAAGTTCTACACCATCTGAATAGTGCCCGGTTTGATTTCAAAGGTATTCGCTGCTATCGCCGGTCTGACTATGCTCGATTGTAGTCCGTTTATGTTTGGCATGGAATACTCCCTTAGTGCCCGATGCTCTTCTCTATGCTCAATTCTCGGTTCTTCCGCCATACTAACTGTAGTACTTTCTAACTGCGCTTGCAAATTTCGTCGCACACTCGCTTTCCAACCTTTTCCGTTTATGTTATCTTGCGCTGGTGTTAGTTCAGAATTAGAAGATCTTGTGTGCATAAAAATCTACAAGTACCTGCAACCAAAAATGAAACAAAAATAGAAATAAGAAACGATCAGAACTGTCTAAGTCATACAATTTAGCTTTAAACTGATGATAATTATCTAAATTAACGCCTTTCCCCGGCAACGGCGCCAAAAACTTGTTGCCTCTTTTATAGTTCTAATAAAAGAGCTCTAACTCATGCAAGCATACACGGGTCAACAAGTAATACAGAGTAAGTAGAGTATTGATCCCACAGAGAAAGTTGTTAAATTTAAACTATCATGCATCAATTAACTCACCGTATTTATATGCTTAGACTAATGACTAAAATTGTTGAATTAAACTGATTACGATTAACAAACTAAAAATAAGAATACAACTGGAATAAATATAATCTGGAAATAATGGGACCCTAACTTCATTTAATATTTCATCTAATCGCCACTATCATGCAAGAAGTGTTCACATATCACAGGAAAATAGCCAAGAGCACGAATAGAGTTATAACCATTTTTCAATGAACTATAACCTACTTACACAAAGATCTACAGATGTTTGACTCTATGTAATCACCAATACAACCAAAATCACTATATGTCTATGTGAAATTGCAATTATATTGATTTTAAGCTCAAGCCCTCACTCTAGCTCATACGGTGACACAGTATATGTCTATTTGGTTCACAAAATATGCAAGCCATATACAACAGCCCCATATTCGCATGCTATCATGATTATAATCCATACTCGCATGTTCATTGTCAATTCCATACAAGTACTGAAACGAATGGTGATCAAGCATTCATGCATGTAAAACAATTATGACAGATATTCCATATGATATGCAAAACATCCCTAGCATTTAAGCGTGCAACCAAGCTACATATTAAAATCCGTTAGAATCCCATAATGGAGTTTAGTTCATGACTGAACCAAAAGCCATTATGGGATCAACGCTAAACATGATCAATAAGCAAACAATTGAAATAAGAAAGATAGAACGATCAAACCCAATCGTTGAATAAAAACCAATGATCAACGTTTAAATCCTCATAGAAATCCAGTAGATAATAATGAAAATCCATAATGACAGAGAATCCCAAGAAAAATTGGAGAAATAGATGTTTTGGCTTCGTTCTACATTGGAATCTCTCCCAATGTGTAAACCCTAGTTTTTTTTACAATGAAAATACGCTAAAAGTTATCAAATGTGCGTCTAACACCAGTAAGCATCGTTTTTAACCAATTACAAATCATTTAATTAAAAATTAAAATTAAAACAAGTGCATGACTTGACGCCAAGATTGCAAGCTGCCGTCAAGGCTCCTCTGTGTATCACTTTGCTGTGGTAGCGAGACTTGCATAAAGTTCCCATGTCTGGCTCGAGTCCTCATGTGAGCGCAAGCCCCCAAGTCATTATGCCATTGCCATGGCCTTCTTTGCCTACAAGTTCTGATTCTGGTTTTGTTTCTATTATGCTGCTGCTACTTGCTCTTTCATGCGTGATCCTCTTGTTTGCTTGGTCTCCATGCGTCATCGTACCTCCATGCCATGCTCATCCCCGCTTGTGCCTCGCCTTCACGCATCCATTAGCCTCGTGTCCTCTAATACCACCAAATTAAGCCAATTCCTGCACTTATTTACCAAAAGGAGTTTTAAGTAAAGGCAATGCAAAATAACATGAAATGCAATTAAAACACAATAAAATGTACTTGAGATGGGCACAATGCGCATGAATTGGTATTCAATAAGTAGGTAAAAATACCACTTATCATCTTCTTCTTCACTCTAACTGCTCTCTCTCTCTCTCAACTCAATTTTCTGTTCCTCATTCCCTAAATTTCCTTGATAAATTCAGTCTGCTTCTCCAATTCATTACAGTTAACTCGGTCAATTTTGTTTGAATTGGTCGGATCAATCTTCAATCTCTTCCTCTCTTTATCTTCTTCAAATCATTTGTGGAGGGAGCTTCTTTTCCTCTTCATCTACCCATCTCTTCGTCTCTTCCTTCTCTTTTAAAACATAGATTCTGAATTATAGAATGAATTTGATAATAAAGAACATAGATACAGAATTGTAGAATGACTCCTTTTCCTCTTCAGTTGCCTTTTTCAATCTTTGCTGTCGAGTTTTATGTTTCATCTTCCGAAGAACAAATTCAATCCCCACCTCCCCAAATTCATCATCCTCCGGTTGAATTAGTCTTGGGGGTGAATCAGTCGGTTTCGAATGATCCGGTGTCTGTTAGAAAGGCACTTCCTGCTACTACGGGAGATGTTGTAAGGCCTATCTTAGTGCAAGATCATGCTTAGTAGCTCAATCCTTCTTCTTTAGTGCAGTGCATTAGTTGCTTTAGTTTCATTTCCTATTAATAAGAACAGTTGGTTAATATTAGTTATTAATTTTCTGATTTAGTATGTAAGGACAGAGTAGTCCTTGTTCACTTTAGACATATCAGTATTTTATCGCCTTTTCTATTTTGGAGTTTATTACATTTTTGTTGCTGAATGCTGAGCTATAAGGGAAGGAAATGAGTTGTATTGGGATATGCGATGATTGAATAAAAATCTATTTCTCTCTCTCTTTCTTCTGAGCTCCTCCCTCCTTCAATAATTCCTTTCTTTTACAAGAAGAAACTCTTCTTCCATTACTAGATTAGCTATAGATTTCGTTCAATTAAGCTGGAACAGCAGTTTGTTCCTTACAATTTGGTATTAGAGCTAGTCGATTCCTTTATGGCAACAAACAACCAGCGTCTCAGCAAATTGGAAGAGCAGATAGGGGAGCACACTGAGTCCTTATTACAGCTTAAGACATAGTTACAGGAGTTAGTGGTGAGTCTTAAGCAGGATTTTGGAGCACAAATGGGTGGTGTCAAATAGGACTTTGTAGTAAAAATAGATCAGAAGATGCAGCAGATAATGCAAGGGTTTGAAGCTCTGCTAGCAATGAGGCTACATGTGGTTCAAAACAATACTGGTAATCCCAACAATCCATCTGGTTCAATATTGGGTCCTTTGGATGGTAGGGGAAGTAATGAGAGGGCTGGTAATAGCATTTTCAAATCTATTAAGTTCGAGTTTCCCAAATTTGATGGAACTAACCCTAAGTCATGGGTTAAAAGATGTAATAAACTGTTTGCACATCATGTTGTGGCTGATGATCAAAAACTATATTTAGCCACCGTGAATTTGGAAGGGGATGCTGAAGAATGGTATGTTGGATTTGTTCACGAAGGAGTAGAACTGACATGGAATGGATTCGTTGATGAAATTGTAGCTAGATTTGATCCTGAGTCCCAGGAAAATCTAATAGGTGAACTTAAGAACCTTCAACAGAATGGGACTGTAGATGAATACAGAAGAAAATTTAAAGAATTAAAGGGCTGGGCTCTTTTAAGGAACCCTACCCTCAATGAGTCCTTCTTCATGGACTGCTTTATTGGTGGTCTAAAGGAGGAGATCAGGTTAGGTATTCAGGAGCTGAAAACCACTACTCTTAAGGAATTAATTAGGGTGTCAAGGGTGGAGGAGGCTAAGTTTGAGGCTTGGGTTAAAAAGAGCAAGATAAGTAATAAATTTGGTATAATGAGAAATTCTCAGAAGAGTGCAGTGGTACCCTCTCCTAAGCCTGCATTGATAACTGGTAGTTCTAATCCAGGTGCTCCCATTAACTAGATGGAGTATAGCCGGTCTCTTCCCATTAAAGGATTGACCAGAGAACAAATTTCTGAGAAGGAAAGGGTTATGTTTTTCCTGTGATGAACCATATACTTTTGGGCACAAATGTAAGAAACCCCACCTGTTTATGTTATTGCCATCTGAAGAGGAGGTTGTTGATACCGAGGATGAGGAGTGTTGTGGACTAGATGCTAAGGAGGTTGTGAATGATGGGGGTACACAGGAGGCACATATAACCCTACATGCCTTATCTGGGAATAGTAAGAACAATACTATTAGGATTTTGGGGATGGCTCATGGAAAGTTCCTCAAGATTTTAATTGACAGTGGCAGTACTAATAACTTTCTGGATCCAGTAGAAGCCAAAAGATTGAGAGCTAAAGTACAGACTACCAAACCAATTACTGTGTCTGTTGCTGATGGGTTCAAAGTCAGTAATAACCAGGAGTGCTTGGGCCTTCATTGGATAGTACAAGGAGAGGAATTCAACACTGACTTTAAAATTCTACCATTGGGTGGTATTGATGTAGTGCTTGGAGTTCAGTTGTTAAAGGACTTTAACCCTACCACCTTTGACTTCAATCAACTACAACTTTCATTCATGAAAAATGGAAAGCCAGTAATGCTGCAAGGGGAATTAGACTCTGTGGTCCCCACTGTCCAGATTATGTCTTTTGGTGAATTCAACAATACTCTCAATACTACCATCCATGGTTATTTTGGGTATTTGTTTGGCATGGTCCATGATACCATGGAAGAAAAAGTAACAGCTAACAGAAAGGATGTTATCTGGGCAAAGAAAAATGAGTCATCATTCAACCACCAACTAGAAGCTTTGCTTGAAGAATATTCTGTGATATTCCAAGAACCCAAACACTTACCTCCTAAGAGAACTCATAATCACCACATTAACCATCAACCTGTGAACTTAAGGCCCTACAGGTACCCTCATGTGCAAAAGGAGGAGATTGAGAAGATAGTCAATGAGATGCTACAATCTGGTGTAATCCAACCAAGTAACAACCCTTATGCTTTTCCAGTCTTATTAGTTAAAAAGCAAAATGGATAATGGAGGATGTGTGTAGACTATAAGTCCTTAAATGAGCAAACTGTTAAGGATAAATTTCTAATCCCTGCCATTGATGAATTGCTAGATGAGTTGCATGGTGCAAAGTGGTTTTTGAAGCTACACTTGAGGTCTGGTTACCACCAAATCAGAGTCCATGAACCTGATATACAAAAGACTGCATTCAGAACACACATAGGACATTTCAAATTTTTGGTCATACCTTTTGGCCTCACAAATGCTCCAGCTACTTTTCAGTCCCTTATGAAAGAGGTATTCAAACCTTTCCTTAGGAAGTTCATTTTGGTTTTTTTTGATGGCATACTGGTGTATAGCAAGACATAGGAAGATCATCTAGCCCATCTTAAATTGACACTCCAGCTACTGGAGACTAACTAGTTATATGCTAAGAGAAGTAAGTGCACATTTGGGTCTGAGCAGGTTCATTATTTAGGGCATATCATATCTCATAAAGGTGTGTCAACTGATCCAGACAAAATTGATTGCATGGTTAAATGGCCTCCACCACAAAACCTCAAAAGCTTGAGAGGATTTTTGGGTTTAACAGGATATTATAGAAGATTTATCAGGAACTATGGGATTATAAGCAGGCCTTTAATTGAGTTATTGAAAAAAGACATATTTCAATGGACTACAGCTGCTACAGAAGCTTTTCTGGCCCTTAAAGATGTTATGACCAAATCTCCAGTATTGGAAATGCCCGACTTTACCAAGCCTTTTGTGCTAGAAGCTGATGCATCATATTATGGAGTGGGGGCAGTCCTTATGCAGCAAGGCAGAACAATAGCCTTTTTAAGCAAAATCATAGCTCCTAAGCACTTGGGTTGGTCCACCTATGAGAAGGAACATATGTCCTTGGTGCATGCTGTAAGCAAGTGGAGGCACTACCTACTTGGGAATAAAGTTCAGATCAAAATTGACCACCAGAGTTTAAAGTACTTACTGGATCAAAGGGTGTCCACTGTCAACCAGGAGAAATGGATTACCAAGCTATTAGGACTGGATTATGAGATTGTTTACAAAAAGGGAAAAGAAAATGTAGTAGTTGACTGCCTTTCCAGACCAATAGGTGAGGATTCTAACACTTCTTCTTGCCTAGCTATATCTGTAGCGATTCCTCAGTGGATTTCAAAATTAGCTCTTTCTTGGGAGGCTGATGAAGGTCTAAAGGATATGATAGCTCAATTAGTACTGGATCCTCAATCTTTACCAGGCTATTCTTATACTAATGTGTGAGACCCCGAATTTTATGAAATAAAATTATTCAATTTTCTTATAATTATTATTTTATTTAGTAAGTGATTAAATTGATAAAAGGTTAAAGTTAAGGGTGATATTTGAAAATTTTCAAAGTAAGCAAGTTGTTATAAAATAATCAGTGGTAAAAGTACAATAATACGTGTGGTTGCATAGTAGCACATGGTATTGATTATTGATGCTTACGTGAGAAGTCACTTAATTTTATTCAATTATTGTCACAATATTTTATATTATTAAATCAATAATTGAGATGACAAGTTATTCATATTATTATTTGCATAATTAATAATGTCTAGAAGTTCAGTCCAGGAAAGGAGTTTAGTCACCTAATTGCATGCCAATAGGGAGAAATCTTTATCGGAAAGCCCCCTCTTTCCTGGGAACGACCTAGTTGTTAATATTGCGAGTTATAATAATAATGAATAAATGTTATTAAAAATTAAATTTGAGTTCGAAGTTGAATTTGGAGACGCGGATATTATATTTGAGTCCAGAATAATGAAATTAGTAAAAACACAAAATTTGCCGGGGTTGACTTTTTGGTCAAAAAGTCAATAGTTGACTTTTTCAAAAAAAGTCAAAATTCAAAAATTCAAAAATAAAAATGTTGTTAAAAATATTGAGGAGATTTTTATGAAGTATTTGTTGTAATTTTTTGGCGTATTTTATGGACCCCCATTTACCCATTTTTCAAAATAATCGGTAAAAAATTATTTTATATAATAAAGATGGGGCCCACTTGTGGGGGCCCATATGTGTTGAAATCTGGAATCTAAAAATGGGGGAGGGGGAGAGGTTACGTATAAGGAAAGGTAATGTATTATTATTATTATTATTATTATTATTATTATTATTATATATATATATATATATATATATACACACACACACACACATGTGGAAGAAATGAAAAGGTTACATGGGGGAGGGAAAGGAATGATTACGGGGAGGAAGAAATTTGTTATTACATATATATATATATATATATATATATATATATATATTATAATAAGTTTTGTTTTTATGAAAAAATAGAATACATTATATTTTATTATGCATAGTATTTGCATAGTGAATCATAAAATTTTCAGCCGAACGTTATTGCGCCCGTGATTCTTCTTTGTGCTGTGCGCTCAAATAGTATCTTGTCCACTCTCTTATAAATAGGATGCTTAGTTAGAATTGAAAATCACACCAGAATCAGAGAATTCTTCTTCTATAATATTGAGCGTATTTCTTTCGAGTTTTAGAAAACTTTGAGTGTAAAAAACAGTGAAAGTTTTCTTCAAGAATATCCCCGCCCTACCAGTTGGAATACTCTTCTTTTTGAGGTAAGGATTATTATTTATTTCATATTCTGAAGAGAAATTATTTTCATATTCGTATGAATATTATTATCGTTCAATATTTATTATTTTTGTTTAATATTCGTAAGGAATATTATTTTCGCTTTAATATTAAGTAAGGAATATTATTTTCATTTAATATTAAGTAAGGAATATTATTTTCGCTTCAATATTAAGTAAGGGATATTATTATTGTGGTAAGGGTTATTATGTTTTTCATATTCTGAGGAGATATTATTTTCATTCAATATTCGTAAGGGGTATTATTTCTTTCGTATTCATGAAGAGAGTTATTTTCTTTTAATACTCGTAAGGGTTATTATGTTTTTCATATTCTGAAGAGATATTATTTTTCGTATTCGTATGAATATTATTTTTCGTTCAACCGTTGTAAGTAAGGGGTTTCTGCCAGGGGCAGTTTCATAATTATTTCGATCTTCAAAAATTCTGGAAAAATTTGAAATGATAATTTGATGAGTTTTCTAGATTGTGTCCAAAAATGACGATTTTTGGATGTATATATTAGGACTTATGAATTTTATGGGAAAATACTATTTTAAAAGTAAACCCTTATAACTACTTGTGGTTAACTCCAAAATTGGTAAAATTTTTATTGGGAGTACATCTATATAGGAGCAGTATACCCTATAAATTTCGGAATTTTTGGACAAAAGTACAATTTATGATAAATGTCTAAATATTCGGCAGTTTTGGCCATATGAAAAATAGTAAATGAATTTTAAAAATTCTGAGAAAAATATTTGTTCAATATGGGACTATATTTTTCTAAATCCTAGAAAAGAAAATTTGTTTGTACTGCTTTGGTATTTTTCATGAAAATTGACTAGTTATGAGTAAATGAATTAAATATGTTATGTGAAGTAACGAAATTGGAAAATAGGATTTTATGGCTTGGGAATCCTATATAAGGTATATGCAGATTTTTGATAAGGGTTTTGGTTATTGATGATGAAATCTTATGAGTTTGGCATTTTAGGATGATTAAATTCATTAATTAGAAAAGTGTAAACAATTAAAATAAATTGTTTATAAGTTTAAGAAATGATTAAAATATTGTTATAATATTAATGATATTAGATTATGAGATTATTAAGTGATTGATAACATTTGGAAATTATTGAATTCGGATAAATTGTGTTATAAATGTTTAATATTTATCATTTATCTCATTTGATTGATTCATTATATCATTGTCATCATCCTCATGCTTATATTATGATGAAGGTATGATTATGACCAGAAATTATTCGGTATAATCATGACCGTAATGTTACAAATTATGTGGTAAAAGTTTTCATTGGCCCGTAATGCATTGATGGACAATTTTTGGTATGATCATGACCATGGGTTCTCTTCGGCCAAGGGTGCAAAGATGAATTGTTTTATGGCGTGATCATGACTGTTGATGAAAACACGAATATCCTTAGCCCGTAGTGCATAGATAATTCGTTGTCATGATACTAATGAATATCCTTGGTCGTAGTGCAGGGATTATTCGATGATGTGGATTAATTATTGAGCTGAGTCTCAGCAATGAAATATTAATTCATGGATGTGATAATAATGAATATCCTTGGCCCGTAGTGCATGGATAATTCATAGATGTGATACTAACGAATATCATTGGCCGTAGTGCATGGATAATTCGGTGATGTGGATTATTTATAGAGCTGAGTCTCAGCAATAAAAAATTGATAATAAACTTTTATTTCGTAAAAGATAGTAGATATCATTCTCTTCCTGACTCTTCTAAAATATAGTTGTATGTCTTTAGCCTGTAGTGCAAAGATAAAATGTTAATGCATATCTTTGGCCCGTAGTGCAAAGATGAATTTATGATTATGAACAGGAACTGTGATTTGGTATAACCATGATCTTTGATGTTCAGGTAAAGACAGGTGATGGAAATTATCTTCGTCCTGGGTGCGAAGAGGAATTTAGAATCACAATTATGATTATGAGTTATTCATATGATTGTGGAAAGGAACTGTTGATTGATGTTACATGGATAAAACATTGTTAGTGGACTTTTAATGTGGAGAAGATAATAGACTTTATGGTCTATTTGACTCTTCTAATGGATTGCTCGTTCCGTTGCAACTATGGTTGAAAAGTTTTATCATCTACCATATGTCTTAAATTTCTGATTTATCACTAACGAAAGTTATTAATAATTTAATTATCTTTAGTCATGATATTCCTTACTGGGCTATTTGTGCTCACCCTTTTGCTTCACAATTCCTTTCAGGTAATAAGAGTGTAGGTGAGTCGAGCGGGGATAATAGAGAAATAGTGTGATGGTCCGAGACTGTCGAAGTTTCTCAATACATTATAAAATGGCATGACATGCAATATATAATTGTATAAAGGACCTAAGATATGTGTGTCATATTTTATACGTCACTTAATAATTGATTTTGGTGAACAACAATAGGGTGATGAGAACCCGACTTTGAAAGTGTCTAAAGTGCACCTCATTAGAACGAACATGATAGTAATCTTTTCATTCTATTTTGGGATCTTGAAATATTTGCTGCTGTATTTTATATGGAATTGTAATAATTTGAGTTTGGATACTGTCTATGAGAAAATATTGTATTAAAACTCACAACTTATGTGTTGTCGTATTTTGCACGACAGTTCAACAGTTGTATAAATGGAATTGTTAGTAGTGTATTTTCCGGCGACCCAAGATGGGTGATGTATACTTATTTTGGGGGCGTCACATTTGATATGTCAAATAACCTTTATTTTTGAAGATATATTCTAGATTGATATCTGAAATACAAAAGATGAGCAATGGGAAAATCATGATACAGTGGAAATAACCGGGAAGGTACAATCCGAAAAGAAAGCAAGGTATTCTCATCTCTTCGAATATCAGGTACGTACGTAAATTTCCAGGGCGAAATTTCATAAGGAGAGGAGATTGTGAGACTCCGAATTTTATGAAATGAAATTATTCAATTTTCTTATAATTATTATTTTATTTAGTAAGTGGTTAAATTGTTAAAAGGTTAAAGTTAAGGGTGATATTTGAAAATTTTTCAAAGTAAGCAAGTTGTTATAAAATAATCAGTTATAAAAGTACAGTAATACGCGTGGTTATATAGTAGCACACGGTATTGATTTTATTGATGCTTACGTGAGAAGTCACTCAGTTTTATTCAATTATTGTCATAATATTTTATATTATTAAATCAATAATTGATATGACAACTTTTTCATATTATTATTTGCATAATTAATAATGTCTAGAAGTTCTGTCTAGGAAAGGGGTTTGGTCACCTAATTGCACGCCAATAGGGAGAAATCTTTATCGGAAAGCCCCCTCTTTCCTGGGAACGACCTGGCTGTTAATATTGCGAGTTATAATAATAACGAATAAATGTTATTAAAAATTAAATTTGAGTTCGGAGTTGAATTTGGAGACGCGAACGTGATATTTTGACTCCGGAATGATGAAATTAGTAAAAATAGACTATAAACACAAAATTTGTCAGGGTTGACTTTTTGGTCAAAAAGTCAACAGTTGACATTTCAAAAAAAGTCAAAATTCAAAAATTCAAAAATGAAAATGTTGTTAACAATATTGAGGGGATTTTTATGAAGTATTTGTTATAATTTTTGGCGTATTTTATGGACCCTCATTTACCTATTTTTCAAACTAATCGGTAGAAAATTATTTTATATAATAAAGGTGGGGCCCACATGTGGGGCCCATATGTGTTGAAATCTGGAATCTAAAATTGGGGGAGGGGGAGAGGTTACGTATAAAAAAAGGTAATGTATTATTATATATATATACATATATTATATATATAAGTTTTGTTATATATATATATATATACACACACACACATGTGGAAGAAATGAAAAGGTTACCTGGGGGGAGGGGAAAGGAATGATCACGGGGGGAAGAAGAAATTTGTTATTATGTATATATATTATATATATATATATTATAATATGTTTTGTTTTTTATGAAAAAATAGAATATATTATATTTTATTATGCATAGTTTTTGCATAGTGCCTGCATAGTATTTGCATAGTAAATCATAAAATTTTCAGCCGAACATTATTGCGTCCGTGATTCTTCTTTTCACTATGCGCTCAAATAGTATCCCTTCCATTCTCCTATAAATAGGATACTTAGGTAGAATTGAAAATCACACTAGAATCAGAGAATTCTTCTTCTATAATATTGAGCGTATTTCTTTTGAGTTTTAGAAAGCTTTAAGTGTAAAAAACAGTGAAAGTTTTCTTCAAGAATATCTCCGCCCTACCAGTTGGAATACTCTTCTTTTTGAGGTAAGGATTATTATTTATTTCATATTCTGAAGAGAAATTATTTTTCATATTCGTATGAATATTATTATCGTTCAATATTCATTATTTTCTTTTAATATTCGTAAGGAATATTATTTTCGTTTAATATTTGTAAGGAATATTATTTTCATTTAATATTCGTAAGGAATATTATTTTCGTTCAATATTCGTAAGGAATATTATTATTGTGGTAAGGGTTATTATGTTTTTCATATTCTGAGGAGATATTATTTTCATTCAATATTCGTAAGTGGTATTATTTCTTTCGTATTCATGAAGAGAGTTATTTTCTTTTAATACTCGTAAGGGTTATTATGTTTTTCATATTTTGAAGAGATATTATTTTTCGTATTCGTATGAATATTATTTTCGTTCAACTGTTGTAAGTAAGGGGTTTCTGCCAGGGGAAGTTTCGTAATTTTTCTGATCTTCAAAAATTCTGGAAAATTTTGAAATGATAATTTGATGAGTTTTCTAGATTATGTCCAAAAATAGCGATTTTTGGATGTATATATTAGGAGTTATGAATTTTATGGGAAAAGTCTATTTTAAAAGTAAACCCTTATAACTACTTGTGGTTAACTCCAAAATTGATAAAATTTTTATTGGGGGTACATCTATATATAGCGAAAGATACCTCAGAATTTCGAATTTTTGGACAAAAGTACAATTTATGATAAATGTCTAAATATTCTATTTTGGCATGGCCATATGAAAAATAGTAAATGAATTTTAAAAATTCCGAGAAAATATATGTTCAATATGGGACTATATTTTTCTAAATCCTTAAAAGAAAAAATTTTTATACTGCTTTGGTATTTTTCATGAAAATTGACTAGTTATGAGTAAATAAATTAAATATGTTATGTGAAGTAACAAAATTGAAAAATAGGATTTTATGGCTTGAGAATCCTATATAGGGTATATGCAGATTTTTTATGAGAGTTTTGGTTATTGATGATGAAATCTTATGAGTTTGGCATTTTAGGATGATTAAATGCATTAATTAGAAAAGTGTAAGCAATTAAAATAAATTGTTTATAAGTTTAAGAAATGATTAAAATATTGTTATAATATTAATGATATTAGATTATGAGATTATTAAGTGATTGATAACATTTGGATACTATTGAATTCTGGATAAATTTTGTTATAAACGTTTACTATTTATCCTCTATCTTATTTGATTGATTCATTATATCATTGTCATCATCCTCATGCTTATATTATGATGAAAGTCATCTGTGGCCTGTAGTGCATAGATGGACTTGGTATGATTATGACCAGAGATTATTCGGTATAATCATGATCGTAATGTTACAAATGATGTGGTAAAAGTCCTCATTGGCCCGTAGTGCATTGATGAACAGTTTTGTATGATCATGACCATGGGTTCTCTTCGGCCAAGGGTGCAAAGATGAATTGTTTTATGGCGTGATCATGACCGTTGATGAAAACACGAATATCCTTAGCCCGTAGTGCATGGATAATTCGTGGTCATGATACTAATGAATATCCTTGGTCGTAGTGCAGGGATTATTCGATGATGTGGATTAATTATTGAGCTGAGTCTCAGCAATGAAATATTAATTCATGGATGTGATAATAATGAATATCCTTGGCCCGTAGTGCTTGGATAATTCATAGATGTGATACTAACGAATATCCTTGGCCGTAGTGCATGGATAATTCGGTGATGTGGATTATTTATAAAGCTGAGTCTCAGCAATAAAAAATTGATAATAAACTTTTATTTCGTAACAGATAGTAGATATCATTCTCTTCCTGACTCTTCTAAAATATAGTTGTATGTCTTTGGCCTGTAGTGCAAAGATAAAATGTTAATGCATATCTTTGGCCCGTAGTGCAAAGATGAATTTATGATTATGAACAGGAACTGTGATTTGGTATAACCATGATCTTTGATGTTTCAGGTAAAGACAGGTGATGAAAATTATCTTCGTCCTGGGTGCGAAGAGGAATTTAGAATCACAATTATGATTATAAGGTATTCATATGATTGTGGAAAGGAACTGTTGATTGATGTTACAGGGATAAAACATTGTTAGTGGACTTTTAATGTGGAGAAGATAATAGACTTTATGGTCTATTTGACTCTTCTAATGGATTGCTCGTTCCGTTGCAACTATGGTTGAAAAGTTTTATCATCTACCATATGTCTTAAATTTCTGATTTATCACTAACGAAAGTTATTGATAATTTAATTATCTTTAGTCATGATATTCCTTACTGGGCTATTTGTGCTCACCCTTTTGCTTCACAATTCCTTTCAGGTAATAAGAGTGTAGGTGAGTCGAGCGGGGATAATAGAGAAATAGTGTGATGGTCCGAGACTGTCGAAGTTTCTCAATACATTATAAAATGGCATGACATGCAATATATAATTGTATAAAGGACCTAAGATATGTGTGTCATATTTTATACGTCACTTAATAATTGATTTTGGTGAACAACAATAGGGTGATGAGAACCCGACTTTGAAAGTGTCTAAAGTGCACCTCATTGTAATCGAACATGATAGTAATCTTTTCATTCTATTTTGGGATCTTGAAATATTTGCTGCTGTATTTTATATGGAATTGTAATAATTTGAGTTTGGATACTGTCTATGAGAAAATATTGTATTAAAACTCACAACTTATATGTTGTCATATTTTGCACGACAGTTCAACAGTTGTATAAATGGAATTGTTAGTAGTGTATTTTCCGGCGACCCAAGATGGGTGATGTATACTTATTTTGGGGGCGTCACATTTGATATGTCAAATAACCTTTATTTTTGAAGATATATTCTAGATTGATATCTGAAATACAAAAGATGAGCAATGGGAAAATCATGATACAGTGGAAATAACCGGGAAGGTACAATCCGAAAAGAAAGCAAGGTATTCTCATCTCTTCGAATATTAGGTACGTACGTAAATTTCGAGGGCGAAATTTCATAAGGAGAGGAGATTGTGAGACTCCGAATTTTATGAAATGAAATTATTCAATTTTTTTATAATTATTATTTTATTTAGTAAGTGGTTAAATTGTTAAAAGGTTAAAGTTAAGGGTGATATTTGAAAATTTTTCAAAGTAAGCAAGTTGTTATAAAATAATCAGTTATAAAAGTACAGTAATACGCGTGGTTATATAGTAGCACACGGTATTGATTATTAATGCTTACGTGAGAAGTCACTCAGTTTTATTCAATTATTGTCATAATATTTTATATTATTAAATCAATAATTGATATGACAAGTTTTTCATATTATTATATGCATAAATCAATATGGAATTGTAATAATTTGAGTTTGGATACTGTCTACGAGACAATATTGTATTAAAACTCACAGCTTATGTGTTATCGTATTTTGCACGACAGTTCAACAGTTGTATAAATGGAGTTGTCAATAGTGTTAATTCTAGCGACTCAAGATGGGTGATTTATACCTATTTTGGGGGCATCACATAATGGGAGGCTCAAGTTCTTGGACAAGCTGGTGGTTGGTCCTGATGTAGCACTAAGGAATAAATTGTTGATAGAATTCCATGCTTCTCCTTTAGGAGGTCATTCTGGTATTAGAGGGACTTATGAAAGAATTAGCAAGTATTTTTTTTGGCCAAGTCTAAGAGGTGATGTAACCCAGCTAGTCAGAGGGTGTGATATATGCCAAAGACAGAAACATGAGACAGTAGTACCTCCTGGCCTTCTTCAACCACTTGTTGTCCCTGAAACTCCTTGGTCAGACATTTCCATGGACTTTATTGAAGGTTTGCCTAATTCACATGGGTATACTACTATCTGGGTAGTGGTCAATAGACTTACCAAATATGACCACTTTATAACACTCAAACACCCTTTCTCAGCTTCAGATTTTGCTCAAATTTATATTGCACAGATATATAAGCTGCATGGGTTTCCCTCTACAATTGTTTCAGATAGAGACAAGGTCTTTATTAGTTTTTTTTGGCAATCCTTGTTTAAATTAGTCGGAACCAAGTTGCATTTAAGCTCAGCTTATCATCCCCAATCAGATGGCCAAACCGAAAGGTTGAATCAAGTGCTAGAGTGTTATTTGAGTTGTACGGTGGCTCAAAAACCAACTGGTTGGACTATTTGGACTCCCTTGGCAGAATGGTGGTATAACACTCACCATCATAGTGGGTTAAAAGCAACTCCTTTTGAAGCTCTTTATGGTTACAAACCACCATACTTCAATTTTCATCAACAAGGGAGGGTGCATGATTCCACTACTCGAAGTTTCTGTCAGGACAGAACTAATTTCCTTAAGCTATTGAAGCAGAACTTGGTTGAGGCTCAGGCCAGGATAAAGCATTATGCTAACAAGTCTAGAACTAAGAGGTCTTTTATGGTAGGAGACTTGGTTTATTTAAGGATCAAACCCCATCAACAAACCAGTCTTTCTCAAACCAAGTTTGGGAAATTAAATCCTTAGTATTTTGGGCCTTTCCCTGTGATCGAGAAAATTGGCAATGTGGCCTATAAAATACAATTACCAGCTGATGCTAAAGTACATCCAATGTTCCATGTCTCTTTGCTTAAAAAGTGTATTGGTTTAAATTGCCCCAGCTCTCTTACTTTACCTCCAATCAATGACCAAGGAAAATTCTTGGTGAAACCTGTGGCTATATTGGACAGAAAGATGGTGAAGAAGAACAATGCTGCAGTTGTGGCGGTCCTCATACAATGGTCTAATACACTACCCTCCGAGGCAACTTGGGAAGATTGAGATAGTCTGTGAGACCCCAAAATTTTACAAATAAAGATTTAATTTTCTCAAAATATTTTTTATATTATGGTATGGATTTGATATAATATTATAGTTATGGGTAGTATTTATAAATTTTGCAAAGTATGCAAGTTGTTATAAAATATTCATTTGGTCGGGGAATATTCTTTTTGTCGGGAATATCCGTACGACGGCACAATCATTGGTGAACCCACAACGGAAGTATTGTCGTAGTAAGAAAATGATAGAATTATCTTTTTATAAAAATAACGGCGGAAGTGTTACCGTTAAAACTGTTGAACAACCCAATAATAAAAGTACAGTAATACGCGTTGTTGCATAGTAGCACACGATATTGGTTATTGATGCTTACGTGAGAAGTCACTCAGTTATACTCAATTATTGCCACAATAATTGCTGCATCATATCTCTCATATTATTGATTCAATTATTGTCACAGTATCATCTGCATAATATGATATATTATTAAATCAATAATTGAGATGACAAATTTATTCATATTATTAAATTGCAATATTTATAATGTCTAGAAGTTCTGTCAAGGAGAGGTTTGGTCACCTAATTGTGCGCCAATAGGGAGAAATCCTTATTGGAAAGCCCCCTCTTTCCTGGGAACGACCTGGTTGTTAAATATTGTGAGTTATAATATTAATGATGAATAAGTTCGTGTTGATTAAAGATGAAATTGATAGTTCCATTGTGTTGAAATTATTTGTGTTAGTGGAAATCGATATTTATTTCGATAATAATTGATGTCTGGAGGTTATATTGTTCAATCGGGTATTCGGGCCACTTTTCGTGTTGGAATACTATTCACGAGTCACGAGTTACTATTCATGAGTTACTATTCATGAGTTACTATTCATGGGGTACTATTCACCCGAAAAATATATTTCTTTTCAGTCCAAATCATTTTTGGGTACAATATTATTCCATGAGGAGTTGTTCTAATTTTTCAGACCGTTGGTTGAAATTATAATAGTAAATCAATATGGATCGTTGATTTAAAGTTTTAATAGTAACTTGTCCCTTCAGTTTTCCAAGAGTTATTTGTCCCTTCAGTTTTCCAAGAGTTATTTGCCTCTTCGGTGTTCCAAGAGTTATTTGCCCCTTCGTAAATAGTAGTTGTCTCTTCAATATTACCAAGAGTCATTTTGACCCTTCGTTAAGACCAAGAGCCACTTTCAGTTCTTCTATAAATAGAAGCTCATTCCTTCATTATTTCTTACGAATTCACTGAAACTCTAGAGAGAGAAACTATTGAGAGAAAGAAGAAAAGTATTCTGCTACTTCACTTTTCCAATATCTAGTTCTTCTAATGTAAGGGATGTTATTTGTTGTACCCATAAAGGGTATTATTCTTTCGTATTCATGAAGAGAATTACTTTCTTTCAATACTCGTAAGAGTTGTTATTCCATTCTTCATTATTATATTGAATAACTTTGTTTATGCTAAGCACCGCATACATGGTAAAAATTCTTTCTATTATTCCATTCTTTATTATTCTCATTGGAATATCCTGCAAAAGCGAATTTCACCGACTCGTTCCGCTTCTTTATTATTCTTGGAATAACTTTGCTTATCTGCCAAGTATCGCATACATGGTGAAATTCTCGTTGTTATTCCATTCTTTATTATTCTCATTTAATATCCTCGTCGTGTGTTTACGCCGACATGGTTCCATTATTTATTATTCGTCAGAATATCCTCGTCTGTAAGGCGTTCGCCGGACTTGGTTCCATTATTTATTATTCTTGGGAATAACCTATCTGTGCAGTCTATCACACACATGGTGAATCCTTCTGTTATTCCATTTTTTATTATTCTATTGGAATAACCTGTCTATGTGGATTATCACATGCATGGTGAATGATCCTTTGTATTCATTCCCTATTAAATTGTGGAAATAATCTGTATACGTGGATTACCGCATGGCGGTAAAAATCCATTTGCAGTTTCATATATTCTGTTATACTCAGTTGGTTAAAGCTTTGACTTCTATACTCCATGAAATTAGTGTAATATCCTTGATATTTGTGATTCATCCAGTATCTTTTCATGGAAATATTCTTCTGAGCATTCTTGAATTTTACTCTACAAAGAAGTATCATGTTGACAATTTGGACATTATTAAGTTCAGGATAAATTAACTTATAAATCTTTAAAATTTATTCTTGAACTTGTTTTATTGAATTATTATGTCATTTTCATGACGAGTTATGTTGGTTATTATGTGAAAACATGAAAGTTTCTTAGAAATCACAAAGGGTTGAAAATCAGATTTTGGTGAAAATGGAACATGAAATTCAATTGACCATATCTCCTATTATATTTCAATTTTTTTGGTGTGGTCAAGTTCTAGAGTTAGATCTATGAGTCTCTAACTTATCCAAGTGGAATCATTAGAAAATGTGTTGTAGATTTTCGTGTGGTAATTTTTAGTAAAGGAGTCAAAATTGCAAAATAGCAAAAAGCTCTTTTTGAAAATTTAAAAGGGCTGTTTCGACCACTTAATTTGTGAGAAAAATTCCGGCCTTTTGGGACATGGAAATATATGGTATAAAGTACCTCCTGTCCAAAAATGAGCTCATTCCGACTTAAAATGAGCAAGTTATGACCAATTCAATATTTAGGTTTTTCCGATTTGTAATGTTATAATCGGAGTTCTATAACTCCGATGACCATGAAATTTAAACTGAAAGCTCATGTTAACATGTGTAAGATCCTGCCAAGATTTGGGAATTTTTGGAGTTAAACTTGAGGTAGCTAATTTCTTAAGGAATTAAATAGAAATTGATTTTTGAAAAATAGTAAATGAATTTTAAAAATTCCAAGAAAAATATATGTTCATTATGGGACTATATTCTGCTAAATCCCAGAAAAGAAATATTTTTGGGACTGATTTGGTATTTTTTATGAAAATAGTTTAGTTACGAACATATGAGTTAAATATGTTATGTGAAGTAACAAAGTTGGAAAATAGGATTGTATGGCTTGAAAATCCTATATAGGGTATATGCAGATTTTTGATAAGGGATTTGATCATTGGTGATAAAATCTTATGAGTATGGCATTTTTGAATGATTAAATGCATTATTTGGTAAAGTGTAAACAATTGAAATAAATTGTTTATAAGTTTAAGAAGTGATTAAAATATTGCTATAATATTAATAATATTAGATTATGAGTTTATTAAGTGATTGATAATATTTGGATAAATTTAAAGTCTTTAATATTTATCCTTATTTTTCGTTTAATTAATGCTTATATCATTGTCATCATTCTCATGCATATATTGTGCTGGAAGTCATATTTGGCTTACGTGCATAGATGGACTTGGTGTGATTATGACCAGGGATTATTCGGTGTAATCAAAACCGTAATGTGACGAATGATGTGGTAAAAATCCTCAGTGGCCTGTAGTGCATTGATGAACAGTTTTTGGTATGATTATGACTAGGGATTATTCGTTATAGTCATGACCATTGATGATTTAATGAATATCCTTGGCCCGTAGTGCAGAGATGATTCGATGATGTGGTTTATTTATTAAGCTGAGTCTCAGCGATAAAAATGGATGAAAACATTTTAAATCATAGAAGATAGTAGATTTTATTCTCTACTTGACTTTTCTAATAGATTGCTTGTTCCGCTGCAGTTAAACTTGATGTCTATTATATTTTATCAGTTTAACATTGTTGAAGGCTAATGATAATTTATCCTGCATTATCTTAGTCATAATATTTCTTACTGGGCTAGTTGAGCTCACCCTTTCTTTCACTATTCTCTTCAGGAAATGGGAATATAGCTAGGACGAGTCGGGAAACGGAGTGACAGTCCAGATGATAGCATTTGTAATCCTCACTATTTTGTTAAATAGTGTGACAATAAATGTAATAAGAACTCCATTGAGAGTAGATATTGTCTAGAAGGCAATATTCTTGTTTAAACTCTCAGCTTATGTTTTGTCGTATGTTACACGATAGTTGTATAATTAAGTTGTATTTGATTTATGTACCATATAAGTGGCGACCCAAGATGGTTGATGTATACCTAATTTTGGGGGCGTCACAATTGGTATCAAAGCTTAGGGATATGATCCCTGGCTGAGATGTGAGGCAAGAACTAAGAGGGGAGAGACGAGGAAATTCCTTCGCTAGTATGACCTACCTAAGTTTATTTGGTATTTAATTGGTCGGCCAGAGTATAGGTATAATATGTGATATGTTAATTAACCATTGTTTTGTTTCAGTATTTGAAAATGGCATCCGAGAATGTTGAGAACATCAATGGAGCACAGGAGACCGTTGAGTCTCCATAGATCAATAATCAGGACAATGTGCAACAGGATGGCGATAATCCTCCTGTAAACAACAACACATCGATCAATCGATTGAACGATGGTACGCTTAGGAGCTTTTTCGTAATTCATGCAACATCAAAGTGAAGGCGGCTCCTCGTCCAAAATACAAGGGAAACACCGATAACTCTCTTGATGGTCACCACTAAGCAGTTCAAAGAGCTGGGACCACCAGAGTTTTTTGGAGAGCCAAAACCACTTAAGGCGGAGACGTGGATAAAGCAGATCAACAAAATATTTGATGTCTTGGGATGCTCCGAGGAGTAAAAGGTTCCCTTTGCCACCTTCATGTTGTGTTCCGAGGCAGATTACTAGTGGGAATCTGTAAAGTGTACTCAACCTGCCGCACTGAAGATGTCTTGGGAGAAGTTCCAAGAGTTGTTCAACGACAAGTACTTTCCCGAAAGTATTCGTCACATGATGGAGGTAGAATTCATCAAGCTTGAGCAAAACAAAATGAGTGTAGCGCAGTACGAAGCTAAGTTTGCCGAGTTGTCTCGGTTTGCGTCCCACTTGGTTGATAATGAGGAGAGAATGACGCGGATGTTTCTATGAGGTTTGAAACCCGAGATACGTCAATACCTTATCTCTCATAAACTGTGTTTGTATTCAGATGTTGTGAATAGGGCTCAGTTATTGGAGTGCGATAATGAGTCAACCCAACCAAGAGAGAGCAGTCGACAAGTCGATAATACCAGTGGTATCAGTCATCGAAGCGGTGACAACAAACGTGGAGGGAATAACCATGCCAAAAATGATAACCACTTCGGTGGAAATCATGGCCAAGACAATAGGAGTGGAAAGTTTAAGAAGAGAAGGTTCAGCAAAGATGGAAAGATGTCAACACCAGCACCCGCTGTTAAGGAAGGAGAACGACCATCGGTCGTATATTACAAATGTGGAGGGGAAGGACACATAAGTGCAAACTGCACGATGCAGTCCAAAGCATGTTATAATTATGGAAAAGAAGGCCACCTAGCCCGATTTTGTCGTGCACCAAAGTCAAGTCCAGCTGGAATGGAGGCATCAAAGGGTGTCCCAGATAAGACAAAACCGGTAGTTTAAGAGAGAGCGTTTGTCGTAACCTCCCAAAAAGTGAGAAATCCGAACGAAGTGATCACGGGTAAGCTAATCATAAACTCTAGCGAAGTTTATACTTTATTTGATACCAGTTCTACCTATTCCTTTATTTCTCCTACTTGCGCTCAACGTTTAAATTTGACTCTGGAGAAATTAGACTTTGACTTATTGGTTGAAACTCCGTTAGGAGAAACCTTCATTACATGTGCTATCCAAGTCTTGGATTAGAGTCACAGTTTTGAATGATATTTCTATCGTTAATAAATTTCCTGGCGTATTCTCGAAGAACTTCCTGGCCTATCATCGAATTTTGTATTGACCCCAGTACAAAAACCCATTTCTTCAACCCTTAAATATTTCTTCAACTAAAGCGAACGTAACATGCGCCAAAGACGTTAGCTCGAGCTATTGAAGATTATGATCGTACCATTCAATACCATCGTGGAAAAGCGAACGTGGTAGCTAACACGTTGAGTAGAAGATCGTATGTGTTTGTGAGTGCAAATATAAGAACCCACGTGAAGATAACAAATATACGATTAGAATCAACTTTAATCGATAAAGTTAGAGCCGCTCAAGCTACATACTCAGAGCTGATGAATGTGAAGAAGAAGGTTCAAGAGGGCGTTATACTAGAAGCAAGAATCGACAAAGAGAGGAAATCTCAACCCTCAATTTAATTAGCCCATTTGAAATCCTCGATCGAGTAGGAACTGTGGCATATAGACTCGTTTTATCAACAAGTATGTCGCGTGTTCATAATGTTTTTAACGTATCGATGTTACGTAATTATGTGGACGACCCGAACCACATTATTAAATTAGAACTAGACGAGATAGCAGAAGATTTAACGTATGAGGAGATATGTGTTAAAATCTTGGATAAGAAGGATCATATTCAACACTCAAAGGTTATACCTTAAGAGTTAGAATCTAACGAGGTATCCTCACCTGTTCGGCATACTAGGTACGTACGTAAATTTTGAGGGCAAAATTTCATAAGGAGGGGAGATTGTGAGACCCCAAAATTTTACGAATAAAAATTTAATTTTCTCGAAATATTTTTTATATTATGGTGTGGATTTGATATAATATTATAGTTGTGGGTAGTATTTATAAATTTTGCAAAGTATGCAAGTTGTTATAAAATATTTGTTTGGTCGGGGAATATTCTTTTTGTCGGGAATATCCGTATGCGACTCACACAATCATTAGTGAACCCATTAACGGAAGTATTGTAATAGTAAGAAAACGCATGAAATATATTTTTATAAAAATAACGACGGAAGTGTTACCGTATTATCTTGTTGAACTACCCAAAGAGTAAAAGTACAAAGATGTCGCGCTTGTTGTTGCATAGTAGCACACGATATTGGTTATTGATGCTTACGTGAGAAGTCACTCAGTTATACTCAATTATTGCTACAGTAATTGCTGCATCATATCTCTCATATTATTGATTCGATTATTATCACAGTATCATCTGTATAATATGATATATTATTAAATCAATAATTGAGACGACAAAGTTATTTATATTATTAAATTGCAATATTTAAAATGTCTGAAGTTCTCATCGAGGAGAGGTTTGGTCACCTAATCATGCGCCAATAGGGAGAAATCCTTATTGAAACCCCTCTTCCGGGAACGACCTAGTTGTTAAATATTGTGAGTTATAATATTAATGATGAATAAGTTCGTGTTGATTAAAGATGAAATTGATAGTTCCATTGTGTTGAAATTATTTGTGTTAGTGGAAATTGACATTTATTTCGATAATAATTGATGTCTGGAGGTTATATTGTTCAATCGGGTATTCGGGGCACTTTTCGTGTTGGAATACTATTCACGAGTTACTATTCATGAGTTACTATTCACGGGGTACTATTCACCCAAAAAATATATTTCTTTTCAGTCCAAATCATTTTTTGGTACAATATTATTCCATGAGGAGTTGTGCTAATTTTTTAGACCGTTGGTTGAAATTATAATAGTAAATCAATATGGATCGTTGATTTAAAGTTTTAATAGTAACTTGTCCCTTCAATTTTCCAAGAGTTATTTGTCCCTTCAGTTTTCCAAGAGTTATTTGCCTCTTCGGTGTTCCAAGAGTTATTTGCCTCTTCGGTGTTCCAAGAGTTATTTGCCCATTCGCAAATAGTAGTTGTCTCTTCAATATTACCAAGAGTCATTTTGACCCTTCGTTAAGACCAAGAGCCACTTTCAGTTCTTCTATAAATAGAAGCTCATTCCTTCATTATTTCTTACGAATTCACTGAAACTCTAAAGAGAGAAACTATAGAGAGAAAGAAGAAAAGTATTCTGCTACTTCACTTTTCCAATATCCAGTTCTTCTAATGTAAGGGATATTATTTGTTGTACCCGTAAGGAGTATTATTCTTTCGTATTCATGAAGAGAATTACTTTCTTTCAATACTCGTAAGAGTTGTTATTCCATTCTTCATTATTATGTTGAAAAACTGCTTTTTATAAAATCCGCATACACGGTGAAATTCTTCTATTATTCCATTCTTTATTATTCATTTGGAATATCCCGCTTGGTCATGTAATTTCTTTGACACGGTTCTCGTTTTAATATTCATTGAAAAACTTGCTTTTATCTGAGTATCGCATACATGGTGACAATTTTACTCTACAAAGAAGTATTCTGAGCATTCTTGAATTTTACTCTACAAAGAAGTATCATGTTGACAATTTGGACATTATTAAGTTCAGGATAAATTAACTTATAAATCTTTAAAATTTATTCTTGAACTTGTTTTATTGAATTATTATGTCATTTTCATGACGAGTTATGTTGGTTATTATGTGAAAACATGAAAGTTTCTTAGAAATCACAAAGGGTTGAAAATCAGATTTTGGTGAAAATGGAACATGAAATTCAATTGACCATATCTCCTATTATATTTCGAATTTTTGGGTGTGGTCAAGTTCTAGAGTTAGATCTATGAGTCTCCTAACTTATCCAAGTGGAATCATTAGAAAATGTGTTGTAGATTTTCGTGTAGACTGATTTTAGTAAAGGAGTCAAAAATTGCAAAATAGCAAAAAGCTACTGCCCAGAAATTTAAAAGGGCTGTTTCGACTACTTAATTTGTGAGAAAAATTCCGGCCTTTTGGGACATGAAAATATATGGTATAAAGTACCTCCTGTCCAAAAATGAGCTCATTCCGACTTAAAATGAGCAAGTTATGACCAATTCAATATTTAGGTTTTTCCGACGAAAAATGTTATAATCGGAGTTCTATAACTCCGATGACCATGAAATTTAAACTGAAAGCTCATGTTAACATGTGTAAGATCCTGCCAAGATTTGGGAATTTTTGGAGTTAAACTTGAGGTAGCTAATTTCTTAAGGAATTAAATAGAAATTGATTTTTGAAAAATAGTAAATGAATTTTAAAAATTCCAAGAAAAATATATGTTCATTATGGGACTATATTCTGCTAAATCCCAGAAAAGAAATATTTTTGGGACTGATTTGGTATTTTTCATGAAAATGGTTTAGTTACGAACATATGAGTTAAATATGTTATGTGAAGTAACAAAGTTAGAAAATAGGATTGTATGGCTTGAAAATCCTATATAGGGTATATGTAGATTTTTGATAAGGGATTTGATCATTGGTGATGAAATCTTATGAATATGACATTTTTGAATGATTAAATGTATTATTTGGTAAAGTGTAAACAATTAAAATAAATTATTTATAAGTTTAAGAAGTGATTAAAATATTGTTATAATATTAATAATATTAGATTATGAGTTTATTAAGTGATTGATAATATTTGAATAAATTTAAAGTCTTTAATATTTATTCTTGTTTTCGTTTGATTAATGCTTATATCATTGTCATCATTTTCATGCTTATATTGTGATGGAAGTCATATTTGGCTTACGTGCATAGATGGACTTGGTGTGATTATGACTAGGAATTATTCAGTGTAATCAGAACCGTAATGTGATGAATGATGTGGTAAAAATCCCCAGTGGTCTGTAGTGCATTGATGGATAGTTTTTGATATGATTATGACCAGGGATTATTCGGTATAATCATGACCATTGATGATTTAATGAATATCCTTGGCCCGTAGTGCAGGGATGATTCGATGATGTGGTTTATTTATTAAGCTGAGTCTCAGCGATAAAAATGGATGAAAACATTTTAAATCATAGAAGATAATAGATTTTATTCTCTACTTGACTTTTCTAATGGATTGCTTGTTTTTACCGCAGCTTAAACTTGATGTCTATTGTATTTTATCGCTTTAACATTGTTGAAGGCTAATGATAATTTATCCTGCATTATCTTAGTCATAATATTTCTTACTGGGCTAGTTGAGCTCACCCTTTCTTTCAATGTTCTCTTCAGGAAATGAGAATATAGCTGGGACGAGTCGGAAAACGGAGTGACAATCCAGATGATAGCATTAGTAGTCCTCACTATTCTGTTAAATAGTGTGACAATAAATGTAATGAGGACTCCATTGAGAGTAGTTATTGTCTAGAAGACAATATTCTTGTTTAAACTCTCAGCTTATGTGTTGTCGTATGTTACACGACAGTTGTGTTATTAAGTTTTTATTTGTATTTTGTACCATGTATTTGGCGACTCAAGATGGGTGATGTATACATGTTTTGGGGGCGTCACATAGTCTTCATAGCAGGTTTCCACAATTTCATCCTTGAGGACAAGGATGATGTTAAGGGGGGAGGAATTGTAAGGCCTATCTTAGTGCAAGATCATGCTCAATAGCTCAATCCTTCTTCTTTAGTGCAGTGCATTAGTTGCTTTAGTTTCATTTCCTATTAATAAGAACAGTTGGTTAATATTAGTTATTAATTTTCGGATTTAGTATGTAAGGACAGAGTAGTCCTTGTTCACTTTAGACCAAGGACATATCAGTCTTTTATTGGCTTTTCTGTTTTGGAGTTTGTTACATTTTTGTTGCTGAATGCTAAGCTATAAAGGAAGGAAATGAGTTGTATTGGGATATGCGATGATTGAATAAAAATCTATTTCTGTCTCTCTTTCTTCTAAGCTCCTCCCTCCTTCAATAATTCCTTTCTTTTACAGGAAGAAACTCTTCTTCCATTACTAGATTAGCTGTAGATTTTGTTCAATTAAGTTGGAACAGCAGTCTGTTCCTTACAGACGTCTTCAGCGATGCAATGGAACATGGGGCGGAGGAGTAGTAAGTAATATTGGGATGAGGCCAATGACGCCGCTCTCTTCAACTATCGGGAGAACGAGAAGTGAATGGGCGGTGTTAGGGTTTAGGGTTTTTGAATTTGCTTTTGTTTGATTTCGTTAATGATGGTTGATGACCAGAATAAGAGTTGGGCTCTTGACTCCTACTAACGTTACATTGAGTTCAGAATTATTAATTTCACTTCCCAATCTTTCTCAATCTATATTATGGGATCCGATTAGCATTGAGTTATTTTTTTGGTAAGTTGGTCAATTGACCAATAGAATACTGACACACGTATAACATCGCCTGCGTGTCAGTATTCTATTGGTCAATTGACCAACTTACTCAAAAATAAACTTCATACTAACCACTTCCTATATTATGTATCTGTATTATTCATTTATACTCTCTCAGTTCATAAATATTTGGTAGAAAATATACATACCCCAAAATGAAAAAGCCATTAAATTTGGTAGAAAATATACATACCCCAAATACATAAACAAAACCATTAGAATATCTAGGAGAATTCACCCATCTCTCAGAAGGATTAAAGCCCATAACTTTTGGATAGAGCCACATTGCCTTCTTCTTTGCTGTAATTTCACCTCCAAATGAACCCATTATTTGTTTTTCTCTATTTTGTTTTCTCTCTAAAATTTGAAAATAAAGCTTCTTCCTGCACCTTGCTTGGCAAAGGGATGAAGAAATAGGGGAAAAACAAAGTATTAAAGGAGAAATAAATATGACATCTGGGGGTATTGTAGCAACAAAACAGAGGTGAGCTATTTTTCTTCTCTCCATCTCCATATATTTTGATTTCTTCATCTGATTTGATTTGTATATCTAATTTTCACATTACTTGCAATTGATTTTTGTTTCATTGATAAGGAAATAGAAGGAGAGCCTTCTCCTCGATCCAATTGCTCGGTACAAGTAGTTCTAATTTGAATATAGTGAATTGAAGATTAATTTGATGATTTCTGTAGTTAACTATTAATCCTCTGAAAGAGACAAAATTAATACTATATGGATGAGTATATTTTAATGTTATATATTAATTTTACTTTAATAGGTTCTCTTGAAAGTGTTCTTTCACTAAAGAGAGATTCTAATTTACTCCGTGCAGCCATCACAAGTGCGAGGAGCACATTTGGTCAAAAACCCAGAACAAGATTTGCAGGATTTGTATTCTTCAAGAAGATAGATTACCTACAATGGATTTGTGTTGTTACTATGTTTTTCTTCTTGGTTGTTCTTTTTCAAATGTTTTTACCCAGTTCAGTGATAGAAAAATCTGGGAATTTATTGAGGAAAGAGAAGTTGGTACTGGGGATTTAAAATTTTTGAAAGAAATGGCAGGATTAGATTTTGGAGAAGATATAAAGTTTGAGCCCTCAAAGCTTTTGGCTAAATTTCAAAAGGAGTTCAGAGAGAATAATGGATCTTATGGGTCTATAAAAGGAGTGAGATTTGGTTATAGAAAACCCCAGCTTGCTGTGGTGAGTATTCATATACCTATTGAATTAGGTGTGTCACCTTGAATTGCAATTTGTTTTGTGTAGATGTGTTAGTGGAGTTTGATTTATGCTGACATTACTAATTGTGTTTTTCCGTGTATAAAAATGTTTTCTTTAATTTAAGTTGCTAGCTTGTGGGGCAGAATTTTCATTTGGCTTTGTGGTTGTTGCTCAAGTTTTAATTTCTATATGTAGGTTTTTGCAAATCTGTTGGTTGAACCACAACAGATAATGATGGTTACTATTGCAGCTGCTTTGAGCGAAATTGGTTACGAAATTGAGGTAATCTTCATGCAATGGGTCTCATGTTTTCAGGTTCAGTTTGGTCATTATGTATGCTTATATATTGTTGTGTAGAAGCTTGCTGCAAACTAAGAGATTCTATTGATGCAGACATTTGTGTATGCTTATCCTTATCGATATGAGGTGCACATTACATGTTTGATGAAATGCCAAAAAGGAATGTACTTTGGTATTTCATAATGCCTAGAATGTATACTAATATAACAACCTTTGATTTTATTTTCTCAGGTAATAATCAAGATGAAAACAAATGGATCTTTCTATTTGAAATTTTTTATTTGTATAGCTAATTTTCACATTACTTGAAATGAATTTTTGTTTCAATGATAAGGAAATGGAAGGAGAGCCTTCTCTTCAATCCAATTGTTTGGTATGAGTAGTTTAGTTCAGTTCTAATTTGGATTTAAGTAATTTATATTGTGAATTGAAGAATAATTTGATCATTTCTGTAGTTAACTATTAATCCTCCGAAAGAGACAAAATTGATACTATATGGGAGTGAATTCTACAATGACAAACTGAATGAATCTAATCCATTTAAAATCCTGAAAAATCTAATATTGTCCAGGAAAATATGGATTCAATTGTTTTCTATCCCTCCTCTGTACTTCGCTTGGCTTCTTTCTCCACTTTTAGCATACGAAAATTGGAAAGACCCTTCTCGCTCTGAAAGGTACGAACTTTACCCTTATCCTAACCCTAATTTCCCATTTCTATAAAATCTCATTTCTATTTATTTGATATTTCTTCGGTAAATGCTTTTCATGTTTTTGCTTTTTGTGTTATGCTATTGAAACATATAGTAAATTAACTTGAATGCCTTGAAATTATTTACTTCAGTGAGCACATTGTTATAATCATATGTCTCACTTAAATTACTTTTCTGCTTTTGTATACTGTGATTTAGCTTTAGAGGAATCTGCAGTCATGCCTTAGGGTTGAAATGAAATGTCTAAACATGACATGTCGGGGTTGAAGAAGTGTCCAAACAACCACAATTTGTTGGGTTCATGGTGCCCTTTATGTTTCTAAAAGTTAGTCTTTACATGTTTATGATAGAAGTCATGCAATGGTTTATATCTTTTTCTTTACGTTCCTAACAAGAGTGCAAGTGAGAGAAAATTGGATACTACATTGATTTGAAGTCAAAAATGAGGATCGACGGTCTGTACTCATTCTCAAAGTTGAAAACATATGATGGTTGTTTCCAAAGACTTTCAAGTACAGTGATAGCCTTCTTGCATTATGTATACTTATATTGTATTTGTTAAAGTTGAAAACATATGACGGTTGTTTCCAAAGACTTTCAAGTGCAGTGATAGCCTTCTTGCATTATGTATACTTATTTATTGTATTTGTTGTGACAATTTTATTTATTCGCATGTGCACGAATCTAATACTTAGTATAGCTTACAAGTGCGAGGTCGAACCCTAAAGACTTGACAGATGGAACGTGTCACTAATTCTAATTAGTTCCTAATCTAGATTAAAAATTTGAGAATGAAGATTTATTTACTAAAATAGATGCAAAATAAATAATCAATAAGAAAATAATAGGGTGGAAAAATCATATAATTGATATTATTTTCTTAATATTCATGTCCAATACTCTACTCTTAATCTCACACTAGTTTGGTCTCTCGACACTACTAAATGCGGAAAATAAAATCAATTAAGTCCAATTAATTTGTAAAATCAAATTGTTAATCTTTTCATAGCCAAACATATGTATAAAATCAAAAAACTCATTATTTCCATCAAAACACAGTTTATATCCGCTTTTAACAAATTATAAACTGAATCCAATAAATAATAATGAGAATCCAACCTTATTTTTTTATCAATAAAAATAGGCATCCAATAGAAAGAATTATTTTTTTTTTTACTTAAAATCACTAAATTTGGTAGAATCAATTGGCATGAATACGTGCAATGGAATCAATCAATTACATTCATCCTCAACCCTAGAAAATAACCTAGCCTAGTATGCTTGAAATTGGAACACAACACATAATTAAATTATGCATAATCAAATAAACAGAATACCTAATTTGAATGTACCAGCTAAATTGAAGAAAAGATAAATAAATAAAATAAAATAAAATAATCTGAATATAATATTCACAAAATATTATGTTCCAAATAATAAAAATGTTATCCTAAGTATTCAAACATGAACATTTGGAAATTATCTCTTTACAGACCCTTTCTTTGGTCCATAATTTTAAAACCTGAAAATTCAAACTACACAAATAAATTCCAAACACATGAGAAACACTTAAAATACAGAAATTGTAATAATATAAATTAGTAGGCTAAGACATGCTAATTTCTTGGCACATCAGTATTGTAGATACTTGCTATCAGATTCTATTGATGCATACATTTGCGTACAATGATCTTTATTAATCTTTATCGGTAAAACATGTACATTACATGTTTGATGAAATGCCAACAAAAATATACCTTGGTATTTCATAATGCGTAGAATGTATACTTATATAACAATCTTTTGATTGTATTTTTCAAGATGAAAACAAGTGACAAATGTTCACTCTCAATGCATGGCAAATCTGTTGATAGCTGACAGTTGTTGAGTGTTGGTTCAAGTAGTTTTATTAGAAGAGGTATTTTAACTGATCTTCTATTTTAAGTTGACTAGTGTACTCACATAATATTTGTGTTATGGGTAGTTCAGATTCATAGAGTTATGAATCCAGATTGCTTGAATCACATTGAACTTTGAAAGAACTTTACATTCTTAAGAACTATTTTGCATGTCTCAAGTATGGTAAAACTTTACATGCAACAATTATTCACTATTCTACTTCACTTTCAGATAATGAAACTAATATTTAGTTGAAATATGATATGAATGTTTGACAAATTATATAATCTATTATTCAAACTAGCCCGTGCAGTGCACGAGCTAACACCTAGTTAGTTATAATATAAAACCACAAACAGTTTGAAATTTTATCTATCATGCCTAAAATCACAAAAGCTTCAGATATGGGTTAATATTTTGAGAACCAAAAGCTTCAAATATGAAAGAAGATGGATAATGGGTTAGCTATATAATTAGCCTATAACCTATCGGGTGGAAGATGGATGATAGATTGAAAAAAATAATTAAAATTTCATTTACGATAGCTAAAATCACAAAAGCTTCGCATCCTAATTTGTATTTTGATTACCAAAAGCTTTAGATCTAGAAGAAGATGGATACTATTTATATTATATTATATTTTTTGTTTCTTTTAGTTCATTCACTTGAACTTCCCTATTGATTCATATATAGGGGTGTTTAATTTTTTCGGTATTTTTGGTTTTGGTCAAATCATATCGTTTGAATCGGTAGATTCGAGACAAATGACATCTGCTCGGAGATCGGTACATATAATCAGTATATAACAAATATTCGAGACTCAGTTTGTTCGGTATATATCGGGGCGAATCGGTTGAACCGGTTATAGAAATTTAATGATTTATTCTAATTTCTAAGACAATAAATTAATTTATTCTTAAATCAAACTCCCTGCCTCACTCTCCATCTGGGTAAAATACAAATGTGATCATTGAATTTTAGATATTGAACCCCTTTCTGTTATAAAATTTGGATATTGAGCCCTTATGTGCCACATGTGCGTTGACTTGCCTATGTGGCACACGTGGCACCGCTGACGTAGACATTTTTGCCACGTGTCACTGCTTACGTGTACAATTTCCAATTAATTGCTTAAAAATATGTGACACACGTGGCACCGCTGACGTAGACATTTTTGCCACGTGTCACCGCTTACGTGTACAATTTTCAATTAATTGCTTAAAACATGATTTCCCCAAGAATTGAACTCAAAATCTCAAGTTTGAGAATTTGGTCATCAAACCAACTAAGCTAAATGAAACTTATAATTACTTTATCAAAAGAATTAATATTTATACCAAATTAATTCATCTCCCCCAAATAATATTTAAATAAAGTAATTGACTTATTAAAACAGTAAAAACACATAAAAGAAAAAAAATGATTATATATTAAAGGTGTAAAAAGTTCATACATACTGAATTCTTAATTAACCAAGTAAAATAATTAACTCAAATAATTAACACAAAATAAAATAATTAACATACTAAGTAATCTAAATAAAATTATTAATAAAAGTAAACTATGATAAATAAATTACTTAATTAACTAATTAAATAAGTTTAGTTTACCCAATAAATAAGTTATATACTTAATCAATCAATTCTTCCACTAGAAAAAAGGGAGAAAATTTTAATCTTAAAAAATTACAAAGTTACAATTAAAAAAACTAATAAAAATTATTTACACAAATTAAAAAATTAAAAATAAATATAAATATTATTACAAATTAAATAATTACACTTATAAAAACTAATAAGATTATTTAAACAAATTCAAAAAATATTAGAAAAACTAATAAAAGTATTTAAACAAATTAAAAAAATACACTTAGAAAACTAATAAAATTATTTAGACATATTAAAAAATTACACTTAGAAAAACTAATAAATTTATTTAAACAAATTAACTGGAAATCAAAATTTGATTTTATTAATTAATTTGATTTAAATTTTACAAATTAATTTATTCAAATAAAAGAAATGATCATTTTATTAAAAAAGAAAGAAAAAACAAAATTTAAAAAATATAAAAAATTCATGTGCTTTTCTCTCCTCTGTTCGTATTCCCTTGTTCGCATTCTACCATCAACATCAAGAGATAAATTAGATCCGAAGGAAAACAAAGCAGATTTGAAAGCAGATTAGATCCATATCAAAGAACATCAAAGCTTTGAATCCATATCAAAGCATATTTGAAAAAAAATCCATATGCTTTGAATCCATATCAAAGCAGATTTGAAAAAAAATCAAAATCAATCAATTAGATCCGAAGGAAAACAACAAAAAATATCTGATAAATTAGAACCAAAACCCCATATTTGAAGCCAAAGCTAGTAAGAAATCGGAGGAAGACCGAACCAACACCATAACAGACCCAAAACAATACACAGTGACACAACCCATTTCAACCCAAACCACCATCCAAATCAGATCCAACCTCTCCAAACCTTAGTGCTGCCGGAGGGGCTCTTACAGAGCCAAGCTTATGAATAGAATTAGGGAAGGATAGAATGGGTGGGCTGCAAGAAGGAGAGGTTAAGATGGCTGTCGATGTGTGGATGGGCAGTGTTGCGCTTTATTTTGAGAGAATTAATGCCCAAATTAAGTGAGGGTTCTTGTTAATTGATTTGGGGGAAGATGGCTTAAATCTAGCTACAAGACGATTATGGGGAAAGGAAAAGGAAAATTGGAAAATGAAAGGAACAGAGGAATTTACGATTAATTGGATGAGAGAAAAGAACATGGTAATCAGGCTATGATTGAATTTACGATTTATATTTGTTTATTAGTTTTTTAATTTGTGTAAATAATTTTTATTAGTTTTTTTAATTTGTGTAAATAATTTTTATTAGTTTCTTATACTTTTTTAGCAAATTTATTATAAAATATTTTATTTTATTTTCTAATTTTATAAACTTAATTGATCTTAAGATTAAAATTTTCTCACCTTTTCTATTGGAGAAATTGATTGATTAAGTATATATCTTATTTGTTGGGTAAGCTAAACAATCAAGCCGTTGTTGATGGGGTGGTTTTGTGACTAACTTTTCAAATAAGAGATTTTGGGATCAAATCCATGCAACAACAAAAAAATTGATGAAATTTGAGTTTAAGTACACATCAACGATGCCACGTGGATGCCACGTAGGCGTCACGTAGGTAGGTCAAAGCACATGTAGCGCCTGGGGCTCAAAGTCTAAATTTTTTAATAAAAAGTGGCTCAATTTGCGTTGACCAAAAGAAAAAGGGTTCAATACCCAAAAACACTTAAAATTCAGTGGTCACATTTGCATTTTACCCCTCTCCATCTCGATTGCTCATTTGCACCCAAGTCCCAACCTCGGACCTCCTAGTCCCACCACTCCTCTCCATCTCGACTTCTCATTCACTATTCCTCCGCATCTCGATTCTCAACTGCTCCGATCTCCATTCTTCATACCCATCTTCTCTTCAGTTTAGCGTCCGCTGCGGCACTGCCTCTAATCTCCAGACTCCATCTTCGTAAACGAGATTTTTCTTAGGTAATTTTTTTTAATTTCCAAACTCCATCTTCGGCTCTTCGCAACTGCTAATGATAATCTATTAATCGTTCCTTCACTCTTCTTTAAATACTTTTTGAATTGAGTTTGTTTTTATTTTTAGGGTTTGTTACGAAACAATTTTGTTCTCAAAGTTGGAATTTTTTATGCTTAATTAATTGTTTGTTTATTTTTTTTCCTAAAATATAATTTTAACTTCTTAAACCCATTTGATTATTTAATTTTGATTTCTTAAAACCATTATGGTCAGACCACTGTGTTCTGAAGAAAAAATTTGAAGTCGGAAAAAATGGGACTTTTTTTTTTTTTTTGGAGTATAGAAAAAATTAGGGAGTTCAATTAGTACGATAAATATGGATTAATATCTTAAATTTTTTTAAAATATTTCACTTTAGGATTGTCTTCTCAATTTTTTCAATTAATGAATTAAACTTAATTTTTTTTATTATATCTAATTGATAGTACCACATCAGAAATTGATGACATGGCAGCGACATGTGGCTAAAAAAAATACTTATGTGTAATTATTAGTCTCATTTTAACATTTATTCAATTAATTTTTTATACCGAAAGGGTAAATATAAGATCATTATTAATTTTTAAAGTAAATTTAAGACATTACAAACTCAAGTTAAAAACATCATTAATAATCAATATAATGATAAATAATTTAAATGTATAAATGTACTACTAATTAAAATCTTGTTATTTCATAATCATCAATAATCAATATAATGACACTTTTACCCTTTTGGTATACAAAATTAAAGTCTAAATATAGATTAATACCTTGAACTATAAGTTTATTTCATAATCATCAATAATCAATATAATTAATTTTGTATATCAAAAAGGGTGAAATTCTCATTAAATTTACTTTAAAAAAATTTAATAATGGTCTTATATTTACTCTTTCTAGTATAAAAAATTAATTGAATAAATGTTAAAAGGAGACTCAATATTATTACACATAAACATTTTTTTAGTCGCGTGTCACTGTTATGTCATCAATTTTTTGACGTGACACTATCAATTAGACCTAATCATAAAAAATTAAAAGTTTAATCCCCTAATTGAAAATATTGAGAAGACAATTCTCATAGTGAAAAAAAATTAAAAATTTAATCTTCTAATTGCAAAAATTGAGAAGATAATCCCCAAATTAAAAAATAATTAAAAGTTCAAGAATTTATATGTAGGCCTAAACAATTTAACAGATTACCAACTCTCGGTTAGGTGGTGTTTGATAAAACTGAGTGTTAAGACCTGAACAGTTTAGACGTCTAAATAATATAGAGCATCTGAATAGAATTGTATCTGAATGAAAAAATATTGTTTGATAATTATTTTTTCAAAATGTCTGAATAACATATTTTTACTATTTTAACCCTCTTCTTCTCATTCTCCTTCTTCTTCCTCCTCCTCCTCCCCATCCGGATCATCCCCGCCTCCATCCCACCCTCATCTCCTCCTCCGCCTCGCCCCACCCACCTCCTCCTCCTCCTCCCGCTCCGCTCCCTTGCCCCTCCTCGCCCTCGCCTCGCCTCGCCTTTGCCCTTGCCCTTGCTTACCTTACTCAGATTCATCGAATTGTGAGCAAGAAGGCCATGAATATTGTCGAAAATGGAACTGCTTCGACCTTGCCTTGTGTAGGAGAGAAAATTGATGTTGGTAAAGATGTTCATGAAGAGAGTTGGGTGTTGTTTGACCTTGGGTTTTGGTCGGCTCTGAAATTGGTTTAAATTGCTATTTTCTTTTGCTGCATCTCGTTCTTTTCTTTCTATGAAAGAGAGTTTCTTTGCATCTAGTTTCTTTTGTTGCATCTCAGAAGTGCCTACTTTAGATTAGAAAATTAGATTATTGAATGATTTGTAGTCAAATGATTAATCTCGCCTGAAAAAAGATTTTTTTGGCCTGAGAAACAGACCGGAGATTGGATTTGGTATGTTGGTAATATTGAAAATTGATAATATTGAAGAGGGTATTTGTGTCTAAAAAATAACAAAGTCATTAAGAGGCATGTCTGAATAATTTAGATTTGATTTTCTATCTCAACCATTTAGAGGCATTAAGAGGTAACAAAAAAAAAAAAACAACATTTATCCTCTTAACGAATAAGAGGTGGTCTATTAAGACCTCTTAAGAGGTAAACAAACAGCACCTTAGACTACTTAATCTTAATTTCAGAGGAGTAAAAGGACGAAAATTGAATCTATAATGTGCTGAACTCAGCTGATAATGTTCTTTGACTTGTAATATATATATATATATATATATATATATATATATATATATATATATATATACAAAATTGATCCTGTTAGGACTTAGGATAGGCTTAAAATACGGTTTTTTTTTTTTTTTGCTTTTTTTAGAACAACTAAAAAAAAATTTATGGAACTGAAATTTTTATATAATACAATATTTTGAGTGTGATTTGAATATATATATATATATATATATATATATAATTTCTATTTTCATTAATAACTAACTCAAAATTTGGTGGTCACGGCGGTTGATCGCTAAGGCTGCAAAATGCATGTCTATTCCAAAACACTAAACATAAAACAGTCCTTTTAGGGGACATCTAGCGACCGGTCTAAAGTTTTTTTTTTTTTTCTTCCAAAAAATGTATAATATTTATTTTAACTAATTTTTTTTATAGAATTTAGTGATTTAGGTATAATTTGAATACATATTAAAAATAGTGTTACACAGACTGTACAATACTATTTTTTATATGTATCTAAATTACACTTAAATCACCGAATTCTGTAAAAATTTCAATTAAAATAAATATTATATATTTTTTAAAAGTCGAAGCAAAAAAAATAAAAATAAAATTGGACCGGTCAGAAATTCCTGGTCCCCCTAAAATTATTGAACATAAAATCTCAAGAATGAAAGAAAACGAGTTGTACTGCCTGCATAATATATTTATCTTCTTAAAAATTAAATTGATGATATTTTATGTGAATTAAAATGTATACACACTACTATAAAATAGTAAATAAATAACATTTAAATCATAACGTTTTTTATAAAAATGTTGTGATATTTTTTTTTACAATATTTTTTAACAAAATATTATAAATATATATGAAAAAACGTTATCTATTTAAAAGGGTATTATTTTGGTTTTAACTCGATAACGTTTTTTTTTAAAACGTTATCTATTTACAAAAGGACAGAGGTTAAAATAAATTACGCCATCTATCACTCTCACTCTCTTGTAGAGCCCAGAATCTTAGCCTCTCTTCTCTCTCACTCCCTTGCTCGCCCCCTGGTTTCGATTCAAACCCTTGAATTCGACATGGCCACCGACGGCTTCCCACCCCTCTCACCCCTCTCTCCCACCCCTCTATCTTTTGCTATAAACCGAAAAGATATATAGTTCTAGATCTACATCTTCTCCGGTGGGCCAGCCAAACCCGTCTTTCCAAAATGAGTACTACTAGTTTAAAGGCCGTAGCAATCTCCGCCACCACCTACCACCTGTTATCTTCCCATTCAGTCCCAAACTTCACGCGTATTATTGTTATTAAGACTTCATCTCTCTTTCTTCGACTCGGTCTCAGTTTTCTACGCGAAAGTGACCGATTGGCTGTTTCCAAAAGAGGTACTTATCGATTCAGTCCTCCCCTAATCTGTTAGGGTTAGGTCTAATTGTGTTTTGATCTGAAATATTATGTACATCGGTTTGATTTGGTTGTTTCATCATTCTCAAGTGTAATTATATGCAAGTTATTTAGTATATTGTTGAATCTATTGGTTTATTTGTCAAGTTTGAGGTATTTTGAGAGCCGGACAAGAATGAACCTCTTCTTTTACGGAAGTTCCAACATGATAATGAGAAAAAGGAAGGATTTGATTCAATTTTTTTAGCATTCGATTTTCATCTTACTCTTAGCCTCTGGAAAAAAAAAACAAACATTTTCTGCTGAATGAAATTCCTAAATTTGACAATAATTCTAGGTTCGTACTCCAGATTTTTTTGTTTATTAAAATTCTATTATTTTTACCCTGTTAATGATTTTACCGTGTAGGACTTTTCAGTTTCATGAATCTAGTTTGGCATGTGCAGACCAAAGAACAAAAGCTTATACAGACACCAAAGATACAGAAAAATGACAAAACGGAGACGAAGAATGCATACAAGATATTACTGGCATTTTCTGGCCTGAAGCATGCTTTGACAAATAATCCTGGATACAATCATCGCGTTGCAGAGTGTCAAGAGGCTGCAAATATCCTGCTGTAAGATCCTTCACCCTTATTATATAGAGAAACATATGGTTAACCTATCTTCATATGATCACAGTCATACATGCTGCAACTGTGAATTATGTCTTCTCTGAAAAGGGATTCAAAATTGTTCTTTTACTAGTGGGAGTAAATGCAAAGATATCATGTTGAAAATTGGTAGAACTGCATCATAATACTTCTTTATTCAATCACATCTCTCATTTCTGTTTGTTTTACAGTTCTTCAGGAAAAGGAGGAGTTGAGCCTTTCTTGTCCAATGGTTAGTGTTAACAGTTTTTTAGTATTCTGTTTTTGAACTTAAAATTATATAGTTATATCTACTCTATAGTGATTTCGATTTCTTAAACAGTTGAACCAGAAGTATATGAAGCTCACAAGGTATGCCTTCCTATCACTACATACTTAAAATAAGGTTTTCATTCCAAGAAAAGAAAATTAGTTCTTGTTCAATAATTTTGGGTATATTTATTATTATATGTTGTTCTCAGTTTTATTACCTAACATGGCATATATATATATATATATATATATATATATATATATATATATCTTCAGTATCTGTCAGTCACATTCTCTTCAGTAATTTTTAGCTGATGAATTTAAAGGTTGGGTATAGATATTATCTCTACATAATGTAGATTTGAGAGGCAGAATTCTGATGCATGTTAGCAAGAATTTCTTTTGGGACAATTTTGACTCAAGTTATCCAAGATTCTGAAACTTGTTTTAGTCAGATTATTCTACAAAATACGTGGTCGGCCCAACACAGTAACTTACTATTCGGAGCTCCAGACTTGTTTAGTTTCTTATTCTCCACGTAGCTCTTTTATATATGGATGTCTAATATATTCCGCAGGCAAACTCAACAAGATCTCTTTAATGCAATGGGATCTATGTATTCCGCGGTTTTGTTCCTTGGCATCCAAAATGCCTCATCGGTGCAGCCAGTGGTGGCCGTGGAACGAACAGTCTTTTACAGAGAAAGAGCTGCTGGGATGTACTCACCCTTAGCATATGCATTTGCTCAGGTAATTAATTAATTGGTCAGTATATGTATGTCCTATATAGGTTACATAGTAAGGAGTAGTAGTGTTAAGTAATTTGATTTTTGTTTTGCAGGTTTTGGTGTAAATACCATACATATTTGTGCAAGCTGTGGTATATGGTGTTATAGTATATTCAATGATTGGATTTGAAAGGACAGTAGCAAAATTCTTGTGCTACTTATTCTCCATTAATTTCCCCTTCGCCATACCCGAGAATGACGAGGGATGTAAAACAACTTCAATTGTTGATTATTTATCCATCTATATCTAATTTTTCCTGTAAACGGGAGTGGAGCACTTGCTACGGGATGTGAAATCGAAATAGGATTGTAGGAATTAAAACCAATAAAGAGGGTAATAGCCATCTTAAGGTAACTACATTTTGTTTCTGATTTCTTTTTGATGGTTTTGCAGTGCTTATTGTGCCATCAACAGCATCCTTCAAATTAACTTGCCCTCTCATAAGGTTCTCCCAGTTTGGTGAGAGTGCATCCTCAAAATCAGCCTATTAAGATTAATAAAATTTTCAATTTATTTTCTAGTTGGATTACAGGTTGTATAATATATAGAGCACATAAGTGGATAACTTATTATTTATATCATTTTTGCATAGATGTTTAATAGTTAATTTTTTTGATGTATCGGCAAAGTTCTATGTTCCTTAAAAATTGAGGTACTGATTTTATGTGTTATAATTTTTATTGCAGGATATGATCTCCTGATGACTGATGTTACAAGGGGGTAGACTACCTAGAACAAAAAAGTAAGCAAATGGTCTAGTAATATTTAATGCATTACTTAATTGAGTTTCCATTTATAGTGGTCATTCTCTTCTTGGGACCAAGAACATATTACAATATTTTGAGGAACAACCGAACAAAGTATATATTTGCTGTTTATTTGACTGTCAATTTTCGTCCTCCTGTTAGCTGATCGGATATATCCTAAGGCTTAGGTTTACAGAGTTTCTGTTCTTTATCAGTTCACCCCCCCTCCCCCTTTCCCTCTCTCTTGTTTAGAAGATAATTACAAGAATATCCCAGTTTCATCAGGTACCAATTGTTTTTTGTATTTCTGACATATGTTATACTAGTAGTTACACTAGCTGAAGGAAATTGATTATTCAAGTTACACATGCACAGGCACATATGCAGATAGACTTTGCTACCAGTAGGATTTTCCTTTTAAATCCTTTAGCATTCCAGGTGTTTGAGATGTTGAATTACTTTGTAGTTATAGTCTGTTTGACAATCATCACCTGCAAGATATTTAGCATCAGTTAACTGCTACAAGATCTTTACAGAGAACCAAATTTGTGTATGCAGGAGGAAGAGCAAGTTCGGAACAGAGTGATGTATGATTTGTTGTATGTCAATCCTTCTCATGCTTTGGCTCCCACTATTAGAACGTTCTAATACAGGGTTAGATGATTGTACGAATTTTGGGAGAACCTAGGCTTTTTTGCACATGTTTAGCTAGTAGTTTAATTTTATGGATAGTTTGGTATATTTTGTGGATGTAGTCGAATTCACAATTCAATATAGTAGTAATTATATTGAAAAGTGAATTTGAGATGTATGGATAGTTTGATTTTATTGGGATGTAAACGTATTATATGGTATTAATATTTTTTGTAATTGGTATATTTTGAATTTGAGATGTATGGATAGTAATATTATTTGTAATTGGTAATATAGGTGAATTATAACTTTTTTTTTCTTTTTTTTTAATCTACAATATTTTAAAAACGTTGTGTAAATATGTCTAAACGTTGTCTAATATATTAAACTACAATATTTTTATCCAGAAAACGTTGTGGAATTATACCTTCTATAACGTTTTTAAGTATCTGCTAATTTATGAAAAATAAATCTATAACATTTTTTTTCTTAAAATACGTTGTGTAATGTGCTTAACTACAACGTTTTAAAAATGTTGTGTAAGGGTGTCAAATAGATGATAACCTTAACCATGACGTTTTTCTAACTGAAATCACAACGTTTTTTTTCGCGTTGTCTATTTATTTTTTTGTAGTAGTGACACTATATTTTGTACCTACAAACATAGTGCACCATTTGATTTTATTTAGTATCTAAAATAGTTTGTTTGTATTCTTATGTACAATGTGATGGAAAATATGGATAATGATATTGTTAGATCTTGACTGTTGATAAATAGAATTTAAATTTTCTTATAATTATTATTATAAACAGTAAGATGTTAAATTGATAAAATGATAAAGTTAAGGTGATATGTGCAAATTATAAGATAAAAAGTCTATTGGAAAATATTAGGTAAAGTACGACAGTGTCGAAACAACCAATCATTGGTTGGCCCCACAATAACATAATTGTCGGATATCGAAAATTATATAAATAACATTTTTAATAAAAAAATTATCAATGGTACTAACACGTTTAATTGTTGAAATACCCGGTAATAAAAGAATAATAGTGTGACGCCCCCAAAAAAGGTATACATCACCTATTCTGAGTCGTCAAATACATGGTACAGAATACAAATACAATCTTATAATATACAACATGAGCTATGAGTTTTAATACAAATATTATTTTCTAGACAGTATTCAAACTCAAAATAAGTCCTCAATACATTTATTATCACACTATTACATAGAATAGTGATGACTACTAATCTTATCATCACGGACCGCCACCCGCTCCCCGACTAGTCCCCTCGCTACGTTCTCATTTTCTCGAAGAGAACAATGAAAGTAAAAGGGTGAGCTCAACTAGCCCAAGATGAAATATTATGACTAAGATAATGCGAGAATAAATTATCGTTAGCCTTCAACAAAGGTTAAAATTGATACAATATAACAAACATCAAGTTTAATTGCGGTGAACAAGCAATCCATTAAAGAGTCAAGTAGAGAATAAAATCTACCATCTTTTATGATTTAAAAGGTTTTTCATCACTTTTATCATTTGGGACTCGACAATAAAAATAATCCACATCATCCCCGCTCTACTACGATAATATTCATTAGTATCACAATCACAAATTATCCATGCATTACGGGCCAAGGATATTCGTGTATTCATCAATAGTCATGATCATGCCAACAATTGTCCATCAATGCACTACGGGCCAATGAGGATTTTTACCACATCATTTGTAACATTACGGTCCATGATTATCTTACCGAATAATCCTCGGTCATAATCATACCAAGTCCATCTATGCACTTCGTGCCCACGATGCCTTTCAACATAATATAAACATGAGAATGATGACAATGATATAAGAATTCAATAAAACAAGTTCAAGAATTAATTTATCTAAGAACTAATAGCGTCCAAATTGTCAATATGATATTTCTTTGTAGAGTAAAATTCAAGAATGCTTAGAAGAATATTTTCATGAAAAGATACTGGATGAAGCGCAAATATCAAGGATATTCCACTAATTTCATGGAGTATAGAAGTCAAAACTTTAACCAATCGAGTATAATAAAGAATGAAATAACAAAAGAAATCACCGTGCGTCGCGATAAACCGCATGCAGACGAGTTATTCCAATGTAATAATAAATAACGGAACCGGTCGGTAGCAATTACGCTGCAACAGGATATTCAAATGAATAATAAAGAATGAAATAACAATAGAAATAACCATGCATGCATAGATAAGACCGCACAAACAAAAGTTATTCCAATGTAATAATAATTAAAGGAACTGTGTCAGCGTATACGCATTAAGCGGGATATTCCAATGTAATAATAAATAACGGAACCAATGTCATGCGTAAACGCACGGATATGATATATTCCAACATAATAATAAAGAATGGAATAATGAAAGAATTTTACCATGTATGCGGTGCTTCACATGAGACAAGTTATTCCAACATAATGATAAAGAATGGAATAATGAAGCATTTCACCAAGTATAGGGTAGCTTGTATGCGAGTTATTCCAATGAATAATAAAGAATGGAATAATGAAGTTCTCTTCATGAATACAAAAGAAATAATACCCTTACCTTAAAAAAAAAAAAAACTAGATATAGGAGTAGTGAAATAGCAGAATACTTTTCTTCTTTCTCTTTATAGTTTCTCTCTCTAGAGTTTCAGTGAATTTGTAAGAAATAATGAAGGAATGAGCTTCTATTTATAGAAAAATGGACTGAATAGTAACTAATTCCTGAACGGTCCAGATTGATTTACTTTTAAACGGATGGTCCAGATTGATTTACTATGCAATATAATAAAATATTCTAATAAAACAAAATCTTTTAAATAAATATAATATATTCTATTTATAATCTAATAAAACGAATAACTTTATAAAAGTATTCTGTTTTATATAAAAAGATTTTACTATACAAAATACCATGCAAGCACTATACAACACTATGCATAATAAAATATAATATATTCTATTTATAATCTAATAAAATAAATAACTTTTTAAAAGTATTATGTTTTATATAAAAAGCTTTTCTATTTTATTACATTAATAATACTAATAAAACAAAACTCATTATTATTATTATTATTATTATTATTATTATTATTATTATTATTATTATTATTATTATTATTATTATTATTCACACTATTAATCGACCAGGTCGTTCCCAGGAAAAAGGGGGCTTTCTAATAAGGATTTTTCCCTATTGGCGCACAATTAGGTGATCAAACCTCTCATTGGCAGAACTTCTAGACATCGTTAATATTGCAAATAATAATATTAATAACTTCGTCGTCTCAATTATTGATTTAATAATATATAAAATATCGACAATAATTGAATCAATTAACGTGAGATATTATGCAACAATTACTGAAGTAATAATTGAACAAAATTGAGTGGCTTTTCACGTAAGCATCAATAATCAATACCGTGATGCAACCACGCGTATTACTGTACTTTTAACACCGGGTGTTTTAATATTTAACGGTAAAACTTCCGCCGTTATTTTCAAAAAATATTTTTGTCGTTTTCTCAATTCGATAATAATTCCGTTGCGGGGTCCACCAATGATTGTGCCGTTGTACGAATATTCCCTATTAAAACGAATATTCCCCACCAATCGAATATTATATAACAACTTGCGTACTTTTGCAAAATTTATAAATATTACCCACAACTATAACATTATATCAAATTCACTCCATAATATTCAAAAATGATATTCATAGAAAATTCATTTTTATTCTTAAAAGTTGGGGTCTTACAAATAGCACACAATATTTCACAAGATGGCGATCTTTTGAAGATACACCGACATTCCACAAAGATCACTGCAGTATTGCCCAGTATTTTATATTATTGATTTAATAATTGTTACAGTAGCAATTGCATAGTATTTTAACTCAATAATTGTTACATGCAGTAGCAACTGCACAATATTTCATATTATTAAATCAATAATTGTCATGACACAATAACTTATAATAATTGAAATAAAATAATTAGACCAATTAGCATTATTGACAAATTCTAAAAGTTCTGTCAAGGAAATGAGTTATTTGATTGCGTGTCATTTCTACGGATGACTCTCTTTCTTGGGAGCGATTTGGTTGTCAGTATTGTGAGTCTATAATATTAATTATGAATAATTATTGAAAGATTGAAAAAATATGAATAATTAATTACTAAAAGGTGTCGATTAAAAATAAGTATGATAAGTGATGTGTGGTGAATTTTTGTTCAATTTTTTCTATAAATAGAGAGGTTTAGCATGAGGCGTTTGTTATAAGTTTGACTTATTTTTCTATGAAACCCACAATAATTACAAATCTTCTGCAACCTTTTCCTTTCAAAATGGATGGGACCCACAATAATTCAAAACTTCTCCAAACTTTTCCTTTCAAATTGGCTGGGACCCACAATAATTCAATTATCCCGCAACCTCTTCTTTTTTTTCAAACTTAGCGTGCCCAAGTATTCCTCCTGCAAATTATTTTTCAAATTTCGTGTGTCATCCCTTTCCCTATAAATAGATTGCTCAATTGAGCAATGAAAGACACTAAAAATCGAAATTTCTTCTACTACAATATTTGAGTATTTCTTTTGAGTGTAAGGATATTCTGAGTGTTGCAAACGTTTATAAAATTTCAAGAATTTCTCAATTTAATCTCCTACAAATAGTATCTAGTACTCTCCTACTAAGGTAAGGGACATCATTTTCTTTCATACTCCTAAATTTATGGTAAAAAAGTACTATTCGTTTCCACAATCTTATCATTAAATTGTAAAAATTTCTGAAATGATTAAAATATCCTTAATAGGTTGTGTTTCATCTTACATCTTTTTACTTGAATCTTCCTATTAAATTTTAATCGTTATATTTGAACTGTGAACCTTACATTTTATTGAACCTTATATTTTATCAAGAACTCTACTAAATTTTTTGGATATCATGTTAACAATATGGACTGTGGATAAATTAAATTGAAAATCACTAGTGTTTATTCTATATTTATTATTCTGATTATTTTTGTCTATCATTCATATTATTGTTATTTGTACTAATAATCAAGACTAAGTTGTGGTAAATGTCTTTGGCTTGGGTGCAAAGACTGTATTATTGTTGAGTGTCCTTAGCCTATGTGGCAAGGACACGTGGTGAAAGTTGTATAGACAATATAATTGACTGTCTTTGGCCTGGGTGCATAGACAATATGATTGTTGAATGTCTTTAGCTTGTGTGATAAGGACACGTGGTGAAAGTTCTCTTTATCCTGGGTGCAAAGAGAAACTGTTGATTGGTGTTACAGTGATATTGATGGTGAATTTTTAATTGGAGAAGATAGTAAACATTATTGTCTATTAGACTCTTTTAATGGATTGCTCATTTCACTATAATTATTTGTTGTAAACTTATATCATCTACCATATGCTCTAAATATATGATTTATCACTGTTGAAGACTAATGATAACTTAGTCATGATATTCTTTACTGAGTTATTTGTGATCACCCTTTTATTTCATAATTCCTTTCAGGAAATAAGAGTATAGTTGGGTCTAAAGGGGAGAGCAGGGTAATGGAGTTATGGTCCGTGTTAGTAGCTGTAGTAGTTTTCAATACATCGTAAAATAGTTGTTGCCTAATTTTCTTACTAGCACTTAACACGTAAGTATACACATTCAATAGTAATATTCAGCAAGTAAGGATATCGTTTCCACGAGAAAATAGATTAATCTTTATCAATTACTAATTTTAATTCAACTAATCTTATTTTAAACTACGAAATATTGTTTGTGAATTGAAAATTAAAATTAACAAAACTAAAGTCCAAAATCAAAGTTCACAAGATTAATACAGATTTAACAAGTTAAGATTACAACTTCCTTTGGTATTTCATTTAAATCAAGTTACTTCTCATTTAATTCAGCTAATTAATTCGAATTTTTATCCAAGAATTCTTATTAGTACTCAAGCACTGCTTTCGAAAGGCACGTGAACAAATCCCCCTAAATTCGTTCTCTAAGAATCAGAATTACAAGGAACATCCTAGTTAATTAACTAGCTATATTTCTATGTGAATCAAGTTAATTAGGATTTTACGAACAAATTCTTTTAATGGATATAAAAGACACATAGGCATATTCCTATCCTACATGCTAATCATATTAACACTATTCAGATTATATGAATAGACGTTATTATATCTAGATCTCAATCTATACTTCATTTTTCAATTTTATATAGATTATCACAGTAATTGTTGATCAAATAATTAATCAATAAATACAAGCTATAATAAATAATTCAATAAAAACTAACTTTCATTCAATGAGAAGGTTTAATTTAAACTATATACTAAGTTCCGTTGCAATCTTAATTAAAATTTAGTTCATGATAATAAGGGAAAACATCATCCAAATTAATAATCCAAACATACCAGATAATTACAAAGAATAAAAATTAAAGAAGAAAAGAAGAAACTCTGAATTTGCTCCTAGACTCTTTCTTTGATCTTCGGCATTTGCACTTCTCCTTTGTGTTTTCCTTCGTCGTTCTCTCTGCAATTGTCTTGATAATTTGAGTGATACATTTTTTCTGAAATCTTCTCCTATTTGTATTGGTCTAAACCCTCATTCAAGATTCTCATTTGGCTTCAAAATCAACTTAGCAGCAAAATATGGCAACATTGGGCGTGCATGAGCGCCTAGGCACTCAACCTAGTGCAATTCCAAACGCCAAGGCGCTTGACTAGGACCACATATTTACAAAAATGCCACTTAAATCCAATTTTAATGACTTTTAATTCTTTTCTTCTCCCAAATGACCAAATTACCCCTACAGGTCCATCCTGAAATAATTAAATACAAAAACAAGTAAAAAAAATAATACTAAAAACACTCATAGATAATTATAGTTAAGTTTAGTAATACCAGGTTCGTAGGTATAAAATCCATTCATCAATAGTGTTAAAATAATTTTACTAAGAACTTAAAGTATGTGTGTTGCCGTATGTTCACGACATTTTAATAATTGATTTTGGTGACTCAAATTGGGTGATGTATACCCGAATTTGAGGGCATTGTGCTATATATAACATTGTAAAAATTTTAATAGGAGAATTTGTGTTTGTAGTATGTATTTTGACAATTCAAATTGGGTGGTATAGACCCTAATTTGGGGGCGTCACAGATATAACAAAATCATCTGATACAAATACAATGCAAGCAAGAAGCAAAATCAAAATGAGGTTGAAGAGATTGAGCAAATAATCGGTAAGACTCGTGCTACTATATGGGATTGGGAACATTACATAAAATTTAAACAAAATGATGAAATAAAATCTAAGTGCAAGTATTGTGGTCTAGTTTTAAAAGCTGACTTGGGAAAAAATGGTACAAGTGGTTTAAAAAATCATAATACAAGATGCAAATTGTAGTCTCCTAATATTCAATTAAAGGAAAAAAATAATCACTATTAAATTTTCCACCTTCATCAAGTATTAATGAAGAGGTTCAAAACCTGGAAGGGGAATCAACCAATAGTGTTTGTTTATGAAAATTTCATCAAGAGTTAATTAGGAGAGCAATTTCTTTTTATGATAATTGTAGATGAACTTCCTTTTAGCTATATGGAGAATGTGGCCTTTAAATACTTGATGTCGGTTTCATGTCCAAAATGTAATGTGCCTTCATGAACCACTATAACTAGAGATTCTTTGAAGCGCTTTTTAGAGGAGAAATTGAAATTGAAAGCTTACTTCAAAAATACATCACAAATGGTTTCTCTTATTACCGATACATGGACTTCCATATAATGAATTAATTACATAGTGTTGACTACTCATTATGTTGATGATAAGTGGAATTTGCAAAAAAAATAAATTATTAACTTTGTCTCGATTACTAGTCATAAAGGGGAAGACATATGTATGTCGGTTGAAAATTGTTTGAGGGAATGGGTCATTAATAAAATTTTCACAATTATAATTGATAATGCTAGTTCCAATGATGTTGCAATTTTCTATTTGAAAACTTAATTGAAAGTTTGGGGTCATAGTATTTGTGACAATAAATTTTTCCATGTGAGGTGCGTTGCTCATATTGTTAATTTGGTTGTATGTGATGGGTTGAAAGATGTGAGTCCTTCGATATCTAGTGTTCGATCTTTGGTTATGTGGGTGCTACAATCTCCTTCAAGGATTAAAAAATTCAAAGAATGTTTTGAAATTTAGAAAATTGAAAAAACATACTTCTTTGATCTTAGATGTGTCCACTAGATGAAACTCCAATTATTCTATGTTGAATGTGGCCATAGACTTCAAACAAACTTTTAATAAGCTTGCAAGCAAAGGCCATTTATTCAAATCGGAAATGGAATTGGGTGATGGATGGATTACCATAGAAGATTGGGGAGGTATTAGAAAATTGGTGATATTCTTGAAATATTTCTTCGACATTACCGTCAAAGTTTCGGATATATCTTATGTGACATCCAATACTTTCTTTCATGAATTTATTGATCTTAATGATGCTTGGAATGAATTGTTACGTGAGAGTGACTATGGAATGAGAGAAATGGTGTTTAGGATGAGAGCAAAATTAGATAAATATTTAGAGAAGAAGTTGAATATATTACTGTACATTGCAGTTGTTCTAGATCCTAGACATAAATTTGTATTTGTGGAATTTGCTTTTAATTCAATGTATGGGAGTGGGAGTGAAATGGTAAATTAAATAATAAAATCGGTGCGTGATGTCATTGAGGAATTGTCTAAATGTTATAGTCTCAAATATGCATGTCAAAGTGCACAATCATCCCAAAGTGCACAATCATCCTAAAATGCACAATCTAATGCATCTAGTGAAAATTTTGATGTGAATCGTCGAGAAAGGACAATGAGGAGGACGATGGAAAAATTTATAGAACACATTGTAGATGTTTGAGAAGGGTATAATACCTAATTAGATAAGTATTTGAGTAAGCATGTTGATCAAACGACTGTAAATTATAATATTTTAGGTTAGTGGAAAAATAATTGTCCTAAATTTTCTATTCTCTCTGAAATGGCTAGGGATGTATTGGTGGTTCCTATGTCAATCGTTGCTTCCGAGTAGGCATTTTGCACCGGTGATCGTGTACTTGATCCATTTAGGAGTTATTTAACTCCTATAATGGTACAAGATCTTATTTGTACTCAAGATTGGCTTCGTTCAAGCAAACATCTAATATCCGTAGAGGAGAACTTAGATTCCCTTGAAGCAATTAAGAAAGGTACTCTTTAATTTTAAATTCTATAGTTTTCATCTATAATGTTTATATGATAATGACTTTCTTTAACTAGTTTTATTTTCTTTTGATCTTCTTAGAATTTGGGAAAGTTTTGGATATGTGTGGCAAAATTTATTGGAGATGTGAAGCTTAGATTGGAGATTTGAAGAATTGGAGTTATGAATTTGTTAAAAGAATTATTATTTATGTTTGTTAATTTAATATTTAGAATTAGAATTATGTAGTTATGTTTATTTAATTTTGAATTGTAATTGTGTAACGAAATCTTGGTAGTCAATGGTATTTAATTTGGGTATGTCATGGTGGTGGAGATGGAAATGGTACTGCAATATTATCGTTGGCCTGTTGCTGCTAGTCTGTTGCTGCTGATATTTGGTTACAGTTAACTATTTTACGTTTTATTGCTGGCTACTACTGCTATTGTTGTGGGCCTGCTGCTAAGGCCCATGAAAATACTCCTTATCGTGATATAATATTGATTATTGAATGTGGTTGTATTGATTCAATCATTGCTTTTGCTAAGGCCCATGAAAATTGAAAACCATATTTTATTTCTTAGAAAAAATTACAACTGGTATAAGTGTATTTAAAAATCGGTTCCATTCCGGTACCGAATCGGCTAATTGGTTTCAGACACTTATTTAACCTATACCAGTACGCAATTTTGAGTACTTTCGGTAACCAGCACGGTATTGTTTGGGCCAGTCTGGTTCGATTATTTACCGTTGCGCATCCCTAGTCATATATTCATCTGGTTTTGATGTGTTTTTCATGTTATTTTACATTTTATTCCAGCAGACCACGTAGGAAAAAGAGAGCTTGATTTAGGCGGTCGTTTGATTAATTTGACGAAGTTGGTAGATTGCAATTTTTTTTAAAGTTTGGTTGGTTAATTACAATTTTTTTAGTTCAATAACCTATTGCACAAAGTGTGCCAACTATAGTGGGATAAATGTTATTTTAGCCTTGTGTAAAGTTTATACACATAATTTTATTCGATTTCAAAATTAGGAAACAAAAGCAACATTGCAGTAAAATACAACATTTTCTTGTGGTTATAAGCAATGATGTAGAACTATTGTTATTTTGATTGGACTAGCGAAAATATTGATTTTTCTATTTAGAGACTTAGAGCTAATTTGATTATGCTTTTGATGAATTTTTAGCCATCCAACTTCACTAAAGTACTCCCTCCATCCCTAAAATTCGTCTTAAAAAATGACTTAAGTATATTTTTCACACAAATTAAATGAAATAAAAGAGATAAAAAAATAAAAAAATTCAAATTTATCTTTGGTGGTCCCACTGTGGAGAATATCAGATCCATATATACTTATCTAAAACCACAACTTGATCCAAATGGTTTACCTATTAGGTGTATAGTCCATTAGATCATATATATGTCATCTCTTTTTCTCCTTGTGTTTTGATATGGGACTATACTATCAGGCAGTATCTCAACAATCTCCCCTTTAACACATGATCTCTTCATCGACATCGATACCAAGCTCCCCCTTAAATTTTTACGATACTCTTTTAAATATTAACCCATCATTTCTTCTAATTAACGAGCCAACCTCTTTATTATATTTTTTTTGATCCGCCAAGAGCCTTTGTCAACCCCATCAAGTCTCCCTACCTGACAAGCTTATCTCTCAGTATCTCTTGTTTGATTCATCAAAGAGACTCCCTGCGAAAAGTCCACGACTTGCTCAAAGAGTACATAATTCACCAAACATCTATAACTCATTAAGCGTAGCCCATCACGTAGCCCATCACGTCTCTCCCTAATGACGAAGCCACACTCATAAATATCTCTTATTAAGAGAATACCAAGAGCTTCTGCGAGAAGAGTCTACTACTTGCTCAATGAATTATTTTTTGTCCATCATGTGATTCATATCATATACATGACCCAAGCCCATAACCATGACTCTGTTACCAGTTGTTGGGAATATTTTGTCCTATATATACTTATCTAAAACTATATCTTGACCCAAAAGGTTAACTTATTAGGTTTATTATCCATTAGAGCATATATGTCATCTCTTTTTTTTTTTTTTTTTAATAAAATATTTAATTTCTCAAAATATTTTTTTCAATAATATTAAATTGGTGTGGATTTGAGATAATGTTATAGTTGTGGGTAGTATTTGAAAATTTTTTAAAAAATCATGAATAAATATTTTTAAGTTGTTATAAAATATTTAGATTGGTGGGAGAATATTCTTTTGTGAGACTCGGGGAATATTAATATGCGATTTGAGCACAATCATTAGTGGACCCATGACGATTGGTTTGAGTATTGTATTCGTCTGATGCAGTATTTAGAAAAGTATTGTCGTATTTAAAATTATCATTTTATAAAAATAACGGCGGAGGTTTTCTACAGTTATCTTTGTTGAACTACCCGGTAGTAAAAAATGCGATGTCTGGCGTGGTTGCATAGTAGCACATGGTATTGATTATTGATGCTTTACGTAAGAAGTCACTTTCGAGTTATACTCAATTATTGCTACTGATAATTCTTTGCATCATATCTGTCGTATTATTGATTCGATTATTGTCACATTATCATATGCATAATATGTTATTTTATTAAATCGATAATTGAGGCGACAAAAGTTATTCATATTATTAAATTGCAATATTTACAATGTCTAGAAGTTACATCGAGGAGAGGTTTGGTCACCTAATTGCGCGCCAATAGGGAGAAATCCTTATTGAAAGCCCCTCTTTCACAGGAACAACTTTGGTTGTTAAATATTGTGAGTTATGATATTAATGATGGATAAGTTCATGTTGATTAAAGATTAATTTGATAGTTTCATTGTGTTGGGATTATTTGTGTTAGTAGAAATCAACATCTATTAGATAATAATTGATGTCTGGAGGTTATATTGATCAAAGCGGGTATTAGGGAACTTTTTGTATCGGAGTTACTATTCACGAGTTACTATTCACAGGTTACTATTCACCAAAATTACTATTCACTCTAGTATTGTTCACTCGAGTATTTGGGACACTTTTTGTATCGGTGTTACTATTCACAAGTTACTATTTATGGGTTACTATTCACTGAAATTACTATTCACTCTAGTATTATTCACTCGAGTATTTGGGACACTTTTTGTGTCGGAGTTACTATTCACCAAAATTACTATTCACTCTAGTATTGTTCACTCGAGTATTTGGGACACTTTTTGTGTCAAGAGTTACTATTCTGATTACGAGTTACTATTTACGAGTTACTATTCACGAGTTACTATTCACGATTCTTATTCACCGGATACTATTCACTCTAGTATTGTGCATTGGGGTATTTGGGTACAATATTATTCCATTAGGAGATGTGCTAATTTTTTGAATAGTTGGTTGAATGAATCAATATGGACCATTTGGTGGAAAGTTATAATAGTGAATCAATATGGGTTCATTTGGTTTAAAGTTTTAATAATAAATCGGTATGGATGATATAAACTTTAAGTTTTAATAGTAAATCGATTTGGATCGTTCGTTTAAAAATAAATCGATCTGGACCATTCATGAATTAATTCTTATTCAATCCATTCTTCTATAAATAGAAGCTCATTCCTTCATTATTTCTTACGAATTCACTTTGAAACTCTAGAGAGAAAATTATAGAGAGAAAGAAGAAGAGTATACTTTTACTTCACTACTTTGATATCCGGTGTCTTTTACGGTAAGGGGTGTTATTCTTTCTTATTCATGAAGAGAACTTACATTATTCCATTCTTTATTATTACATTGGAATAACTTTTAAAAGTGGCATACCCTATACATAACTTTTGTATACGTGGCATACCTATACTTGGTGAAATCCTTATGTTATTCCATTCTTATTTATTACATTGGAATAACTTTGTATCTGTGACATACCCTATACTTGGTGAAATCCTTATGTTATTCCATTCTTTATTATTACATTGGAATAACTTTTGTGTCTTGATTTACCCTATACTTGGTGGAATGACTTTGTATATGGGTTTACCCAATACTTGGTGATCTTCTTACATTATTCCATTCTTTATTATTATGTTGGAATAACTTTGTTTATCTGATATCTGCATACATACTTGGTGAAATTCTTTTATTATTAGTTCTTTATTATTACTGGAAATATCACATAATTGTAATTTCACGACACAGTTCCATATTTTTATTAGCATTTATTATTACTTGGAAATTCCATATTTATTATTACGCATTTATTATTACATTTTAATATCCTGTCTTTATTATGTGTTTACACATACACTGGTTATGTTTTATTATTGTTATTATTCTTTATTATTACATTGGAATATCACATGCATGTGTTTTTACACGGACTGGTTCCGTCTTTATTATTATGTTGGAATAACTTTGTCTGTCTGAAATCTGCATGCATGGTGATTTCTTTTGTTATTCCATTCTTTATTATACTCGGTTGGTTAAAGTTTTGACTTACTATACTCCATGAAATTAGTAGAATATCCTTGATATTTACGCTTCATCCATATCTTTTCATGGAAATATTCTTACGAGCATTCTTGAATTTTACTCTACAAAAAGAAGTATCATGTTGACAATTTGGGCGTTATTGGTTCTGGACAAATTAATTCTTGAACTTGTTTTATTGAATTCTTATATCATTGTCATCATCCTCATGTTTTATATTTTTTGAAAGTCATCTATGGCACACAGTAGTGCATAGATGGACTTGGTATGATTATGACCGAGGATTATTGGTGTAATCATGGTAGTAATGTTACAAATGATGTGGTAAAAGTCCTCATTGGTAGTAGTGCGATGATGGGCGATTGTTGGCATGATCATGACCATTGATGAATACTGAAATATCCTTGGCCCGTGTGCATGGATAATTTGTGGTCGTGATACTAATGAATATCCTTGGCGTAGTGTGCGGGGATGATGTGGATTATTTATTAAAATTTGAGTCCCAATGATAAAAGTGATGAAAAACCTTTTAAATCATAAAAGATAGTAGATTTTATTCTCTACTTGACTCTTTTAATGGATTGCTTATTCATTGCAGTTAAACTTGATGTCTATTGTATTTTATCGGTTTAACATTGTTGAAGGCTAATGATAATTTATCCTGCATTATCTTAGTCATAATATTTCTTCTTGGGCTAGTTGAGCTCACCCTTTCCTTCACTTGTTCTCTTCTTGAAATGAGAATATAGGTAGGGACGAGTCGGGAAGCGGATTGATGATTCGAGATGATAGCATTAGTAGTCCTCACTATTACATTAAATAGTGTGACAATAAATATAATGAGGGACTGAATTTGAGTTTGTATATTGTCTATGAGGACTCCATTGAGAATGGATATTATCTAGAAGGCAAATATTCTTGTTTAAACTCTCGGTTTATGTTTTGTAAATATTTTACACGACGGTTGTATAATTATGTTGTATTTGATTTATGTACCATGTATTTGGCGACTCAAGATGGGTGATGTATACCTATTTTGGGGGCGTCACAGTTAGTATCAAAGCTTAGGGATATGATCCTGGCTAAGATGTGAGATAAGAACTAGGAGGGAGAGGCGAGGGAATTCCTTAGCTAGTATGACCTACCTAAGTTTATTTGGTATTTAATTGGTCATTCAGTATAGGGATAATATGTGATATGTTAATTAACCCTTGTTTTGTGACAATATTTGAAAATGGCATCAAGAATGTTGAGAACATCAATGGAGCCACGGGAGGCCGTTTGAGTCTCCACGGATCAATAATCGGGACAATGTGCATCGGGAAGGCGACAATCCTCATGCAAACAACAACAACTTGACCAAATGATGAATGCAGCGGAATGTTCCGAGGCTTCATGCAATTCATGCAACATCGGTGAGAGCGGCTCATGTCCAAAATACGGTGGAAACACTTGGCAACTCTCGAGACGGTCACCGCCAAAATTTCGAGGAGTTGGGACCACCGGAGTTTTTGGAGAGCCAAAACCACTTAAGGCGGAGGCGTGGATAAAGCAGATCTGCAAGATATTTGATGTCTTGGGATGCTCAGGAGCAAAGGTTCCCTTTGCCACCTTCATGTTGCGTGCGGAGGTAGATTCTTGGTGGGAATCTGTAAAAGCGTACTCAACTGCCGCTGAAAGATGACTTGGGAGAAGTTCAAGAATTATTCAACGACAAGTACTTTCCAGAAAGTATTCATCACATGAAAGAGGTAGAGTTCATTAAAGCTGGAGCAAAAACAACATGGCCAGGTGTCAGCGATCTGAAAGCAAGTTTGCGAGTTGTCCTGGTTTGCGTCCCATTTGGTTGATAATGAGGAGAGAATGCCGGCGGATGTTTCTAAGAGGTTTGAAACCCGAGATCGTCAATACCTCATTTCTCATAAACTTTGTTTGTATTCGGATGTTGTTAATAGGGCTCGATTCTTTGGAGCGCGATAGTGAGTCAACCCAACCAAAAGAAGCGGCCGTGAAAAATGATAATACCGATGATAGCGATCATCGAGCGGTGAAAATAAGCGTGAAGGGAATCAACATGCGAAATGGTAACCACTTGGTGGGTAATCATGGCCAAAATAATAAGAATGGACATTTTAAGAAGAGGAAATTCAACAATGATGGAAAGGCGTCGGCACTGACTAGCCCGTTGTTAAGGAAGGAGAAGCGACCACCTATCATATGTTTCAAATGCGGAGGGAGGGACATATCGGGTCAAAGCTGTGCGATGCCGTCCAAGGCATGTTATAATTGTGGAAAAGAGGTCACTAGCCCGATTTTGTCGTTCACCAAAGACAAGTTCAATAGGATGGAGGCACCAAAGGCCGTCCCGAAAAAGTCAAAACCGTGGTGTCAAGAGGAGGCGTTTTTCATGACTTCTCAAAAAGCGAGTAACTTACGAGCGAAGTTAGCACGGTTAGTTAATTATAAATTACAAAGTCTATACCTTATAAGATCTGGATTCTACCCATTATTTTATCTCTCTTGCTTGCTTGCGTTCAACGTTTAAATTTGACTCAGGAGAAGTTAGACTTTGACTTATTGGTTGAAACTTCGTTGGTAAGAGCCTTCGTTACCTCCATTATTTATAAATCTTGTTTGATTCGAATAAACACTTTCACGTTACCTGTCGATCTTATCTCTTTGAAAATACTTGCATTGATGTGATTTTTGGAAACAATTGGTTAACTACTCATCATGCTTTTTAAGTGGGTTGTTAGCTTTTATATTCATAACCAACTTTGTTATCTGAGTTCAAGCAACCAAACCACTAAAATCGATCATTGTCATATCAAGCCATAAGTAAAGAGCCCGATCCTTTCGTTGTTGACTTCCTTGTTTGGAATGCAATAAAGCCGGACTTTCTATAAGCAACATCGTGAATGAAGATGGCAAGTTGATAGGTATCATTGTGAGGTGCTATCCGAGTTAAGGGATAGAAGTCACGATTGGTATCAATGTGACGTCTTATCCAAGTCTTGGATGAGGTCACATTTGAATGATATTTCTATCGTTAATAAATTTCTGACGTATTCTTGAAGACTTCTAGTCTACCCTAGGCGTGAAATCGAATTTTGTATTTACCCGATCAAAACCCATTTCTTAAACCCTCAAATATTTCTTCAACTAAAGCAGCGTAACATGCACCAAAAGCGTTGGCTCGAAATTTGTTGAAGATTATGATCGTATACCATTCAATATCATCGTGGAAGAAGCGAGCGTGGTAGTTGGCGCGTTGAGTAGAAGATTGTATGCGTTTATGAGTGCGATGTTGTTAACACAAAAGACTCATTTCAGTATAACTTACAAATGATGAAGATAGAGTTAAAGACTCTAGGGACCCACGTGAAGATAACGAATATCTGAGTAGAATCGACTTTAATTGATAAAGTTAAAAGCGCTCAAGCTAAATACTCGGTGATGAATGAAGAAGGTTCAAGAGGCGTTATTCTAGAAGCGAGAATTGACGAAGAGAGAAATCACAACCCTCGATTTAATTGGCCCATTTGAAATCCTCGATCGGTAGGGCGTGGCCTATAGACTCGTTTTCCCGCCAAGTATGTCGCGTGTTCATAACGTTTTTAACGTATAGATGTTACGTAAATATGTGGACGACCCGAACCACATTATTAATTTAGAACCGGATGAGATAGCGGATGATTTAACGTATGAAGATGTACCTGTTAAAATCCTGGAATATATTCTACGCTTAAAGGTTATACCTCAAGAGTTAGAATCTGACGAGGTATCCTCATCGGTTCGGCATATCGTCAATGCATACGTAAATTTCGAGGCAAAATTTCATAAGGAGGGATTTGTGAGACCCAGATTTTTTTTTTTGAAAAGATTTAATTTCTCAAATATATTTTTTAATATTAAGGTGTGGATTTGAGATAATGTTATAGTTGTGGGTAGTATTTGAAAATTTTGCAAAATACATGAGTTGTTATAAAATATTCGATTGGTGGGAGAATATTCTTTTTGTCGGGGAATATTAAATGCGACGGCACAATCATTAGTGGACCCATGACGAAAGTATTATCGTATTTAGAAAATGACGAAATTATCATTTTATAAAAATAACGGCGGAGGTTTCACAGATTAATCTTGTTGAACTACTCGGTAGTAAAAGTACGATGTCTGGCGTGGTTGCATAGTAGCACTTTTTATTGATTATTGATGCTTACGTAAAGTCACTCGATTATACTCAATTATTACTTTCGATAATTCTTTGCATCATATCTGTCGTATTATTGATTCGATTATTGTCACGATTATCATGTGCATAATATATTATTTTATTAAATCGATAATTGAGGCGACAAAGTTATTCATATTATTAAATTGCAATATTTACAATGTCTAGAAGTTACATCGAGGAGAGGTTTGGTCACCTAATTGCAGTGCATGATAAGGAGAAATCCTTATTGGAAAGCCCCTCTTTCACAGGAACAACTTTGGTTGTTAAATATTGTGAGTTATGATATTAATGATGGATAAGTTCATGTTGATTAAAGATTAATTTGATAGTTTCATTGTGTTGGGATTATTTGTGTTAGTAGAAATCAACATCTATTAGATAATAATTGATGTCCGGAGGTTATATTGATCGAAGCGGGTATTAGGAGAACTTTTTGTATCGGAGTTACTATTCACGAGTTACTATTCACGAGTTCTATTCACGGGTTATATTCAAAAAATTACTATTCACTCTAGTATTGTTCACTCGAGTATTTGGGACACTTTTTGTGTCGAGATTACTATTCACGAGTTACTATTCACGGGTTACTATTCAATTAAAATTACTATTCACTCTAGTATTGTTCACTTTCGAGTATTTGGGACACTTTTTGTGTCGAGTTACTATTCACCAAAATTACTATTCACTCTAGTATTGTTCACTCGAGTATTTGGGACACTTTTTGTGTCGAAGATTTACTATTCACGAGTTACTATTTATGAGTTACTATTTACGATTACTATTATTCATTCGATTCTTATTCACCCTGGATACTATTCACTCTAGTATTGTGCATTCGGGTATTTGGGTACAATATTATTCCATTAGGAGATGTGCTAATTTTTGAATAGTTGGTTGAATGAATCAATATGGACCATTTGGTGGAAAGTTATAATAGTGAATCAATATGGGTATTTGGTTTAAAGTTTTAATAGTAAATCGGTATGGATGAGTAAACTTTAAGTTTTAATAGTAAATCGATTTGGATCGTTAGTTTTAAAAATAAATCGATCTGGACCATTCATGAATTAGTTACTATTCAATCCATTCTTCTATAAATAGAAGCTCATTCCTTCATTATTTCTTACGAATTCACTTGAAACTCTAGAGAGAAATTATAGAGAGAAAGAAGAAGAGTATATTCTGCTTCTTCACTACTTTGATATCCGATGTCTTTTTACGGTAAGGGTGTTATTCTTTCTTATTCATGAAGAGAACTTACATTATTCCATTCTTTATTATTACATTGGAATAACTTTTAAAAGTGGCATACCTATACATAACTTTTGTATCTGCAGCGCATACCTATACTTGGTGAAATCCTTATGTTATTCCATTCTTATTTATTACATTGGAATAACTTTGTATATGTGACATACCTATACTTGGTGAAATCCTTATGTTATTCCATTCTTTATTATTACATTGGAATAACTTTTGTATGCATGATTTACCTATACTTGGTGGAATGACTTTGTATATACGGTTTACCCAATACTTGGTGATCTTCTTACATTATTCCATTCTTTATTATTATGTTGGAATAACTTTGTTTATCTGATAATCTTATACTTGGTGAAATTCTTTTATTATTAGTTCTTTATTATTACATCGAATATCACATGGTGTGTGAATTTCACGACTTGGTTCCATATTTATTATTCGCATTTATTATTACATTGGAATATCCTGTTTGTGTGTTTTACACCGACTGGTTAAAATTTTTATTATTCTGTTGAATAACTTTTATGTTAAGACCGCATGCATGGTGATTTCTTTTGTTATTCCATTCTTTATTATACTCATTGGAATAAAGTTTTGACTTCTATACTCCATGAAATTAGTAGAATATCCTTGATATTTGTGTGATTTCTTTTTTTATTCCATTTTTTCAAAATAAAATAACATATATCAATTAATCAAACAAAAAAATTGTTTTAAATAAAAAACTTAAAATTTTACATCATTTAAATTAAAAGAATATCAAAACAAAAGATATAAAATTTCAATCGAAGCCATTAATTTATCTGTTTCCATCTATGGCCATCATCAAATCTTCATCGTTATCGTCACTGCCATGGATCAGAATGATAGTCTAGCAAGGTTAAGTATGAAAGGAAGTAGTGATTATAGTTGTGTTTCCTCAGTAACAGATGAGGAAGTTGGTGGAAGTAAGGCCCTGAAGTAGTTGCCAAGCTTATGATTTTGGATTCTTTGCCTATATCCAACTTTTCAGAGGCCCACTCTACCTCATTTTTTGACTCCAAGTCTATTCGAAATGCCCGCTACCATCTTATAGTTTATCAAACCATCTTCTTCCTGCACCAGATTAGTAAACTCATATTACTAATTGGATCTGCCATTTTTGAATTTCTCTTTGTTGTTTGAATTGTGGTGTATATGTGTGGTTTGTATCGAATTTAGGTAGCTATTTAATTGGATGTGTTTAGAAGTTTTTGAGAAGTGTTGTGAATCTAAAATTATTAGTTTTCTTTTCGGAAATGAAAATGAACCCTGGGTTTAGTAATTTTTTCAGATTAATTAATTTCAATTGTTCAAGTTAGATTATAATTCAAGTGAATTATATTTTATTTAGTCAATTATTACATGTATTGATAATTTATTATAGGCATGTGTGTGTTCTTGGTGTGTTAGTATGTGTGTTCTTGATGTGTTAATGTGTGTGTTCTTGGTGTATTAATGTGTGTGTTCTTGGTGTTTAGTGTGTGTGTTTGAATTTATATGTGTGTTATTGGTGTGTTAGTGTGTGTTCTTAACATATTTATTCTCAAATGATTAATAATTGTGAAAAAAATTATTTGAAATAATTTGTTTAATTACACATAAGCATGTTTAGGCCTAGTCATCAATTTATAGTGAAAAAGTTAAGCCACGTAAGTGCCACGTCAAAATTCTGTTAAAAATTTAACAGTCAAGACGGAATTTGAAATTTTTGTAAGAAAACTAAAGTTCAGTGAGTTGATTGAAAGAAAAAAAAGTTCAGTGACTCATTTGTAAGTTGACCTTAAGTAGAGTGACCTAAAAAACATTTATCCCCAACCAACTGGGGAAGAAATACTCATTTGTAAAAGCATGTGTCGTTATTTAATAGTTCCTCATGTCTAGGTTTTTTTTCCCCACAATTATTAATGTTATATTTTTATTTCATTTTAAATCTAATTTAATACGGGTAAGTTTTAAATTTTGAAAATTAACTTATTTTTTTAATAAATTTATTTTGTGAAACAAATGAAGTTTTAAACTTTGTGTATCCATATAAATACGTTAAGCTCACGCATATCCTGTCTTCACTCTTTTTTTCTCTAACAAAAACTCTAACCTCCATATTTTTAGATGCAAGGAGGGTCTCTAATCTACACTAAAGATACTGTTGGGTAAAATCTAGTTACGCACAACACGCAAGTATACGTGATCAACAAGTAATAAAGTGAAAGTAGAGTATCGTTCCCATTAGGAATTATTAATACAAATTACCAAATACTAACTCTTAACCAAACTAATTTTATTTAAACAATCAATTTAATGTTATAAATTAAATTATTTAATTAAACTAATTCTAATTACCACTAATTAAAAATTAAATTATGGAGATTTAAGATCACAACTTCACTTGTTGTTTCATTTAAATTAATACACTTCTTATCAATTAAGCTCACTATTCTGAATTGTTAATCAAGAACACATAAGTAAATATGACCATCTCTCAATGCATCATACTCAAATCAACTTAAATCCACAAGTGATAGAATTAAGAAGAACACCCTAATTAACTAATTCACTATATCTCTATGTAAATTACAATTATAGAAGATTTTAAGCACAAGTTCTTTTTCAGATTACGTGCAATGTATAGGTATATCTCTATCCTAGACATAAATTATGTATTCCAACACCATGCAGAAAACACAATCACATGCTATTATGATAGATCTATAATTCATCTCTCGAGTTCATATAGATTATCATGGTAATTGTTAGCTAGACAATTAAGCAATTCATCATAAATCATAATAGACAATCCAAGAATAATCACAACAATTAATAGAGAAGCATACTAAAAATAAACTATGCAATAAGCTCCATTGTAATCTTAAAAAAAAGATTTAGTTCATGATTAATGAATTAAAACTAAGAATCCACAATTGAATAAACATTAAAAGGCAAAAAAATTGAAGAAAAGAAAAAGATAGAATCTGTTGTCTGCAGATTTGATGCTCCCTCCTTGCTCCTACTTTGAATCTTCGATGGTCTCCAAGTTTCTTCAATCTCCAAATCTCATAAGAACTAGGGTTTTGGTCCTAATCTACTCTAATCTAATTTAATGGAATCCTCCTCTTTAATCCTTGCAATTCTACTCCTTTTATATGCCTCTTCATATGTCTTTTAGTCCTCCTAGAAGTCCTTGAACAATCAACTCGAACCAATCCTTCTTGAACTCAAATTCTGAAAACTCTTTTTTTCTCCACACCTTTTTCCTTGGGGGTGATTCTAAGAGTTGGCCTTGTACCCCATACCTGTAGGGTTTCCTTTGTAAATATGCCCACCCTGGCGGGGGGGTATGTCTCTGTAGACTAATTTTGCCTTTTGCATGCTATTTCTCACCATAACGCCGCCATTCTACCACCAAGCCTCGTATTTGACTCTTAAACATAAAACAAACACAAAACAAGTAAAAACGAACTTAAATAGACAAGAACAACACAATTTAAGTCTAAATTAGAAGTCGATTCATAGGTATGAAACCCACTCATCAAACTCCCCCAAACTTAAACCGTGCTAGTCCTCGAGTAGAAAATAAAATATAATAAAATGCAATGTAATGAAACTAATCTACATGCCTACGAATCCAATAGTAATGACCGAAACAAGTCTAGTCAACCGACCTCAAAGAAATCAAGTAAACATGATAATACATCATATCAAAACAAATCAGTAATTTCCCAATCAACCTCAAATCTTAAACTGTTATCACTGATATGGTGTGTGTGCTCAACAACAATGCTAACTGATATAAAATAAAATTTAACACATAATAGGTCTCTTCAAAGGCATCATATAGTATAAACTCAAGAAATCCGCAAATGAACTAGATCCGACTAAAATCAAACAATTACCAATATCTAGGGTCAATATGGGATACTTATGCTTTATTTTTCAACTACGGGGGCTTTTTGCACTTTTTTCCATTTTATTCTTTTTTCTTTCTTTTTTTCTTTTTTTTATATAATTCTCATGGCTGTGCAATGTCTAATTCCCTTAGGCTTTTTAATGCTACCTTAACGAGCTTTCGATCAATAACTCCCAAACCATTTAAGGCCTTAGGGAGCTAGGTGTAAAGACAATCCCCTCGGGCTTACTTACTCAAGTAAAAAAAGCCACGGAAGTAGACTAGCCACGGTGTTTATTCATATTTTTTTTATATAGCTTATATACCCCAAATATTCCCCCAAACTTAGGTTCTTGTCTAACTTTAGCCATCAATACCTATTATTGTCATTCTTTCATTCAAACTAGCATTATCCTTTAGAGTCCCATTATGTATCAATTTAGACACAATCAATTAACAAAGCTATTTTTACTGTGATACCTTTATTATACCAGTTTTAAACAGAAAAAGATTCAATTCATAACAAGAAATCACATCAAAGCTCTAATAGTCAGTACTATACTTGTTTACTCAATTCCAATCTCATCATTGGCCAAAATAAACTTTAACTATCTAACAGCTGGAAACATGAAGATGAACATAGTAACTAACTTTTATTTTTGGAATTTTGTTTTAGATAAAACAAGAAACTAAATATAATGTTATTCAAACTACATTACTATGCAACTGCTTATGCAGTTGTAGTACATGAATGCAAACATAATGAACCTAAACTAAACATGACAACATATGCAAAGTTTGTTGATTGACACATCACGGCCAGTGGGTGGTAGGTGATCATCCCTCTCAAACTAGCTAGAGGAAGATAATCCATGCCCAGAGCATGAGTAATGAAGCTGTAGCGTGAACTAAGCCCTGTACACGACAGTGTAGCGAACGGATCTCCAATCCTTGCCAGGAAAGTTGACCAAGATGCAACATCTGTACACTCCGTAGGCTGAAAGGAGTACGACATGGCTATATCATGGGTGAAACAATACTCATGCCATGTGAATGTGCCAATCGGTCTCAAGTGTGATATAAACCACGAACAGCATGACCGAGCTGCCTGTGAACACTCCTGTCGGATAAGTGAAACAATATATGGTCGACCTCAGAGTCTCTGCCATAATCATCGGTATGATGGTGTGACCCTCCCTGAAAGCTCTCACTGCCATAATGACGCTAATGTCCAACTCATCCATGTACCGTGGCATGTAGACGTATGATAATACGCACAGTAGCGGTACATCCACTCTGGCCAAACGCAATTGATCCTCCGGCGTGGTAAAATCCCTGGAATGTCGTACATAACTATCCTCAGAGCCAAATCTGTCAAATAAAAAACGCCGGGATATCACGTGGCTAGATGTAATCTCATCTTGTACCACCCTGCGCCTCAATTCGGTGAGGGTCATGAACTGCTTACTCATGTCTTTGATCACCATGTGCACGCAAGGTCCATCCCAATGGCAAAGATCGTCAACCGTGCATACCTCCGTAGTAGAGTCAACTCCACAGGTCCCGAATCGTAAAACTTGTCTCTCCAAAGACCCAATGCTCTAAAGCATACCTCCACGAATCTCATGGGAACCTAAAACATCAGCCAGGTCATAGTATGTCGCAACAAATGATCTACAAATACACCACAATCGATGGTGACATGCTATTATACCACGATCAAGATACCGATGCCACCAAAAATGGTGGGGTATGATCAATACTGACTAACTCGTCAAAGAAGACATCCGATGCGTGCGTGTCATAAGACCATCCAGGGGTCAATGCTGAATATCTCTGGACATACATACATATGCATAACATAGTAACATGCATGATACAATAGATGGTACTATGATATAGGGAATGGAAAACTGTACCTACATTCCTAAGTATATCATCATCTAATACATCTCTATACAGCTAAAATATAGGGAAATGGGGCGAAGCTACCCAGCAACTAATAGAGGCCTATCAAAAGATATAGCAAGAATAGGGCAAAGCTACCCAGCATCTAAAAAGAGGCCTATCAAAAGAGATAACGAGAAATATACATCGAAGAAGTCAATGGTATCGATGTCTACATCGTCCATCCTGCCCACCGATGTAACTCTTCCCGAAGTCATCGGATCTCTATCTACGGGGATGTCGAGCCTATACAAGGAGGATCTGCACTTGCAAGAAAGCCATATGGGTCACCCGATGGGCGGCGCCGAGAGCTGGAAGGATCAAAAGTGTCGCCTCAAGGATCTCTACCCAAATGCCGGATAAAGAAATGTGCCTGGTCCAACTATCGGGTCAAACTGTCAATCTATGTCACATGGGTCGGATCTCTGACACGGGCTATCCAATCCATCATCATCACGAATCCCGGAACCATATCCCCCATGAACTGAGTGGTGCGGGTCTGAGCTCCAATGGTACGAGGGAACCACCAATGCTGGAACATCTCCTGAGTGCAGGGACCCTTTGATAATGTGAAACCATCAACCCCAAATAATGGGATATCAATGACGGGTGACTGCGAAACAGGCCAATAACGCCTGACAGGAGGAAAGATCGGCATGCAAATCTCTCATGTAGTGCTCCTTATAGCACGCTCTCCTAAATAGAGCTCCCATCCTCCATCTGTGAAGAGAGGAATCCTACGGGTGGAAATAACATACTCAACTCCAGTCGGGTACCCATCCTCAAATCCAACACTCAAGTGCTCCCCAGAATAGGGAACCTATGTGATGACATCCACTTTCAACAACTCCAGCTGTAGGCGGCAATGAGTGAAACCCTCAGCAATAGGGACCTCCGTCGGTATGAAATGATGCCATCTCTGTCCTCGTGGATAGGTGTCTAAACCTAACACGCTCACAGGATGCAAACATGGAAGCCTCTCATAGGCCCAAAACTGCCAACACAAAGGCAATATCTGCTGTCAGTCAACACTCTTAACCTGTACATGGGAAAAGACAAGAGAAATACTCACCAGCAGAAACGGGTAGAATCCTAACCAAGCTTCGGTCAAGCCCTGCGATCTCATGCGTATTCCCTTGAGGAAGTAGGCAAAGGTGTAGGAACCCTAATCATAGTCTCCTATACGGTCCACGTGTCGAGTGGCGCTGATCAAAACGAAGGACACCGTAGAAGAGTTATCTTCTATGAAGCAGCCCCTAATGATCATCAGGAACAATCGCCGAAGAATGCGATCCTTGACTCTCATATCATCGGGAATAGGCTCACTCAATAGCCCATATAGCATCTACGCCAAAGGACCATCACGAATCAGTCCCGCGCCGCTTGAGCGCCTCCACCAGAACTCCCAATAAGGATCTGACGGCAGTAGGGGTGATATCCACCGTACAAGGCACTGGATCCCCTCCAAACTCCATACCTATGATAAATTGCCAATCCATCGACGTCATCATCACCTCACAGTCCAGCAAATGGAGTGATCGAGTGCAGTGAAACCAACATTGTCGACAATGCCCTGAGGTAACCCCAGGGACAACGACGAGGAAGAATGGAAAAGAACATCCCAAATCCCCAGCTATGTACAATCGCTCTATAGTCATCGTGCAAAGCTTGATACATAGAGTGGATGTTGAACTAGTTCCCTCGAGGCTGTGTAAAGCCGGGGACCTACATCAAATGCAGATCAACATCAGAACCCTTTGCTCCTCATCAATAGGAAATAAGGAAGATTAAGATCTAACTTCATACCTCGTTTGTACGCAGGTAGAGTGAAGGATGCCGACTCAAGTCACCCAGAAGATCTAGGTTCACCACTTGAATACCTGGAAAATCCCTACGGGGAACACGTGCAGCAGGAGTAGGAACCTCAATCGGTACATCCTCCTCCTCGTCCTCGACATCCAGCACTTCAACCCGGATAAGACGTATCACCGCCTCCACCAAACGATGAGGCTGTCTAATAGAACGGGGTCGAGGTACTTCAGAAGCCCTCCTCTGTACACCATAAGTGGTCCTGCGGGAACTACTTGGCTGATCCGGATCCATAATATCTGGACAACAAGTCTCCAAATCACCTCAGAAAGGGTGTGGTAAATTCTTACCTGGAGCTTTTTAAAATGCATTTTTATGATTACATGCATGCATGCATTGTTTTAACATACATCTACAGTAGAGTTAAAAATTCATGACTACCCAATGCCTACGTTTTGGAAAATTTTGCCATAGCCCCCTTTGTAAATGGGACTATCCACATGCACATAGGCATGACTAGGTGGACATTCAGTAGCGCACCTACCAACAGTCATATACATCCTAAATGCATTTAATACATCACCGTAAAGTCTAATTATCAGGGTTATTTTACTTTTCCACCTTTACTCATTTGTCCTCAAATAGGATAAGAAATGACAGTAAAAGGTGCCAATTTGACTGTTTTAAAAGTCAAATTTTTTCACATTATTATGTTCAGCATGGTTTAATACTAACATTTACTGTGTTGAATATTTTTTATAAAGTCATATCAGTATGCATATTCACTACTATGTGTCTAAGTGCATTTCATGTGATAAGTCATTTTCCAACGGATGGAAACTGGAAAAAAATACATGCATATGTTACCAGGACAGTGAAGAACACTTGTGTGGTGGCAGAATATGTAGAAAGTTGCCCGAACTAAGAAGGTCTGAAGAAGAGCTCTCAGATTTCCTTCAATGAACGCAATTTAAAAATGACTTATAAAAGCAACTGCGCAGCTTTACATAGCCACAGAATGGTCATGAGTCCACTACTGTCACTTTGTAGTGTATCTTGGCACCACCTATATGGGTCCCACACCTCCGCCTTTACTCGATTAGAGTTGCAAAAGAGGTCTCGCAAGTTTGAAAAGGCCAAATTAGGAATAAAATGATACGCGATTGAGCTAAATAGCTGGAAATCACGGTTTTCATGGCTGACTCTCGGTTCCACATCTAACTCATTGGTATTCACCGCATATAAGGTATACTATATACCAAATGGCCTCGAATTTTTACAAATTATGCTCGTGATACCTCACAAAGGTCTGATCTCATCAGGTTACAAATTCTGACCCTAATCGTATCTACGGGGTTACAACGCTGAAGTTATAAGTTGACAATGTATCCCCGGCGGGGGTCACAACGCGATGCAACCATTGATACACACATCAATGAAGGTCAAACAGCCTTAACAATGCACCCAACAAGGATCTATCCGGTGATACACACATCAGCGAAGGTCAGGAAGCCTTGACAATACATACTATTGGCAGTAACTCTGACAAGATGGTAGGATATGTTATACACATCCTCAAACAGACAAAGCTTTATCCCCACAGATCTCTTGTACACAAGAGGCACCTCTATGGAGTAGAAGTCTGTGTCTAGGATTCAAGACTTTGGTGATAGCCCCAATGTCAACATCCTTGAAGACTTGAATCGCATGTCCAAGACATTACTGATTGTCATCCCAACAGGATTAACAGGGAACCGACAATCATTTTCATTAATGCATCATACATTTGCATCATGTTGCTTCACATAGCATCATGTTTATCTTGTTGCATTTCAAGTGTCTAAGATTCTTTATCCTATCCATGCCTTGCATTGCATGAATATGATAAAGAGGGGCATCTGTAGACACTCAAAATTTTCTGCACACCTGTTACTAACATTGCAGGAGGGCAGATTTATCTTTCGGAGATAACCCTGGAAGACAGCTCACATCTATTCCGGATACTACCGGAAGTTCAGTCTCAACCCCGGAACACACACCGGGAGTATCTTTTCCAACTTCAGAGATAACCCCGAGTTTCATCCTTGGAGATAACCCCAAGGAATGCTATTGTAGTTCCCGCGATAACTCCAGAAATGCTTGTTTAAAATGCATGCGATCAGCTTCAATCTCAGACCTCCTGCCGAGGCACTCATACCTCAGGCCCGGAGCTAACACCGGGCAGACAGGCACATTTACAGATGACCTTGCAGCATTCAAACATTTGCAACAGTCCAATCTCAGATGTAACCCTGAGCAACGTCTGCTTTCAACTCAAACCGGAGATAACCCCGGTGAGGAGTCAAACGTCATCTTGCCACCTCAACACCTGCGTGTCGTCTAAACACTTCATATATACATACAAAGATGTCCTACAAGAACCAAGGATTTCTAATCCTAAGTGACTATTACGCGTGGCAGCACACCGAATAGAACCATGGGCATGGTCCCTTCTTCCTGACTTCGTACAACCTCTAATCCCATGTCATTGCGTAACTCTTGACACAAGCGGTATGAAGAAGGTCTTATATACCTCGTTCGGATGCTCGGATTGAAGTTCTGCAAGTTCGAGCGAACATTACAGTGCACGAGTGCATGTACTTTGAGACGATGGGACCCGCAAAGCCCGGGGCACCCTGGGCAGCCGCAGGTGCATCTGCGGCTGCCGCAAGTACACCTGCAGCTCTCCCTCTATAAATAGAGGGCTTGGGGTGGCCATTAAAAAAAAGAGAGGCGAGGAAGCCCTGTCTAATTTTCTCTGTACACAACCCATATTAAGTGTTTTCTCATTTTAAACATCTGTTAGCTCACATATAGCTATATTTTTACCGGTGGGAGCTGAGTGTTTATTCATATAGAGTCATAGAAGCTTGCATTGGCAGCCCATTATAAGCCTTCTCACACTCTATAAAGCCTTTCTCTTCATCTTTGCGCACACTATTCTACACATTGAGAGTCGTGTTGTGTGTGTATGCCTGGACTTTGGTCCGTGGTTTTCATTTTTGTCTGTATATATATACTTATATATGTATATATTTATATATGGACTAACATTATCTAGTTATGCCTCAATTGAGCCTAGACTTATGTCTGGAGCGTTTACTTGCTTTTATATACTTATATATATAAACTATTGTCAGACTCTGTCTAATGAGTCTGGATTTTACATCCGGAGCGTTTACTTGCTTATATATATATATATATATAATTGTTGTCAGACATATCTGATGAGACTGGATTTACATCCGGAGCGTTTATTGCTTATATATATATACTTATATATATATATATATATATATATATAATTATTGTCGGACATATCCGATGAGCCTGGATTTTATATCCGGTGCATTTACTGCTTTTATATATATATATATATTTACATTTTTGTTAGGCCTGGAGTTTACTTCAAGGCCTTTTACTGCTTTATTTACATTTAGTCCCGCCTGGAGTTACTTCATGGTGGTTGATCGTCTTTACTGCTTTATTTACATTTAGTCCCACCTAGAGTTTACTTCGTGGCAGTTGATTGCATTTACTACTTTATTTACTTTTCTGATCCCCCATGGAGTTGCTTCGTGGTGATTGGTCATGTCCATATATATATATATATATATATATATATATATATATATACCTCTTTTATATATTTACATTTCCGATCTCCCATGGAGTTGCTTCGTGGTGGTTGATCATGTCTGTATATATATATTTACAGCTTATATATTTATATAACTGCTTACTGCTTTTCATATAAACTGCGGTATCATACGAGCCTAGGAATCATGTGATCACAGATTCAGTCTATTGAATCTAGATTCGGTTCCCGTGATGGATATTTTCAAATTGTAACCCGGCTTGTACATTATTTACTGATGTCTCGAATTTTCTTGGATGGTCATTATGTCGTATGCAGAGAGTTCTAAGATCGTCAGATATTATTTTCTCGAGGATGCCTCGCATCTCAAAAATAAAAGCAAACAAGCCGAACATTTAAGAATAAAATGGAAGTATCAAAGGCCTCAATTACTATTGAGCACAAGGTTTGAAAAACCTCTTTTACAAAACCTCATTGCTATATCTTATTTAAAATTGAATTTTTATATAAATTCAAACCCTTTGTATGTAGGTGCGAATGAGGCATACACTACTTCCAAATAAATTACACATTGATCCACACATACATTCATATAATAGTTTCTTGAAAAGTGGCGGTCACCGTTGCAACACGGATATCCGGGGGTGCCTAACACCTTCTCTCCGTATAATCAAGCCCCCGAACCCAAATGAATCTTGATTTCACAGACCCGTTTAGCAGTGTCATATCACTGGGTCAATGTGCAAACCTTTTTCGATTGCGTTGGTGCAACCAGTTAAAAACACCAATTGGCGACTCTTAAAGTCAAATCGTCGACATTACACATGTCAGACCTTTTTCACTTGTTTTTTCAAACAAATCTCACCTAACATGAGAACACCAAAGAACAAGTAACGAAAAGGGACAACTAAAAATCCTGACGTCGACATTTGCTGAGCAAATTTATTGCTCACCCTTGCTTATCATAAAATGTAAAGTTATGGTTGAGCAGGGCAGTGGCTCGGGGAAAGACAAAGAAAAGGGAAAGGCTACGGATTAACTTTGACTTAGTAGTTATCAAGAAGTAACTTTAGTAAAATTATATTAAGACTTATATTAGCCATTTGTATTAAGTGATCTAAATTATGTTATATATTAGTGAAGGTTGAGAGAACCTGGGAGGATGATGTTTTTCTATATTATTAATGAAAACCTTATATCTTATATTATTCTGATATGTGTTGATATTTAGTTATAGAATGATTTGTATTATGAAGCACTAAGTTCAAAGTAGAGGTATCTGAATTTGGGAGCGTCACAACATGCAGGGGCGAGGGGGAACGCGGGGGAGCGGGGACTCGCGAAGGCAACAAGGGCGCGAGGGTGCGAGGGGCGCGGGGGTGCACGGGGACGCGTTGCGATGCGTGGGCGTCGCTCTACTGGTGTATCGGTGATTTTAATTCAACACTAGAACAAGACCCTCCTTCTAGTGCCAATGTTAACGCTAAAATCTCTAAACTTGCACATTAAACAAACTATTACGTCCGAAAAGTTTGACGATCGGAGTCGTCGGGGGATAGCTCCGGTGTGAGAATCAGTACAGTCCAGATACGTTAACAATAGAGGAATATAATTTCTCTAGTGCGTAAAAGTAGATATTATGTGAGGATAATAACTGTGTAATAGGGTATAACCTTGTATTTATAGTTGATTACACCACATTTATCGTCTTGTCCCCGAATTAGAATAAAATTCCTTATCATAGTAACTACCATACTAGGATACGAGTCAATCACCTTAAACAAAAGAAGTTGATTATAATCCTGACTCTTTCCCTAGGAATTTGAAGTCAAATAGAATCAGAAATGTAGATTCCTTAAAATCAAGTCTCCTAACTAAAATATACAGCCACGTGTTCACGTAGGATAGGTCCTGTCGAATCAACCGACCCCAAGAAATCATACCCCAACATAAAAAATTGTTAAGCTCACCTGAATTATATGAGTGCAATGATCGTGAGTACTTAAAAAGTGTATATATAAATTTAAAAATATATTTGATTTTATAAGAGAAAATTATATAAGCCAATTTGTCATAACTAATTAAGTTTGATTAATAACTTAAGACAATTTTAAGTTTACCTATTAAAATAATAATATAAAAATTGTTAAAACCAAATAATTTCATCTCAAAAAGTACCACATTTAACCCTGTATCACACATATTAAAAAAGAGAATAAAATTATAAAATTGTTCATATTTAAAACTTAAATTATTTAAAAATTTCTCACTGAAATTAATTCCATTAAAGCATTTAACACTATTTTCAACTCTAAGCATTTTATTTCTTTCAAAGAGTCATTATAACTTCTCATTGTATAATTTTTGTACATGATAAATAATACTCTATAAATATACATAGAAAATATAAATATAGAAACATTAATATTAACGGTATTATAGATTTTTTTTGTTCATTTAACGTAGTACTACTCAAAATAACAATAATTTTTTTATTTTTGGACGGAGGGAGTATAAAACATAATTTTATATGTATAATAATATTCTATTATAATATGCATGTGCATAAGATAATTTTTGACTTACAAAGAGTATAAGTGTTTTTTTGTTATTTATATCACATCATATCATAATTGTAATTTAGTATTAACTTTTTTAATAAATACCTTTATACTAATACCAATATATAATCAATCAAATATCAAATTATTTTGGTTGATTTGAGTTAACTAAGCATTTTAAATTTGATGATTTGGTTGCTCAAAAATTCTATTTTTATTTTTCTGTTTTCTTGGTCATAAATTTTTATATTCCCAAAAGTCAACTCAAAAACTCGAAGGTTATGTTTTTTCACAAAATTATAGTACACTTTTATTATTAAAGATACAATGTATTATTTGTCACTAAGAAATGAGTAAAAGATTAAAAAAAATTAGGCTATCAAATCACCAAATTTGAACTGTTGAGTTGGCTTAAGATAAACTAAAATATCGTTCAAAAATGTTATTAAAAAATGTCATATATAAAATTTATTTGATAAGTCATTTTTAAACGTATCCGTGTTATACACAGGTTATTTGTTTTAGATAATACAAGTATGAAAAGTATCAAATATTTAAAAATTGTTATCAATTAAAGATCTCAACTTCAAGGTTTTCTATTTTTTTAATTTTTTTTGTAAATCTTACAAACTTGATACAAAAATTTAATCTTTGAACTATACTTAATAAAATTTATATACCAAAAAAGAATCAACAATTAAATTCAATCACCTATCTATTTTACAAAAGTTAAATTCAATCACCTATCACATATTTTGTAGGGGAGCACTGTAACGATCCCAAAATTCATAAAATTCAACTCTCGACCTTGGTCGTTATCAATACATCTTTATTCTAACATTACATCATTAATCGATATTAAACTTAATAAAATACAAAATAATTAAAACTTTTCCGTCTTCTTACTTTGTTTATTTCCCTGAATCATAACCTTTATCATCTACACATCTCTGAATCAAATTTATTTTATGATTCGCTTCATCAGTGTAATTTTATAAAATCTTACATTTCAATCTGATAACCTTTACATATCAGATAACTCAAACTTTACAGTTTATTATTACATAATCATTGTGATTTATCAAGTACATCATCTGGAACCTTAAACATGGTTCAAAATATTATCAACTCAGCTAAAGTATTTAAATCTACATGCATTACATCTTATCCATGTCATTCATGTAACACATAGTGTTATCTTGAATCCTTAACATGCAAAAATGGTTATTTGCAAGGTTGTGTTCTACAGCCCAGCAAATCTAACAGTTTTTATGAAACACGTAGCACATAAATAACATGCTCATCTTATACATCATAAACATCTGTCTAAACACATTATACATGCTTTACATAACATATCAAATAAAGATTAAGTTCCATAACCCAATCAACATTCCTTACTCAATCAATGTAATCATAAATTGACTTTAACAATTGATACTTACAAAAGAAGAAATACATCATGCTCTTTGCAATACAGATTTAAAACAATTCATCATCAAGTTCACATAACAAATAGGAACTGAAAGACTTGCCTTGATCATTGTTTACTAATAACAGTTTAACAGCTTACAGCTATTTGCACTTCACGTGCCCTACACAATTATATAATCATGCACATCAACTATTAGTCACATAGCAACGCATAGTAGTTATAATGTAAACTTTACTCTACATCTCATAACCCTTCCTGTTAAATAATACACAATATTCAATTTGATTATGTTAACTTTCAACTTATATCTCACTATATTTCTCCTTAGTCATACTCAAAGTTCATTCAAATGTTTAAGTCTTATTAGGACTCCTTATTGGTTTTATATTAACCCCATTCCATATCAATTTTTATTTCAATTGAATTGAAACACTTTTTACATTCATTAACTCTTGTCACAGCGTTTCGACGTTCATTCGTCACACGCCTGATTCCTCTATCTTGTGCATGTTTAGTATGCTTATACAACTTATTTAATATATCATTTATTAATGTTAAGCATCATTATATTTTCTAATATTCATGTTTTATAACTTAGAACAACATCTTTTATCGTCAAAAGCACTACACTTGCATACGTGCATGCCCGACGCCCTTCGATTGTCTTCGAATACACATCAGTCACAAAGATGACCATTTTGACCCCTGTTCCTGACCTCAAATCGAAAAATTTAAAGAAAGAAATTTGTAGGTATACTCGTTATCTTTTTGAATCATCTTGAATCGCCTCCATCGGAGTTCGTATGAAAACGTTATGGTCGTTTTACTACAGGAGGTTAAAATAGTCACACCTGACACATTATTAGCATAGCTGCGCCCAATTAAACATTGGAAACAATTTAGCTGCACCCAAGAGAGCAGATATGCCCCAATAGACTTAGGACACAACGCAGCTGTGCCCGTTAGTAAAACCAGAATCTATAGTTTACTGTTCTTGCGATTTTTGACCTTTTTCTCCTTTTAATCCTCATAACTCAAGCTATACATGTTGAATTAAATATATCGGAACGTGTTATAGCATAGAATAAAATAAAATCAATAATCATAATATTAAGTACTTACATGAATTGAGAGAAGCCATCTTGTATGTATCACGCTTCCGCTGCGCTTAAGGGTTAAGGTCTTCAATTGCCTCTCTCAATCTTATGATGGATGTATAGGTGTGTATAAAAATTATTGAGACAACAATTGGGACCAAACCCTAACTGTTTTATTTATAGAATAGCTAAGGGTCAAAATCGTCCATCAAGATTATGAAACCCTAGGGCCCATTATGCCAAATACTATTAGGTATTATTTATAGGCCACATAATTAATTACCAAACCCATAAATAAAGTAATTAAATTAATACAATATGTAAGCCCAATAATTACATAAATAGTAGAGGCCACATAAGGAAATATAATATTTTAACATTCTCCCACTTGGCCGAAATACTATTTATATACAAAATATAACGCTTACAATCATTAATTTGGTCAAGTATTAATTTAATATCTACATCTTGTTCAAATAAAAATACCAATGTGAATTAATACAATCGTTGTGTCACTATTAACACAAGATCCCCATTAGTTACACAATTAGTACTTTTATTAGAACAAAGATTAACATTAAGCATAACATGTATGAATAGAGTTTACATAAGTGGTAATAGATTAAACTTATTCATATGGTCCAAAACATTACCGTATCTTTTGCTCACAAGTTCTCAAGTGTGCACAATAAAGAGAATAGCAAACCATAAACATAATGTGAAATTCAAAACAACGAGCTCAAAATTATTTTCTTACATCAAAATAACTTACTAATTAAGACTACCAGTTAAACCCATGCCGGCAACATGCTCTAAAAAGAGCTTGGGTGGTAAGCCTTTCGTAAGTGGATTCGCTAACATATTATGCGTAATAATATACTTATTGAAAATGTTTTGATCTTCAACTCTTTCCTTGACAAATAAGTACTTAGTGTCGAGGTATAGTCCAGCACCACTCGAAATGGTGCTGTTGAAAAAACTAACAGGAGAATCATTATCACAAAATACTTTCAATGGTCTTAAAATGGAATCTACAACCTTAAATCCTGAAATAAGATTCCTTAATAATACGGTGTGACAAGTAGCATAATAACAAGCCATGAAATAGGACCTCTTGAAAGCATAAAGATGTACCCTGATGTAGATTTCTTTTCGTCTTTATAATTAGCAAAATCAGAATTAGAATAACCAACAACTTCAAGGTTATCTGTTTTTCTAAATGTAAGCATAATATCCTTAGTACCCTGTAAATAGCGTAAAACCTTTTTGGCTGCTTTCCAGTGATCCAAACTTGGATTTGATTGATAACGTCCAAGCATGCCAGTTATATACGTTATATCTGGACGTGTACAAACTTGAGCGTACATAAGACTCCCAACCACAGAAGCATAGGGAATAAGATTCATTTGATCACGTTCAAGTTGATTCTTAGGGCATTGATATGAGCCAAATTTGTCACCCTTAACAATAGGTGCGACAGTAGGGAAGAAATTGTAATACCCGAGAATTTCAACGTATTATTAAATAAATATATTAGTGCAAATAATATTTATGAGAATATAAGTGTTATATTTTTGTGAGTCGATTAATTCAATTGATTCGTATTAGATCAATGCGTATTAAGAAATGTGAAGTGACAATGAGAATTGTGAAATGCCTTGTGTGGCATATTGTGAAACGAGGAAATCCATTAAGCAAATTAAAACGAGAATCTAGAAGATTAATCGTGTTGATCATGTGAATTCATATGTGTAATCAGTACGCTTGTAGACTGGTAGTAACACTTTTGTGAATATCAATCCATGTCGTATAAAATGAGTTTAGAGATGAAAATTGGCACGAGCCGAAGCTAAACCAGTCTTGGCACTCTAGTATGTATGCAGCAATAACAAGCTATCCCAAAGAATATCAAAATCAAGCGCAATTGCGCATGATGGACAAATTGGAGGAAACTAATTTGTTTCACTTTAGAAATAAAATAGAACAATTATGTGATGTGTGCGACATTAATAAACCATGAAATAAAGTGTGCAATTAAGTAATATTAATTGTTAATTGTTATATTAATTAATGGTTAATGGTTGTGATAGAATATTGATCTATTGATAATATGTGATTGCAATATGTCTATAGATAGAATAAGAATTATATAAATTAATGGTTATGGAGATCCATAAATACATTAATCAAGGAAGGGGATAATTTATTTATTTGACATAAAACAAATAAGTAAGTTATTAATATAATAAGGATTATATTGATTGTCATAGGCATATGAGCAATAATTAAAAATATAACTATATTATATAGTGTGGTGTGACATTTCTGTGACTATATATTAAGCCTTATAAAACTATATTGTATGAGGCAATGTAATTAAACATATTGGAACTATATGTTATAAATACATTATGAAATATCTATGTGATAATATGTATGTGGGTATATATTAAAATAATATACCATGAGCATATTGTAAACTATTATTTTAATAAAGTGTACCAGTGTGATAAAATGTACATAGGTTATATGTATGTTACATTTCCATATTACATCTACTACCTTGAAACATTAATTATTAAAACTGTGACATAAGTTATCATGTGGTTATGTAAGTAGTAGAGTTGATTATGGAACTACCCGGATAATAATACATGACTGCATTATTTTATTGTGTATATTTAATGTACATGGATTATATGATGTGAGTATATGTTTAATCCCTAAGTTCCTAATATGGTAACAATTGTACATTAAAATTATATTTAAGAATTAAAGTAACCAACTGAGCTAGATTTAAGCACGTTGCTGCAATATAAAAATGTTCAGTTACTCAAAAAGCACATGAATAGTAACCTACCCTGTAATTACGTAACTTCCAAGCTGAAATCATTGGCTAGAAGGATGGCTGATGTTGGGTAGTTAAACAACTCTTAGATAACCAGTGTGTTTACCTTCTACACCATGAATTCAACCTCAGTGCTAAGTCATTGTCCAGTCCAAATTTTCATTATAAATAGCAGTCTAAATTTCAAGTTTACATTGTTGTTCTTGGCTACTAAAACACTGATAACTTGAGAGTAAATGAGTTGTGGTTCAAAGAAGAGCTTAGCAATCTCATAGGAGTAATTAAGTAGACTAAGCTTCAAAGACGTATAATTCTATTCCTTGTTTTCAGTTTCTGTTAAACAGAGTTCATAAGTATTGAAATTTTAATTTCTTGATTTCATGAAAATAGATGTTAATGAGGTTGGGTATGGGTTATATAGATGTTATATGATCATATAAGCATGTTGCATTTGATACATGAGTGTTTAGGAATGAATTCATGAGTAATTTATGTGTTTGAATGGGGTTTGAATAAATTCTCGAGGTTTCTTCAAGTTTACTCGCTCGAACTAGTATGCATGTCTGTACAGAATTCTACTGGCTTGGTCCTCGCTTTTCAGTTGGGTATTCTATTTTCAAATCTAATCAATGTTAGTCACTCATTATGTCATATACTAGCATGCACGCATGTGTAAGGGGTATATATAGCTATATGAACCTAATGTGAGCATGTTAGACTAGTTTAACATGATTAAAGAAAGTGTGTAGCTTAAAATAGATTTATGACTTTAGAAACGAACTTAATATGTATGTATGCCATGTATGTATACTGATTTTGCAAGCATGTTAATATAACTTAGAAATACATGAATAAACCATTTGCTTGTGTTTATGTGATTAGTAAGGAAACATGAGCATGTTGAACCTACTAGTAAGCTTTGAATGTGAATATTGTTAAGCTACCTTGAGGACTAGAATCTGACATTTGTGATCATGCTTGATGACACTCTTAGACTCACTCATGTAGTATAACCATAGATATACCATGCTTGTGTGTCATATTTCAAATAAAGCATGAACAAATCATATTTTCAACTAAAGCGGTGTTAGTTTCACACATGTGTTATGAATACTCACAAGCATGTCTAATATGAGTGTTATAACTATCTTGTATGTTTAGAGAGTAAGCATGATAGACTTTGTGGTTTTACAACCTTGAATGGCCTTAACTTGTTGAAATGTTCAATTTAGAAATATATTATAAAAGGGAACCTAGATTGACTTGAGAAGCATGAAAAGACCCTTAACATGACAAATAGATCATGTATGATTGTTTTGAGCAAGCCAGACAGAAACCACAAGGCAAAGAATGAGTCTTGGCATAGCAGGAGGATTTGCAGCAATGCCACCGCCCTAAGTCTTAAGCTAACCATGGCTAGATTCTTGCCATCTGAAATCTGAGATTCTGCAATCTGATCTTTGGTAGTTAGCTTGTATGGTACCTATATTACTAGAAGTGATTTAAAAATCTACTAATACATGTTTACAAGTGATGCTTAGATGATATATTGGTGTTTGCCTCATAATAGAAAGGTCCATGGGTAAAAAGGATTTAACTTTGAGTATTCTTAATTTACTCATATGTGTTTGATCATTCTTAATTTAAAATCTGATTTTGTACCATATGTGCATATATGAATCATATCAATCTTGAGTAAAGATTGTGTTAGCTAACGAACATCTTGAATATATAATACGCTATAAATAGGATTTGAAAGTGTTGATTTCGTAACATGGATAAACTACGCTTAAGGCAAGTTCCTTGAACCCTACTTTTATTGTGCAAGTATCCTAAACCCTTGCATTACTTTATTCGACGCATATTGTAAGAAATTACTCGAACCTTACTCTTTATTTGAGTCTTATTGAACTTGTGCAATTATTTGTCGTACATGTAGAACTATGAATGAAACTTATTTTGAAATAAAATTCAAATTTTGATAACTGTTCATGGATATGTTGAAAGAGCTGTCTAAGCCAATCGATTCGGCTAGACTATTGATAATTGATCAAAAGCTATCCAAACCAAATTAACTTGGTGCGGACTCTTATAACTGAGAAGAACAACCCTCTTAGTAGGGGAATATATATTGTCAGGGAACCGACATGCGCACATGAGAGAGACTAAATGTTATGCATGACATAGGGTACTTTAGGCTGATCACCTGTTGTACTCGTTTTGAAGAATTATCAGTGATATTACTGTTAATTATAGGAGAAGTTCATAATCCTTAGTGATTGCTCAGTATTCATTACTTTGAAATCTTGAATTGATAAACCTTTGCGTATTATTGATATTCTATCCATAGTGACTATCATTATTGATCATTGATACTTCCTAATTGAGCTATTATTATTAATCTATTCTTGATAAATTGGGAACTATATTGAATACCCTTTTTCTATATTACTTGTTGGGCAATTTGTGCTCATCCTTGCTTTTAAAAACCTTTCAGTTAAGGCGGAACATGGAAGTGTATCCGAGCAGGACAAGAGCAAGGGCAAGGCTACCGACTAGCTTGTCCCTTTTATGTTTAAGATTATTATGCTGTATTAAGACTATTTTCAGGTTATGTTTGTGACACCCCCAAAATAGGTATACAACACCCATTCTGAGTCGCCAAATACATGGTACATAAAGCAAACTACAACATCAATAATACAAATGTCGTGTAAAATACGACAATACATACTGTGAGTTTAAATACAAATATTGTCTTCTAGACAATATCCACACTCAAATAAGTCCTCATTACAATTATTCAAACACTATTTTATAGAAATAGTGAGGACTCGCTAAAACATCTTTCTAGAACCATTACTCCATACCCAAAACCGATCCTGCTATATTTCTCACCTCCGAGAAGAAAAATGGAACAAAAAGGAAAAGGGTGAGCTCAACTAGCCCAGTAAAGAATATTATGACTAAGATAATATATAACAAATTATCGTTAGTCCTCAACAGAGAAAAATCTGATAAAATATAATAGAGAACAAGTTTTATATCAACAACTGCAGCGGAAATAACAATCCATTAGAACTGTCAAGTAGAGAATGAGTTCTACTATCTTCTAAGATTTAAAAGTCCATCATTAATATTTTATCCCTGTAACAACAATCAATATACATCATTAATCAAATATTTATCTTTGCACTACAGGCTAAAGATATTCATTTGTATCACCAGTTGGTCATGTTCATTTCAACACCTGTTCATCTTTGCACTACGACCAAAGATATTCATCAGTTAATCATACATCTTTGCACTACAGGCCAAAATATTCAGTAATATCATCATTTAGGACTGAGGATGATGAAAAATATTTTAAAGAAAACGAATCCCGTGAGACAGAAGGACAAATATTAGGAATTCGTATTACAGTTTTATCCAAGATCAATAATACTCCATAATAACCAATTTTGAAGCAGAATTCAAAAATAAAGACCAAAACATGGATACAATCAAAGATAGTAACTATAATAGACATTTTGGACAAAAAGAAGAAATTTTATTTTTCGGTGAATAGTGTCGTATTCGTGAATGGTATACGTGAATAGTAACCCCGACACAAAAAGTTCCAAATTTGATTAAAAAGTTCACCAATATTTCGGCATAATGATATTGAAGAAAATAATATCATTTAAGAAGAAAATAACATCCCTTACCTCAAAATAATCGTATTTATCAAATTTGGGATATAATCTTCGATGTAACTTGCACCATATAGCAACACTAAAAAATACTCACAAGAATACGCTCGATAATATAGAGGGAAAAAGAGAGAAAACTTGTTTCTGGTATGATTTTTAATTCTAACTTAGCCCTCTATTTATAGGAAAATGTTAGAACGCCATAGGAGACTAAAATAATAAAATATATTATTTAATTATCAAATTCTCCACGCATGCTTTGAACAAGTCTAGCATGCCTTCTTTGAAAATCAAACTAGCAGCCCACATGCTTGAAAAACCAAAAGTGGGTCCCACCCATAATTTAATAAAAATCATTTTATTTTTTGAAACTTCAACAATTCATAGAAAATAGACCGTTTATCAGAAAAATACGAATTTTATGTCCATTCTGCCTGAAATTGAATTCTCTAGAACTTTGTAGCGTTGAGTTTTTTCAAATTCCAAACCAAAAATATCCAAAATCCACAAACGGATGATTTTTAATACTTCCCTTCCGACAAAATACTGATAAAATACCTCAACATTAATTTCTTTAATTATATCCACATAAAATAAATATATCCATCAATTATATCCACATCAAATAAATATTTCCTTATCATATAAATCAATAACTAATTATTCTCAAATAATATTACAGAATCACAATTATGACAACCGGGCCGTTCCCAGGAAAGAGGGGGATTTCCAATAAGAATTTCTCCTTACTGGCGGGCAATTAGATGACCTAACCTCTCCTTTACAGAACTCTTTAGACATTGCCAATAATGTTATCTAATAATATTATTCAAATAATATGAATTATTGATCTGATAATGGAAAATACTGTGCAGTGACAATTATTGAAACAATCATTTCGTATAACTTACAAATAATGAAGATAGAGTTAAAGACTCTAGGGACCCACATGAAGATAACGAATATACGAGTAGAATCGACTTTAATCGATAAAGTTAAAGCCGCTCAAGCTACACACCCGAATTTGATGAATGTGAAGAAGAAGGTTCAAGAAGGCATTATCTCAATTCTCCATTTTATTGGCCCATTTAAAATCCTTGATCGAGTAGGAACTATGGCCTATAGACTCATTTTACCGCCAAGTATGTCGCGTGTTCATAACGTTTTTAATGTATGAAGATGTACCTGTTAAAATCTTGGATAAGAAGGATCGTATTTAACACTCAGAGGTTATACCTCAAGAGTTAGAATCTGACGAAGTGTCCTTATCTGTTCGGCATACCAGGTACGTACGTAAATTTCGAGGGCAAAATTCCTTAAGGAGGGGAGATTGTGAGACCCCAGATTTTATGAATAAATATTTAAATTTTCTCAAAATATTTTTTTAAAATTATGGTGTGAATTTGAGATAATGTTATAGTTGTGGGTAGTGTTTGAAAATTTTGCAAAGTATTCAAGTTGTTATATAATATTCATTTGGCCGGGGAATATTCTTTTTGTTGGGGAATATTTGTACGACGACATAATCATTGGTGGACCCCACAACGGAAGTACTGTCGTAGTTATAAAATGACAAAGATATTTTATGAAAATAACGTCGAAGGTTTTACCGTTAATCTTGTTGAACTACCCGTTAGTAAAAAATGAATGTCTGGCGTGGTTGCATAGTAGCACACTTGGTATTGATTATTGATGCTTACGTGATAAGTCACTCAGTTATACTGCATTATTGCTACAATAATTGCTGCATCATATCTCTCATATTATTGATTCAATTATTGTTACAATATCATGTGCATAATATGTTATTTTATTAAATCAATAATTGAGACGATAAAATTATTCATATTATTAAATTGCAATATTTACAATGTCTAGAAGTTCTGTCAAAGAGAGGTTTGGTCACCTAATTGCGCGCCAATAGGGAGAAATCCTTATTGAAAAGCCCCTTCTTTCCTGGGAACAACCTGGTTGTTAAATATTGTGAGTTATGATATTAATGATGGATAAGTTCGTGTTGATTAAAGATGAATTTGATAGTTCCATTGTGTTGAAATTATTTGTGTTAAACATTTATTTCGATAGTAATTGATGTCTGGAGGTTATATTGTTCAATCGGGTATTCGGGTCACTCTTTGTGTCGAAGTTACTATTCATGAGTTACTATTCATAAGTTACTATTCATGAGTTACTATTTACGAGTTACTATTCATGAGTTACTATTCACGAGTTACTATTCATGAGTTACTATTCACGAGTTACTATTCATGTGCTAATTTTTCAGTCCGTTGGATGAAATTATAATAGTAAAATCAATATGGATCGTTGATTTAAGATTTTAATAGTAACTTGTCCCTTCAGTTTTCCAAATGTTATTTGTCCCTTCAGTTTTCCAAAGGTTATTTGTCCCTTCGGTGTCTCAAGAGTCATTTGCCCCTTCACAAATAGTAGTTGTCTCTTCAATATTACCAAGAGTTATTTGCCTCTTCGGTGTTCCAAGGGTTAATTTCCCCTTCGCAAATAGTAGTTGTCTCTTCAATATTACCAAGAGTCATTTTGACCCTTCGTTAAGACCAAGAGCCACTCTCAGTTTTTCTATAAATAGAAGCTCATTCCTTCATTATTTCTTACGAATTCAATTGAAACTCTAGAGAGAGAAATTATAGAGAGAAAAGAAGAAGAGTATTCTGCTACTTCACTACTTCTATATCCAGCTTTCTTTTACTAGTAAGGGATATTATTTGTTGTACCGTAAAGGGTGTTATTTTTCTTATTCATGAAGAGAACTTCATTATTCCATTCTTTATTATTCTATTGAATAACTTTGTAAAAGTGGCATACCCTATACATAACTTTTGATACGCCGGCATACCCTATACTTGGTGAAATCCTTATGTTATTCCATTCTTATTTATTACATTGGAATAACTTTTGTATCTGCCATACACCTATACTTGGTGAAATCCTTATGTTATTCCATTTTTTTATTATTCATTGGAATAACTTTTGTATCTTGCGGTTTACCCTATACTTGGTGGAATGACCACATATACGGTTTACCCAATACTTGGTGATCTTCTTCATTTATTCCATTCTTTATTATTATGTTGAATAACTTTGTTTATGCTGAAGTAATGCATACTTGGTGAAATTCTTTTATTATTCCGTTCTTTATTATTCTCGTTTAATATCCTGAATTAATAATTTCACGACCGGTTCCATTATTTATTATTCTCGCATTTAATATTCATCGAGAATATCCTTGCTTGCAGTGTAATTTCACGACTGGTTCCATTATTTATTATTCCGCATTTAATATTCTCGTTTTAATATCCTGCTTGCATGTGATTTCACACGACCGGTTCCATTGTTTATTATTTCGTATTTATTATTACATTGGAATAACTTTGTCCTGTCTGAGTACCGCATGCATGGTGATTTCTGTTGTTATTCCATTCTTTATTATACTCAGTTGGTTAAAGTTTTGACTTTTATACTCCATGAAATTAGTGGAATATCCTTGATATTTGCGCTTCATCCAATATCATTTCATTGAAATATTCTTTTGAGCATTCTTGAATTTTACTCTACAAAGAAGTATCATGTTGACAATTTGGACGTTATTAGTTCCTGAACAAATTAATTCTTGAACTTGTTTTATTGAATTCTTATATCATTGTCATCATCCTCATGTTTATATTATGTTGAAAGTCATCTGTATTTGTGGTGCATAGATGGACTTGGTATGATTATGACCGAGGATTATTCGGTATAATCATGGTAGTAATGTTATAAATGATGTGATAAAAGTCCTCATTGGCCCGTAGTGCATTGATGGACAGTTGTTGGCATGATCATGACCATTGATGAATACACGAATATCATTGGCCCGTAGTGCATGGATAATTTGTGGTCGTGATACTAATGAATATCCTTGGCCGTAGTGCAGGGATGATGTGGATTATTTATTAAACTGAGTCCTAGCGATAAAAGTGATGAAAAATTTTTTAAATCATAAAAGATAGTAGATTTTATTCTCTACTTGACTCTTTTAATGGATTGTTTATTCCGCTGCAGTTAAACTTGATGTCTATTGTATTTTATCAGTTTAACATTGTTGAAGGCTAATGATAATTTATCCTGCATTATCTTAGTCATAATATTTCTTACTGGGCTAGTTGAGCTCACCCTTTCTTCACTGTTCTCTTCAGAAAATGAGAATATAGCTGGGACGAGTCGGGGAACAGATTGACAGTCCAGATGATAGCATTAGTATTCCTCACTATTCTGTTAAATAGTGTGATAATAAATGTAATGAGGACTTATTCTGAGAGTGGATATTGTCTAGTAGACAGTATTTGTATTAAAACTCACAGCTCTCTTGTTATATATTAAAGATTGTATTTGTATTCTGTACCATGTATTTGGCGACTCAAGATGGGTGATGTATACCTATTTTGGGGGCGTCACAAATTGCTCATTTATCCAGTTAAATACTCAATTGGTCAATATAACCTCCAGACATCAATTATTATCGAAATAAATGTCGATTTTCACTAACACAAATAATTCCAACACAATGAAACTATTTTTATCAACAATATAAATTTTAAAATTTTGAAGTTTGACTTTTCCCAAAAAAGTCAACTGTTGACTTTTTGACCAAAAAGTTAATCCCGAAAATTTTTGTGTTTATTGACTATTTTTACTAATTTCATCGTTCCGGACTCAAATATCACGACCGCGTCTCCAAATTCAACTCCGAACACAACTTCAATTTTAATAACATTCATCATTAATATTATAACTCACAATATTTATCAACCAGGTCGTTCCCAAGAAAGAGGGGGATTTCCAATAAGGATTTCTCCCTATTGGCGCGCAATTAGGTGACCAAACCTCTCCTTGGCATAACTTTTAGACATTATAAATATTGCAATTTAATATTATGAATAACTTTGTCGTCTCAATTATTGATTTAATAAAATAACATATTATGCAGATGATACTGTGACAATAATCGAATCAATAATATGAGAGATATGATGCAGCAATTACTGTAGCAATAATTGAGTATAACAGAGTTACTTCTCACGTAAGCATCAATAATCAATACCGTGTGCTACTATACAATCACGCGTATTATTGTACTTTTACTACCGAGTAGTTCAACAGTATTAACGGTAAAACTTCCGTCGTTATTTTCATAAATATATTTTTGTCGTTTTCTCAATCTGACAATAATTCTGTTGTGGGGTCTACCAATGATTGCGCCGTTGTACGAATATTTCCTACTAAAACGAATATTCTCTGACCAATCGAATATAATATAACAACTTGCATACTTTGCAGAATTTATAAATATTACCCACAACTATAACATTATAACAAATTCATTCCATAATATTCAAAAATGATAATTATAGAAAAATCATCTTTATTCATAAAAGTTGGGGTCTTCCAATTCTATACAATGAACTTATGTTTTTTTAACATTCTGACGAAGTTGTTGTTGTCTTGTCTTATGTTGGTGATTGTAGGATGACTGACATGGGAGGACCTAGCCGAGTAGTAGAATAGGAGCCGCGTGATATCCACGTAGTCTATGAGGCACCATTGATAGCAGAGCCTATTTCAGTAGTGGCCCCTATTGATGATGATGATGAGGAAGAAGAGATGTAGCCATTACCCGAGGAGTCGGACCTTGAGGAGGAGCCTATGGAGGAGGAGCATGAGCCTATGGAGGACTTTGACGAGGCTACTTTTGAGGATCAGATGTTGGGAGAGTATGAGGAGCATATTTTGGAGTTGGGATGTAGAGTAGAGGAGCTAGAGGTTGAGTCTAGGGAGAGGGAGTCTGCGTTCTAAAAGTTGAGGGACGAGGACCATCAGAGGAAATTGGCAATGCAGGAGATGGAGGTTGAAATTACTCACCGTAAGGAAGCAGGGATCCAGTTGGGAGCTTTGTTTCACCGAGCGGTGGCGAGAAATGTTGAGATGGCAGGAAAGCTAGAGGAATTAGAGCAGAAGGTTTTGAGTGAGAAGACGGAGAAGGAGGCTCTCCAAACTCAATTAGAGATGGAGGTGATGGATAGGGTTCACTTCGAGGAGAAGTTGGAGGAGGCCAATGATAGTGCAGATGATCTAGAGGATGAGGTGCGGTGCAAGAGGAGGAAGATGAACAAGATGGGCTATGCTTTACGCACGGCCATGGAAAGATTGATTGATGGGGTAAATCATTACCCAGCTGAGCAAGGACAGACCCGGTATACCATAAGTCGAGATATGGTAGTGCATATCACATAGAAGGAATATCAGAGTGTTGTGGAGCGTGGGATGTTAGATTAAGTATAGAGGATGCAGACTAGTTGTAACACCCCCTTTCCAAAATAGAAAGAGAGGTTACTCAAAACACAACAAAACTGAAATGAAAGCTTTATGACATAAAAGGATGGTCTCATAATAATTAAATATCACAAGACAAACTATAGTAAATATCCCACTAACTCAAACCATAGCCGAAGGTAATTATTATAATTTCAAATAAACTGACATATCAATCCTAAACATAATAACTCTAATCCATTGGAATGAATGGAGCTCTCATCACACGTGCCCATGATTCCCCTGATTACCTGCCGGAAGAAAAACACAGCATGAGCCAAATGCCCAGTACGGATATAGAATACAATTAATGAACTGAAATAACTAACTCAATTAAATGAAATGAGATGAAATGAACTGAAACGAAACGAACAAAACTAACACAATAAAATGGTAGGCTGAATCAAATGGTCAAGGTGTTATTTCATCTGAGAGCTCAAAATAAATAGTAATATACCTTGCCACACAGGCAAGTCAAATAATGCCACACAGGCAATCACACATCGGACTGCGCAATCCAGATGCGTGTAAAATCGGAAGGCGTGTTTGGCACAAACATCACCAATCCGCATAACAGAACATAACAGAAACTAGGGTCGACCCATACGCCTCCCACAACAAAACACCAAATGGCCAACTCCCATTGGAGCACAAAACGGAGATGCCGTGGACTGATCACACCGCCACGGAAGGTGTCATGCCTCGGTGCCAAGAGGACATGCCTGTGGTACCCCCACAGGTGGTTATAGCTCAGGTATACCCTACGGTATTCTAACAAGGATACCATGTCACAACACATGCGACACAACAAAGGGATTCGAACATGTACATGTTAAACTGAAACGAGATATCAACACAAAGTCTCCAAAAATATTAACATGCACATTACTACAATATAAATTTAGATATGTTGTACTAGTCTCACAAGAGTACAAATATGAGTTCCAACTATGAACGCATGAACGAAAACTATCACAATGAATTTGACAAGATATAATCATGAGAGGCAATACTAATTTTCAAAACGCATAACGAAACGAACTAATTAAAAACAAAAGAATCTTGCTGAAAGAGTACGGAATCCGTACCTGGGTTAAGCAATGTAATACCCAAAGTATATTAAAAACAAACTCGTTTAAACTCTCTCCGTTCAACCTAAATAATTTAATAAAATTTTATTACAATTCAATCATTAATAATATAATACAATTAAATTTATTATTAAAACTTTTATAACTATATTAAAAAAAATAAATTAATTTAAATTAATATATATAAGTTTAATTTAATTTATTAGTTTCATGGGCAAAATTTATTAACATATAATATATATAATTTGAATTAACTAAATATAACTTAAATTAACTAAATATAATATATATATAACTATAAAATTTTGCTGCACAAGACTAACGCAAGTTTCTTTATACATATATATATATATATATATATATATATATATATATATATATATATATATATATATATATATATATATATATATATATAAAGTAACCTAATATTCAAGGTGCATGAACCAAACATGTAAGGCTCAATCTCTATATATCTAATAATATAAGATTTAAGAACAATCCTTTTTTTTTCCACACAAGCTTTTACAATTAATATGAATTCATACCTTGTTAATCGAGTCACTTTCTTCTTCCTTCACGTATTGTGGTCATACTTTCTTTTTTTTCTCGAAAGTATTTACGTATCAAATAATGTCAAGTAAATTAGGTTTGACTATTGGTTTATTATTAATAAATCTTATTAATTCTCCTAATTATAATTGGATGTATTATTATTCACATTTAATTAAATTAAACCCAATTAATATTAAAGGCCCAAATTGTACTAAATTAATTTACCCATCTCTTATTAATATTTATTAGTCCACACAAATTAAATGACCACTTGACCCAATTAAATTACAAAGTCCAATTAATATATTTTAAAATAAGGTAATTTTTTTATTATTATTATTATTAAATATTATTATTATTATTCGGGTATTACATCATCTACCCCTTAAAAAGGATTCCGTCCCCGGAATCAAAAGAATGGAACGCACCTAATTTTCAAAGAGATGCGGATACTCCGCTCGAATAGACTCCTCCATCTCCCATGTAGCCTCCCGCTCTGTATGATTCCTCCACAGAACCTTAACAAACGGAATAGTCTTCCTCCTCATAATCCTTTTTTGACGATCCAAAATCGCCTCAGCTTGCTCCTCACAAGTAAGATCCTCCCGAATCTTATCGAACGAATATTGCACCACGTGTAACAGATGATAATGATAACTCCTCAACACCGACACATGGAACACATTATGCACGTGAGCTAGCTGTGGAGGCAAAGCCAACCGATATGCAACTTCACCAACCCTCTCCAAAATCTCGAATGGGCCAATATAACGCGGACTAAGTTTTCCTTTCAACCCAAATCGCCGAATACCCTTCCAAGGAGAAACTTTTAGAAACACATGCTCACCAGGTTCAAACTCTAAAGTCCTTCTATGCTTATCAGCATAACACTTCTGCCGTGATCGAGCCGACTTCAATTTCTCCTTAGCCACCGCTACCTTCTCCGTAGTGATTTGAACCAACTCAGGCCCTTCTATGGCCCTTTCGCCAACCTCATCCCAACAAGTTGGTGCCCGACACTTCCTACCATACAATGCCTCAAACGGAGCCATTCCAATACTTGCATGCCAGCTATTGTTGTAAGCAAACTCAACTAGGCTCAAGTAATCATCCCAATTACCCGACCACTCAAGTGCACAAAACCTCAATATGTCCTCCAACGTCTGAATAGTCCGCTCGGATTGCCCATCAGTTTGCGGATGAAAAGAAGTACTGAAGTTGAGCCGAGTACCCCAAGCTCGTTGAAACCCTTTCCAGAACCGTGAAGTGAACCGTGGGTCCCGATCTGAAACAATAGACACCGGAGTACCATGAAGTCTAACAATCTCCTGCTAAAAGATATGTGCCAACCTATCCACCGAGTAACCCTCATGGATAGCCAAAAAGTGTGCCGATTTGGTCAACCGGTCCACCACTACCCATATGGCATCGTTCTTCCTGAAAGTCTTCGGCAACCCAGTCACAAAATCCATCGTGATATCCTCCCACTTCCACACTAGAATGTCTAACTGTTGCAACAACCCACTAGCTCGTTGATGTTCTATCTTCACTTGTTGACAAGTGAGGCACCTCCCAACATATTCAGCCACGTCTCGTTTCATCCCATTCCACCAAAAATTCTTCTTCAAATCTCTATACATCTTTGTAGAACCTGGATGAATAGAAAATGGCGAACTATGACCCTCACCAACACCGCCTCTCAATTCTTGGATCCGACGGCAGACACACTGAATCGCCACCCAACCAAATCACACCATGGTCATCAACACGAAACTCCTACCGCTTGCCTCTTCTAGATTCTGCGTCAAACCCCATAACTCCCCATCTTCCTTTTGAGCTTCTTTGACCATGCTGAGATAAGAGAGGGCTCCACTCTCATACCCGCCAAATGCCCATCCAACCTCGTATATACAACTCCAACTCGATCCGCTCCATATCTGAAATAAGTTTGAGGTTGCGTAATAATAAGCAACACAACACTTCTCGAACTCTTCCTACTAAGAGCATCTGCAACCACATTTGCCTTCCCGGGTGATCTCGAATCCTCGCATCATAATCTTTTAGTAGCTCCAACCAACGCCTTTGCCTCATATTGAGCTCCTTCTGAGTGAAAATGTATTTAAGACTTTTGTGATCGGTGAAGATATCACAAGTCTCTCCATACAAATAATGCCTCCAAATCTTTAAGGCAAAGATCACCGCTGCCAACTCCAAATCATGTGTGGGGTAATTCACCTCGTAAGGTTTAAGCTGCCTAGAAGCATAAGCAATCACCTTACCGTGTTGCATCAAAACACACCCCAAGCCCTTCTTAGAAGCATCACTATAAATCTGATAGCCTCCTGTCCCCGACGGCAATGCAAGTATAGGAGCTGACACAAGTCGTTTCTTCAACTCCTCGAAACTCTTCTCACGCTCCTCATTCCACACAAACTTCGTGCCCTTTCTCATCAACTGGGTCAATGGTAAGGCAAGTAAAGAAAATCCTTCAACAAACCGCCTATAATACCCTGCCAAACCCAAGAAACTCCTAATCTCTGTCACTGTAGTAGGTCTTGGCCATTTGGTGATAGCCTCAACCTTCGCAGGATCCACCTTAATGCCTTCAACAGAAACAACATGTCCCAAAAATGCAACCTGCTCCAACCAAAACTCGCATTTAGAGAATTTAGCATACAACTTCTCTTTCTCGCAAAATTCCTAACAACGTGCTTGAAGATGCTCCTCATGTTCTTCCTTAGACTTAGAGTAAACCAAAATGTCATCAATAAAGACAATGACAAATTGGTCTAGGTACCTCCCCGAACACCCGATTCATCAAATCCATAAACACCACGGGAGCGTTAGTCACAATCAATGGCATCACCAAAAACTCGTAATGCCCATATCGCAAAAAGCCGTCTTAGGGATATCCTCATCCTCACCTCAACTGATGATATCCCGACCTCAAGTCTATCTTCAAAAAATACTTACTTCCCCGAAGTTGGTCAAACAAGTCATCAATCCTCGGCAATGGATACCGATTCCTGATGGTGATCTTGTTCAACTCCCCGTAATCTATACACACCCTCATGTAGACCCATCCTTCTTCTTCACAAACAAGATTGGAGCACCCACGGTGAAACACTCGGTAGAATCACACCACGATCTAACAGTTCCTCACAGAATCGCCCTTCAACTCCTGCAACTCAATCGGTGCCATCCGATCTGGCGCCTTAGAGATAGAGCTCGCACCAGAACAAGCTCAATAGCAAATTCCACTTCCCATTGTGTGGTGGCAACCACGACAACTCCTCGAAACACATCGAAAAAGTCACAAACAATTGGAACATCCTCAATCTGAGACTCACCCTTAGAGGTATCTTCCACAAACGCCAAATACCCATCACAACCCTTTGCCACCAACTTTCCAAATTTCTTCAAAGCCAAATTAACTTCACCATTCTACTCGGTGAGAACCACGATATCTGAATTACGGAGACTTCACATCTCCAAATATAACCTTCTTCGCTGACAATCTATAGTGGCTCGGTGCTTATCTAACCATCCATCCCAAGAATGATATCGAATCGATGCATACACATCTAAAGGAGATTAACGCTACTGAATCTTATCCCCAAACTGATCGGACATCTTCGATACAAATCGAAAATAACTATAGAAGTCCCCATCGGGGTAGCAATAGACATAATGTAATCTAAAATCGAGATGACACACCCAGTCTTAAACAAAAGATCGAGCAACAATGGAATGAGTAGAACTCGTATCAAACAAAATAGGCGCCTCACGATTGCCAACTAAAAGAGTACCGAAAACGATTACACGGTGTACTGCTACCGGTTATCGTCAAAAAGCAAACACTTTCCACCTCCACCGACGCCGACCTCCATTGCCACCATTATCGCCACCTCCACCATTTCCACGTGGCCCAATACAATCCCTAGCAATGTGAACCATCTGTCCACACAAGAAGCATGCACCAGTGAGTCTGTGGCACTGCCTTCCCGGATGATTAGCCCCACAAGTAGTACAAGGAGCTATCGGAATAAGATTCGGGTTAGCCCCCGGTGGTCTGAGTAACGACCACGATTTTGCCCTCGCGAGACGGTTACATCCTGGCGGCGATTTTGTCCATACCAAGGTAATCGTAACAATTACGCCTTCTTTGAGGCATCTGCCGATAACCCCGCTTACGATTTTGACCACGCATACGCCCTCTTTGAACACCACGATTTACGCCATCATCGACCACCTTGATTTCTCCCATGCTGACCCGAAGCTTGACCCTGCTGGTCATCTCTGTCCCTCTTCCGACTCCCTTCCGGTTTGGAAGTCCGAAAGTCCTGCCGCTCCATCTCAATGTTCTTGGCCGCATTAGCCACCGCCGATACATCCGTAAACTTGGTGTTAATGAGATGTTGGCGATACCTATAATGGATCCGCCACTTGAACTTTTCCGCCTGTTCTGCTGCAGTCCCTGCAGACGTTCCGCAAATCCTGGCCAACTGGTGAACCTCGTCATGAAATCGGTAATGGACTCATCATCCTTCTGTCGAATGGATAGATACTTCTCTGGCATAGGCCTCTTTATCGCCAAGAATTTGGAAATCTGGCGATAAAAGACCTCATAAAACTCTCCCTTGATGAAGTGTCTCCACGTACCCATCACCCTTGGTTGTCTTGATGCTTTCCACCACCTCTGTGCATCCCCTCTAGCTTGTAAGCGTGACAAGCAACACTCTTTGATTATCTCGAGCATCCCAACACATCAAAATCTTCTCGGTGAGCAATCCAATTTTCTGCATCAATTGGAGTTGGAGCAGAATCGAAAGCGTGGCTTCGCTTGAAAAACCTCTCCAACCACACATACATTGGAACCACCCTCTTGATCAAGGCCATCCACATTTCCTTCCTCTTCGTTTGTTTGTGGACCATTATTTCCAGTGCCCTCGCTTTCAAGAATTTCTACGGCGGTAATTTCTTTGCATTACTGTACCACTGTGCCACCAATCATGCGGTAAAGCCCGATTAACACTTTGATTCACCAAGTTAGCCAGTTGAGCATTTATCTGATCATTAGGTTGCTCATTGGGCTGAACATTACCCATCCCCCTATTGTTACCTCTCCTCCTAGCAACTCTAGCGGATTGACGAGCCATCTACGAAAGAGATCAATGAATATAAACAGGACAGATTAAAACAGATTCGAATATAGCTGAACAAAAAAATCAAACTGAACAAAAACCTAACCCAGAAGTCTACCCATAACTCACAGATCAACCTAAATAGGTTTTCTACAAGAAAGAACCTGGCTCTGATACCAACTCTGTAACACCCCCTTTCCAAAATAGAAAGAGAGGTTACTCAAAACACAACAAAACTGAAATGAAAGCTTTATGACATAAAAGGATGGTCTCATAATAATTAAATATCACAAGACAAACTATAGTAAATATCCCACTAACTCAAACCATAGCAAGAAGGTAATTATTATAATTTCAAATAAAACGACATATCAATCCTAAACATAATAACTCTAATCCATTGGAATGAATGGAGCTCTCATCACACGTGCCCATGATTCCCCGATTACTCTTAGGAAGAAAAACACGGCATGAGCTAAATGCCCGATCTTATATAGAATACAATTAATGAACTCAAATAACTAACTCAATTAAATGAAATGAGATGAAATGAATCAAACGCAAAACGAACAAAACTAACACAATAAAATGGTAGGCTGAATCAAATGGCTGGGTGTTATTTCATACCGAGCTCAAAATAAATAGTAATATACCTTGCCACACAGGCAAGTCAAATAATGCCACACAGGCAATCACACATCGGACTGCGCAATCCAGATGCGTGTAAAATCGGAAGGCGTGTTTGGCACAAACATCACCAATCCGCAGAACAGAACAGAACAGAAACTAGGGTCGACCCATACGCCTCCCACAACAAAACACCAAATGGCCAACTCCCATTGGAGCACAAAACGGAGACGCCGTGGACTGATCACACCGCCACGGAAGGTGTCATGCCTCGGTGCCAAGAGGACATGCCTGTGGTACCCCCACAGGTGGTTATAGCTCAGGTATACCCTACGGTATTCTAACAAGGATACCATGTCACAACACATGCGACACAACAAAGGGGTTCTAACATGTACATGTTAAACTGAAACGAGATATCAACACAAAGTCTCCAAAAATATTAACATGCACATTACTACAATATAAATTTAGATATGTTGTACTAGTCTACAGAGTACAAATATGAGTTCCAACTATGAACGCCAAACGAAACTATCACAATGAATTTGACAAGATATAATCATGAGAGGCAATACTAATTTTCAAAACGCATAAATCTAAAGCGAACTAATTAAAAACAAAAGAATCTTCTTTGAAAAGAGTACGGAATCCGTGCACAGGTTAAGCAATGTAATACCCAAAGTATATTAAAAACAAACTCGTTTAAACTCTCTCTCCGCTCAACCTAAATAATTTAATAAAATTTTATTACAATTCAATCATTAATAATATAATACAATTAAATTTATTATTAAAACTTTTATAACTATAATAAAAAAATAAATTAATTTAAATTAATATATATAAGTTTAATTTAATTTATTAGTTTCATGGGCAAAATTTATTAACATATAATATATATAATTTGAATTAACTAAATATAACTTAAATTAACTAAATATAATATATATATAACTATAAAATTTTGCTGCTCAAAGACTATCTTTAGCTTTACTGATATATATATATATATATATATATATATATATATATATATATATATATATATATATATATATATATATATATAAAGTAACCTAATATTCAAGGTCCACTTGACCAAACATGTAAGGCTCAATCTATATATCTAATAATATAAGATCTAGAACAATCCTTTTTTTCTTCCACACAAGCTTTTACAATTAATATGAATTCATACCTTGTTAATCGAGTCACTTTCTTCTTCCTTCTCAGTATTGTGGTCATGCCCTTTTTTTCTCTCGGTACTTACGTATCAAATAATGTCAAGTAAATTAGGTTTGACTATTGATTTATTATTAATAAATCTTATTAATTCTCCTAATTATAATTGGATGTATTATTATTCACATTTAATTAAATTAAACCCAATTAATATTAAAGGCCCAAATTGTACTAAATTAATTTACCCATCTCTTATTAATATTTATTAGTCCACACAAATTAAATGACCACTTGACCAAATTAAATTACAAAGTCCAATTAATATATTTTAAAATAAGGTAATTTTTTTATTATTATTATTATTAAATATTATTATTATTATTCGGGTATTACACTAGTAGTTGTAAAATTTTTTTGTTATGTTTAATATGTTGTTGTAATCTCAGTGTTTTGTGTAAGATGTGAGATAGTGGTAAACCCCCAAACTTCTGAAAAGTGTTAGAGGGGTAGTAAGTTAGTATGTCCCCGTCTTTTGTGATATCAAGGGATATGTGTTATCATTTATAGTATTATGCTAGAAAAGAACATGTGATGTAACCATTTGGCATATGAATATAAATGATCTTATTTCAGAAACGGGTTATAAACTTGTAGTTCTTTTCATTTTGGAAATGTCTAAGTGTGATAATTAGATAATAAAATGAAAATTTTGTGATGCAGATCATGGCACCAAGACGTAGATTGGATGCACCCGAAGAGTCTGTTAATAATGAGAGAGAGCAAGTAGATCCTATTCAGAGGTTGGTAGATTTTTTAGGAGAAGCTCTTAGAGGAAGAAACGAACCCGTACCACCCATTCCCCAAGCTGTCCCAGTGACATCCTTCAAAGACTTTAAGAGTGTAGGACCCCCAGAGTTCGCGGGAACTACTGACCCGATAGTTGTGCAAACTTGGATCAAGGAGATCGAGAAGGCCGTCACTATAGCTCGAGTGGGTGAAGACCAGAAGACAATATTTGCCACATATATGATGAGAGGCGAAGCGAACTATTGGTGGGAAGCTAATCAGCAGAGAGCGGGAGACGGAACGATAACATGGGAGAGGTTTACTACATTGTTCTTCGAGAACTATTTCCCGAAGAGTATGAAGAGTAGGATGGAAGTGAAGTTCCTAGAGTTAAAACAAGGCGATATGACGGTGGCGTAATACGCAGCTAAGTTCAATGAACTAGCGCGATTTATGGAGCACCAAGTTATGGATGAGGAAAGAAAGTCGGGACATTTTGAGCAAGAGTTGAAGCCATGGTTGTATAATAAGGTATCAGTCTTCCAGATTGATTCCTTTACAACATTGTCAGAGAAGGTAATCATTGCGGAAGGTGGAAATGAGGCCTTAAGTCTATATCATAAGGAGAAGAAGAACAAGAACACTGGTAGTGAGCATCGTGGAGGAAGCAGCAGCGAAGGGAGTAACTCCAGAAAGAGGAAGTGGGAAAACAATAACAACAGAAGCAATAATCAAGGTGGGAGTCATCAAGGAAACTTCAAGAAAAGGACCGAAGCTTGTAACAAGTGTGGGAGAAATCACCAGGGCGAATGTTGGAAAGGGCGCAATGTATGTTACAACTGTGGCCAAGAAGGACATTATGCTCCAGATTGGCCAAAGCCAAAGAAGATCAAAGGATGTTTCACTTGTGGATCAACAGAGCACTAGATAAAGGATTACCCGAAGAACGGAAGAAATGGAAGGAGCAGCCAACATGGGAGAAATAGCAAACTGATGATTGGCGGACCAACGCCATCCAACCGTCCAACTGCCAGAACGTTTAATATGACCGTCCAGGACGTAGTAGCTGCAAGGGACGTGGTGTCAGGTATAATCCCAATCAATAATATAAATGTGTATATATTATTTGATTCGGGTGCCACCTGTTCATTTGTGTCCGAAGAATTTGCTAGTAAACTTAGTACACCCCGAGAACGATTAGAAAATCCTTTGAACATAAAAATTGCGAATAAGGAAATAATCCCTGTAGAATGCATCTATCAAAATTATCGCGCAAACATTAGAGAACATGAACTAAGCATAGACTTGATTCCTATTAGATTAGGAGAATTCGACATAATACTAACTACAGTAATTGACTGTCAGAACAAATGTGTGAACCTTCAGACTCCGGATAAGTCTAAGGTAGTGTTTTATGGTAGCTCATCGCTTAAGCAATCGTGTTGCGTTACGATGATGCAGGCCAAGAAATTGTTAAAGAAAGGATGTGTAGGTTATTTAGCTTACATCGTGGATACTAGGAAAAAGGGGGTAGGGATTAAAGATATACCCGTAGTGAGGGAATTTCAGGATGTGTTTCCGGACGATCTGCCTGGTCTTCCGCCAGACAGAGAAATCAAATTTGTAATAGACTTAGCGTTGGGGACGGCACCGATTTCGAAAGCTCCATATCATATGGCGCCAGTAGAAATGAAGGAATTGATGATACGAATTCAAGAGTTATTAAATAAGGGTTACATTCGATCGAGTGTATCTCCTTGGGGAGCACTAGTATTATTCGTTAAGAAAAAGGACGGATCGATGAGGCTCTGTATCGATTATCGAGAATTGAACAGAGTAACGATCAAGAACAGATATCCGCTACCGAGCATAGACGACTTATTTGATCAACTGAAAGGAGCGAAGTGTTTCTCGAAGATCGACCTACGGACGGGATATCACCAATTGAAAGTGCGGGATGAGGACATACCAAAGACTGCATTTTGAACCCGTTATGGACATTACGAGTTTTTGGTAATGTCATTCGGTTTAACTAATGCTCCGGCAGTATTCATGGACTTGATGAACTGAGTTTTCAAGCCATACTTGGATAAATTTGTAGTAGTTTTCATCGACGATATTTTGATCTACTTGAAGACGGAGGAAACACGCCGAACATCTAAAGAATGTTTTGGAGGCACTACGAAAGGAGAAGATGTATGCAAAATTTTCTAAGTGCGAATTTTAGATGAAGAAGGTTCAATTCTTAGGCCACGTGGTGGATAAGAATGGAATCTCCGTAGACCCCGAGAAGGTCGAAGCGATGAAATGGCGGGAACAATCGAGAACCCGACGGAGGTGAGAAGTTTCTTAGGGTTGGCTGGGTACTATCGAAGATTCATCCAAGATTTCTAAGATAGCGACCCCGTTGACTAATCTGAAGAGGAAAACAGTAAAATTTGTATGGACCAAAAAATTCAAAGAGTCTTTTCAAGAGTTGAAGAAGAGATTGAGCGAGGCGCCTGTATTATCATTACCAGATGATACGGGAGGATTTGTGGTGTATAGTGATGCATCGCATAGAGAACTGGGCTGTGTGCTAATGCAACATGACAAAGTCATTGCGTATGCATCACGACAATTGAAGGATTACGAAAAATGATACCCTACTCATGACTTAGAGTTAGCGGTAGTAGTGTTTGAATTAAAGATATGGAGACATTATTTGTACGGAGAAAAATGTGAGATATACACGGACCAAAAAAGTCTAAAATATATCTTCACACAAAAGGAGTTGAATATGCGTCAGAGTAGGTGGTTAAAATTAATCAAAGATTATGACCGTGAGATTCTTTATCACCCGGGGAAGGCAAACGTGAGTTCTTAAAGCTTTCTGGCGAGGAAAGGAAGGAGAAATTGTTTCAACTGACAACTCAGGAGGAGTTAATAAGAGATATGGACAAGTTGGAAATAAAGGTGAAGGGACCTGAGAGGTCTGAAGAGAAGTTAATTGTAATGGAAGCTTGTCCGACATTGTTGGATAAAGTAAAGGAAGCACAGGAGAAAGATGGAGAATGTGAGAAGATCAGGAAAAGGATTTCAGAAAATGAGGAAGAGAAATTTTGAATGGTTAAAGACGGTATTTAAAGATTTGAATGTAGAGTATGGGTACCGGCGGTAGTCGAATTAAGAGAGGAGATTTTGCACGAAGCACACAATACGACATATTCCGTTCATTCGGGAGGCACGAAGATGTACCGGGATGTGAGGCAACATTTTTGGTGGCCAAATTTAAAACGAGAAATTGCGGAGTACGTTGGTAGATGTCTTACGTGTCAATGCGTAAAAGCAGAGCATCAGCGATCGAGTGGTTTATTACAACCGTTGGAAATACCAAAGTGGAAATTGGAGCAAAATAGGACTGTAAAATATTGATGTTAGTATTTCTATACTATAAATAAGTATGTTATTAAAAATTAACTTGTATTATAACTTGATTATATGATTAAATAATCAAACCTATATGATGTATATAGTTAGTTAAATTTGTAAAGTAGTAGTGACTAACTATGTCATAATGACATATATATATGTACATATAGGGTATTGTGGGGACAAAATCTTTGTAAGTAGGGGAGAATGTGACGAATGAATTGTTTGAATTGTGATTCTGGGGACAAAATCCTTGTAAGGAGGGAATGATGTAACATTCCAGAATTTTTAATTATTTTTTAAAATATTTATTGAATTATTTAAGTATTTAATGGATGTGTTTATTGTTAAATAAATAATTGTTCAAATTTGATTCAATTTGGTTAGCTATTTGTTAAATAAATAATTAAGGAAATTAATTATTTTATGCTAATTTAATTTAATTATTAAGTTAGAGAGTTATGATTAATTGAATTACTATTCTTTTATTGGAATTTGTAAATAAAAAAAAAGGATGTGTTAGTTGATTAAATAAAAATATAATTATATAGAAAAATTTAATTTTGTGGTATTGATTTATGTGATGTAGTAATTTAATAAATTGTTATTAAGATTAATTTAATTTAGTAAATGTGTGACAAATAACCTTTTATAAAGGAGTTATTAAAATAACTTAAAGGAGTTTTAATTGGGTTTTGCCAAAAACAAGGCCTCTTTTATATTAAGTCTTTAATCTAATTGTGTTTTACCAAACAAGGCGTAAGGATTAATTGATTATTTTTGTTAGTGGTTAGCCAAACAAGGCTTATGGCTTTTGGTTTTCAAAATAAAATAACTGATGTCAGTTAAATTAGAGTTATATTATATAATTAATATATATTATATCCTATATACGTTAGATTGTTAGTACATAGTTAGAGTTAGGATGAAAAGAGAAAAAACTCAGAGGAAGAAGAAGAAAAAAAAAAGAAAGGAAAAAGGCTAGGAGATTAGGGAAAGAAGCTTGAGAATTAAAGATATATCCATCATCATCATCATCATCTTCTTCAAGGTATTAACCTATTCTTTTAGTTTTAAAATTTTAGTTTCTCTCTTCCCAAATTCTCTGTAGAATCCTTGTGTAAGGGTAAATTAGTTGTTATGTATGTGATTTTATATGATAATCTACTGAGTTAAACTATTTTCTTAAGCTATGATTGAGAATAGTCCATGAATTTATATTATGTATATGTTTGTGAAGAAAAGTATTTTTACAGAGAGTTTTTGTGATTATATATTGTTTAGTTAAAATAGAAATTTTGGGTTGTTTAGTTGTTTTATTGATAAATTGGCTATTCAATTTGTTAGAGTATGTATATACTTTGATAAAATGCTTTAAATTAACTGTTTTGGTTGAAAAACAAAATCACAGTATTGATTTTCATCAAAAACATCAAAAAGTGAATTTTTATCAAAAACAGTGAAATTGGATGTTTTAAACTTGTTGTTTATGTTGTTGTATGGATAGAAACATGTTAGGAATTCTTGAATTATGTTTACATGAAGTCTTTGTATGAATTACATGTAAATTAGACTGTTAGAAACGAGCTTGTAGGCCAAAATTGGCTTTTTCTTATATTGTTGTTAAAGCTCTCGATTGAAAGCTAATCGCAGCTTCATAGGGCAATGTGACTTGAAGTATTAATCTCGCCACAAAAGACAAGGCGCCCACGCCATGTGATCTTGACCTTTTAGTTTTATTCTCGTCTTGACGACGCCATTTTATTGTGTTACATTATATACCGATATAAAGATAAATCGTGGCCTAATAAGTGATGTGAAGTTAGCAGAATGGTCTAACAGTGTACTTTTTATACTCAAATGTTAATAAATTGTTATGTGATGATAGTAGGACTGTAAAATGTTGATGTTAGTATTTCTATACTATAAATAAGTATGTTATTAACAATTAACTTGTATTATAACTTGATTATATGATTAAATAATCAAACCTATATGATGTATATAGTTAGTTATATTTGTAAAGTAGTAGTGACTAACTATGTCATAATGACATATATATATATATATATATATATGTGTGTGTGTGTGTGTGTGTGTGTGTGTGTGTGTGTGTGTGTGTGTACATATAGGGTATTGTGATCCGAATTGATTCGGTTTAGCCTGCGAGCAAGGCAAGTTTTCTAATTCTTTATCTTGTTGAACTATTTATTGTTTCAATTCGATTATCTTATAAATGATTCAAGCTTTCTAAACTTTGGTTTGATGTTGACAAGTTATTCTTGTATCTAACTTGTTGTTTAGCATGCACAACTATTTATACTAATGTCGAACAATTTTATCGTTCAAACTACTATGCATGCTTAGTACTCAATTCTAATTAACCTTGACTTAATATTGTTCAAGCAAGGCATGTTATAGTTATTCAAAGTATATGCTATTAGATTATTCCTAAAGCATGATTTTGATTTACCATGTTTATTCAATTACGATTATTCTATAGTATGACGTTATTGGTTTTATTCAACTAATCCTTAGTTGATGTTCGTTGAATTCAAATTACCTCGAAATATTTCCAAACCAAACTCACTTTGGTGCGGACTTGTACTCTAAATCTTTGAGATGAACAACCCTATTATTAGGGGTAACTTACGCTTTAGCGTTGAAATGTTTGTGCACAATACATTGTGCGAAGGATGATCCCCTAAGTACGAGGAGTCCTTATAGTCTTATATTCATTAAAGTTGGATTTGAAAGATTACTTACAACTGTGGACATAGTTCGTGGTCTTATGACCCTCAGTTATATTTATTCCATATTTTGGATTTCAGTTCCTGATTGTTCAGTCTTGATGAGCCTATCATAGGCAGTTATTATTATTATACTCATGTTGATTCCTTATTGTTTCAAGTGAGCTTTGTTTGCTCACTCTTGCTTATATAACTCTTACAGCTAAAGATGAGAAGGTTGATGTACCTAGTGTGAGACCCCAGATTTTATGAATAAATATTTAAATTTCTCGAAATATTTTTTTTGAATATTATGGTGTGGATTTGATATAATGTTATAGTTGTGGGTGGTATTTATAAATTTTGCAAGGTATGCAAGTTGTTATATAATATTCGATTGGTCGGGGAATATTAAATGACTGAGACAATCATTAGTGGACCCTACAAATGTAATTATTGTCGGATTGAGAAAATGACAAAAATATTTTTATGAAAATAACGGCGGAAGTTTTACCGTTGATCTTTGTTGAACTACTCGGTAGTAAAAATACGATGTCTGGCGTGGTTTGCATAGTAGCTACGGTATTGATTATTGATGTTTATGTGAGAAGTAACTTCGGTTTTGTTCAATTATTGCTACAATAGTTCTTTGCATAGTATCTCACATTATTTGATTCAATTATTGTTGATTTATAAGTTTTGTTTTATTAGTATTATTAACGTAATAAAACAGAAACATCTTTTTATATAAAACAGAATACTTTTATAAAGTTATTCATTTTATTAGATTATAAATAGAATATATTATATTTTATTTAAAAGATTTTTCTTTAATTATGGACCGTCCAATTAAAGTAAATCAATCTAGACCGTTCATAAGTTAGTTACTATGCATTCCATTTTTCTATAAATAGAAGCTCATTCCTTTATTATTTTCTTACGAATTCACTGAAACTCTAGAGAGATAAACTGTAGAGAGAAATTATAGAGAGATAGAAGAAAAGTATTCTGCTACTTAATATCAAGTTTCTTTTACGGTAAGGGATATTATTCTTTTGTATTCATGAAGAGAATTCTTGTTATTCCATTTCTTATTATTACATTGGAATAACTTTTGTATCTGCTGATCACCTACCTATACTTGGTGACATTCTTCTATTATTACATCTTTATTATTACATTTGGAATATCACATGCGTGTGTTTTACACGGACTGGTTCCGCTCTTTATTATTACATTTGGAATATCATGTCTACGTGTGTTTACATCGGACTGGTTCCGTCTTTATTATTTTGTTCGAATATCCTATCTGTGTGTTTTACACCAGATCTGGTTCCGTCTTTATTATTCTGTTGGAACATCCTATCGGTGTGAATTTCACCTGACCTGGTTCCGTTATTATTATTCTATTGAATAACTTTGTCTATGCAAAATCTTTGCATGCATGGTGATTTCTTTTGTTATTCCATTCTTTATTATACTCAGTTGGTTAAAGTTTTGACTTCTATACTCCATGAAATTAGTGGAATATCCTTGTTATTTGCGCTTCATCCAGTATCTTTTCATGGAAATATTCTTCTGAGCATTCTTGAATTTTACTCTACAAAGCAGTATCATGTTGACAATTTGGACATTATTGGTTTTTGGATAAATTAATTCTTGAACTTGTTTTATTGAATTATTATGTCATTGTCATCATCCTCATGTTTATATTATGTTGAAAGTCATCTCGTGGCTGTGGTGCATAGATGGACTTGGTATGATTATGACCGAGGATTATTCGGTTTAATCATGGCCAGTAATGTTACAAATGATGTGGTAAAAGTCCTCATTAGCCCGTAGTGCATTGTTGGACAGTTTTTGGTATGATTATGGCTATGGATTCTCTTCGGCCAAGGGAGCAAAGATGAATTATTTTATGGCATGATCGGATCCGGTTGATGAAAACACGATTATCTTTGGCCCGTAGTGCATGGATAATTAAGTGGTCGTGATACTAAAGAATATCCTTGGCACAGTAGTGCGGGGGATGATTTAATGATGTTGATTATTTATTGAAATGAGTCTCGTGATAAAAGTAATGAAAACCTTTTAAATCATAAAAGATAGTAGATTTTAATCTCTACTTGACTCTTTTAATGGATTGCTTGTTCAATTGCAGCTAAACTTGATGTCTATTGTATTTTGTCAATTTAACATTGTTGAAGACTAATGATAATTTATTCCGCATTATCTTAGTCATAATATTTCTTACTGGGCTAGTTGAGCTCACCCTTTCTTTCATTGTTCTCTTGGGAAATGAGAACGTGGTATTTGAGACGAGTCGGGGAACGGAGTGATGGTCCAGATGATAGTATTAACTAGTAGTCCTCACTATTCTGTTAAATAGTGTGACAATAAATGTAATGAGGACCTATTCTGAGAATGGATATTGTCTAGAAGACAATATTTGTATTTAAACTCACAGCATATGTTTTGTCGTATTTTACACGACTGCTATATTATTAGTTTGTATTTGAATTTTGTACCATGTATTTGGCGACTCAAGATGGGTGATGTATACCTATTTTGGGGGCGTCACACCTAGCACCAGTAAGGGAAAAGGAAAGATGAACAAGGGTTGAAGACTTGTAATGTGTTGATATTTGATTATCAGATTTTAAATTGAATGGTTGTAATGAAGTTTATTTATTTTTCCGCATTTGAATGATTGTATTTAAAGGTTAGACAACCTGGGAGATTTATATTATGTAACCCTTTAATGGGAAAGGTTTTATTTATCCAGTTTTATTGTGATTGGGTAGTTAGATATGAATGTTAGTTTAAGTGAACACCAAATCATGTGGGAATGAAGTACCTGGGTTTGGGGGTGTCACAGGTTGGTATCAAAGCTTTAGGTTATGAACCTTAGGTGGGGAAAAGCCTTAGGAAGTAACCTTTGAAAAGATAGTGATGATAAACTCTTATCGAGTTTTAGGAAAGAGAAAGTAATAAAACACTTATGTGCTTATGTGATTACAACTTATGTGTTCATGAGTGTCGAGTAGTAATGATTAGTAATTAAAACTTAAACTTTGGTTGACAGGATGTCTAATATAGGAGGATCCAGTCAAGCTAGGTAGGAGGAGTCTCGAGATATTCAGGTAGTTTGGGAATAATTACTACCACGGGAAACAGTTCCGTTGGTTACAGTAGTTGAGCAGGAGAGAGTACCTGATGAGGATGATGAGATAGAGATGGATGAGGAAGATCCCTTGGAGCTTCCACAGACGGATGAAGAGGAAGAGGAGGAAAGGATTCCACTTAACTCGATAGCTAGCCGTATATACGATGAGGTGCATGACCGCAATGTGGAACTTCAAGATACAGTCGAGGAGTTACAGGAGATAGTAGCTGAACAATAGACCTTGATGGCACAGAAGGACGACGAGATCCAGGATCGAGAAGAACTATTGAACAATGTTGAAGACAAGTTTGTTCACACTGAAGAAGAGAACGACCAAATGAGAGCAGAGATTTCAGAGTTGAAGAGCAAGTTGAGAGAAGAGTCTGCAAAAATGGCAAGAGCCAAGACGCGTCTGAGGAAGGCGATCAACGGGCGAAATAGCGAGAGGAGACGACAAAGTACGACGAGAGAATGAAGATGCAGGAAATGGATAACGTATTCAACATCGCGATCAATCAAGCTCAGGATCGGGTCATGGGTTACCCAATTCAATTTGAGACGCTACCCTCGTACATACTAGATCGTCGAACCATGTTCCGAATTATGGAAGAAGAGCGTCGTAAGGCTTTGCAATATCTTAATAGGACATTGTAGGGAGTGTACTTGAACTATGTTATGATAAATAATGTGTAAATCCCAAGTGTTATGCAACCTATGGGATATGATGATGATGTCCTGAAACTTTAGTAGTTTGGGAAAATAATGTAAATAGCAGTGATGCTATGGATATGATGTTTTCAAAGAATTAAGTGTGAATAAAAGTTATTATCTTCTTTTATCCAAAGTGTTATGTGTTATGTGGTGATTATTTTAGGGGCAAGTTAATTAGAAGTTACTTGAAAGAGTTGAGTAATAATCTAATGAAGTCGGTGAACGTCAACTGTTAGGACCAGAACTGGTACAACAAACTGTTGAGGTTGCCAAACTCATCGAGAACAAGATTGATAGTTTGCTCGAGGCGAATGAAAAGAAATATCTTGATCAACACAGACAAAGATCGTGCATTCGATGTGAGAAATTACGTTTTCCTAGAAGTTTCACCTTAGAAGGGAAAAATTCGATTTGGTAAAAAGGGGAAACTAAGCCCGAGGTTTATTGGACCCTTCGAAGTGCTGCGAAAGGTTGGGGAGGTGGCTTACAAGGTAGCTCTACCTCCAGAATTGCAAAACATTCATAATGTTTTTCACATTTCGGTGTTACGACCATATAAACCTGATTACAAACACGTGATTGAGTACGAACCATTGCAGTTTGAGAAAGACTTGTCCTATGAAGAGGTTCCTATCCAGATAGTCGACAGGAAAGAACAAGTGCTCAGAAATAAAGTGATACCTTCTGTGAAGGTAATTTGGAGGAACCACAATATCGAAGAGGTTACATGGGAACTCGAAGCTGAAATGATGAAGAATTACCCTGAGTTATTTGTTTAATCTGTGTCTTCGATTTTGGGGACAAAATCTTTGTAAGTATGGGAGAATGTGACAAATGAATTGTTTGAATTGTGATTCTGGGGACAGAATCCTTGTAAGGAGGGAATGATGTAACATTCCAGAATTTTTAATTATTTTATTAAATATTTATTGAATTATTTAAGTATTTAATGGATGTGTTTATTGTTAAATAAATAATTGTTCAAATTTGATTCAATTTGGTTAGCTATTTGTTAAATAAATAATTAAGGAAATTAATTATTTTATGCTAATTTAATTTAATTATTAAGTTAGAGAGTTATGATTAATTGAATTACTATTCTTTTATTGGAATTTGTAAATAAAAAAAAAGATGTGTTAGTTGATTAAATAAAATTATAATTATATAGAAAAATTTAATTTTGTGGTATTGATTTATGTGATGTAGTAATTTAATAAATTGTTATTAAGATTAATTTAATTTAGTAAATGTGTGACAAATAACCTTTTATAAAGGTGTTATTAAAATAACTTAAAGGAGTTTTAATTCAGTTTTGCCAAACAAGGCCTAATGCCTATTAAGTCTTTAATCTAATTGTGTTTTACCAAACAAGGCATAAGGATTAATTGATTATTTTTGTTAGTGGTTAGCCAAACAAGGCTTATGGCTTTTGGTTTTCAAAATAAAATAACTGATGTCAGTTAAATTAGAGTTATATTATATAATTAATATATATTATAACCTATATACGTTAGATTGTTAGTACGTAGTTAGAGTTAGGATGAAAAGAGAAAAAACTCAGAGGAAGAAAAAAAAAAGAAGAAAAGAAGAAAGGAAGAAAGGCTAGGAGATTGGGGAAAGAAGCTTGAGAATTAAAGATATATCCATCATCATCAACATCATCTTCTTCAAGGTATTAACCTATTCTTTTAGTTTTAAAAATTTAGTTTCTCTCTTCCCAAATTCTCTGTAGAATCCTTGTGTAAGGGTAAATTAGTTGTTATGTATGTGATTTTATATGATAATCTACTGAGTTAAACTATTTTCTTAAGCTATGATTGAGAATAGTCCATGAATTTATATTATGTATATGTTTGTGAAGAAAAGTATTTTTACAGAGAGTTTTTGTGATTATATATTGTTTAGTTAAAATAGAAATTTTGGGTTGTTTAGTTGTTTTATTGATAAATTGGCTATTCAATTTGTTAGAGTATGTATATACTTTGATAAAATGCTTTAAATTAAGCTGTTTTGGTTGAAAAACAAAATCACAAGTATTGATTTTCATCAAAAACATCAAAAGTGAATTTTATCAAAAATAGTGAAATTGGATGTTTTAAACTTGTGTTTATGTTGTTGTATGGATAGAAACATGTTAGGAATTCTTGAATTATGTTTACATGAAGTCTTTGTATGAATTACATGTGAATTAGACTGTTAGAAACGAGCTTGTAGGCCAAAATTGGCTTTTTCTTATATTGTTTCTTGAAGCTCGAATGACTCATGAATAGCATTTTAAGGCAATACAATATGACCTTTTTTAGTTTTATTCTCGTCTTGTACGTCATAGCCCACAAGATAAATTCTGTATAAGCTGTATTATGAAAGTACGAGTTAGTAAATGGTCTAACAGTGTACTTTTTATACTCAAATGTTAATAAATTGTTATGTGATGATAGTAGGACTATAAAATGTTGATGTTAGTATTTCTATACTATAAATAAGTATGTTATTAACAATTAACTTGTATTATAACTTGATTATATGATTAAATAATCAAACCTATATGATGTATATAGTTAGTTAAATTTGTAAAGTAGTAGTGACTAACTATGTCATAATGACATATATATATATATATATATATATATAGGGTATTGTGATCCGAATTGATTCGGTTTAGCCTGCGAGCAAGGCAAGTTTTCTAATTCTTTATCTTGTTGAACTATTTATTGTTTCAATTCGATTATCTTATAAATGATGCAAGCTTTCTAAACTTTGGTTCGATGTTGACAAGTTATTCTTGTATCTAACTTGTTGTTTAGCATGCACAACTATTTATACTAATGTCGAACAATTTTATCGTTCAAACTACTATGCATGCTTAGTACTCAATTCTAATTAACCTTGACTTAATATTGTTCAAGCAAGGCATGTTATAGTTATTCAAAGTATATGCTATTAGATTATTCCTAAAGCATGATTTTGATTTACCATGTTTATTCAATTACGATTATTCTATAGTATGACGTTATTGGTTTTATTCAACTAATCCTTAGTTGATGTTCGTTGAATTCCAAATTACCCTGAAATGTTTCCAAACCAAACTCACTTTGGTGCGGACTTGTACTCTAAATACTGAGATGAACAACCCTATTATTAGGGGTAACTTACGCTTAGCATTGAAATGTTTGTGCACAATACATTGTACGAAGGGCTGATCCCCCTAAGTACGAAGAGTCCTTATAGTCTTATGACTGTTAAAGTTGGAGTTGAAAGATTACTTACAACTGTGGACATAGTTCGTGGTCTTATGACCCTCAGTTATATTTATTCCATATTTTGGATTTCAATTCCTGATTATCATTGTTAGAGTACCGTTCAGTCTTGATGAGCCTATCATGGGCAGTTATTATTATTATACTCTTGTTGATTCCTTATTGTTTCAAGTGAGCTTTGTTTGCTCACTCTTGCTTATATAACTCTTACAGCTAAAGATGAGAAGGTTGATGTACCTAGCACCAGTAAGGGAAAAGGAAAGATGAACAAGGGTTGAAGACTTGTAATGTGTTGATATTTGATTATCAGATTTTAAATTGAATGGTTGTAATGAAGTTTATTTATTTTTCCGCATTTGAATGATTATATATAAAGGTTAGACAACTTGGGAGATTTATATTATGTAACCCTTTAACTGGAAAGGTTTTATTTATCCAGTTTTATTGTGATTAGGTAGTTAGATATGAATGTTAGTTTAAGTGAACACCAAATCCTGTGGGAATGAATTACCTGGGTTTGGGGGTCTCATAGGTTATATGTATGTTACATTTCCATATTACATCTACTACCTTAAAACATTAATTATTAAAACTGTGACATAAGTTATCATGTGGTTATGTAAGTAGTAGAGTTAATTGTGGAACTACCCAGACAATAATACCTGACTGTATTATTTTATTGCGTATATTTAATGTACATGAATTATATGATGTGAGTATATGTTTAATCCCTAAGTTCATAATATGGTAACAATTGTACATTAAAATTATATTTGAGAATTAAAGTAACCAACTGAGCTAGATTTAAGCACGTTGCTGCAATATAAAAATGTTCAATTACTCAAAAAGCACATGAATAGTAACCTACCCTCTAATTACGTAACTTCCTAGCTGAAATCATTGGCTAGAAGGATGGCTGATGTTGGGTAGTTAAACAACTCTTAGATAACCAGTGTGTTTACCTTCTACACCATGAATTCAACCTCAGTGCTAAGTCATTGTCCAATCCAAGTTTTCATTATAAATAGCAGTCTAAATTTCAAGTTTACGTTGTTGTTCTTGGCTACTAAAACACTGATAACTTGAGAGTAAGTGAGTTATGGTTCAAAGAAGAGCTTAGCAATCTCAGAAAGGAGTAATTAAGTAGACTAAGCTTCAAAGAGGTATAATTCCATTCCTTGTTTTCAGTTTCTATTAAACAGAGTTCATAAGTATTGAAATTTTAATTTCTTGATTTCATGAAAATAGATGTTAATGAGGTTGGGTATGGGTTATATAGATGTTATATGATCATATAAGCATGTTGCATTTGATACATGAGTGTTTAGGAATGAATTCGTGAGTAATTTCTATGTTTGGCTGAATAGATTCTTAGGGTTTACTGTTCTAGCTCGAACTTGTAGTCTGGTAGCAAATGCCACCGGATTAACACTAAGGTCTTGTAGCAGCCTCGTGGATCCTGCTTTTAAGTTGGGTATTCTATTTTCAAATCTGATCAATATTAGTCACTCATTATGTCATATACTAGCATGCACGCATGTGTAAGGGGTATATATAGCTATATGAACCAAATGTGAGCATGTTAGACTAGCTTAGCATGATTAAAAAAAGTGTGTAGCTTAAAATGGATTTATGACTTTAGAAATGAACTTAATATGTATGTATGCCATGTATTTATACTGATTTTGCAAGCATGTTAATATAACTTAGAAATACATGAATGTTTATTTGCTTGTGTTTATGTGATTAGTAAGGAAACATGAGCATGTTGAACCTACTAGTAAGCTTTGAATGTGAATATTGTCAAGCTACATTGAGGACTAGAATCTGACATTTGTGATCATGCTTGATGACACTCTTAGACTTACTCATGTAGTATAACCATAGATATACCATGCTTGTGTGAAATAAAGCACGAACAAAGCATATTTTCAACTAAAGCGGTGTTAGTTTCACACATGTGTTATGAATACTCACAAGCATGTCTAATATGAGTGTTATAACTATCTTGTATGTTTAGAGAGTAAGTGTAATACCCGAAAAAAAAAAATATTAAATAATAAAAATTAATTTTATTTTAAAACATATTAATTGGACTTTGTCATTTATTTGGGTCAAATTAGTTATTTAATTTATGTGGGCTAATAAATATTAATAAATGATGAATAAATCAAATTGGTAAAATTGGGCTTTAAAACTAAGTGAGTCCTAATTTATAGTTGTGTAATTTTAAAATCCTATTAATAGTTGGAGAGTTAATAAATATATTAACTAATAAAATTTATTTTTAAGTGAATAAATAAGTAAAACCTAAATTTACCCATAATAAGTATGACGCGAAGGAAAAAAAACGGAGCAGTGTGGCGGCGCAGGAGAACAACAGAGTACTTCGATTGCCATTCTTTTTTCGGTGAGTAATTGTTATTTTCCTAGTTATAGTTTGTAAGTTTAATCACATGATAGTGTACATATAATAATTGGATTGCAAAGGAAGTCACATATTCATATTATGTGAATAATGAGATAAGCATGTCTTTATATGAATTATGAGTATTATAATGAGCAAAATGTAAACTTAGATATGTTGCTTCTTATCAATCGATTTCGGATGATGATTGGGAGACGAGTGGGGTGATAAGTTAGTATACTAGCTTAATAAATAACTAATTATTATGTTATATTGAGAAATTGTCTTAGAAAGTTTTGTATATTAATTCAAATCAAATTCGTTTATTTGTTAAAAAAAAAAAAAAAAAAAATTTATTTAATAAAATTAATTAATATTATGTTAGTAATGGTTAGATTTGTAATAAAAATTTATTTTATTATTAGATCGAGCGGAGAGAATTTAACGAGTTATTCTTGGAATATAAATTTTGGAGTATTAAAAATTGATATAAGGCGATGATTAAAGGCATATTAAATAGATTATGAATTATTTTAGAAATTATTAGTTTGGATTATTTTAATTTGAGGTGAATATGTTTAGGTTGTGAATGACGTTTCATATTTGATATCGTTGGCAATTGAGGGTAAGATTTGGTGGAGTGTGCTATAAATGGTTTGAAAGTATCAGGTACGGATTTCGTACTCTTTCAGCGATATTCTTGTTAAATTTGATTTGTTCGTTTTGTCGCTTGTTCGAATTTCGTTATTATTTCACATAATTGTTTCCTGTGAAATAAATATATTAGTTTTATTTTGGAGTTGATACATATGACTCGTATTTGTACTCTTTGAATTAGGTTATCATGTTTAGTACTATTTATTTTTGATAATTGTAGAGCGGTACATATTCTTTACCTTCTTTTGAGACCTTGTGACTATAATCGATTTGGTTCAACATGTACATATAGAACCCTTTTGTTGGTATTTTGTCGCATGTGTTGTGACATGATATTTTGTTAGAATATACCATAGGGTATACGAGCTATAACCACCGTGGGGGTACCACGAGCATGTCGTCTTGTACGAGGCGTGACACTTTCCGTGGCAGTGTGATTAGTCCACGGCGTCTCCATTTTGTGCTCCGGAGGAAGCGGGCCATTTGGTGTTTTGTTGTGGGAGGCGTATGGGTTAACCCTAGTTTTCTGTTCTGCGGATTGGTGATGTTGTGCCAAACACACTATCCGATTTGCATACATTTGGATTCGTGGTCCAATGTGTGATTTGCCTGTGTGGCATTATTTTGGTTGCCTGTGTGGCATCATTTGATTTGCCTGTGTGGCATTATTTTGGTTGCCTGTGTGGCATCATTCGATTTGCCTGTGTGGCATTAGTTTGACTTGCATGTGTGGCAAGATATATTTTTGAGCTCATTCGGTATGAAATAACTCCAGCCGTTTGTTTCAGCCTATTATTTTATTGGATTAGTTTTGTTGGTTTTGTTCGCCTAAGTCATTGAGTTAGTTACTTCAGTTCGTTATTTCTTTATTCTCTTATTGGTTTCGTCAATTATGTTAATTCATATATATTCCATTCAGATCCTTGGATATTACATTTTTCGTTCGTACGTATTTGCACTTGAGGCTTGTTCAGTATTTTGTCTCAACTATTTTCGTATATCAGTTGTATATCTTTTGTATATCTGTATCTGTACTGGGCAATTGGCTCATGTTGTGTTTTTCTTCCGGCAGGTTTGTAGGGGTGATTCAGGGCTAGTGTGATGAGAGTTTTGCCTTCGACCAGTTAGGTTGATTCAAATTTTAAGTTTTGATTATTTTGACTCAGTTTAGAGAATTGTACTTATTACTTTATTGATGGATCACCACTATATTTTTAGGTTGTTAGTGCTCTGCTTATTTATTTTGAGGTTTGTTGTGTTTTGCACGTGACCTCCATTTCCTGTTCGGTAAGGGGGTGTTACAGTAAGCATGATAGACTTTGTGGTTTTACGACCTTGAATGGCCTTAACTTGTTGAAATGTTTAATTTAGAAATATATTATAAAAGGGAACCTAGATTGACTTGAGAAGCATGAAAAGACCCTTAACATGACAAATAGATCATGTATGATTGTTTTGAGCAAGTTTTACGAAACCACAAGGCAAGATGGCGAGTCTTAGCATAGCGAGGACGCCAGCACAAGGCTTCGGTCCCTAAACTTAGCCATGGCGCATTCGCGCCATCTGAATCTGAGATTCTGCAATCTGATCTTTGGCAGTTAGCTTGTATGGTACCTATATTACTAGAAGTGGTTTAAAAATCTACTGATACATGTTTACAAGTGATGCTTAGATGATATATTGGTGTTTGCCTCGTAATAGAAAGGTCCATGAGTAAAAAGGATTTAACTTTGAGTATTCTTAAAGTGTTTGATCATTCTTAATCTAAAATCTGATTTTGTACCATATGTGCATATATGAATCATATCAAGCTTGAGTAAAGACTGTGTTAGCTAACAAACATCTTGAACATATAATACGCTATAAATAGGATTTGAAAGTGTTGATTTCGTAACGTGGATAAACTACGTTTAAGGCAAGTTCCTTGAACCCTACTTTTATTGTGCAAGTATCCTAAACTCTTGCATTACTTTATTCGACGCATATTGTAAGCAATTACTCAAACCTTACTCTTTATTTGAGCCTTATTGAACTTGTGCAATTATTGGTCGTACAAGTAGAACTATGAAGGAAACTTATTTTGAAATGAAATTCAAGTTTTGATAACTGTTCATGGATATGTTGAAAGAGCTGTCTAAGCCAATCGATTCGGCAAGACTATTGATAATTGATCAAAAATTATCTAAACCAAATTAACTTGGTGCGGAATCTTATAACTGAGAAGAACAACCCTCTTAGTAGAGGAATATATATTGTCGGGGAATCGCCGTGCGCACATGAGAGAGACTAAATGTTATACATGACATAGGGTACTTTAGGCTGATCACCTGTTGTACTCATTTTGAAGAATTATCAGTGATATTACTGTTAATTCTAGGAGAAGTTCATAGTCCTTAGTGACTGCTCAGTATTCATTACTTTGAAATCTTGAATTGATAAACCTTTGCATATTATTGATATTCTGTCCATAGTGACTATCATTATTGATCATTGATACTTCCTAATTGAGCTATTATTATTAATCTATTCTTGATAAATTGGGAACTATATTGAATACCCTTTTTCTATATTACTTGCTGAGCAATTTTTGTTCATCCTTGCTTTTAAAAACCTTTCAGTTAAGGCGAAACAGGGAAGTGTATCCGAGCAGGACAAGGGCAAGGGTAAGGCTACCGACTAGCTTGTCCCTTTTATGTTTAAGATTATTATATTGTATTAAGACTGTTTTCAGGTTATGTTTAAGCTTAGTAGGATTATGTAATAAGTCTTTAATCGATATTATTATGTAATCTATTAAGTACTGTAGGTTGCGAGACTTGAGGGAATAATTATAATAAATCATTGTATATTATTCTAAGTTAGATCTTCCTTTGTGAATTTGTTATTTTAGTTATTATGGTTTTACCATGAGAACGTGATGAACCAAATTTGAGTTACCAAGTGGAGGTCAGAATTTGGGGCTGTCACAGCAATTTTGCATGTTGTATTTGTTAAGAACTTTGTCAATATAAGCTCTTTGAGACAATCCTAATATCCCGCGAGACCTATCTCAATGAATTTCAATACCTATAACATAATAGGCTTCACCGAGATCTTTCATATCTAAATTTTTAAAAAAGAAACATTTGGTCTCATGCAATATGTCTAAATTATTACTTGCAAGTAGTATATCATCAACATACAAAACAAGAATAACAAATTTACTCCCACTGACCTTCAAGTATATGCATTGATCCACTATATTTTTCTTAAAATCAAAATTACTCATCACCTTGTGAAACTTAAGATACCACTGTTGAGAAGCCGGTTTTAACCCATATATGGACTTCTTAAGTCTACATACCATATGTTCCTTGCCTTTAACCAAAAACCTTCTGGTTGTGCCATATAGACATTCTCATGCAAGTTACCATTAAGGAATGCAATGTTAACATCCATCTGATGTAACTCTAAATCATAATGAGCTACTAAAGTCATGACTATTCTAAATGAATCTTTCCTGGATACTGGAGATAAAGTTTTATTATAATCCACACCTTCCTTTTGAGTGAAACTCTTAGCAACCAAACGAGCTTTATACCTTTCAACGTTCCCTTTAGGATCTAATTTGGTCTTATAAACCCACTTGTAACCAACAGGTTTAAAACCTTTTGGTAATTCTTCAAGATCCCAAACGTTATTAAGCTCCATTGATTTCAACTCATCATTCATGGCTTCAAGCCATTGAGTTGATTGAGCACTCGTAATGGCCTCTTTATAGGAGATAGGATCATTAATCATAGTCAATCTCATTAAGATAGGTTATAAAATCATCAAAATTAATAGGCTTTCTAGGTATTTTGGACCTACGTAAAGGCTACACAATTTCAGGAATATGATTTTCAATAATGTGGGGTTCAACATTAGGTGGTGGCTCATCTATCGCAGGGGCATCATTCGCTTCAATAGGAGGTTGATGTGCCTCACCCTCTTGAATTACAGGATTAGAAACATAAAACTTGTTTTCTTCGAGATCAATTTTTCTAGGCTCACCACTCCCACTTAAATCACCGTTCTTTAAAAAACTCTGCATGCTTAGTCTCAACAATTCTAGTGGTATGAAAGGAATAATAAAATTGAAAACCCTTAGATCCATCAGGATATCCAATGAAATGGCAAGTAATGGTTTTAGAGTCAAGTTTCTTTATTTGGGGATTAAAATCTTAACCTCGGCTGGACAGCCCCACACCCGTAACTATTTTAAACTAGGTTTTATACTTGTCCAAATTTCATAAGGAGTGTTAGGGACAAATTTGCTAGGAACCCAGTTTAAAATATAAACAACTGTCTTTAATGCCTCAGTCCACAAAATATAGGTAAGATAGAATTGCATAACATACTACGTATCATATCCATAAGAGTACGATTTTGCCTCTCAGCTATACCATTCTGTTGCGGTGTACCAGGCATTATATACTGAGTGACGATTCCATTTTCTTGACAAAATATGGCAAATGGGCCATGACTATGACCTGTATCGGAGTGTTTAATTACCATAATACTCTCCGCCTCTATCTGATCTCACTACTTTAATTTTTTGGTCAAGTTGATTTTCAACTTCAGCCTTGAAAACTTTAAACATATTTAGTGATTCAGATTTTTCATTAATCAGGTAGAAATAAGTATAAAGAGAATATTCATCAATGAACGTAATGAAAGATTTGTGTTCACCAATTCCTAAAGAAAATAGTCCACATATATCAGTGTGAATCACCTCAAGAAGTGCACTAATTCTAGTTGCTCCTTTCTTATTACCTTTCATAAATTTTCCTTTTATACATTCAATACAATGGTCAAGATCAGAAAAAACTAGTGAGTGAAGAATTCCATCCTTTATAAGACGTTGCATTCTGTCTTTTGAAATATGGCCTAAGAGTTGATGCCACAATTTTAAAGAATTCTCATTATCTAGTTTTCTCTTATTTCCACTTTTAAAGGTACTTTCTGTCACATTCATTGTTAACAAGGATTCAGCAAAGACATTATTACAATTTATCTTATAGAGGTTTCCCTCTAAAGAGCCAGAACCAATAACATGAGAGTAATGATAAATAATTATTTTATTATTCCCAAACTTAAACTAAAATCCATCAACGTCAAGTTTAGATACAGAAATTAAATTCCGTGTCATACTGGGAACATAAAGTGTACAAGTGAAACCACTCTCCAAAACTAAAGGAAGAGTTCCTATAGCTTCAACTTGTATAGACTCTCTATTGCCAACTTTAATGGTTCTTTCCCCCTTTTAGAGTGTCTTCTTTGAAATGAATCTATGCAATGAATTAGTAATGTGAACCATAGCACCAGTGTCAAGCCACCATGTATTAGAAGGAACAACAATTAGAAAGGATTCATAAGTTACATAATTAAAGGACAATATACCTTTCTTTTCAAGTCATTATCTGAATTTAGGGCATTCTTTCTGAATATGTCCTTACTTCTTACAGAAGTGACATTTAGGACATGCCTCAGAGTTGTTACCTAAATAATTTGCCTTATTTATTTTGGTAGAAATTTGCTTATCCTTATTCTTAAAACCTTTGCCATTTTTTTTATAATCCTTCTTCTTATGAAATCTAATGGCAGTCAAATAAGCAACATTAGATTTTTTTTTTTCAATCTTAAGCCTTTATTCTTCTTGGATGCACATGGAGATTAACTTGCTCGTCTTCCACTTTTCTTTCTGCGTGTTATAATTGATCTAAAATGAATCAAACTGTGCAGAAAGAGAAGTCATAATGAAGTGAACAAGAAAACCCTCAGAAATTGTCATGTCCATACCCTTTAATTTAAAGAACATGTCGTTCATCATCATAATGTGCTCGCGCACTCCACTAACCTCATCATACATGTTAGTGAGCATTTTCAAAATAAAGGTACTTGTATGAGTTTTAGAAGAACCCTTAAATTGTTCTTCGACTAAAGTTAAGTACTCTTTAGCATTCTCAGAGTCAGGAAAAGCTCCTCGAATGGTTGTCATGATAGAGCTTTTCATAATCATAAGGGACATGCGGTTGGATCGCTCCCACTTTTCATAAATAGATTTCTACTCAATTAAGCTTGTATCTGTAAGTGAAGCAGGATGATCAACTCGTAATGCATAGTCCAAATCCATAACGCCGAGAATAATTTCACTTGCTCTTTCCAAACAGTAAAATTAGTTCCATTCAAGGCTTCAATTCCAAAGAGATACCTAGAAATACTAGTTTGAGTCAATGCTGAAATACAATCAAGCTCATAAGCATGCTTACAAAAAACTAAAAGAAATCCACAATGTACAACAATAACTAATAACTAATCATAATAAAAAACCAACTATAGGGCAAGCAGTTAGTTACATAAAATCTATTTACAACACCCAAAAATAGATTTTAATGAGATGTTGGTGCATAATTATTAATCTTTCATTGGTGCAATTAATAATATACTAATAACATCCCCATAAAATAATGCACAACACATTTATCCAGGCATCACCGTTGGGCAGAAAACGAAATAAACATGTTACTTATGCAATAAAATTCCATTTAATCAATTTTCATTCTAATTTTCCGTTGGGTAAAATTAAAATATTTCATTTATTAAATGTAACATTATGTGACTTTTCTTAATCTTTAATTGTTTCAATTAATAACCCTCCTTTGGGTTGATTATTAATTTTAACAATAAAAGAGTCACGTATACATGTAAATTATTATGATCAAACTCAATTTTCTTTAAACAACATATTAATCAAGTTTGAAAATTAACATTATTTATAATTTACGTGTAATAATTTAAAAGCCCTATAATCATGTTCTAAAAAATCTTAAATTAAGATATATAGTTATGAACATAAATCAATTACAAAGTATTCATATAAATTCTAAATTAAATATAATGACATCATATAAAATAATATTACATAAACATAATCATAAATGATACATAACCATTATCCAACTTTCACGTGAGTAAAATAAGTAGACATATATGACTTGAAAGATTTGAGTTGAAAGATTTTATAATCATGTATACTATAAATATCTGAACTAAGTTGCCATTTCATACCCACACAATATCGGGATTCGGGAACATGCAAACTATCAGGATTTATATATATATATATATATATACATGTCACACTTTAATCAATATATGGCAAGACAATGTCCATCACACAAGTATAATAATAATAATAATAAATAAATAAAAATTAGAATACATAACATAGCACATGAGAAATCAATATCATGTAATTTCCGAAAGTCATGAATAATCGTAATCAGATTACATAATTAATTTTCTTTTCTTTTTTATTCGAAAATTTCTTCATATACTGAATAAGTCACTTTCACTACAAAAAAATGGTCATTTGTGATGGTCAAAATTCATCACAAAAAGTAGGAAAATCATCACGAAAGGTTTACGTGATGGCTTTAAGCATCACAATGGCCATCTTGTATACGCCCATCATGAAAGGTATGATTAATACAATCACATTAACACATAATCTATTGTGATTGTCAAAGTCATCACAGAAAAATAAGACTTTAGGGATCAAATGTAAGAACGTGAATCTCTATTTATATATAATTTATTTCACTGTATTAATTGTATCAAATGATACTTGTAGGATTCGAACCCTCTCCCATTTGCAAACTAAATAACGAGTATTACCGCTACACCAAAGTCCAGATCATGATTATTATTTTAAAACAAAATATAAAAGGAAACATATGTGAGTTGACTTACTAAACAAAATTACTTCCACATAAGATTTAGTGATTGCTATGGCAGTCACAAATACTCTATAATGATGATAAAATTAGTCATTACTAAGAGCCATCATATTTTTTATTGTTTTGTGATGACTTGAAAATTTCATCACAAAATATCTTTTTTTTGTAATTGCAAATAAAAGTCGTCACAAAAATTTATCTTTTTTAATGATTGTCACGACCGTCATAAAATAATATTTTGATTATTTCTTACATTAAAATATTAGTGATAGCTTAAATGCAATCACAAAAAGGGTATATCTATAAGTGATGACTTAGTGCATCACAAAAATAAAATTTATTTTGCATAAAAAAATTGGTGTGATTGACATGGCCATCACAATTATAATACATTGATGGCAAGATTAGTCATCACTAAGAGCCATCATATATACTATTATTTTGTGATTGATTAAAAAGTTCATCACAAATTACTATCTTTTGTGATTGTTTTTAAAAACTGTCACAAAATTTAGTCACGTATTCTTGTTTTTTTAGTAGTGTTTTCGGAAAAGTATTTCTATTTGGAAATAGCTTAATGTAACCATAATGTAAAAAAAATAAAAAAAATTATGCCTGAATATAATTGAAAATTCGTTAACGTCATTCTGAACAAGTGACTTTTCACATAAAGGTTTGGCTTGGCAATTCCTTAAAGATATTATGCGGAATTAAAAAATTCTAGCATAATTGCAAAATTAATTTATTCTATACAATAACGTAACCACAGCTTTGATACCAGATGTTGAATTTGTTAGATTTGTAATATTCATGAACGCAATCAAATTGCACAAAATATGCGGAAACGTAAAAAATCAGAGTTTTAAAATTTTACAAACCATATACCTGGATCACCCTTTATGCACAATTATTAATTAAACGAAAAATAAAGAACAAGAATCATACCCTTGAAGATTCGAGCTTCCTCGGGTACAAGTTCACCTCCAATCCTTTTCAAGGCTCAACTTGAATCCACCGGGTTTGGTTCCTTCCTTTGATCAACGTTAGCCACCCAAGGCCTTTGGCCTTGATCCACCATCCAGGAAGAAAGAAGGATTCAAGAAGATGGGTATTTGGCAAAACCCTAGTTTTCTATCTCTATAGAAAAGGCGTACTCTCCCAACTATTGAAATCATGTATTCACGTGTTGTGAAAGTGTCAACCCTCTCACCCATAACAAGACTCCTCTTATTTATAGATGTAGACAACCCTCCTTAACAATTAAGAAATTGGGTTTTATTTTAATTAATTAAATTCCTTAATTAATTAGGCTCCCAATCTTATTAGGAATAATTAATTAAACTCTTTTAATTAAATGGCCTCTTAATCTTATTAGGATATACGATAGTACTTTTATTAATTAATTCTCAAACTCCTTTTAGAATTAAATAATAATAATAGTAATAATAATAATAAGACTCTCTTATTAATTTATATTTAATATTTCTAAAATATTAAATAATAAATATTAAGCTATTTAATTTATTCTATCACCATAAATTAAATTAAATATACTTCACTTATTATTAATTATGCCATTAACTTCTTAAATAATTATTCTTCCTTTTATGGTGTGACCCTTTAGGTTATCCATATTAAACCTATTGTGAATAAATCAATTAAACAATTAATCTTATTTAAATAAATAAATTAAACTAATAATTTATTTAAATAAATAATATTTATTCTACAATAGGGATAAGCCTCTAGCGATCAATCCGGATAATATAAATTTCAACATTAATCATAAAAGAACCTTTGAGTAAATAGTTACTTTCAATCCTTCCACCATACAATGTCCCAATTAAATATAAGACATGAAATTACTCAGTCTTATTTTATTTAATTATATGTATTTCAACTCTTAAATAAACTCAAATATTGCAAATTAGAAACTCCTTTCTAATTTCATTAATAAGACTACTAAGTTGTCATTTATCGAATCACATAGGACATTTCTTCTTTTTACTATGATAGATAATTTTATGATCATATATTATCTCCATGTATAACTTATTATACCCAAACCCTTTGATGTGACGCCCCAAAATAGGTATACATCACCCATCTTGAGTCGCCAAATACATGGTACAAAATTCAAATACAACTTAATTATACAACAAATGTGTAAAAATACGACAAAAATACAAGTCATGAGTTTTAATACAAATATTGTCTTCTAGACAATATCCACTCTAAAAAATGTCCTCATTATATTTATTATCACACTATTTTATAGAATAATGAGGACTACTAAGACACCATCTCTAACCATCACTCCGCCCCCACTAGTTCCAAATTTACATTCTCATTTCCTCAAGAGAACAAAAAGAAAGAAAGGGTGAGCTCAACTAGCCCAAAGAAGAAATATTATGACTAAGATAATGCGTAATAAATTATCATTAGCCTTCAACAATGTTAAACCGATAAAATACAATAGACATCAAGTTTAATCAGCAAATGATCAAGCAATCCATTAAAAGAGTCAAGTAGAGAATAAAATCTACTATCTTTTATGTTTTTATAAGGTTTTTCATTACTTTTATCACTGGGACTCAAATTTTAATAAATAATCCACATCATCCCCGCACTACTACCAAGGATATTCATTAGGGTCACGACCACAAAATTCCATGCACTACGCCCAGGATATTTGTGTATTCATCAATGGTCATGATCATGCCAACAACTCGCCCATCAATGCACTACGGGCCAATGAGGACTTTTACCACATCATTTATAACATTACTACCATGATTACAATCAATAATCCCTCGGTCATAATCATACCAAGTCCATCCATGCTCTACAAAAGCCACAGTATGACTTTAAAAAAATATAAACATGAGGATGATGACAATGATATAAGAATTCAATAAAACAAGTTCAAGAATTAAGTTATTCAGAACTAATAACGCCCAAATTGTCAACATGATATTGCTTTGTAGAGTAAAATTCAAGAATGCTCATAAGAATATTTCCATGAAAAATATCGATGAAGCGCAAAAATATCAAGGATATTCCACTAATTTCATGGAGTATAGAAGTCAAAATTTTAACCAACCGAGAATAATAAGGAATGGAATAACAACAGAAATCACCATGCATGCGGATTGTGATGATGTGTTATTCCAATAGAATAATAATAATCTAAACCAAAGTCGTGAAAATCACAATCGACAGATGTTCCAATGTAATAATAAAGAATGGAATAACAACAGAAAATCACCACATGCATGCACCATGCATGCATTCCAATGTAATATTTCAGATCACATAAAGTTATTCCAAATGTAATAATAAAGACGGAATAATAAAGAATGTAATAAAGTCCAAACTAAATACGTAATAATAAAGATTGTCCAGTAAACACACATATGTGATATTCCAATGTAATAATAAAGACAAATAATAAAGATTTTAACCAGTCCCACAGAAAGCATGCATGTGATGTTCCAAATCTAATAATAAAAAGATGTAATAATAGAAGAATGTCACCAAGTATAGGGTATTCCACAGATATAAAAAGTTATTCCAATGTAATAATAAAGAAATGGAATAATGTAAGTTCTCTTCTTGAATACAAAAGAGTAATATCCTCACCGTAAAAAGAAACCGGATAAAGGAAAAGAAAGTTAGCGCATTTCTCTTCTTATTTCTCTCTATAACTTTCTCTCTCTAGAGTTCAAAGAAATTCGTAAGAAAATAATGAAGGAATGAGCTTCTATTTATAAAGAATGGACTCATAAGAATTAATTCATGAAATCATCCAGATTGATTTACTTTTAATCTGACGATATTTAAAGCAAAATTTTTAAATAAAATATATTATATATATTATATATATAAATATATATATATATATATATATATATATATATATATATATGATAACAATAATACTCCTCCGTATAAACCAAAAATCAAAACCTCCCACCCATTCAATTTTCAAACCGTGGCCCCACATGTTCCCTCCCCCAACATGTCATAATCACAGGGGGTCCCATTATATTTAAATAACTTTCTATCAATAATGTTGAAAAATAGGTAAATGAGGGTCTAAATAATACGCCAAATTTTACAACAACTACCTCATAAAAATCCTTTCAATATTTTTAACAACATTTGTCATCATTATTATAATTCACAATATTAATCGACTGTGTCGCTCCTGTGAAAGAGGGGGGGCTCCAATAAGGATTTCTCCTATCGCACGCAATTAGTGACCAAACCTCTCCTTGCGTAAACTTCTGCACATCGTTAATATTGCAATTTATAATATTACTAACTCTCGCATTTCAATTATTGATTTAATAATATATAAAATATCGACAATAATTGAATCAAATAACGTGAGATACTATGCAACAATTAATATAGCAATAATTGAACAAAACCGAGTGACTTCTCACGTAAGATTAATAATCAATACCGTGCTACTACTACGCAACCACGCCAGACATCGTATTTTTTACTACCGAGTAGTTCAACAAGATTAACTGTAAAACTTCCGCCGTTATTTTTATAAAAATATTTTTGTCGCTTTCAATCCGACAATAATTCCGCTAGGGTCCACTAATGATTGTGCCATCGCATTTAATATTCCCCACACAAAGAATATTCCCCCACTAATCGAATATAATATAACAACTTGCATACTTTGCAAAATTTATAAATATTACCCACAACTATAACATTATATCAAATTCACACTATAATATAAAAATATTTCGAGAAAAATATTTATTCATAAAATCTGGGGTCTCACAATCTCCCCTTCTTAAAAAATTTCGCCCTCAAAATTAGGGTACGACTGGTATGTCAAAGAGGTAAGGATACCTTGATTTCATTTCAGATTCTAACTCCCAGGTCATTTCCTCAACATCGTGGTTCCTCCATAAAACTTTGACTTGAGGTATAACCTTGGAGCGTAAAATATGTTCCTTCTTATCCAAGATTTGAACAGGCACCTCTTCATACGTTAAGTCTTCCGCTATTTCATCCTGCCTAACTCAATAATGTGGTTTGGATCTTTCACATATTTACGTAATATGGATATGTGAAAACGCTATGAACACGAGACATACTTCAGCAGTAAAGTCGAGTCTATAGCCACGCTCCTACTCGATCGAGGATTAAAATGGGCCAATGAATCGAGGATCGAGCTTTCTCTCTTCCAAATCTCATAACCCTTTCCATGGAGCAACACGTAATAACACATGATCTCCTATATCGAATTCCACGCCCTTTCGATGAAGATCAAGATAACTCTTTTGTCGATCTTGTGAGGTTTTTATACGCTATCGGATCGCTTGAATCTTTTCCGTAGTCATACGCATCAACTCCGGCCCCAACAACGTTGCTTCACCCACCTCATCCCAAAGATACCGAGAACGACACTTTCTTCCATACAATGCCTCAAATGGAGCCATGCCAATGCTTGCTTGATAACCGCTGTTGTAGGAAAACTCCACCAACGGTAAGAACTTGTCCCAACTTCCCTTGAAATCAAGGACACAGTAGTCTTAATAAATCTTCCAGAGTTTGAATAGTCCTCTCGATTGTCCGTCCGCCTCGAGGATGATATGCCAAACTAAATCGTAAATTGCGCTCCATAGCTTTTTGCAAACTAACCCAAAATCGTGAAGTGAATCTTGGGTCACGATCGTAAACTATGGATACCGCATACCATGCAATCTTACAATCTCGCTTATGTACATACGAGCAAGACGCTCAAGTGTATAAGTTTCTCGTTTGGTAAGAAATGAGCAGACTTGGTCAATCTATCAACAATGACCCAAATTACATCTATGCCTTGAGAAACCTTGGGAAGACCAGTAACGAAATCCATGGTAATGTGCTCCCACTTCCATTCTGGAATTTCAAGTGGTTGCAATGGACCTTTTGGTACTTGATGCTCTGCCTTGACTCGCTGACAAGTTAGACACCTTGAGATAAACAACGCTATCTCTCTCTTCATATTGCTCCACCAAAATGTATGACGAAGATCACGATACATTTTGGTACTCCTGTGATGGATTGCAAATCTGTGTTGTGAGCCTCCATCATGATTTTATACTTTAAATCGTGGTCGTTAGAACACAAAGTCCGGAGTCGACTCAAGTATTCCTTCTTCATCGATTCTTGCCTCCCAGATAAGACCTTCTTGCACTTTCTTCCCTCATACGATCACCTTCCGTGTCTATAGTTTGAGCAAATTTTAACTTTATCAATTAAAGTCCTGCTCTTCTACTCAGATGTTCGCCATCATCACGCGGGTCCCTCGAGTCTTTATCTCTATCTCCATCCTTTGCAAGTCACACAAAATGGGCCTTTGCGTTGACAATATCGCACTCAGCATTCGCATATATGATCTTCTACTCAATGCGCCACCTACCACGCTCGCTTTTCCGATGGTATCGATGGTATGATCATAATCTTTCAATAGTTCAAGCCAACGCCGTTGTCGCATGTTGAGTTCCTTTTGAGTGAAGAAATATTTGAGGCTTTTATGATCCGTAAAGATCTCCACTTTCTCCCCATACAAGTAATGCCTCCAAATCTTTAGTGCGAAGACAACAGCTGCCAACTCTAGATCATGAGTAGGATAATTCCTCTCATATTCTTTGAGTTGTCGTGAGGCATAGGCTATGACTTTCCCATGTTGCATGAGAACACATCCTAACCTTTTTGCCTCAAGATCATCAGAGATGACAAATCCTCCGAACCGATGGTATTGTCGTAACAAAAAATAAATGAGTCTCCTCTCGAGTTCTTGAAAACTCTTCTCACATTCCTCGCCTCCAACCGAACTTTGTATCTTTCCGAGTCACCGAAGTTAGTGGAGTAGCGATTCGAGAAAATCCTTCCACGAATCTCCGATAATAACCAAATAAACCGAGAAAGCTACGATTTTGGCCATCGATTTAGGTTGCTCCCAACTTTGAATAGCTTCAATCTTTGGCCGGGTCAACAGATATTCCATGACTTGATACCACGTGCCCAAGGAATGCTACTTCCTCGCCGTAACTCGTGATTTCTTCAACTCGCATATAAAGCTTATATTCACGGCTTTTGGAGTATCACCTCAAGTGTTGCTCATGATGATCTTCACGGGTTTTGGAATATATGAGGATGTCATCAATAAAGACGACCACAAAGTGATCCAAATATTCCTCAAATACTTGGCTCATCATATCCATGAAGGCAAAGAGGTGCATTAGTCAATCCAAAAGACATGACTAGAAATTCATAATGCCCGCATCGAGTTCTTCCGAAGTCCGCCTTTGAATGTCATCTGCTCTAATCTTCAATTGGTGATATCCTAACGAAGATCAATTTTTGAAAAGAATTTGCGCCTTGCAATCGGGTCAAACAGTCATCAATACGCGGGCAATGGGTACCTATTTTTGATGGTGACATGATTCAACTCCCGATAATCAATACAAAGTCGCATACTCCCATCTTTCTTCTTCACAAATAGAACAGAGCACCCCAAGGAGAAGTACTAGACGAATAAAGCCAATGTCTAACAATTCCTCGCAGCTGGGTCTTTAACTCCCTCAAGTTCAATAGAGCTATTCGATATGGGGCTTTGAAATGGGTTTTGTACCGTTTCAAGGTCGATACAAAATTCAATTTCACGCCTGGGGTAGGCCAGAAGTTCTTCAGTGAATACGCCAGAAATTCATTAACAATAGAATATCATTCAAAACTCGACGATTTTTTTTGTTTAGATCCGTGATATGAGCTAAGAAAGCTTGACATCCATTTTTCAATAAACGAATAGCTTTTTATGGCTTGAGATGATTTAAAGATTGATTTTAATGGTTTGGTTGCTTGAATTCGCATAATAGGTTGGTTAGAATATGAAAAGCTAACAACCCTACGAAAAACAATCAATTTTTGCATGATGTGTAGTTAACCAATCAATCCCTAGAATTACATCAAATGCAAGTATTTTCAATGAAATAAGATCGACAGGTAACGCGCGGGTGCCGATTTGAACTAAACAAGACTTATAAACCGTGGATGTAATGAAGATTTCTCCCAATGGAGTTTCAACAGATAAGTCAAAGTCCAATTTCTCCGGAGTCAAATTTAAACGTTGAGCGCAAGTAGGAGAAATGAAAGAGTGGGTAGAACCAGTATCAAATAAAGTATAAACTTCGCTAGAGTTTATGATTAGCTTACCCGTGATGACCTCATTCGGGTTCCTTGCTTTCTGGGAGGTCACAACAAACGCCTCCTCAGACTACCGGTTTTAACTTTTCCGACTACTTTGGTGCCTCCGCCCCAGCCAACTTGTCTTTGGTGAACGACAAAATCGGGCCAGTGACCTTCTTCTTCCACAATTATAACATGCTTTGATGGCATCGCATACTGGGACCGATGTGTCCCTCTCCTCCACACTTGAAGCATATGATAGTGGTCGCTTCTCCTTCCTTAACGACAAAAAAAAATGATGTTGACGCCTTTCCATCATTGTTGAATCTCCTCTTTTTGAATGTCCATTCTTATTATTTTGGCCATGATTACCACCAAGTGGTTACCATTTCGCCCGTTGATTCCTCCACGCTTGTTGTCACCGCTTCGATGACTGCTTTCACCGGTATTATCATTTTGTCACCGCTTCTTCTTCGTCATTGACTCATTATCACGCCCAATAATCGAGCCCTATTAACAACATCCTAATACAAACATAGTTTATGAGATATAAGATATCGACGATCTCTCGTGTTTCAAACCTCTTAAAAACATTCGTGTCATTCTCTCCTCATTATCAACCAAATGGGACGCAAATCGGACAACTCGCAAACTTGGCTTCAGATCATCGCACACTACCCATGTTATTTTGCTCCAACTTGATGAACTCTACCTCTTTCATGTGACGAAATACTTTCGGAAAGTACTTGTCGCTGAACAGCTTCCTCGAACTTCTCCCAAGACATCTTCAAAGGCGGCAGTCGAGTACGCTTTACGATTCCCACCAAGAATCATCCTCACGCAATACGAAGGTGGCAAAGGGAACCTTTTGCTCCTCAAGCATCCCAAGACATCAAATATCTTGTTGATCCGCTTAATCCACGCTTTCGCTTTTTAAGTGGTTTTGGCTTCCAAAGAACTCCGTGGTCCCAGCTTCTTAAACCGCTTGGCGGTGACCATCCGAGAGTTGCCAAGAGTTTCCACCCGCATTTTGGATGAGAGCCGCCTCACCGATGTTGTATAAATCGCATGAAGCCTCTAACATTCCATCGCTCATCATTTGGTCAAGTTGTTGTTGTTTGCCCGAGGATTGTCGCCTTCCCGATGATGCACATTATCCTCGACTATCGATCTGTGGAGACTCAATGGTCTCCTCGTGCTCCATTGATGTTCTCAACGCTCTTGATGCCATTTTCAGACATCGCCACAAAACAAGGGTTAATAAACGATCACATATTATCCCTATACTCCGACCAACCAATTAAATAACAAATAAACTTAGGTAGGTCATACTAGCGAAAGAATTCCCCCCCTCCCTCCTAGTTCTTGTCTCACATCTTAGCCAGGATCATATCCCTAAGCTTTGATACTTAACTCGTGACGCCCCCAAAATAGGTATACATCACCCATCTTGAGTCGCCAAATACATGGTACAAAATTCAAATACAACTTAATTATACAACAAATGTAAAGTACGACAAAAAATACAAGTCGTGAGTTTTAATACAAATATTGTCTTCTGATAATATCCACTCTCGTAAAATGTCCTCATTACATTTATTATCACACTATTTTATAGAATAGTGAGGACTACTAAGACACCATCTCTGACCATCACTCCGCCCCCGACTAGTTCCAAATACATTCTCATTTCCTCAAGAGAATAAAGGAGAAAGGGTGAGCTCAACTAGCCCAAGAAAGAAATATTATGACTAAGATAATGCGTAATAAATTATCATTAGCCTTCAACAATGTTAAACCGATAAAATACAATAGACATCAAGTTTAATCATAGCTGATCAAGCAATCCATTAAAAGAGTCAAGTAGAGAATAAAATCTACTATCTTTTATGTTTTTATAAGGTTTTTCATTACTTTTATCACTGGACTCAAACCTTTAATAAATAATCCACATCATCCCCGCACTACTACCAAGGATATTCATTAGGTCACGACCACAAATTCCATGCACTACGGCCAAGGATATTTGTGTATTCATCAATGGTCATGATCATGCCAACAATCGGCCATCAATGCACTACGGGCCAATGAGGACTTTTACCACATCATTTATAACATTACTACCATGATTACACCGAATAATCCCCGGTCATAATCATACCAAGTCCATCCATGCTCTACAAAAGCCACATGATGACTTTTAAAAAATATATAAAACATGAGGATGATGACAATGATATAAGAATTCAATAAAACAAGTTCAAGAATTAAGTTATTCAGAACTAATAACGCCCAAATTGTCAACATGATATTGCTTTGTAGAGTAAAATTCAAGAATGCTCATAAGAATATTTCCATGAAAAATATCGATGAAGCGCAAATATCAAGGATATTCCACTAATTTCATGGAGTATAGAAGTCAAAATTTTAACCAACCGAGAATAATAAGGAATGGAATAACAATGTAAATCACCATGCATGCGGTATCAGATGTACAAAAGTTATTCCAACAAAATAATAATAATCTAACCAAGTCGTGAAAAAATCACAATCGATGTGATGTTCCAAATGTAATAATAAAGAATGGAATAACAATGTAAATCACCATGCATGCGTAGATTGATGATGTGTGTTATTCCAAATGTAATAATAAATATAATAAATAAAAAGATTTTAACCAGTCCGTAAAAACACATGCATGTGATATTCCAAATGTAATAATAAAGATGTAATAATAAAGATTTTAACCAGTCCCATGAAAAAAGCATGCATGTGATGTTCCAAATGGAATAATAAAGATGTAATAATAGAAGAATGTCACCAAGTATAGGTATTCATGCATATACAAAGTTATTCCAATGTAATAATAAAGAAATGGAATAATGTAAGTTCTCTTCTTGAATACAAAAGAGTAATATCCCTTACCGTAAAAGAAACTCGGATAAAGGAAAAGAAAGTTAGCGTATTTTTTCTTATTTCTCTCTATAACTTTCTCTCTCTAGAGTTCAAAGAATTCGTAAGAAAATAATGAAGGAATGAGCTTCTATTTATGTAAGAATGGATCGCATAGTAATTAATTCATGAACTATCCAGTATTGATTTACTTTTTAATCTGACTATCCATATTTAAAGCAAAATCTTTTAAATAAAATATATTATATATATATATATATATATATATATATATATATATATATATATATATATATAATGATAATAATAATACTCCTCCCGTATAAACCAAAAAATCAAAACCTCCCACCCATTCAATTTTCAAACCGTGGCCCCACATGTTCCCTCCCCCAACATGTCATAATCACAAGGGTCCCATTATATTTAAATAACTTTCTATCAATAATGTTGAAAAATAGGTAAATGAGGGTCTAAATAATACGTCAAATTTACAACAACCCTCATAAAAATCCTTTCAATATTTTTAACAACATTTGTCATCATTATTATAATTCACAATATTAATCGACTGTGTCGCTCCTGAAAGAGGGGCTTTTCAATAAGGATTTCTCCTATCAAGCACAATTAGGTGACCAAACCTCTCCTCGGCGTAACTTCTAGACATCGTTAATATTGCAATTTATAATATTACTAACTCTCGCTATTTCAATTATTGATTTAATAATATATAAAATATCGACAATAATTGAATCAAATAACGTGAGATACTATGCAACAATTAATATAGCAATAATTGAACAAAACCGAGTGACTTCTCACGTAAGCATTAATAATCAATATCGTGCGCTACTAAAAAACTATGGGTTTATCACATATTATAAAACAAAGATTATGTAGATAATTTAAAAGCCTTTAATAAATAAATACTTTTTATTAATAAATGAATAAGATTGTTACAAAGTATATGCTTTATCATCAAACATGATTGGCTTGTGTGCATACTACTTTCAATCTCCCACTTGCACTAAAGCCAATCGTCATGGTATCTCATACTCTTCTTCTCTAAGTGACGATTATCCTGTTGTTGGATAAGCTTCAGTAAATGGATATGTAATGTTGTTCTTGAGAGTCCACTATCTCTATAGTGATTTTCCATCTTTTAATGATTCTTAAATCAAATGAAAGTGCCACAACACATGTTTAGATCCAAGATGAGACTTAGGAACTATTCCTAGTTCTGTAATGAAATTTTAATCCAAACAATTAACTTGCAGCTTCATTTATAGCTATATACTTTGTCTTTATCACTAAACCAACAACTCTTTGCTGTTTGGAACCTTTCCAATTTCACTGCACCACCGTTCAAGGTAACATTTTACCTTAAAGTGGATTTTATGTCGTCTTGGTCTGTCTGAAAAACTTGAGTCTATTAAGCCCTCTAGTTTTAATTTAGACCCACCATAAATATGATCACATCCTTAGTGTCAATAAAGTACTTTAAGATGTTTTTCACTGTCTTACAGTGATCTTCTCCAGAATATGACCGATCATCATCAGGTCTCATACATTTCATTGCATACATGATAGTTACTCATGCGATCTCTCTTTTGGAGTCTTTGGGGACTATTAAGAGAGATACACTCCATGACTCATCAACATGAGACATCTCTTGGAGTTTTCCATGCTAAACGACTTTAGCATCAAATGAATATACGTTCCTTGGGTTAAGCCGAGCATCCTTTTAAATCTATCTATATAGATTTGCATCCCCAATTAAGATACTCTTCCCAAATCATTCATGGAGGAATGTTAAGACAACTTTATCTTTACTGACTTTAGCATTGGCATGTCATTCCTTATCTGTAATATATCAACATATAATACTAGGAATGTCACGACGCTCCCATTGATCCTTTTGTACACACTAGGTTCATTCTTATTTTTGATAAAATCAAACTCTTTTGATTGTCTCAATAAAACGAATGTTCCATTTTTGAGAAGCTTGTTTCAATTCATTTCTCTGAGTGTTTACAATTCTTACCTCATCGTATGTAACTGGTTCATCATCATCTATGATGTGTACCTCATCATCATCATCCATGATGAATCCATACCTCCCAGGTATCGTCGGTGTTATTCCAGATTTATGATTCGGTTGTGGTACAATAGGTCTATCTACAAGTTCCTCTTATTTGACTTATAGTGTTTTGTGGTTCTTGAACTCTTCAAAATCTATTATCCTCCCACTAGCCCCTTCAATAATAAACAACTTTATCTTAGAAGGTAGCGTGTTTCGCAACAAACACTTTTGCTAAGTAGGATTATAGAACATATGCCCTAAACTTACTTTAGGATGTCCCACGAATCGACACTTGTAAAATCGTGTCCCAAGCTTATCCTTTGAAACCTTTTCACATAAGTTAGACAACCCCTTATCTTAACATACTTAAGATTAGGAATCCTCATTGTCCATAACTTTTATGGAGTCTTGGGGCCGAATTTTGAGGTTACCATTTTCGTAGATATGCGGCCATTTCTAGGACATGATCCTAGAAGGATACTGGAATGTCGGTAAAATCATTATGGACCGTACCATGTCCAACAAGGTAAGATTTTTCCTTTCAGATACATCAATCAATTATTACATATCAGGAGGCGTCCATTATGAGAAAACCATTTGAGATGATATAGAAACTTATTGCACAAGTATTTATTCCTTGATCTAATCAAAAAAATCTTAATACTTTGCCAATTTGTTTCACTTCTGAATTCTTTGAACCTTTCAAATAATTCACACTTGTTTCAGCAAATACATAGATTCAATTCTTTGAATGATCATCTCCTTTTCATATACTAGTTTGTTCAATTTGCAAAATTATTTTCACGTAAGTCAAGTATACAAAATCCATTAAGTAATATTCCAGTTCTATACAAAACATTATTATTATAAATAGAACAACAATTGTTCTTAATTATAATACCAAAGATTTCATTGTCCAACAATAAAATAGAAATAATGTTTCTAACAAGAACTGGAATACAATAACAACTTATTTACTTAATAGATTTGTCCGTAGGCATTGCTAAACTATAAGTTTCTATGGCTAATGTGGCAACCTTTGCTTCATTTCCCACACATATGATTACTTATATTTGTTTAGTTTTCTACTTCTGCTTGGTCCCTTCATAAATCTATATTTATGATAACCAAAGCCAGTATCCAATACCCAAGTAGACTATTGACTTAAAGAAAAATTTATTTTAAATCATGAACAAGATTGTATTTATAACCAAAACTTCACTAAGCTTCTTTGGTTAGCCTCTGCAAGATGCTTCTCACAGTTTCTTCCCAGTGTCCAGACTTATTGCAGTGGAAGCAAACTCCTTTGTTATCCGTATCAGTTTTGTTCTTATTATCCTTTGTTTTGGCCTTTTCTATTTACCTTCTTAGAATCATTCTTCTTTTCAGAAGATCCTTTGACCCCTACTAGTAAGACTTGGTCTTTCTCGGTGGAAAGTGACTCAGCATTTTCAACATGTTAAGAAAATCAGCGACGCTGATATCTAGCTTGTTCATATGAAAAATTCACAACAATTGTGAAAGGAGTCCGGGAGTGAGTGCAAGATCAAATCTTGGCTCAACTCTCCATCCATGACAAAATCCGTTGTCCTAATTAATCAATCAAATTGATTATCATTAAGACACGTAATCAGATCAGAGTGCCTTCTCATTCATTCTAGATCTAAGAGCTCCTTAGATATCTGATATCTATTAGTCCTACTTTCCTCACCATCAACTACTTGACGTGCAGGAGTATAATAGGAGTATCCATAGTTTCATGTTGACGCTAAAGCTCGTTACTCATAGATGTAAGCATGATGCATTGAGCCAATTGTGCATCATCTTGCCACTTTCTAAAAGTAGCAATCTCTTCCTCAGAGGCATTGTCTGCAACCATTGCAAGGATAGGCGTATTAAGGACATAAGATAGCTTTCCAACAATGAGAACTATTCTCAAACCCTTAACCAATCTGTTTAATTCGGTCCGGTTAATTTAGCATCTAATATGCTACGCAGTGATAGTAATTTTAGACATTGTAAAATTCTATAAATGAATTTGTAATTAACAACATTTTAACATACATTCTTTTATTAATTACCAAAATAATTTAGGTCTTGTTTTAAATTGGTATCTCCCACTATTTTCATCAAACTATATTACCCTCACTTATATAGTTCGGCAATATCTAATTAAAGATTTGCTAGTGAGAATAAGGATCCCATTTCAAATGTATATAGCCTTGTGTATGCACAACAAACTATATATAAATAAATAGGTAGACAACTCTTATCAATTACATCAACTATGTAACTCCTTGTATTTTGCCTCTTAAATTATAATGGTCAAGTGTGTGCACATCCTAACTAAAATGATTTAAGTTAAGTCGAACCTAAAGATTTTCATATAAGTGAAGAGAAAACTACGTACCCTTGTGTGTGCACAACAAAGCAAAGAATGCTCAATTCCTTATAAACATCATATGTAATAAAATATCTTAAATATTTAATACTTGCCTTGTGTGTGCACAACAAACTCATATTAAATATTCAATACTCTATTGTTTCTATCATGCTAGAAGGCGATGTTCGATATTCCAAATATCTTTGAACGTTACAACTTAATATAAAATATTTGAGGGGTTTGTTATTAATTTGTCTCATCTTGTTTAGCGCGCGTGCACATATATATATATAAAATACGCGTCATATTAATTAACATGTGAAACATGTTTGCATAATATATAATATATATATAGTATAAGCATGCACATATAGAATACTATATTCTATCCGGATTGATTATGGATTTTTATTCTAGTTTGGTTCACTAGAGCCACCAAGTGAACCAAAAGGTCAAACCTAGGGGTGCAAGAATTAAATTTAAATATAACTATTACATTTAAACACGGGCTCCATTACAAACGGGTCTTCAAGCGCTCCTTGTTCCTTGATCTCCAATTCTTCAAAATTAATTCTAACTATTCCTATTACAAAACTATTTAAAATAAATAGAAACCTTGATCAATGAGCTAAGGGAAGTACATAGAGGGAGAGATAGAATTTACATTAAGAAAAAAATAGAGAGAGACGAGGTACGCAGTAATTCCCCATTAATAAAATCCATACATTCAAGCATCCAACTAAAATAAAATCCAATCACATTGGTCAATAGTCCCTAATCAACCCCATTTATTATCATACACATCACCATATGCATCAATAAATAACATTCATCTCATGAATAATAAACATTCAATATATATATATTGATATCATTTAATGGGCAAATTTAGTTAGTATAAAATCTAATTTTGAATCAAAATAAACTCCTTTATTTTAATCCAAATTTAAATCAAAATAAAACTATTTTATTTTAATTTATCCAATTTTGAATAAAATAAACTATTTTATTTTAATCAAAATCTTTAATCAAAATAAACTCCTTTATTTTAATTAATTATGGAATCCAATTCCATGTAAAAAAAACCCTTTATTAAAGGAACCACGAATTCTTTTTCCTATTCACAAATAAACTCTTTTATTTTGAATAATATGAAATCTTATTTCATATCTAAATAAACTCATTTATTTAAGGAAATTAGGATTCTCTTTCCTATTCACAAATAAACTCTTTTATTTTGAATAATATGAAATCTTATTTTATATCTAAATAAACTTCTTTATTTAAGGAAATATGGAATCCAATTTCAACTCCAATTAGTTATCATGGAATCCAATTCCAACTCTAATTAGTTAGCATGAAATCTAATTTTAAAATTAAAATAAACCTTTTATTTTAAGATTAAAATAAACTTTTATTTTAAAATTAAGATAAACTTTTTATTTTAAAATTAAAATAAACTTTTAGTTTAATTATAAAATAATTGAGAATAATATATTATATATATATATATATATCATATATCATATATCATATATATAATATATAATATATATTCAAGATCTCCTTAAAAGATTCACGTAAATCAAGTTGGATAATGTTAATAATTCTCCTGGAAGTATGATTAACATATGCTTCAGAAGATTCGTGAAACATATATTATATAAGATAATATATATTATTATTAACCACATTGAATAACACGTGAATCCTACAAATAAGCCTCGCGAAAACTGGTTACGCGAATTGATAGTTTTTCCGATTTTTTTTTTTAATTTTATACAACAAAATTATGCTCAATTAAATTATTCTAAACACATATCAATATACATATCAAATTAAAATAATTAATAATTTGCATAAAGGTTTGGCTCTGATGCCACTGTTAGGTTTGTAATATTCATGAACGCAATCAAATTACACAAAATATGCGAAAACGTGAAAAATCAGAGTTTTAAAATTTTACAAACCATATACCCGGATCACCCTTTATGCACAATTATTAATTAAACGAAAAAGAAAGAACAAGAATCATACCCTTGAAGATTCGAGCTTCCTCGGGTACAAGTTCACCTCCAATCCTTTTCGCGTTCAACTTGAATCCACCGGGTTTGGTTCCTTCCTTTGATCAACGTTAGTCACCCAAGTGTTTGACCTCTAGAGGTGATCCACCAAGGAAGAAGAATGATTCAAGAAGATGGGTATTTGGCAAAACCCTAGTTTTCTATCTCTATAGAAAAGGCGTACTCTCCCAACTATTGGAATCACGTATTCACGTGTTGTGAAAGTGTCAACCCTCTCACCCATAACAAGACTCCTCTTATTTATAGATGTAGACAACCCTCCTTAACAATTAAGAAATTGGGTTTTATTTTAATTAATTAAATTTCTTTAATTAATTAGGTTCCCAATCTTATTAGGAATAATTAATTAAACTCTTTTAATTAATTGGCCTCCTAATCTTATTAGGATATGCAAGAGTACTTTTATTAATTAATTATCAAACTCCTTTAGAATTAAATAATAATAATAATAAGACTCTCTTATTAATTTATATTTAATATTTCTAAAATATTAAATAATAATATTAAGCTATTTAATTTATTCTATCACCATAGATTAAATTAAATATACTTCACTTATTATTACGATTATGCCATTAACTTCTTAAATAATTATTCTTCCTTTTATGGTGTGACCCTTTAGGTTCTCCATATTAAACCAATTGTGAATAAATCAATTAGAATAATTTAATCTTATTTAAATAAATAAATTAAACTAATAATTTATTTAAATAAATAATATTTATTCTACAATAGGATAAGCCTCTCCCTAATGATCAACGACTTTTCGTATAATATAGATTTCAACATTAATCATAAAAGAACCTTTGAGTAAATAGTTACCGTATAATTCAATCCTTCCACCATACAATGTCCCAATTAAATATAAGACATGGAATTACCACAAGTCTTATTTTATTTAATTATATGTATTTCGACTCTTAAATGCACAACTCCAAATAATGTAAATTAGAAACTCCTTTCTAATTTCATTCTGTGACACCGCCAAAATAGGTATACAACACCCATTCTGAGTCGCCAAATACATGGTACATAAAGCAAACTATAACTTCAATAATATAAATGTCGTGTGAAATACGACAATACATACTATGAGTTTAAATACAAATATTGTCTTCTAGACAATATCCACACTCAAATAAGTCCTCATTACAATTATTCAAACACTATTTTATAGAAATAGTGAGGACTGCTAAAACATCTTTCTAGTACCATCACTCCATACCCCGACTAGATCCTGCTATGTTCTCACCTCCTGAAAAGAAAAATGGAACAAAAAGGAAAAGGGTGAGCTCAACTAGCCCAGTAAAGAATATTATGACTAAGATAATATACAACAAATTATCATTAGTCTTCAACAGGGAAAAATCCGATAGAATACAATAGACAACAAGTTTTAGATCAACAACTGCAGCGGAAACATCAATTCATTAGAAGAGTTAAGTAGAGAATGAAATCTACTATCATTTATGAATTTAAAAATCCATCATCAATATTTTATCCCTGTAACATCAATCAATATACATCTTGAATCAAATACTCATCTTTGCACTACGGGCCAAAGATATTCATTTGTATCACCAGTTGGTCATTTTCATCTCAACACCTGTTCATCTTTGCACTACGGACCAAAGATATTCATCAGGTAATCATTCATCTTTGCACTACAGGCCAAAGATATTCATCAAGTATCACCATTATGGACTGAGGATGATGAAAAATATTTTAGAGAACAAATCCAATGGAGATGTAAGGATAAATATTAGGGGATTCAGATTTTGGTTTATCCAAATTCAATAATACTCCATAATAACCAAGTGTGAAGTAGAATTCAAAAATAAAGATCAAAACATGGATACAATCAAAGATAAGAACCATAAAAGACATCCGGAAGAAAAAGAGAAAATTTTATTTTTCTATGAATAAAGGCCGATATCGTGAATAGTAACCCCGACACAAAAAAGTTCCAAATTTGATTAAAAGTTCAGATCAATACTTTCCTAAGATAATGATATTAAAAGAAATAATATCATATATGAAGAAAATAACATCTCTTACCTCAAAGAAACAAGATTTGGAATGAAAGGCTCAAGTATTATTTGAATGAAACTTGTAATCTTTGAATAAAGAACTCTCAAAGTATCTAAATACTCACAAAATACGCTCGATAATATAGAGAGAGAAAGAGAGAAAGCTTATGTTTCTGGTGTGATTTTCAATTCTAACTTAGCCCTCTATTTATAAGAAAATGTTAGCCCACCAAGCAGACTTGACTCAAGCACTGATGGCTTTTACTCGCTACTATTGCCACCCACCACATTTGAAATAAAATTCAGTACATTTCTTCACCAACCACAAGTGGGGCCCACTCAATTCTAGAATTTTCCACCAAAATCATTTATAACCCTAATTTTTGAAGCAGTCACCTCTTAAAATTCATAACAAATCATTCATTCATTTTTAACAGTTCAAAATTTGTGGACATATACCCAACTTATATATGTATAACATATCCAAAAATCACAACGATCCAACTACGATTAAAAATTATAATTCACGTAATATATCGTAAAAAATAATCGATTTGATTTTTAATACCTCCATTCCGACAAAAATACGTATAAAACACCTCAACATTAACTCCTTTAATTATAATCACATAAAATAAATAAATCCATCATTTATATAAAATAAATATTTCCTTATCATATTAATCAATAATTAATTATTCACAAATAATATTACGTAATCACAATTATGACATAACCAAAGTTCCCTACGAAGAGAGGGCTTTTCCGATAAGGATTTCTCCTTATCAAGGCGCCATTGATTAGATTATCTAACCTCTCCTCGATGTAAATTTCTAGACATTGCCAATAATGTTATCTAATAATATTATTCAAATAATATGAATTATTGATCTGATAATGGAAAATACTGTGCAGTGACAATTATTGAAACAATAATAATATAAACTATCAACGCAACAATTATTGAATCAATAAAATAAAATATTGAACAGTAACTATTGTAACAATTATTGAGTAGTGTCTTCTTACGTAAGAATCAATAATTCAAAAATACTCGCATAATATCTGGTATGCATCAACCAACCACGCGTATTCATCGTATTTTAACCACCGTGTATTCCAACAAAGGTTAACGATAACAATTACGCCTGCTATTCATAAAAACTCATACTTTGTCGCTTTTTTTCATCCAACAGCTTATTCCGCTATGGGTCCCACAAATGATCATACTGCCGTCATTTTGGATATTCCCGACAAAAAGAATATTCCACGACCAAACGAATATTCCCCAACAATAATGAATATTTTATAACCACTTGCTTATTTTGCAAAATTTGCACATTTCAGCCATAACCAAAACATTATATCAAATTAACCCTTATTAATTCAAAGTAATAATTGGAGAAAAATTCAATATTATTTATAAAAAGCTGGGGTCTTACACATTCTGCCTTGGCCAAGGACTACTGAGTTGCCATTTATCGAATCACATAGAACATTTCTCTTCTTTTACTAGAAGTGGTAGATTCTTTATTGATCATACATTATCTCCATGTATAACTTATTATACTCAAGCATACCCTTTGATATACCCTAAGGGTCTTAAAGAATAAGTCAAAGTATAACTCATCATACACAAGATACTATGATGATCTCAAGTCCAAGGATCACTTATCTACTATCACTACAGAATTCCTATCGACAAGTGAGTAAAACTCCATTATGTATTCCTTAACGAGCCACGTTCAGTGAACTTATTCTCTAATAAGCACCTACATACTTGCTTTAATGTCTCCACACAAATGATCATGAGATCAATCATCCTCATCCAATGAGTAAGCAACGTATGTACCAATCTATCCGGATTCACTAATCCCCAATTTAGTAATCCAACGATTGGGAACTATTTTAGTTTTTAAGCTTTCTAAGAATTTAGATCTCATTAGAATGATCATCATCATTATTCTAAAAGTATTGCTTAAAACTATGGGTTTATCACATATTATAAAACAGCATTATGTAGATAATTTAAAAGCCTTTAATAAATAAATACTTTTTATTAATACATGAATAAGATTTTTACAAAGTATATGCTTTATCATCAAACATGATTGGCTTGTGTGCATACTACTTTCAGAATTAAATATATCGAAATGTGTTATTCCATATAATAAAATAAAATCAATAATCATAATATTAAGTGCTTACATGAATTGAGAGAAGTCATCTTGTATGTATCACGCTTTCGCTGCGCTTTAGGGTGAAGGTCTTCAATTGTCTCTCTCAATCTTATGATGGATGTATAGGTGTGTATAAAAATTCTTGAGACGACAATTGGGACCAAACCCTAACTGTTTTATTTATAGAATAGCTAAGGGTCAAAATCCCCCATCAAGATTATGAAACCCTAGGACCCATTATGCCAAATACTATTAGGAATATTATTTATATGCCATATAATTAATTACAAAACCCATAAATAAAGTGATTAAATTAATACAATATGTAAGGCCAATAATTACATAAATAGTAAAGGCCATATAAGGAAGTAAAATATTTTAACAATACACATCCAAATTATTTCATTTTCGATTATATAGATTCGTAATTCATAGAACTACAACATACCAAAGAATCAACAATTTATAGAAATATTAAGTAACCCAAATATTGACCCAAAACTCATGTTCATACTAAATTTTCATGTTTTAACATGTAGCGAATTCATTCACTACGAATTCGTTTCTTAACCAAATTGATTCATTCAACTTGCGTTCTTTTCGTTTTTCAATGTTCTTACAACATCCATAATCAATTTAAGGTTTCCATCATGATTTCATAAATAATTTTAGTTTCAAAATTGACCAAAACTTATATGTACAACAAAACTCAAATTCTTTATCATTCAACCCATTTTTATGAATTTGATTATTCTAAAACTCGAATTTGGGTTACTCAAATTTCACATATAAATAAAAATATCAGATTACTCAACACTTGACATAACTCTAATTGATTCCTTCATCAATTCTTACTACCATGTTATCAATAAAAACTCAAGAATCTACAAACTAGAGTTTCAGGCTAGATTATTACCTTTTGATTCTTCTTAACCTTAGCTAGATGATAAGAAAAGTTTGAACATCCTTCTTCTTCTCCTTTGATTTCTCAAAGTTCCTCTCCAACTTCATGGAGAACTCTCACCCTCTCCCTCTCTCAATTTTCCCTCCGTCTTATGAAAATAATGAGCGTAACCCCAACTGATGAATACGTGAACTTTAAGTTGGGTTGTCAGTTAAAATAAATAAAAGATTTTAGCCGTTATAAAACACAAAGAGTCTAGGCCATGTTTGGCTAACTCAAATAAGCTCCAATCAATTTATTTTAACAACTTCCTTACTATATGATACATATGTCACACTTCATTTTATTGTTAAACTATTTAGCCACATTAAGTATTACACAATTATAACATATATAATTACCTTTGTAACTAAAATAAACATCTCTATTAAAATAAATATTTTTCATTAAAATAGTTAATATTTATTCCACTAATTATTTTAATTAACTCAAATAAATTATACAATTATTATATATAATCATTTTATTCATTTTTCTCGCATAAATTGTCTCAATACAATTTATTTAACCCATACATCTAATCACCACTTAAATATTAATTCAATTTATTAATCTCTAACCAATATTTATTTATAGGTATATTGGTTTTTCTTCTCTCACCATCAATTTTTATTTTACTAACATCATTTAAGATACTAAACTTTTTCATATATTACCATGACATGTAATATATATTAAGAATATCAAATTTAATTAGCAAAACTCATATATTAACTCACTATTTTAATTAAGTGAATTAACTCTTTTATTCACTTTACTACAATACCACTACCAAGTAAGATTTTAATATTCAAACTATATTATTCCATAATATAATTTCAACTTAATTTAAATTACCCAATATTTATAGGGTTAATTTCCATTGCCACCAAATTTCTTATCATAACTATTTTTTTATTTTCCTTTAATAGTTTAATCAACTATTAAATCCCATATAAATTTAATTTCATCACACCAAAACACATAATTCAAAATATATACATCTCATTATAAGAATTTTAATTATTAAATTCTTATTTTAATAATTTATGAAAATTTAGGTTGTCATAAATACTATTTTCACATGTGTTTTTAATATTTCTACATAATTCCTTCTCATATAAATGTGAAATTTATTGCATGATCATATAAAAGAGAGTCATAATAGGAGAATGTTGTGAAAATATCAGTTTCCATTTCGTAAAGGGTAGTGTAATAGGAAAAGTTGAAGAAAATAAAAATAAAAATCTATAGTTACAGATAAAGAAAAGAGAATATATAAAGTCGGTCGCAAAATATAATTTGAGCTTCTGCCAGTCGGACTAGGGTTAGGCTTTTCACCGACTGAAAGAAAGTAAGAGAGAAACTGCATCAATTCCCTTTTCTTTAACTCTGCGCCTATACAAAATACGCAGGTTCGTATCTCTGGTTCTTCTTGTTACTGCTAAAAATTGCATACATGAACACAAACACAAACACATATATATCACATACACACGAGATTGAAATTTCTTATGCTATTATTTGATTTATCTTTATAAATTGCCAAATTAACGGTTTGTTTTATGATGTTGAATATGGTGCTATATGTATTTGGGGAGTTTTGTTTTGTTTAGTTGGATTACATGTATCGCTTCAATTAAGTATATGATTTTTTTTATGATTAATCTTTTGGGGTTCTAATTAAGAAATTGATAAATGAAGATTACGACTTAAAGATATAAACTTTGATTCAAATCGGCTTAGATTATACAATAAGAATTTCCCTTCTTCTGCCCTGGTACCCAGCATTCTGTTATAATGGTATTGCCAATTTTGTGCATTCTTCTTTACCTCAGGAAACTAGAAAAAGGACTTGTCTGATGATTCCTTGAACTTTAATATTGGTGAATATATCTTATTTATAGATTTATAGATAGAATAGGCCATTAATAATTGATGCATTACATTTGTTTATCTTCTTATATAGATAGAATAGATAAATTTTGAAAAATGGTTAGCGCTTAAGAGTATTATAGGCCTTTACATAATAAATAATATATATATGGGAATGATTCATAGCCACAGTTGGATATGGATCAATATGCTTACAATCCATCTTGATTCTCTTGAACTGTCCTAGTGGCAATTGAATGGTGCAGATTAGAAGGTTCATTTAATTGTCCACCCGACTATTTGGAGAACGATGCTAACAGTTGGGCGGATTGGAGGAATTACCATTTTTCCCTAATGGTTATTTCTGCTGGGTCCCTTTAGTTCCCTCACGCTCTCTTTCTCAACTGATAGGTTCCCTCTCTTCTTCCTCCATCTGATCCAACACTCTCTTTCTCCATTTTTCCCCTTTATTCCCATAGTAAACTTGTACCGTAACCAACGTCAAAATTATTATTCTTTCTTTTCAAAACTGCACATCTTCCTTTCCAAAATCTAAAATAAAAAATGTTGTTTAAGAAAGTCATGTGGGTTTTGTATTCCAAAAAGTTTTTGAGAAAATACTTTTGATTCATTCAAAACTGAAGCTTGCAAGTGGTAGTTTTAGGAGATGAAGGATGATGATGTAAGCATTTAGGATGTATTGGGGGTAAAAATAATAATCAAGCACTTGTTTTCTCCTTCTATTAATAGCCGAATGGAAGCTCCCTCTAATTCTTTTAATTTTTTACTTGTCATCTTTTCTACATGAAAATTAGAGATCTCTTGTATTGGTTGGTATATATAATCAAAATGGATTTTGAGAAAACTTAAAATTTAAGCCTTGCATGCGCTTAAAGCCGGTGCACACCCAAAAAGGTTGTGGTTCCAGGAGCCTCCACAGGCCCCCAAAGCACCAAAAAAAGTGAACGAAAAAAAGAGGTAGAATTTGCTTATGCAAGTGGATTGAAAAAATTATTCAAGTGACTGGCTTGTAGAAATGGGAAGCATCTTATTGGGAAGGAAAAGCCTGGTGCACAAAATTAACAATAGTGAAATTAAGGATATCAATTAGTGGCCATTTTGGGACTGAGGGATTGTTTTGATCTTTCCTGTTTTTTGTATATTCTTGTAATAGCTCGTTTGGTACATGATGACCTGTTTAAGGTAATCGTGTTGTTTTCTTTTTTTTTGACCTATCAAATAAGTAAATAAATAAATAACAGTGCTATTTTTTATTAAGTTTTTTGTCATAGACTCATAATATGTCTAGAATTTAGAACCCGTAAGCAGTTTTATTAGAAACCAGTGGTTCTGGTTACAACCATATCAAATAACTCTCCCTTTGTGTGTGTGTCACAAGCATTTCAGTTTAGTTTAACCTGCGGAAAAATATGCTGTATGGATCGCCTTTTAAATGTTTTAATGGCACTTCTTTTGTAAAACAAAGCTTAGAACTCTATTTGAACGCAGAGAACTCTATTTTGGAATGCTTTCTATGAAGTACCTACTTGGACATGACACAATATGCAACACGGGATATGGCATTTTCCAAAAAAAAGGACACGATACTTTGGGGACACGTTCAATATATAATAATAATAATAATATAAATGTATTTTTTACAGTAAATAAATAGCAAGCCAATCACATATATGGAATAAAATAAATGTTAACAATTGTAAATTTGTAATAATATTTAATGTTAATTTGTTAACCCAGCCTGCCAGCCATTCAAATATGCAGACTACACCATATGGTCTATAAACAAATTTATAACATGCCCATTTTAGGCAGCCCACTTTCAAATTTATATGAAATAAAATAATAAACTTGAGAATTTTGGCAGTCAAATATGCAGTATATATGGAGTCAAATTTGCAGTCACTACTCACTAGATTCTAATCTTAAGGATGTTCAAGTAAAATTAAAAAAAGATGGGAACTGAAAAAAAAAAACAAAAAAACAAAAGACAAACCTTTTCTAGGTTTATTGCAGCCTTGAAAGGAGAGGAGAACGGAGGCTGAAGGTGGCTAGAAGAGCCGCAAGAGTTGTCGGGAAAGTCGTCGCGAGAAGAGTTTTAAGTCACCCCACACGAAATTGAATTTTGTCAAATAAAAATTGGAATGTTTGTCGATTTGGAATGAATTAGGTTTAAAAGGTACAAATTGCATACGAGTATCCTCTATTATCTTTTATCTTGCAATTTAAGTATTGGGATTTTTTATAAAAAAGAAAACAATTTACCTCAGGCATGTCCCTTACATGTCGAAGGCGAGTCGCAATGTGTCCTAACGGTCTCCAAGTTTAAAAAAAATAAAAAAGGGAAGCTCACGGACATGTGTCGACGGCTTGTCAGAGCATTTCGTGTCTGACATGTGTTTGAAACGAAATTCTAGCCTTTTAGGACGTGTCTGTGCTTCTTAGAATGCTTTCTTATGCTTTAATGGCACTTCTCTTGAAAAATATGCTGTATGGATTGCCTATCAGGTCTTCTCCCATATTTTCAAAATTATCTTGGTTGGGGATTAGATAGAGATATAAAAAATAACCAAATGTAATTTTATTGGTGATGTGTACGTTAGGGAATCCCTTTGGACGTGTATTGCTCATGGTTAATACTTTAATTTATTTGGTTCGACGGTACCTATATTGGGTTGGGATCTTATAGTGGTTTTTGTCATCGTCTATTAGTATATGCTTTCTAATTTCTCTTTAGAAAAGTGATTTGTATTCCTTTTGTGAATTTGATTTTGTGTGAATAAAATCTCATATATAACCTCAAGGGATTAGGTCAAGTATAGTGATTTAGTGAACCTCAAGGGATAAATTTCTTTTTCTAGGCATAGGTCATGGGCTAATAATCTGCAAAGGAAATGATCTCTATGGAACCATCCACACAGTTTATTATGGGATTACTTGATGTTCATGGTTGGTTGGGTATTGCGTTCATATGGTGGTTTATCCAATGCCACATCCTAAGGGTAGTGGCTACGGGTTCCACCATTATTAAAAGGAAAAACATTCAGATATTGTAAATTGTAACCTAGGCGTCTTGGCTGACGCTAGAGAAGAGCAAATCAACGCCTTGGCCGCTGAGCTGCCAAGGGTCACCAAATTAAGTGATTAAGTCATTTCTTACCCATGACTCATCATAACCCATGGATTTTCTATGTGGTGTAATTTATTACTTATTAGACTAGTAATGTAGGAAGGTGATGACTTGGTTGATTCTTTATTTTCGATGTACTAGTTTTTAATGTCAAATGTTTTATTTTTGAATTTTGATTGTGAAGCTTTCATATAGTTGTGTTTTTAATTGTATTCCATAGTGTTACTTATTATGTTTTGGGTTTTAATGTAAACAAAATTTTATTGTTCAATATAGTTTTTAAGTAAAATAAATAATGTATAAATTGTATATTGTTAACAACTTGTGGGCCTTATATTGCTTAGGCTTCCTGGCAGTCAACTACTGTCGCGTCTTGCCATGACAACTATGATTGTAACATTACTCATATTTCCATCTATATATTTCTTTCTGGAATCACTGTTGACGAATATCTATACTTCAGTGCTTTACTTAAAGTATCAAATGACAATTAGTGCTTTAGTTTTCAGTAATGATGGTAACATATTAAAGGAAGGTAGTTGTTTTTCTTTTCTTTTCTTTTCTTTTTTTTTTTTTTTTTTGGGGTAGGGTTACTTTCTTTGCCTCTTTATAGATGGGATATTAATTTCATACGTGGTGTTTCTTTATGCTTTAATTTCTCTTTCTTTCAGTTAAACATGATTGAACAGGAAGAATTCCGTTGTTTCATTGGGAACCTCTCATGGTCAACATCTGATAGAGACTTGAAAGATGCATTTAAGAAATTTGGCCGTCTTCTTGATGCAAAGGTAGTCAGTGAGTTGAGATATGCTTTTGTTCTTGTTCTTCCTATTTCAGTGCGATCCAATACTATCATTGTTCCAAATATCTTCATTTAGTCTATCGGCTTACATGTTGCGCAGTTCCATGAGGTGAGGCATCTAATGTCTATATTTTTATTTTTGTATGAAGCATTTGGAAGTTACTTTCACAATTGATGATGTTCAATTCGGTATTACATTTGAGCTTAATTAATTTGGAAATCTATCTGAAATTAATTAAATATAAGATTTTTCCTCGTACTGTTAATAAGTTCTTTTTTAGCTGATTTTTTTTGAGAATATATGGAATTTGATTTCTTCGAATATAGCTTGCCTATATTAAATGACTTCTCATCATTGTGTGGGTGTGCATAATGGTTTGAAGATAGTTTATAAGTTTTGCAAGCATGAAAAAGATGTGAGGTAGCATCTGAAATTTTGAATGAAGGGATTTTGGTATTTATCTAGAGTATTTTTGTTGGATTTACATGATGGTACAAAGATAAATCTAGTTTTGTGGGGTTGAAAATGATAAGGTAGCATTTGGAGGGAAGAATTTTAATGGTAGGGATTTGTAATTTATGTAGAAGTGTACAAGTTCGTGTAATTCTCTAAATGTGATTTCAAGTGACAAGCGAGTAATTGTGATATTTTATTATGATTGAATTTGAAATACTAAGACCATTGAAGTCTTTTGAAATGAATATTACCATGGATTCTGTTCCTACAAGATCATACCATAACATGTGTAAACCTTTTTTCCCCTAATAAATCAACAATATTTCTTTCCATTTGCTAAATCCATTCAAGTTGAATTTATTTATTTATCCAAATGGAACCAAAATGTTTTCCTTGTGGTGGAGAGGTGGCAGACCTACCAAGTTATGTATGGTTTTTGGGTTGGATTGGGGAGAAAGGGTGGGTGGGTGGGAGAATAAAAAGGGAATGGCCAAAAAAGTAAGACTTGAATAAATATTGGATATTCTGGCCAAAAGTTTGAACTTTTATATTAGCTGTACTTCCTAAGTTGGGTTTGTTTTGATTTTAGGCTTTAATGACATGATAGGTTGGGAATATGAACTAAACCTACATACCCTGCCCACAAGTTCACAATTATCTTAGAAATTTATCTTTATTTATTTTTTCCTCTTCCAAATCCCATCCTTGGAATTTTACGCCTCATCCTTTACACATTTGTTGTTTCCAGGTTGTCATGGACAAGTCTTCTGGTCGCTCTCGTGGGTTTGGATTTGTTTCTTTTGATGACGAGAAAGCCATGGAAGATGCAATAAAAGCAATGAATGGAATGGATTTAGATGGAAGGTCTATTTCAGTGGATAAAGCTCAGCCAGGCTCTGGTAGAGACCGAGATGGGGGCCGTGACCGAGACAGAGACCGGGACCATGGTCGTGATCGGGACCGTGGTCGTGATTATGGAGGTGGACGAGGGGGATCTGGCGGAGACTGCTTCAAATGTGGCAAACCTGGTCATTTTGCCAGGGAATGCCCATCTGGAGAGGGTTCAAGGAGTAGATATGGTGGAAGGGATGACAAATATGGAGGCGGCAGTCGCTATGGGCCAGATCGTAATGGGGATTGTTTGGGTGGACGCAACAGGGATGGTGGTAGTCGCGGAGGATCAGGAAGTGATAGATACAACCGTGATCGTTCAGGTCCATATGAGCGTCCTGGAGGAGGTCATCGTTAATGAAGCTGTCGTCATAATACATGGTATGCAATGCCCTACTTATGATCTGCAGCACATGAAAAGTATCTGCTTGTGTGAACATATACAAAACTAATGGCGACACATTTTTACTGTTTCAGCTGTGGCGGTGAAACGTGTTCTTGCTTCATGGAGTCTGCAAATCGATGTAATCTCATTTTAATGCCTATTTGAATGGTGCAAAAACTTTTCTGTCAGTTTAGTCTTTTCAGAGTGGTAAGCATATGACGTTATTCGACTATGTTCACTTGTTTAAGTTCTTTAGCATATTGGATATAATTACCATTTGTTGACTTTTCTTTATGAATTATTGTTTTTATGTTGATGTCAGATGAAAAATTAAGTGGCCATCTTTTTCACTTTCTGCTGATGTACTTGTTAAGATGTATTTCTAGCAGCTATATAGCAGTTTGGAGCCAGGATTCGAGTAAAAGAGCAATCCTAAAATTTTGAAATTCAAACTGAAAAAGATATATTTAGTATATGTTATTAGTGTTATTAGTAAACAATCATCAAATAAAAGGGAATTACAATAAATTTGTATAGCATAGTATTTTATGAAATAATCCATTTTATTTAAATAATAAAAAGTTGTTATTAGTAAACAATCATCAAATAAAAAGAATTACAATAAATGTGTATAGCATAGTATTCCATGAAATAATCCATATTATTTAAATAATAAAAGTTCAAATTTTAAAGAAATACTTTTTTTTATTTAAAAATTTGAACTTTTTGTTATTTTAAAAATGGATTATTTTCAAAAATCCAAAAAGAAAACACCCAAGAAATTACTCAAAAGAACTTGTTATATATTGGTGTTTTTATTGTACTTTTTTTTAAATGTTAATAGAAATGACATAATGTCTTTATGTTTATTAAAACAATTTTATTAGCATGCCATCACTATTAATTTACTGAACTAAAGGGGTAGACATGGAACAAAATTACATTCTTAAGACTTGTAAAATTTGGAAATGAAAAAATTCTTCAAAAAATTAATATTGATATTATATTTTGGGTTGGAGGTAGTATTTCATTAGTAGGTGGTAACACCAAATGTTACTCTTATAAAAGTCTTATTTAATTTTTTTTCATCAAATTTTATATATAAAATTCAAAAACTTATTTAATATTTTCATCCACGTTTGAATATAAAATTCAAAAATTGATGTGAATTTATTTAATTTTGACTAATACAATAGTTAATATTGTAAACTAATTATAAGTCATACTGAACATAAAATTATTATATTAAAAATAAAAATAAATTCACATCGCAATTTAAAATTCAATAAATTAAATGAAAAAAAATAAATGAGACTTATTTGTAAATCAAAAATATTAATGATAAGAAATAGGAAAATGATATATATTACGTCGACTTTTTAATTGCCATTTACATAGACAAGTATAAATAATAATGTTCTTGTATTGATATGTTTCACGATTGCAACTCCATAAAAATTTATTGATATACATAGATAGCATGACTAAGAAATAAATGAGATTTATTTTGTGAAATAAGAGTACTAATAATCTGACTACACTGATATAGGTACAGGTTTAGACAAAAAGAGCCGAATTACCCGAGCTACATAAGAGTTTGAGAAAAATTAGGCTACTTTCCCCTTGTTTTTTTTTTATTTTGTATAAATACTACATATGGCAAAGATCATGAATTGCAGGAGGATTTGGAATTATATTGTCATTCTTAATTATGACTTGGTAAACCACGGGTTCTTATGTTTTCTTTTTGGTTTTTTCATTCTTGTAGTTCACATATATATACACTTCCTCCTTTCCAAACAAATAATTTCATTTGTAGAATTTACAGATGTTAGAGATATATGTTTACCATATATTTACTCGAAAATGATATATATATATATATATATATATATATATATATGAAGGATAGTCCATGCTATAGATGAAAAATGGGCAAATAACATCATAGTCCAACTAGCAGATGCATTAAAAAAAATTCAGGCGTTCCAATATGAAACAAATAGAGGTTCCAATATGAAATAACAAATCAAGGAACGGTCAATGCGCCATGCAATCCAATATGGCGTTCCTATCAAATCACAAGAGGAAACAAAATACCAATATAGCGTTCCAATCAAATCACAAAAAGTTACAATGATCTAATTTCATCATATTTTATCTACTCACAAAATAAACAAAACTTAAGAACATAGTAGTCATCAACAAATTCAATTAGGTTACACCATTAGTTGGAAAAGAAAATAAGATAAAAATGGAAAGCCAGGTTCAGGAACACAGATGATAGAATTTCTATTTGACAAAATAATAAAAACATACAAAATTTTCAACATTGGGTTGAACAACCCATTCTCTTCCTCGTCTTATAAGAATGTCTTATAAGAATGGCCGATCGACACATCCTGCACAATAAAGGAGAAACTTGCACATGAAACCAAATCTCAACTCCTGCCTCCTAGAGTTTGGGCCTGAAGAGTTTGGTTGTCCTCTAACAGACGGTCATATTCCAGGAGTAGATCTGCCATTTGTTTCTGAAGGGCAGCTACTTGACCTTCAGCTGTCTCAACCCGACTGCCCTTTCCTTCATACTCCAACTTAAGCTTCTCCAAGTTCTTGGTTAATTCGGAGATTTCTTTCTGCAGAAGCTTTGTTTTCTCTTTTGCTTTCGCTTCGTTTTCTTTAAGTTGCAGCTTTTCTTTCTTAAGCTTTTCAACTTCCTTTCTTGAAGCTCCAACTGTAGTTCTCAAGCTGATTAATTTTCGGAGATGATAGTGCATGCGATCAATTAAGAATCCAAGAAAAAACGAAAAACCTGCAAGATAAGTTTAGGCCTTTAAGGGCACAATATTGAGCTTAAAAAGCTACAAAGCAAGTAAAGCATCTCTCACTGATTATCTGGACAATAATACAAAAAGCCTCTATCATCATTCTTCTATTCCATTTTTTATTATTTCTACAACATGCTTGTATTTCTACTATCAAATTTAAGGTCACATTTGAAGGATGAATTTATTGGAAGGGGATCAAAGTTTAAATTCGCAGATATGAAGAAGGTTTGCTATTCATATATAAAGAGGCACCAAGGGAGTGCCGGTGTGCTACCATGAACAATGACAGAGTAACAAAAAAACTGCCAAAGCCTGCACCACCTTGACACATAACCTATCAAGTCCCGAGGCTAAACTCCGCAAAAAAAAAGAAATCAACAAAAGCAACTTGACTGCCTACTTCCAAGCATAATCTTAAATGAATACAACAGCAATTGTCTTAAAATAAACTCATTCCAAACGGTATAAGAGCAATGGCCTACTTCCCACCAAACATAGATAAATTGAAGGGTGGTAACCTCATTATAAAGAAATTTCTCGTGCAATCCTATTAGTTTACACTTCCTCCGACGCAAAATTAGAGAGAAATTTATGAAATGATGATTTTTAAGAAACCCACTTCAGAAACTCTGATTTAACCCTTAAAATCTGATTTACCAAATTTATATTGCCACAATCAAAAACATATACATTCCTCATAAACACAGCTATAAATGATCAATTCACTCACATATATGTGGCGACAAACAAGTAAAACTTGCACATATGTTATAACTAAAGAACTGCAATATCATCTGTACTCATAAGCAATGTACTAGACAAAAGGAGGAAATGCAATCACTTAAAAATTTTCTGAACTGCTCCTCTTTTCACATAGATTCACGTACAAGAAAAAAATGTAGACCCATTGCATATAGCATACAAATGCAAGTGTCACATATGGAATGAACCTCGAGATCGCAACAGGAGGGGTGTGAGAATCCTCGAAATCGCAGCAAGAGGGGTTTGAGGAAATCGCAGTAGGAGGGTCGCAGCAGGAGGGTTTGAATCGAGGGTTTTGCTCGTACGCTAGTTTAACTATCGGAGATAGCAGCAGAGAATGGTTTGAGAATCCTCGAAATTGCAGCAGGAGGGGTTTGAGAATCCTCGAAATCGCAGCAGAGAATGGTTTGAGAATCCTCGAAATCGCAGCAGGAGGGGTTCGAGGAAATTGTAGCAAGAGGGTTTGAATCAAGGGTTTTGCTCATACGCTAGTTGAACTATCGGAGATCGCAGCAGAGAATGGTTTGAGAAAATCGCTATCGGAGATCGCAGCTGAGAAAGGTTTGAGAAAATCGCAGCAGAGAATGGTTTAAGAAAATCGCAGCAGGAGGGTAGCAGAGAGGGTTTTGCTCGTACGCTAGTTGAACTATCGGACGAAGATTAATGAGACTTGAGGGCAATTTGGACCGAATTTTTTTTAATGCATCCGCTAGTTGAACGAGCTAATGGTGTATTTCCCTTTTAAATCTCAGTTCTTAATATTTGTAATGTACGGTTATGATGTTATTTGTCTATTTTTTATTCATAGCAAATATATATTATGTATCATTCTCTCTCTCTATATATATATATATATACAGAAATGATCAAGTAAAGGATCCCTTATTTTCTTAAAATGAGAGACTTTTTTTTTTTTTTTTTTTTTTTAAAACAACTAAAAAAAAAGTTTAATATTTTATGGAATCTGAAATTTTTCATAATACAATGTTTTGGGCGTGTTTTGAATACCTATACCAAAAAGTGGTGACACCTGCTTGCAGACTGTATATACATGTTTTGTTATACGTACCCAAATCACACCCAAAACACTGTATTATGAAAAAATTTCAGTTCCATAAAATATTAAACTTTTTTTTTTAGTTGTTTTAAAAAAAAAGCAAAAAAAAAAGTAAAAAAAAAAAGTCCCTCATTTTAAGAAAGTAAGGGATCCCTTACCTGATCCTGACCCTATATATATATATATTGTGAATGTTTAAGTCAACTTTTTGATTGTTAGTTATGTGAATATGTATTAGTGATAATTTTTTTAAAAAAATATATAATAAGTGAGACTTTTTTTATAATTCTATCGAATCTCATGTTATTGATATGTTTCACAATTGCAATTCAGCATAAATTTATCGCAATACATAACATGACTAAATTTACTCATAATTTTATTGAGTGCTTAATCTAGTAAGAATAAGATGATAATGGAATTGTGGTGATAAATTTGAAGATATTGAGTCGGTATATATTTATACTTTATGAAATTGAGTTGCAACTGACTGAAATTTTAAGTGATCATAAGTTAGAATAAATTAGTGTGAGACCCTTCTTAATTCTCTCATATCTTATATATTCACATATTTTGATGTTTACTATTGGCATAAATTTGTAATCATATGTATTAAGACTCTTTTCTTTAAAAAAAATAGGCAAGAAAAAACTCGAAATATGGTTAAAAGTCTACAGGCCACGCATGTAGGACTAACGATCCCTATTTTCTGGGCAGAAGACGAGTCTTGCCCGACTTGATTTGATTTTTGGCCTAACCTAAAATCTGCCTCGATATGATGTTGATCAAGCTTTTTAAAGTCTGGTCTAGACTCGACTTGATCTGATTTTTGTGTATGCCTAAAAATAATAACGAAATTATGATGATAAATTTGAAAATTATTATTTTGTTTATATTATTATCCATAAAAAATAGTATTTTATTTTTTGCTAAATGACAAATAAATTTGTTTCTTTGTTGAAGAGAGTACATCATTACGACATTACCAATATCATTTAATGTGTGGCTAAAATAAAACTTCTCTTTCCTTTCAATGTAATTTTGGTTCCCAATCACTTTCAATCTCCCTTGTATAATGTAAACTGAAACATCACAACTCACAATTCCATAGAAATCTAACTTAAACTATTACTGGTCAATTACGCTGGACACAGCTACTTCTTCTATTTTAGCTGTTAATTTGTGGCATGATCTTTCCATTTGTATTATTCTCATTATAAAAAAGATGAAATGGTCTACGGAATATTTCCACACACACACACACACACACACACACATATATATATATATATATATATATATATATGAGATTGCATCCACATCAATCGATTAGCGGGTGGAGCAAAAAAAAAAATTTGTAATAAAAGTGACAACATGTTGTAATTGTGATGGTAAAAAAAGAGTCTTTCCCAAAGAACCGGTTCTTTATGAATCAAATTTATATATATATATATATATGATAATTCATAACATGTATTTATTATGAATTCTTATAGGACATAGTACACCATGCATCTATATCATTAAAAACAAGAAGTAACGGTCATGATTAAAATTAAAAATCGACGTCCGCTACTAATAGTAGCCGACAACGCCATCCGCTACTATTAATAACAGAAATAAATTAATCTCGATCATTGATTTCTATATTAAATAATAGAGATGATGTATATTCATTTTTAACCATAACAAATACATACTATAGTTTATTCTCTCTCTCTCTATATATATATTGTTATAAGCTTGCTTACATATTACTATATTAGTAAAGTCTAATAAAACAATTTCAGATATTGACTTTGTAAGAGGACTATTCTCCCAAGGGTTGGCAGGAACAACTTGAGTCTATCAAGATACAACCATGCAAATTTATACAAATAATTTTGATTCATGAAGTTAAATGACTAACCACTTTTATTTATTTAACCTTTTATAAAATTAAATGACTAATTTATCCGTAATCATAGCATTTTTATTACAGAAACGGATAAATCCACAACAGAAAATAATATTTTTACATGAAAATCATCCCTATAGATCCTATAGCGACGATTTTTACCGTCGCTATACGTCTATAACGACACTTTTCATGTGAAAATATCAAAAAAGCGTTGTAAAAATATCAATTTCTTTTTATTATTTATAATGGATTCCTCTACTATCTACAACTTTTGTGGTAAATATATTTAGAGCACTCTCAATCATACATTTTATAGGAGTCAACTAAAAAATAGTAGACCTTTTAAGTAGTAGAACTCTCTTAAATAATAGAATTTTATCAAAACGACGTAGTTTTGATAAGACGCGGTGGTATTTTTGTAAATACCATGCCACCGCGTATTTACAAAAATGCCACCACGTCTTATCAAAACTACGTCGTTTTAATAAAATTTTATTATTTAAGACATTCTACTATTTAAGAATTCTACTCTTGATCCTTTCTGTATATATATATATATGTATGTATACATCAATGTTCAAATTTTACTTCAATTCACTTGCGTCCTTCTCTCTTGTACTCTTCAAAAAAAAAAAAAGTTAAGGCTGCGACGTTTCTAAATTTCGTTTCTTACAAGCGAAGAATCATGTCTTCTTTCACACGTAAATATGAATGACACCTAAATCACAACTACTCACTACTGATTACTTTTTTGCTTTCAGAAACTTTTGATTATTATTAACGTGTTAAGAATCGAAATGATTTGCGGGGAGAGTCTTTGATACTCCGTTTGTTTAATAAAAAAAAGTCTCATTTATCAAATATTTTTATTTTATAAGAAAATAATTCTATTTTTTGGATGGTAATGTAAAATAAAGTAATGTACTCAAGTTTATTACAATTTTATTATTATGCTATTCTTATTAAATTAAATATTCAATAATTTTTTTTTAAAATGGAATAAAATATATTCTTAAACTTAATGTTATATATTGCACCTTATTATATACTTTTGTGACTTATAATATGTCATATTTGAGTTTGATAAAACTTATCTGTGAACATAATTTAAATAAGTATAAAAAGTGTAAATTAATGTCCTCTACATGAAGAATAAAAGAGAAATTTATTTGATTTGTATAGAAATTATTTGATTAGTGTCTATAGACATTTAATAAGGTGCAAAATTGTTTGATAAAAACTATTTTTCCTTAGTTCCATTTAATAGAAATCTATTTTATTTTATTTCTTGGAACGAAAGGAAAATATTGAGTGCTATTTAAATTCTAATTAACCACTACATTAATACTAACTAGTATGTAACTTAGATATTTAGTATTAATAAGTATGGTTAAATATAAAATAAATAGTATATTATGTAAATTACATATATATATATATATATATATATATATATATATATATATATCGTCCCTACTCCTTACACGATTAAAATACTGGATCCTATTTTTTTTTTTTAAAACAACTAATTTTTTTTTATATTTTATGGGCTGAATTTTTTCATAATACTGATGTTTTGGGTGTGATTTGGATACATATAACAAAATATGTATATACAATCTGCATACAGTTTGTAGAGACTGCTTTTGTTATATGTATCCAAATCACACCAAAATATAATCATATTATGTAAAAATTTCAGTTCCATAAAATATTAAACTTTTTTTTAGTTGTTTTTAAAAAAAAGCAAAAAATAAAAATAAAGTCCGCATTTTAAGAAAATGTGGGAGTCCGAATAGGAACCGGACCCTATATATATGTTGATATATATACATAAGATTAGATATATGCATATGTAAGATATAAATTTACATATATGATTTTGCACATGTATTTTTCTCATTATTCTATATTCTCCTATTCTTCTGACAAACAAATAACTACTACAAAGCAGTGTTCTATTGGAATTTTCTGTGAATTGCTATCACAGATAATTCACCAAGGTTTGACATATATCCTGGAGGTATATCGTCTGTAACTCTTAGCAAACCGATCGTGCTGAGAGCGATAAAGACCTTAAGGACAGAGATCACTCGTGTCATGTCTTTAACAACAATTTTGACTCTACTAAATTACGATTCTAACAATCTTAAGGTCTTTATCATATTTGAGGTATATTTAATAACTGTTAGAGTTATGATTTTGGTGAGATGGAAGACAACACGATTTTCAAAGATAAGTGCCATTTTTCTTGTATCTATTTTATCAATAGATTTTTTTATGATAATTAGTAATATATTGAGATATTAAGCTAATTATTTTTATTGATAATTCTTGTTAGAAGATGGATTGTGGAGAAAAATGAAAGTGAAAAGATTTGCAATTTACAAGTTTGTAAATTGATGTGGACGAGACGAAGAGTCATCATGGAAAACACCAAATGTTGATGTCTAAAAAATTTTCTAAAGAGATTGTGGTGTTCTTCAGATTTAATTCCAAAAGGTGTGCTTTTTAACGATTGCCTTTATTTTTTATAAATGATAACTGTGTATCATTTTGTATGTGTATATACTTGAAAGTATATGTTTTATTTATTATATCATGTGTAGATGATATTAATGTTTGAGTATTATTTTACCTATATTTTGTTGTAATAAATTAATTAATTAATTTTGTGGGATAAGAAAAGTAATTAAATTTTTGTTCATGATGGAATAAATTTAATTTTGTGCATATGTATTTTGTTTATAATATTTTATGAGTAGATAAAATATTATGATGTATATATGTATGTATGAAATTTGAGATAATTATTTTCTTATACACTAATTGAGATTAATTTATTATGAGAAAGTTGTAGTAAAATTTGAGAAGTTTACTTGTCTCTATGTATAACAAATTAGTTGTAAATTAATTTATTTTGAGAATAAGGTAAATTTATGTTCTTCTTGAATAAAATTATGCATATAAAGTTAGAGGTAATATTTAGTGTGCAATATTATTACTTGGTATTTGTATGCATGAATTTTGAGATAAATTACTTTGTGGATAATAAATTAATTATCAAATAATAGTTAGAAGAAATATTGTAGAAGTAGATTTGGTTTAGTAAATCTTGTATACAATATGATTTTGGTGTTGAGAAAATACTTAGAAATGATATTTGTAGTATTTTTGGGATAATCATAAATGGTATATTTTGATTTATTTTTATGTGCACTTCTTGTCCAAGAAGTAGTAAATTTTAATGTGATTATATGAATTTTGTATATTCTAATTGACGTAAATATTTTATTTTTGACTTTTTATAAATATAGTGAAGTTCAAGTATTTCATATTATTATGATAATTATCTTGAATTCAATATTTATAATTTTCAAAAGATATAATGTTTATGGTATTTCATATCTAAGTTGGGATAAGAAAACACTTGAGGATATACTAATTCATCATGTGTGTAAATTTTATTTGTTTTCTACATAAATTAATTTTATTTGTGATAAATTAATTTCTTAGAAAGTAAATATAAATTTTATATTTTATTATTTATATACAAATAAATTTGTGCAATATGATGAGTTGTGCTAAAATTTATATATAATGAATTTTATACTATTTACATAGAGTCAAGTATTACGTGTTGGTATACTTGAAAATTGTACATGTATAATTTTAAGTGCTTATATTAAATAATTTCTTAGATTTGAGATTTTATGTAATTCAGAAAATAAGAGCTTGTTTTCTTATGTGGGGGTGTTCTAAAAGATTCTTAAGTTGAAACAATCTTTATATGAATAACTAATACATAAAATGTACAAGAACTTATTTTTTATTTTGAGAAGTGTTCCTTAATATTCTCACATGGAAGTAATATTTATAGGAACATTGTCACATAAAATGTGATCAATTAATCTAAAATTTATTTTAAGTAGTGAGCATAATATTGTGAAGTGAAATTATTCAATGAGATATCAATTATTTAAAAGTGTGGGGGTGATTCTTTAAGATTTTTATTTTGGTCTTTGAACTATTTGGAGCATAAAGTTATTTATGTAAGAAATAGTAAGGCTTATGGATTTCTTGTTGCGAAATTCAATTTGATTGTGTAGTTTTGTGAAATGAAAGTCTTTGAAACACAAACTTTTGAATAATATTGAAGTGTGAACTTATTTCACTTAATTAATTATCTAAGGTTCAACAAAGTTACAAACTGAACCTAGAAAGAACAATATTAATTTGGTGAAGGAAATCAATATAATAATTTGGTAAATAAAATACCTATTTTATTAGCCTAAATATGATCCAAAATATTTATTGTGATTTAGTTCAATAGTGAGATTGAAACCAAGTTATAAATATTATAGTGGATACATATTAGGTGATAATATGTGCATATTAACTTTGAGATTCTATCAGATATATAATTATTTATATATTTACACTAACAGTATAATTGTATAAACTATAATGTGATAGTTTTTGTATAAATTGATGATATGTTGATCATTTTACATAGTATTGTTAACGTAAACGTGTTTAAGACATATTTATTTTTTGTCTTTATATTGAAAGACTTGTAAAATAAATGTTATCTTATTATCATGTAAAAACATAGTGACAATTTCAACTAAACCGGTTTAATTGTATTGAGGGGCTATACTGAACTAAGTTTGATAACCTAGATTGAGATTGAAGAATTTAATAATTCTTTAATAGTGGTGGTACACTAGAAGTTAATTTTGATATTGCTATTGCAAATCTGATGTACACATGCGCTAGTGGGAGCTTTATGTTTGATATGCAATGCACGAGATCATATACTACCTACAGTTTTAAACTTAGTATATCAATGATTTAAAATTGATTTTTGTTAGATTTCTCAATGTTTTAATAGATCACATAAATGTCACTTATATTTTAGTAAGGGAAATTATAAATTTACAAGTAGGTGAATTTTCACCCCAATCTTGGGTATTGTTTTTTAGATGAGTAAGAAACAAATGAGTATTTTCTATTTTACAATATGAATCTAATGTTATTATTTTATGAGGGAAGTTTAATGAATTAGGGTGTTTGTTAAAACATTGATTGTAGCCTAGTCTAAAGCCTCATATTTCACAATATTGTGTTAGTGAAATTTTTTATGTAGTACAAATTATTAATCTTGGATTCATAATTGGTAGTGATCTTGAATAAGTATGAAAATATTCACAAGTAGGTGAATATATAGTTATATTTTTACAAGTAGGTGGATATATTATTACCCTTAGTGAGGGAATAATTTACTTGGAGTAGCAAGTAATACTATTGCTTTATATGATGGAGAAAGCAAATGGAATCGAAATTTGTTGTTAAAACATCAAATTGTGGCCACTTCCATTGCTTAGTTCATTATGATGTGATAATGAAATTGTTTTGTATAGATCATATGAGATTATCTTTAATGGTAAGTCTTGACATGTTGGTCATAGACATAATTTTTGTTAGATAATTAATACAAGAAGGTATTATAATATTTATCTACGAGAAAGTCAAGTGACGACTTGACTTATCTTTTTACTAAGACTTTCACGAGATCTTAGTATGTTTAACTACTTGTGATATGAAACTTAAACCACTTTGAGTCAGGGGTGATGGAAACCCAACCTATTTCTAGGTTACCCCTAGTTTATAGGTTCAATGGGAAAAAAAAGTCACATTTGCTGACTGTGTTACTATCGATGTGGTTCCATATGTAGTTTAAGATAGTAACGTTTGTTGCACGACCGAGGCTGAGTTATACTCTTAACAAAGTCATTGTGTTCTTAGCAACAGAAACACATGTGAAACACTTTGCCTATATGAACTAGAAGTGGGGCCGCTTCTTATAAAGGGTTGTGGTTTACTCTCTTAGAGGTTCATGAAACAGGGTATTGTGTATGGCCATATATATTAGCACAAAGTATTGAGAATACTCACCGTGGTAGGAGGATTTTGTGTGTGTATGACAATTCCGATCATATCATATAGAAGTAGAGGTTCAATCTACGGACACCTTCAACTTCGATGTGACTTTGAGTTGTTTACACTAAGGGAAGGTTCAATGTTCGTCACACCCTCTTTTATAAACACATGCCTTAGAGTTGTTTGATAGGAAATTGTTTAGATGAAAAATAGTTTTTTCAAACAAGTGGGGGATTGTTATATATTGCACCTTATTTTATACTTTTATGACTTATAATATGTCATATTTGAGTTTGATAAAACTCATATGTCGACATAATTTAAGTAATTATAAAAGGTATAAATTAATGTCCTTTACGTAGTGAATAAAAGAGAATTTTATTTGATTTGTGTAGAAATCATTTGATTATTGTCTATAGTGAGACATTTAATAAGGTACAAAATTATTTGATAAAAACTATTTTTCCTTAGTTCCATTTAATAGAAGTCTATTTTATTTTATTTTTTGGATCAAAAGGAAAATATTGAGTGCTATTTAAATTCTAATTAACCACTACATTAATACTAAGTAGTATGTAACTTACATATTTAGTATTAATAAGTAAGGTTAAATATAGAATTAAATAGTATATTATGTAACTTACATATATGTATATATATATATATATATATGTTGATATATATACATAAGATTAGATATATGCATATGTAAGATATAAATTTACATATATGATTTTGCACATGTATTTTTCTCATTATTCTATATTCTCCTATTCTTCTGACAAATAAATAACTACTACAAAGCAGTGTTCTATTGGAATTTTCTGTTAATTGCTATCACAGATAATTCACCAAGGCTTGACATATATCCTGGAGGTATATCGTCTATAACTCTTATCAAACCGATCGTGGTGGGAGCGATAAAGACCTTAAGGACAAGGATCACCCGTGTCATGTCTTCAACAATAATTTTGACTCTACTAAACTATGATTTTAACACTTAATAATTTTATAAATAAGACTATCAGTTTGTTTAGTTATTAATATCTGAAACATTTGTGGTGATAGCATTTGCAACATTTGCGACGATAGCATTTGTAGCATTTGTACCTTCAAATGCATGACACCATAGTTGGTCCGTTGTGTTTGAAGTCCAAATTTTTAGTCCAAGAAAATAAGTCATAAGCGATGGACATATCCGTCGAGAATGACCAAAATTCTGTTAGTAATGGGATCAATATTCTCGACAGACTAATCCGTTGCTCCGCCATCGACCGCCGTCGGTAATAACACCATTCTCGATGGGATCAAAGGCGACGGATTTTTTTGTCACAATTAGTCATTAGAGGAAAAAGAGATTTGCCACAATGCCGCCAACCGAAATAGGAGAGGAGGAGGGGTTGTGGAGAAGAGGGAGGAGAGAGCAAATGGAATTAAGGCTGTAAACGAACCAACATAGTTCGGGCTCAATTCGGGCTCGACTCGAAAAAATACGAGCGAGACTAGAATTCGTTAATAATATGATCCAAATCTGATCATTAAAAATAGTTCGAATAAAAATATGAGTAGAATCTAAGAAAGGTTATACTCGACTCGTTTAAGATTCAAACTACTCGAATTTTTGAGTGTGATTCGATACATACTCGGTTAATACATATTCGATTAGATGTTCGATGCATTCTTTTATAATATATACAAATTTAAATCAAATTAGGATAATTAGTTATTATTTTGTTTTGTTTTTAATTTTAATTGTGATTTTATATTTGTAAAGTGTAATAATAAATATATTTTCTCATTTTTAAGTAAAATAACAAATTCAATTTATGATTATATTTATTATAAATTAGTTATTATGTGGAGATTCGAATTCGAGCTTGAATTTGAAGCTTGTGAGTAGTTTGAATAAATATTCGAGTCGAGTCGGATCGAATTCGAGTAATAAATATTCGAGTCGGGTCGAATCTGAGTAGGAATTTTCAAATATAATTCGAATTCGAGCTGAATTCGAGTATGAATTTATCATTTCGAGTCGAATTCGAGTAGTTCTCTGTTCGCTCCGGTTCGACTCGTTTACACCCTTAGATGAAATAAAGGGAGGAAGAGAGGGGCTGCACCGCCGGAGACGGAGGCTGAAATTACAACGACAACATAGCAATATTAGAGAAGATAGGAGAGAATCGTAGTGCGCGACAATGGAAAAGACGGGAGGAAAAGGAAATAATGAAATTGTCATTGAGTTCTAGGACTTTTAATTAAAAGCACTACAAGAAAATGGTATAATTAACGACCAATACTTTCAGCAACAGCATAATCCGATTGCTAATGTTAGCAATAGCGATCGATATTAGCGACCGCACGCAAATCTAGTCGCTAGTTAATATCAACGACGCATCGCAATACATACGATCAACTATCCATTGATTTAATTTCTTTGCCATAAATTTGGCGCAAATGTTGGCAGGGAGGTTTATTGCGACTAGTAAATGTCAGCGATCGCTGGCGGTCGTTAATACATCCATGTCATTAAAAAACAACGGCTGCAGGCAGTCGTTGATCCTCTTTAATCTAATTAGAACAGGTAATCGAGCAGACCAAGAGACAATGGAAAGGAGGAAAAGAGAGAAAGGTTGCTGCCGCCGAAGTTGCCAATGACCAAGCCCAGGTCGCCCTATAAATTAGGTATAAAAATTTTGGTTGTTCTCAGTTGAAATTTTTAGGAAAATGTTGAAATCTTATGTTGAATCGTATATATATGTTGAATCTTAGTGTAGATTTTGTGCATGTAGTTATAGTTTTTGGTGAACAAGTGTTAGATATTGTTAGATTTTGTATCTCGAATGTTTGAGCCTTCTATGTCATGTGGGTTTGGTTGGGTTTTCTTATGGCATAACATTACACAAATTGGAGAAACTTGGACAACACTTGGATCCTCTGATTTAGGACTTGTTATTGAAATCTGCAAATTTGTATACCTTCTATACAAATCCTCAAGGGATCCTAGTAGGGTAACACTTGTCGCTGCATTCCGAATTTAATTTGATGGGGGTGGTGAGCTATGTTTTTGATAAAAATATGTTGAAAAGAAAATTTGAAGATTCTAGTATTATAATTCTTAAACAATTTCATTTGATAAACTGAAATATTGAAAGAAATTAAAGGTAAATTTAAAATTTTTAATCAGTTATTGGGGATAATATTATAAAACCAATGATATGGAATTTAAATAATTTTATGAATTCTACGACAAGATGTTTACAGTTAATAAAACTATGTAAATCTAAGGAGTAACAAGAATGAGTCGAATGCAGTAACAATAGTGTTTACTGTTTAATTTAGAACAATATGTATTGTTTAAAATAATAAAAATAAAACAAAACAAAATAAATAATATAATGATCTAAGTAATATTTACATAGTTTCTCAATACTTAATAAAATAAAATTAAATAAATAATATATTATAAAATAATAAAAATAAAATAAATAATATAATGAACTAAGTAGTATTTACTTAGTTTCTAAATACTAAACAAAATAAATTAAATTAAATTAAATTAAAATAATATAATGAACTAATTAGTACGTATTAACTTAGTTTCTCAATACTAAATAAAATATTATAACATAATAAAAATAAAACAAATAATATACTCCCCTAATTAAGTAGTATTTTACTTAGTTTTTCAATACTAAATAAAATAAATATAATAATACAAAATAAAATAAAATAATGAACTAATTAGTACATTATTTACTTAGTTTCTCAATACTAAATAAAATATTATAAAATTAAAAAAATTAAAAAAATTAAAAAATAATATAATGAACTAAGTAGTATTTACTTAGTTTCTCAATACTAAATAAAATAAAATAAAATAATGACATGGGGCATTGTTATTGAACTAAGGAACTGTTAGTGCATTGTAATTGAACTAAGGAACTAACCTGCAGGGGGCCAAGAACTGACCTGCAGGGTGGAGAGCTCAGCCATATAGAGCTAGTTCTTCCACCCCCAAAGTTGTTAGTGCATTGTAATTGAACTAATGAAGTAACAATTCAATAGATAGAGAGGAAGAGATGGCCACGATTAGGAATTGGAAGGGAATGGAGTATCAAGGGGCCACCATTCTTCTTATCATTCGAGATTAAATTTTGGCAGCCTATTCCTTATATTGAGTTCTTCATTCTTTTCATTATGGTTTGAACATATATGGTTAAGGCTGTGTTGTTGTTTGTGTTGTGTTGGGGACCAGGTAGGGTCCGGGAGTTCTAAGGGGGATTATATGAAGGAGTTAAGTGTTAATGTCATATGCTTACAAGTATGCTTAAATGCTCATATGCTTACAAGTATGCTCAAGTCATATGCTTACAAGTATGCTCAAGTCATATGCTTACAAGTATGCTTAAATGTTAATCATATGCTTACAAGTATGCTTAAGTCATATGCTTATAAGTATGCTTAGAAAGACTGACCATGCTATACATTAATAAGCTTATGTTGTCTGCAATAGGTATTGTGGTATCATGGACCTCTATTCAGACCGTAGTTGGATGAGTCGACGAAAGTCAAGTGCCAATATAGGTGTTACAGCTGAATTTAGAACTGGTTGTTAAGTGTTTCTAAATTATGCGTATAGTCACTCGAAATGTGTGAATGGTCAGAACATGATAAGATGCCCTTGTTTGAAGTGTAAAAATATAAATTATATGGACAGAGACATGGTAAACTATCATTTACTTATTTATAGGTTCATGATAAATTACGAAGAATGTTGGTGGGCACATGGTGGGTAGAGAAGAGATAGTGACATCACACAAGTACATAATCCAGGCAACAATTCCCGTCATATGAATGAAATGGTTCATGATATTGCAGGGCCAAATTTTGATTGGGAACAAGGCAGAGAGAAGCCTATGAATTTTGATGCCAAAGCGTTCTTTAAGTTGTTAGACGAGGGTAGCGAACCGTTGTGGCATGTTTGTACCAAGCACACTGCATTTTTTGTAGTGGAAACATTAGTTAACATCAAGGTTGATCACAACATGAGCCATGAGTGTTTTGACTCACTCTTGAAGGCCATTAAGAGTATGTTGCCTGACGGTGAAAAGTTGCCCTGTAACTATTACTATTGTAAGAAAATAGTGAAGAAGTTGGGTCTTGGAAACCAAAAGAACGATGCATGTTCGAACGATTGCATGTTTTCTTATAAGGAAAATGAATAGAAGACAAGGTGCATGTTTTGCAGTCTGCTCGGTTTAGGCCTAATAAAAAGGGTGTGATTACAAAAAAAAACAAATATACCTTTAAGATTTTAAGATATTTTCCAATTACACATAAACTAAAAAAATTGTATGTCTTTAAGAACAACTGAACATATGACTTGGCATGCGAAATCTCCAGCTAAAGATGGAGAACTAAACCATCCTGCAGATGGGCAGGCTTGAAAAGATTTCAACTTAGCACATCCTAGGTTTGCATTAAAATCTAGAAATGTGAGGCTTGGATTATCCACTGATGGTTTCAACCCGTTCGACTACTCAGCTGTTCCGTACTCATGTTGGCTTGTGATTGTTACTCTGTACAACTTTCCTCCTTGGATGTGTATGAAACAACCATACTTGTTTCTTTCACTCGTGGTTCTTGGTCCCAAGAGTCCTAGAAAGAGCTTAGAGGTTTACTTGAGACCTCTTATAGACGATTTGAAGGTATTGTGGGAGGATGGAGTACAGACTTGTGATGTTTCCACGAAAACAAATTTTAACCTTAAGGCAACAGTTATGTGCACTATAAGTGACTTCCCGACTTATGCTATGTTAGATGGATGGATTACACACGGTAAGTTGGCTTTTCCGTATTGTATGAAGCATACAAAGTCTTTTAATCTATCAAAAGGTTTAAAGCCTTGCTGGTTTGACTGTTATTGTCGTTTCTTGCTGGTAGATCACCCGTTTCGAAGAAATAGAGAACACTTCATGAAAGGATAAGTAGACAATGATATGCCTGCACCGCGATTGTCGGGGACGGAGATGAGAGACCGTGTGATGAGATTGTCGGTCATCCCATTCAGTATGATTTTTGCCACAAACATAATCAATGGGTATGGCGAATCTCATAAATGGGTTCGAAGAAGCATTTTTTGGGAACTGCCTTATTAGTTTACAAATTTGATTCGTCATAATTTAGATGTGATGCATATTGAGAAGAATGAGTTCGATAATGTGTTTAACATCGTGATGAGTGTTACGGGGAAGACGAAAGATAATGATAAGGCACGATTGGACATGAAAGATATTTGTAATCGTCCTGGATTATAACTTTATGAATCTCCTAATGGTAAGATTGTCAAACCGCATACAAGATACACATAAATTCAAAAAGCAAGTTGAAGATATGTGCACATGGATTAAGTCTTTGAAACTGCTAGATGGATATAAGTCAAACATTGCAAGGTGTGTTACGGGTGAGAAATTGCAAGAGATAAACAGTCATGTGTTCATGGAGAGACTCATGCCTATAAAATTCCAAGATCTAATTGATAAACCAATATGGGATGCTTTAACTGATCTTAGTCATTTCTTCAGATAATTATGTTCAAAAACATTAAATGAGAAGGAAATGTCCGTACTTAGAAGAACATTAAATGAGAAGGACATGTCCGTACTTGAGAAGAACATCATTGAGATAATGTGTAAGCTTGAAAAAATATTCCCACCTGATTTTTTTTGACTCTATGGAGAATTTGCAAATCCATCTTCTCTATGAAGCTCGTGTTGGGGGTCCAGTTCAATATAGATGGATGTACCCTTCTAGAGGGTGATGGGAAACCTAAAGAGGAAGGTAAATAATAGAGCTTATGTTGAGGGATCGATATTTGAGGCATACAGTTTCGATGAGATATCTATGTTTGTCTCAGACTATTTTCCCGACGAAATCTTAACAAAGGCCAATTGAGTCCCAAGACATGATGATGGGGGCAACGTTGAACTAAATGGTCGACTTTTTGTATTTGGTCTATTGGTGCGCGCTTATGAAAAAGGGAAGGGCATATTCATCTCTAAGTAAGAATTACATACTGCACATACTTACATTCTTCTCAATTGCGAGGAGATTGACGAATTTGTGAGGTATACATGTAAAATTCATATTTATTGGACCTAGCTATATCTTAACCTACAATGACATACATTCCGATATGTTAATGTTTATAAAATTATATAAATCATATGATGACGAGTTAAAAGTGAATCAAATAAATGATAAAATTATTCAAATCGGTCATGATAAAAAAAGTGCACTTTAGCTAAATGAGAAAGTAAGTTAAGTTAATTAAGCACAACATATATATACTCTATTAATTTATGACTTCATTTAATGTAATAGAGTTTTTGTAGGCTTTTACTGAGGGAACGATTCCGGATAATGTATAAGTCCTAGCTATGGGCCCAGACAGGGACTAAGTTAGCTGCAATGGTTACAAAATAAATGGTTGTGAATTTCATACAAAGGCATATGCTCACGGTAAAAGAACAACGAACACTGGAGTGTGTATCCAAGGAGATTGTTAAAATGAACTTGATCGTGCCTTTTATGGGGAGTTCGAGGAAATGATAGAGTTGTCGTACAAAGGCACTTACGGGGGTCAGATTAACTTTTCAAGTGTCGTTGGTTTGATTTAGAAAAAGAGATGCGTGTCGATCGACATGGAATCATTGATATTGACCTCCATAGGTCCACGTACGACAACACATCATTTATGTTGCCAACTTAAATAGTACAAGTATACTACACTCTATAATACCCGAGAATTTCCAAATATTATTAATAAATGAATTGATGAAAGTCGAGTATTTATTTGAGTATAAATAAGAATTGTTGTGGTATGAGTTGTTAAACCTCGATTCAATTAAAAAAGTATTGAGATCTATATGACAGCGAAGCAATGGGATGAGACTAATAAAGATCTTATCATTAAGTCCTAAGAATTGCCTAGTGTGGCATAATGAGGAACGAAGAAATTCATTAAGTGAATTAGAAAAAAAAATAGTTAATAAGATGAAGATTAATTATGTATAAGTATATAATTTCATAGACTCTTTAACTAGTAATATTATCAATATGGGAGTTAATTCATGTCATGTAAAACTAATATGGTGATAGAGGTCGGAACTGGCTTAGAGCTAAACCAGGTTTAGCCTTCGCTAGGACCAGCCAGTATCTCTCTAAGGCTCTCTCTGAAGATAAATCAAGCTGGCATTGCAATTGCTTCTTGAAGTAGCCATCTGGGAAAGGTTAGTTATTACTATAGAAATGGAACATTATTGTAATGTGTGACATTATTAAAAGCATATGATAAGAGTACATTTTAATGACATAAAGTACTAAGTAGTACAATGAAATCATGCGTGACATATTAATACAAAATTAATTAACTGTGTATTCCAAAAGTTCGGAAGGATTAAATGTTTAAAATGAACATTTAACATTAGATAGTGTCATAATGTAGTTATGTGAGTACTAATAATATCTATGGGAATACATGGTCAATAATACTTATCTACGTTATTTTATCTGCATTAAATATTAAATTATGTGTACCCAATGTATATGAATTATATGATATGTGTATATATTAAAACCCTAATTTTTTATATTGTAGTAACAATTGTACATTAAAATTACATTTTTGGGAATTAAAGAAATCAAACTAAGCATTATTAACCAAATTGCTAAGTATTAGAACCATTGTTCCAAACTCAGTTGCACAAACAGTGTCCAAATCCCTTTACGTGACCAGCAGAACAATGAACAGTATCTATGCATAGGTGATGATTGGCTATGGAAATGGAAGGGAAAAGGTGGTTGATCAACCCTTGATATCCATTGTATTCTTCTTCTACACTTTGGTTTCAAACCTTAATGTAAACTCATTGGCCAGTCCATCATTGTTCTATATAAGGACAACTTCATTCTTATTTCCCATTACTGCAAAAATTGTCTGTCAAATTCTAAGTTTGAGAGTTGAGTTACTGGTAATTGAGGAGGAGTCTAGATAGTGCAGAGAGAAGGAATTAAGCATACTAAGCTACAAAAAAGGTAAAATTCTTGCTTGAATACTTAATTCCAAAGTTTACAAATTATGAAAATTCTACTAAATTCTTGCAAATTAGATTTGGAATTGTGCTACCAAAGTATTTATGAAGTTTGTATACATGTATAGAACCTCAAAGAATGAGTTTAAGTATGCTTGATTGAAAGAAATTTGAAGTGGGTTGATACTGCAAGAGCAGTACCTTCTTCGGATTCTGGTCTAGGAAGAAGCACAAATTGCGCCCATTTGTACTTAGGGTGCAAAGCGATTTATCTTAAATCCCGAACTGTTCTGGTTTCTATTGTGCTATGTTGTTTCTAACTTGGTAGTAAGACCTATACATGCATGAAAAGATGTATAACATGTGGTATAAAGCTTTCTTATGGGATAGGGAATGACTAACATGATTTAGTTGGGGATTTATAACAAAAACTCAATGTTTCAAAAATGAACTTTAATGAAACTCATGTTCTGCAAATTCTGAGCTTGATAGTATACATAGATGACTGCTTTCTGAACATAAATGAGCATGGGTTGTGATTTATAGTTCCTTTGTTCATAACCAAATTGTTAGGCTTTGAGCTAGATGACTTTTTTAAAGAAAAACTTGACATATAGAAGCTAATATCTATAAACACTACATGGGGTATATTCTAACTTTGTGAATATGCTAGCATGAATTAACTACACATGAAAAGAGCTTTAAAGATGTTTTGTATGAATTAAATTGCATTGTTCAGGTTTAAAAATAATTTCAAAAGCAAACTTGGATTTTCTCAAACCAAACTACATTTGTATGGGTAGTTAAGTACTGAATATTGAAGATGGTATGTTTGTGTTCATTGTGTTTCTAAACATGATTCTTATGTGTTAGATATAATGACAACTAACCAAACATGAGTTTAAACATGTTTTAAAGTGATAAACGATGCTAGCTATGAATAAATGATGTGAAGACTTATAAGCATGCGTAGTAAAGATTATGTGATCTCTTTATGAGGACATATGACTAAATTTAGTAAGCATTGTGATTTCATGACCCTATTTGGCCTTAATTCTGTGGAAATCCTAAACTAAGACCCTAACATGTAAAGTTAATCTTAAAGTGGTCATACAAGTATGTAAAGTCCTCTAATATGTGTGCATGATAATTATTAATGTCTTAGTATGCTAAGGATTAGGACAGAAATAAGAAATGCAAAGCTCAACTCCTGTCAGTTAGAGGGACAGTAGCAATTGCTGCCGGCCCCTAAGCCTAACTGTAGAACACAAATTCTTGCCACTCTGCAAAGATAATCTGTCTAATCTGCTTGTGATCTGAGATGTGGTGCATGCTTGTATTGTTGTCTAAATCTGTAACACATGTCTAAATACAGTATTCAAAGTATCAATAAGCATGCTAATGATAAAAATCATAGATTGAATATGTGTTCATAAACTTTCGAACGTTAAGTCAAAAGAGGGTTACGAACTATGTTATTTGATTTTATGGTGTCTTATAGACTGATTTTGTGCTATGAATACGTAAGATATGTGATGAAGTATGTATAGATTATATAACTAAGTTAGATATTTTTGTATGCGTTTAAACTTACATATCATGTATGAGTATACGTAACTAATGAATATCCTATACGCGTAACTATATTATGTTAGGATTCGAAAAGTGTTGATAAGCTATACTTTGGTAAACTACTCTTGAGGCAAGTTTCCTAACTTACACAACTTTGTATTTTGCGCAAGTTCTCAAATTTCATTTGATTCGTATATTGAATGCAAGTACTCGAACCCTACCCTTTATTGAGCATTACTTGAGCTTGTACTTTTATTGGTTGTACAAGTAAATAGTTGAAAGTATAATTCTTATCCTATGACATAATGCTTCATAGTTAGAATAGAGTTGTTTGTATTCCTTGAACTTTGATTTCAAGTATTGAACTTATAATTGTTCTCATATATATATATATATATATATATATATATATATATATATATAAAGAGCGGTCTATGCCATTTGATTCGGCTAGACCTAAATTGTAAATTGAAAGCGATCCAAACCGATTGATTGGTGTGGAATCTTGTATTGACTGAGATGAACAACCTTTTTTAAAGGGAAAACTATATTTGTCGGGAGACCGACGTGCGCACTTGAGTACGATTAAACGATATGCATAACATATGGTACTTTAGGCTGATCACCTATTGTACTCATTTTTATTGGATTATCAATATATTATTGTTAATTCTAGTACAAGTTCATAGTCCTTAGTGACTGCTCAATATTCATAAATTTGAAATCTCGAACTGATTAAGTATTTAATCTTATTGATATTTTCTGTCCTTAGCAACTATTGTTGAGAACCATTGATATTTCTTGCTATCTTTGAACTATCATTATTGTTGTACCCTTGAGAAATCTAAAACTATATGGAACACCCTTATTGCTATATTACTTATTGAGCAAACTTGTTGCTCATTCTTGCTTTCCCTAAAAACATTTCAGTTAAGGCAGAGCAAGGCAGTCCCTCAGGCATTGATAAGGGCAAGGGCAAAGCTATGGAGTAGTTTATATTTAGTGGAGATTTTTATGTTCATGTAATGACATAAGTTGTGTTATGTATTAGTTATATCTAAACTATGTTTAATTATGTTTAAGGTATGTAAGAGATGTTTAAGTTACGAACCCTTGGGACATGAATGATTATATTAAATAAATGTAATATATTCTATTATTCTGTTGTTGATGATTTTAGTATGTTATTAGAATTAGCACGTGACGAATGAAATTCGAGATATGAGTGTCTAAATTTGGGGCGCCACACACTCCTAGTCCTGTTAGGAAAAAGGACAGACCACCTGTAGATTGACAAGTTGTAATTCATACTCCCGCGCGCAGTCGTGTACAAGTAGTAGACGGGGAGTTCTACCAAGAAGAGATGCTTTATAAACCTACTATAATAAATGTGGAGGACGACAATGAAGTAATCCAGTTAGAGGGTGGAGATGAACCTAATGAATTGGATCCTGAGTCAATACGTGTGCCAGATGACATTGATACTGAGGAGGAAGAGTTATTGACTGACACTAACACTAACAATGAATATGAAGAAGATGATGGTTATGAATCTCTAATACGTATACAAAATGATTTTGACTCAGACAACGATTAAAAAAATAAAATGTATGTTTAGTATTACTTGTATTACATACAATTACATATATACATGTTCTTTATATCATGGTCGTGTTTATGCACCTTTTATTTGTAGTTGTCTTAGTTAACTATTTCATATAATTATCTGTCATTATTGTCATTTTATTTTTATATATAATCAAATATAACTCATAATAACATCATGAAATTTTTATTTATAGATGGCTTCTGAACCAGCTGTAAGAAATCACAACTTGGGTAGGGGTCTGAATTATGTGCCGAAGGCCACGGCTAATCCGGATGACTGGATTCTTATACAGACCTGTCCTCCTCCAAACAACATGTACGTTAAACAATATTTATATATAAGCATTTTATATTTTCATTGTTGTAGATATATACTAATGTAAATTACTTTAAATTTATAATAAAATAACTCATCTTTAATCTAAATTGTTGTATATTGTAGTGATTTTAGCGATAGCAAAATTATGAAGTGCATTTCACAATTATGTTTACAGAACTAGCCTACGCCAGGGATTACGTGGGTGAGCGCACCTATCGCCCAGAAGGATGTAGTTTGGGCTGAATTTCAGGTATATTTATTTTAAATTCTGACAGATAATATAATTGATAAACTAATATTGTTTAGTAGTACTGGATTATGTTAATATAACGGTTTTAATATTATTATTGTTGTTTTATTCGCAAAAAGGTATAGATGGGACGACGCACAAACATCAGTTATTCAGACATTTTTCTAGCACAAGTGTGCCATCCGAACCAAAGATAATTTGAATAAGGAAAGACGGAAAGCCCTACATAATGTAGAGATCGACCATCTTTAACAGGGTGAGCAGTTTTTGCATGGGCATAGCCCCTGGTGGTGCGCAAGACTGTTGCCTTGAACAAATCCTCATGTGTACCTAAAGGCGAAAAGGCGAAATACACCTATATGGGGGACATTATATCATAGTTGCAACATATTACTGCCAGGGTACGCATTTTGCAAAGTTTTAGTTTTAGTATATCACAAATGTTTACTTATTAATATATTAACATATTAATTTTGTAGGAGGCATCGTCTTAGGGTCAGCCTATCCATTGGTTGGATGTATATGTAGCCACCCACGATGGTTTTCTTGAGGTCTTAAGCATTTTATATTTATTGTTAACTATTTAATTTCTAACATACTGGCAGGACACTTATAAGAGCCTAATAAATGAGCACTATCCTGAAGGCACCCCGCGGCCGCCAATTGATCAAGAATTGTGGGAGAGAGCGTCAGTTGTGAAGAAGAACTATGTCAAAGGCCAAGGACAACGACGACGACGACCGACTATCAGTGACATAGGCAGCTCTTCTAGTCATTCTACTCAGTCCTCGTGCCATTCGACGCCCCATACTCCTGTTGACTGTGTGAGACCAATATGTCAGGAACATAATCTTCTTCTCACACTTGGCGGACATCTGCAGTCTCTGAGTCCTGAGGAGTTAGCAGATGTAGTGGCGAGAGTAGCATAACAACATGATGAACCCGAGGTAATCTTGTTATTGTTTAACTTTATGTACTTTAGCTTTATGTGCTGCTTTGCATGTTTAGTTTAAATTTACATTCAATAGTACATGTTTTATTCTTTTGTTACAGCCCTATATGGACAATATTGCTCTGTGAAGGCATTTGTATTCCCTTTTTGTCTTGTTAATCGACATTTGATTATTATTTCTACCCACTGAATAATTGAATGCATGTTTATATTGTACGTTATGACATAATTTGTATATAAATTTTACTCGGACGATACTTATTTATATATATGAGTACAGTATGCGTGGATGTTTATATTACTGTATTGATTTTATTAAATTGTATATATGGATTGATATATATCGATGGATTTGTATGGATATATATATTGTTTTGTGTTGGGATATAAATCAGGTACAAAACAAGAAATATTTTTTTGGGAAATCCACAACATAGACAATTTTTTTAAAAAAATTAAGTATCTGCGACCGCATGCAGTCGCTAATACTTTTTAGCGATCGCATATGGCTCTGGGGTGGTAGCGACCGCGTTGGTTGCTATTGTTGGTTGCCGACACGTGGGTCATGTTACCTCTGACTCCTGACTCACGGTGACTCAGCTTAGCGACGGAATCAGTCGTTATTTGGATGTCGTTAATATTGTAGTCGCTAAAAGTGATCGCTAATGTCCACACATCGACCAGATTATGTACGACCTCTATTAGCGATCACATTCGGTCGCTGATGTCCATTGGCGACCGAATGCAGTCGCAAAAAAATCTTTTTCTTATAGTGAAGTAATTTTTGACGAACTTTTCGTCGAGAAAGAGTCCTTCGCCTATGAAGTCATGCTCAACAACAGTGCCATATATCGTCAATGAGGTTCATTCGTCACCCTCGTTTCTCTCTCGAGAACGAAAGTATGGCAACATTAATGACAAATTAGATGTATAATGGATGAACACTATGAACGATGACCTTGTTGTCGGGATTGAGTTCATAGGCAATGGCTAGTTGTCAGTCGGCATAGAGTCCGTCGTTTATGACTCAATTTCTTATATGATTTCACAAGAATTATATTTATAAGTAAATAAATTACGTTTAAAATAAATTATTTTTAAAAAAATAAGATTTTATAGTGTATTTGATCTTTCAATCACACTAAACATACGTAAATAAACATGCACTATATATGGCATGGAGGAGAAATAGTATAAAGTAAGGTGATAAAATGATTCATAGGAGCACAACTGTTCTTGACAAAATAAATATCAACAGACTTATTTTGTAGCTTTATTTTTACATTTTAGTCAATATTGTACGCCCAAAATTTATTACTTTTAACTTGTGTTATATTTTTGTCAAACACTTCTTAGCTAAGGAATAAAAAAGCAAAATCTTCAATGAACAAGTAACAAAAATTTGAATGAATTTTTCTGTGTAATCAATTGTCTAAACATATTCACTTTAGAATTTGGATATACATCTACTCTTTTGGTCAATACCAAACCCAACATTTTGTCAAAGAAAAACCCCCAAAAAATCAAGTAACCGAATTCAACACCACCAGCCAGCCGAGTCAATACGGCGTGATATGAGTGGTCCTGGTCTCATAACTCGCCAAGCACGACTTTGAGTTAACTCGGAACACCTTTACCAAATCCCCACACATTTGTCTCACCCTCAAGGAACAATTACTCTGCATCACTAACAACACCTTCGTCAATCCATTGTTTTTTATCACCGCCTCCTGCGCGGTCCGATCACGGGAAAGATAGCATACGCTATGGATCACGCCGATCCCGTGCTCTGTTGCCGTTCCCGATGCCTTCATCAGCTTCTGCACTATCGCCGTCACGCACCGCTCGTCGGCGCATATCGCCGTCCGTCCTTCCGTACAAGTGGACACCATTTCTAACAGCTTCATAATTTTTTCGATGACCGGAATGTACGGATCGGAACCGGAGAGAATTTTCGATCCGGTTCGCACGATTCCGAACCGGACAAACTCCTTTTTCACGGTTCTCGAGACTGAAACAGCAATTAGAGCCGATAGACCGGCGCCGCTCCGGTCAGTTTCCGAGCTGATTAAATTGAACAGTTCGGCGACTAAGTCTTGTGTTTCGGTGATTGCACGTTGAGATTCCTCGTTTGACGACATTGATTGTAAAAGGTTCGCGGTATTGATCTTTGAATTCAATTTACCATTTTGAAGAACTAAAACGAATTGAGATAAACAATTTAAATTGTTTCTGAACATCAATTCATGTAATTGCTCTTTGACTCTGTTTTCAGATATAATCAAATCAAAAACCGCTATTATCAATTCCATAACTTCGACTTCAACGGTTTTGCTTATAATTTCAACAGTCGCCGGAACAAATCCGTTGTAATTTGCTAAAAACTCGCGGTTTTCATCGGAGTAATTCGCGAATTCCATAATTTCGGAGAACGAATTTGAGTAATTTTCTGATTTTTTGTTGATGACGTTTTTGATCGAGTCGAGTACCTGTTGCTTCGAGACGGTTGAGAAAACCATTGGCGACTGCCGAGAAGCGGCAGCGGCGGGCGACTCTGGGAGGAGGAGGAGGGAGTCGGACCAGCAGCGGATGAGCCGGCGAAGAGTGAGGTTTGGAACGACATCGGTGGATTGGAGGACTTGCATAGTGGCGGGACAGGTGTTATGGCCGGAATCGAGCCAGGTTTTGATGCTGGAGCGATCGTATGTGACGCCGGTGCAGAGGCTAACCGGAGATTTCATGACGTCCATGGATATTGGACACCTGAATAAGCTCGGAACGGTGACGTATAGCTCGTTCTTATCTCTCGCCATTTTTATCCTTTTAGGATTGATCAGAGAGTAAATATTTCACAGGCAGCTGAGACTTATATTAAGGAGAGGAGAGGAGAGGAGAGGAGAGGAGAGAGAGATAGAGAGTCAAAGAGGAGTAGTAACGTAGGATTGGTCAACGAATCCAGTTGTTATATACTCATTCTCACCATTTCAAAAAAAAAAAGAAGTATAATTCAAAAAGTTTGTAATATTAAAGATTTGAAAAAAAATATGGTGCGATCAAAAGATATTAATTTTTATTATATTTCCTCCAATTCAAATTATATAATTATTATTGATTTTGAAAAATTAATTTATAATATTTTAAACTTAAAATTAAGATAATTAATTAAAAATTATAAAATAATACAGTTAACAATGACTAATATTTTTTAGATAGTTTACAATATTTAGTGAAATTTAATTAAATTTAAAAGAATTTGTGTCAATTTTGAGTTTAAAAATATTTTAAATTAATTTTAAAATTAATAATAATTAAATAATATAAAATAAATAGGATAATTGACAATATTGTGTTATTTTATATATTAATTTTAGCCTAATTTTTAGGCTTCAGGACTGGTAGGTTTTGACTTTTAGGTTTCATGATCGATTATAAAGGTTTCATCTTCAATTTTTACATGTAGTTGTTTACTATTTTGTATGTTTAATTGTTTATATCTTTTTGTGAAGCTTAATTTGATTGTTGTTATCATAATAGTAATCGCATGAGATGATGAAATTATATTGTACTATCTGAATATACAATTTATATATATATATATATGGAATTTTATTCGTGACAACCGGTTGTCATGAATACTATTCAGCAACCGATCTTATCACCGTTGATCTGTACAATGTAAAACTTAGATAAATTGTAAAAAACACAATGTCGTTACATGCTCATGCGGCAACCAAACATTCCAAAATTTGATTTAAATGTGGCAAGTTACAGATTTATCCCTTCTTTATTTGACACGTTACCGGTTGAAGTTTAACGTCTGCCGCTACATGTTCATGCGGCAGGGCCCCACTATTAACTTTTGATCAACTTTTATTGCTGCAGCGCTTTTTGCTTTTTGACTAGTCAGCCTCTGCCGCCAATGGCTATAGCGGCAGATAGGGCTGTAAATGGTAACCAAAAAATTCGTATTCGTCCGCATCCGTATTCGAAAAAAAGCGGATATTATTCGTATTCAGAAAAAAACGGATATATCTGTATTCGGTTTAAAGGTATCCGTAAATAAACGGATACGAATACGGATATAGGCGTAATCGTATTCGATTAACATCCGTCCGTAAATATATCCGGCGGATACGGATATTCGGATTCCGATATCTGAAATCCGTATCCAAATAACTTATATATATATATACACACACACACACTTAATATTTACATTAATTAAGTTATTAATTAATGTAAATTATTAATTAATAATTTATCTATATAAGTTGTTAATAATTTAATATATATATATATATAATATATGTATTTATTAATAACTTACATTCATTGATTAATCACTTACATTTATTTATATAAGTTATTAATATATACGTGTATATATATATATATATATATATATATATATATATTAATAAATCATAACTTAGATTCATTATTAATAACTTACATATACATTTATATATATAAGTTATTATATATATACATATATATTAATAACTTGCATTAATTAATTAATAACTTACATATATATATATATATATATATATATATACACACACATATATATTAATAACTTACATTCATTAATTAATCACTTACATTCATTTATATAAGCTATTAATATATATTTATATATATATATATATACACACACGCTTTAAGGACAACGATTAGAAGCGGGAGCAATGGACAATATAATTTTATTGTTAAAATGTGTTAGAGTCCGAATTAATTTAAAATTAATCTAGAAGGAGAGTTAAATAAATTAATTCACGCTTATGAATTTTTGGGTGGAGAGAGTATTTATCACTTTCATTTGCCTAATTATTTAGAAACTAGAAGTCCAAATATATAAAATAAGTTCAATGTCAATTTTGAATCAAGTTAGATTAACTAGTTGTCACACATACATTATAACTCGCACTCTCCATAAATATAATGAAATCAAATAATTTCTTATAACCATGTAATTTATTTATTGAGGATAAATAATAAATAAATCTCCCATAAATATTACTATTCATTTATTAAATATTAATTTATTTCTCTTTTTTATTATTTAATAAAATTTGAAAGAATAATATTGAGATTTTAATTTCAATTTGATCCATCAAACAAAGTATCGCTACATTATTGAATCTTTTTATTTTCACCCAAAACGCCAATTAGATATGTTCCTCCCTTTATGATTAGGATGTTTAATTAATATGTATGGTTTAAATATTAAATTGTGTTTAATTAATATGTATGATTTAAACTTTAATTTTTTTTTTTAAAATATTTTGAATGAATTTTATATTAGATTTATCGATAAACGAATTCGGATATTCGAATATCTCGAATAATTTGTCTATTCGGATAAAATAAATGGTATCGGATATTATCCGTATTCAATATTTTTTCAATAATTTGATACGGATAATATTTTTAAAATCCGTTTGGATCTGGGATACGGATACGGATAATGCGAATTAGTTTTTTTCGAATACTGGATACGGATATACCGTATCCGTGATCTCTGCTTAATAATCTGCTTTACACCCCTAGCGGCAGACATCATTTATTTTTAAAACCCCTGCTTGCTTCCTTCAGTTTTTAATTATCTCTTTAACCTTTCATTTGACAGATCTTATATACATTAATTTTCTCTCGATTTTTTTCTCCTGCTATTTCATATCTCTTTTTCTTTTGATTGATGTTGTCCATTTTCACTCTCAAATTCAAGTTGAAGTTCTAATCCGGTGATTGTTCCTTCTTATTTCAAAATGGCACACAACATACCTGTTCATAAAAGGTTTGTATAAAGTTCTTCAGATTCTGTTGCTAGTTTAGATATTTGTGAAAATACATCTCAGTTTGTAAGTGAAGTTGAAAGTAGTAAATCTGAAATGATGTCATACGTTGGTCAATTATTTTTTAAGTTGGAAGAAGTTGAATTTTTTTATAGGTCGTATGCTAAAAAAAATGAATTTGAGATTAGAATTGCAACTAATCATAAACATGTTGGTACTAATGATGTGTCGTCTAGGTTGTATGTTTGTAAAAAAGCCGGTACACCAACTTCTGTAAAGAGTTTGCCTAATGATGAAGATGCATGATAGTAAGAAAATAACTAGGCCGCGAGACTCTATAGGATGCACATTATGCAAAGTTAGAATATATGTTGTTCATAATAAGAAAGAAGACAATTAGCATATTTTTACTGTTCAATTAGAGCACAATCATCACCTAGTGACCCCTACTAAGATAGATTTGATCAGGACATATAGAAATATTACTCCGGTTGCAAGAAAATTAATTGACATTTTAAATAAGTCTGGTATTGGACCTAGTAGGATGATGAACGTTTTGAGCACAATGGGTAGCGGGTTGCAAAATGTTCCTTTTTCTAATGTTAATGTTCAGAATGTGGTGAGAGATTTAAGATTCTGCAGATGAAAATGATACACAAGTTGCTGTAAATTATTTGAAAAAACTTGGATCCGGAAGTTTGAGTAAATTTTTTTATCGTGTCAAACCAGACGAAACAAATCGCATAGCATGCATTTTGTGGGTTGACGCCCAATCAAGGTTGATGTATCAACATTTCAGAGATGTTGTGACATTTGACAGTACGTACATGACAATTGTGTGTATAATTCATTGTCCATCGGGGAGTTTGAAGAGCGTTGGCAGATTCTGGTGAGGAATTATGAATCGTATAACAATGAGTGGATTAGAAGTTTGTATGATGTACGAGAGAAATGGATTCCCACGTATACAAAGAGATATTTTGCCGCGGGAATGACAACCACTGAAAGAAGCGAGAGCATGAATCATTTTTTTGATGAGTTTGTCAATGCTTCAACGGGCATGAAAGAATTTATAGTGAAAAGTCAGAAGGCTATAGAAAAACAATTTATCAGAGAGAGGAAGGCCGACTATATAACACAACATTGGAAAAGGAATATGGTACTCGGGTCATCTTTGGAAATGCATGTTGCGCAAGTGTACACAAAAGAGATGTTTAGATATTTTTAACGTCAATTCGTCGATTCCATGATGTACAATGTTAGTAAAGTTAGTGAATTGCGTGGCCCTGAAATAAAGGTTTATGCAGTGTATAAGGCAGATGCAGCTTAAAATGGTGGAAGATATAAAGAAATCGTCAACAATCGACAGCTAGGGTCGGTAACATGTAATTGTCAATTATTTTCTCATTCTGGTGAATTATGCAGGCACATCTTGAGATATTTCTTGGCTTAGAGTATTTCCCAAATTTTGAACGACATGATTCTTCCTCGGTGGATAAGAAACGCGAACAAAGCCGATGTTGAAGAATTACTCTTTAGCCCAACAACTGTTGACTTTGAACAAGATCAAGCAATGCGTTTTAATAATTTGATGAATGATCGCCAGGAGTTAGCCAGTAAAGCTGCTTGCTCAATTCGAGCTTACAAAACTCATCTTAATTTGAATGCACGAGGAAAATCGTTAATTGACCAGTGTGATCTGGATGAGAATCTTACTGAATTGGCAGATGATGACATTGATTGCACTATCGGAGTTCTCAGGCAATGGGCTATGATAATGATGATGAAGATGCAAAGGAAGAAGCAGAAGAAAATGAGTTCTTGCCAGCAGTTATTTCTCAAACAAAGGGCCGCAAAAAAAATTTGAGATTAAAGAGTGCATTCGAGAAAATTGTAGGTTCTAAACCTCATCGAAAATGTACAATTTGTGGCTTTGAAATCGACCATGATAAGAGCAATCACTATCAAGTGTTAGGGATTCCTGAGCCTAAAAAATAGCTCTCAGTTGTATTATTTAAGCTATGTTTTTATTTATGCTCAGTTGTATTAGCACTACTATATTTTTATTTATGCGAATATTGTATTATTTAAGTTATGTTTTTGTTTATGCGAATATTGTATTATCTACGCTATATTTTTATTTATGCTCAGTTGTATTACAAAACTGATGTTTTATTATTATTATTATTATTATTATTATTATTATTATTATTATGTATAATAATAATAATAATAATAATAATAATAATAATAATAATAATAATAATAATAATAATAATAATTACGCGGTAAACATAAACAAGAATTTTCATAGATTTCATAATTAGTACACCAATAATATGAATTAAAATATAAGTCTAAATATCATCCGCGGGAAGAAGTCTAGCTTGACATCTAAAGAGTTCACATGCAATTCGGTATCGAAATACAGTTAAATCTTCTAAGGACCATTTTTCTTTACGAATATTTACACTGCCCCTGACAAAGTAGTCAACATATTTGCAAACGAAAATGCCACAATCTGTCTTGTTGGCCTGAACAGGTCTGGCCTTTGGTATGAGCACGCGCGGATCCTATGTTGGCCACTCACGCTGTGGATCACCAATTCGCAATACAAATTGGTATCAATTTGACCTACGTGCACAAAGTAATATTATTTATGGATATAAATTGTATGACATATATAAAAGTACAACTCTAGCAATTAATATATATACTGCAACTTCAACAAATTCTCTATACATTTGCTGGATGGTCATATACGGGGTATCATCATAGAGAGGTTCAAAGATGGTGACTGCCCATTCAGCCACCGAGAATACAAACAAGATAAAATGCTTGGTATCTTGAGTACACATTGGCATGAATATATACTTGCATTCGTGTAATGCCGGACCCATATTTGGGTGGACATAGGGGTGACAAAAACTCTCTGCCCCATTCGCCTGGCTTGGGGGCACAAAGCTCTTGCCAAGATGCATGAAGAATGATTCCATGAAGGCAAATTTTGCCCACCTTCTAATTCTCCGCGTCCTGCAGTACTCCTCTCTATCCCGTAGTAATAGCATATATGCGTCTAGCGAATGCTCGAAAATCCAAGCTGCAGGGCTTAAGGCCTTGAATGCGTCGTGTTGCAACGTATACAAGTTTTGCGGATGTGTGACATAAAATATTGGTGGATTATAAAGTGTGTTCCCAAACAAGTGATTATTTATAAACTCAACCTTGTATTCCCTAAGGTTTTTTGTCGGATACTTTTCGCACCATAAGAGATGTGTAATTCTACCTGCACTTGTACATGAAAAATATATTGATAAAAATAAAAATATTAACATTCATAATAATTACTATTATTAATATTTTTAACTAATAAAATTCAGAGGGAATAATATTAGTAACATGAGAATAATAATACATGTTTACTCGCCTGCTCTATGAAGCCAGTCTCGAATGCCTGGGTGGAAACATAAGCCTATGTGGTGGGATTGGGGATGTACCCACCAGTTAAATATTAATAATATTAATAATAAGCATAATATTAAAATTTTTACAACATAAAATTAAGAGGGAATAATACCTATAATTCCGCCTACTCTATGAAGCCAGACTCGAATGAGTAGGAGGGCACATAAGCCTGGGTGGTGGGGATGTACCCTTCCACTATATCTTGGGCCTAAATAATATTAAGCATGATAATTACTATTACTAATATTATTAGTAATCATTAATAATATTAATATTAACATTCATATTAAGTACCTGAACTTTCACCTTCTCTTTGAAGTCAGACTCGAATGAGTAAGAGGGAACATAAGTTTGGGTGGTGGGGATGTAACTCTCTTGTACCGCAACTTTACTTGGCTCCTCTCGCTCTTCACCATTGTTCCCTATAACTTCAGAGTTGTATACACCATAATGATGGTCCCATACCTATTTCTCAACTATATAGTCTGGAGGCATCTCAATAAAAGCAAAGCACTTATCAAGTAAGGACTTTGCACTCTCAACCTGTAAGATGAACACAATATTATTATTATTAATAATAAACGAGATAGGATGTATAAATATAATATGCATAAATAAATGCACGACACACAAGTTAAAATATGCAAATGTTAGTGTACCATTTGTATAAGATGATGATGCTATCTGTAAACAGTCCCGGGCTCGTAAGTAGGGTTTGGGTCCCCTTCCTGTCGAGGGCGATGCAGTTTCCTATGTGTAATTTTCCTATACCAAGCCATGTATGAATCAAGTTTCACGTAGTTGGAAATTTCATACTGATGTCCTTTAAGATGCTCCATGTAAGCCTCCCAATGTGCGATGTACACTCGCCTCAAGGCCATGCAATCAACAACGGCAAATCTATGTTTTTTTTTTTTCTAAGATCGTTGTGATTTTCTGTCGGAGATGGTATACCTTGTAAGAACCCATACTGTCTCATCACCGTGTCTGGCATCTGGTATTCTACAATATCAAAATGGATCAAGGGGATTCTATCAAATCCCAACAACCTTCCTTCAAAATTAAATTCATTCATATTGTCATCCCACCTAGGGCGCCAAACTACTTGCCATTCAGGCTGGACATTTAACTCCCCTCGGTAAAATTTTAAATGATCATGGGAATTTTCTCGTCTATCAGGGTAGCTGTGATTTTCTGAGTATGCCCACGCTAGGGCCCAAGGTAACCATAACTGTGATTGAGGCCAGGGGTTAGCCCGTCCAATTATTATATGCTCGTATGCCTAAATTTGTAAAAGTGTGAAACAACCATTAATATATTTTGCTCCTTTCCTAGTGCTAGTATATAAAGACCTATACAAATAGCTCAACACAGCTGTACCCCAAGAATACATTACATAATTTTCAGCGTTAGCAATAAAATACATATACTTGGATGAACAATATTTTTATTCATAGTGGGGAACAATATTGGCCCACACAATCAAAGAATATAGGCCTTTGTGAATCAACCAACAATTTCCTTACTTGCTTTAGCGGGATAATTATTAAAATGCTCCTGTAACCATAGTAATGAAATAAAGCCGCATTTTTTTGATTCCTGATATTCAGCAGCTACTTCACTACCAAAACATTCTTTAAAATGAGCCAATGGAGTATCAAATAATGAACAAGTAATGGGTTTGCCAACCACCGACAACCCAAGAATGAAGTGTACATCCTCTAAAGTGATTGTAATTTCCCCACAATTTAGGTGAAAATTATTGGTCTCCGACCGCCATCTCTCCACCAAGGCGGACATGAGCCCAATGTCAGTTTGTGGTACAACTGTCGGATAGCTAAAAATCCCAAACCCACATTTTTGTAGAAGAGTTTTTTGAGCTTTTGTTAATATCCTTTGATCGTATTTTTTTTCTTCAGTTAATTGACATGAAAGTAGTCTTCCTCTGTCTTTCCCGTCATATATATCATCTGACACATGATTTTGTTGGTCGTTAAGGACACTTGGGTCAATTGATCCATAAATTCAACTGTCCATCTAGCACCTAAAAAAATAACATAAAAGGTTTTTCATATTGTTTAATAAAAATGTAACACAATTATATATGTATTCCATTAATCAGGAAAAAAACTTCATTTTAAACTAATTTTAATAATTCTTTTTTTTGGACATTTTCATAATAATTAATCATTATTAGTCACAATACTCACATGCATATTATATCCCACATAACTCACTATATTTTATCAAAATAAACATTCATAATAAAATAAAACAATACTCCTTTACAATTATTAAGCAAATAATTTAATCATAAGTCAAAAATTATAATAACTACTTCACCACATAGTTATATAATTACCCAAACACATAAATTACAAAAATTTTTAAAAATTCACATGCATATATGTAGACATAGTAATGATTGATAATTTTTCTTCAAAGTTTAAACTTCTATTTTTTTTATAAATACATTTTAAAAAATAATTATAATATTTATTTATTTTTAATTTAACATTTGAAAAATAAATCTTACCAAAATAATATTTTAATCTAAAAATTTGTAGATGAACCGGTTTGCTTGCAAATTTTTACTGATGGTGAATTTTCTGCAGCTTTCTCTCGCGCCTTAAATCTATTTTACTGCTTGAATGGAAGTTGATTTAGCCAGGGGATGGAATATGTGTAGCGGCAGGGGAAGAGAGCAAGAAGCTTTGAGAGGGAGAGGAGCGACAGATGGTTAAAAAGGGAGGGGGCCTGCCGTTACAGCTTGTAGCGGCAAGGCGTGACTTTTTGGCTTTCGTGCAGTCCCTGTTTTGGCTTCCATGCAGTTTAGTTTTGGCTTTCGTGCAATCTAGTCTGTGCAGTCTAGTCTTGTGTCAGTCAAAGTTAGTAATGGCCTGCCGCATGAGCCTGTAGCAGCAGGGACTACACACTCACCAACATCAGATCAAATAAAGAATGGGTAAATCTGTAATTTGGCACGTATTTAAATCAAATTTTGGAATGTTTGGCTGCCGCATGAGCCTGTAGTGGCAGGGTGTTTTTTATAATTTATCTGAGCCTTACATTGTACAGATCAATGATGATGAGCTCGGTTTCTGATCAGTACTCATGACAATCGGTTGCCACGGATGAAATCCCTATATATATATAGTCCGCTTCTTATGCGGGTGGTCCGCATGTGGACCACCTTTAGTAACAAACAAACCCATCGCTAAATCAGTCGTTATAGGGTCTGAATCGGGCTATAGTGACGGTTCTGGGCTATGACGACGGTTCAGACCCTATAACGATGATTTTGTTTATCGCTACATAGGAAGCTCTGTGTGTATATATATACCATTTTCTATGCGGACAAAACCGTCGTTAAATCTGTTGTCATAGGGTCTGAACCGGGCTATAGCGACGATTCTGGGCTATGGCAACGGTTCAGACCCTTTGACGATGAGTTTAACGACGATTTGTCTGTCACTAAAGGTGGTCCGCATGCGGACCACCCGCATATGAAACACACACACACTCTCTCTCTCTATGTAAGACCCCGAATTTTATGAAATAAAATTATTCAATTTTTTCTTATAATTATTATTCAGTAAATGGTTAAATTGATAAAAGTTTAAAGTTATGGGTGAATTATGCAAATATTACAAAATACGCAAGTGGCTATAAAATATTCATTGTTGTCGGGAATATTCGTTTGGTCGTGGAATATTCTTCTTTGTCAGAGGGGAATATTCGTATCGACGCATGCCTTTTTGGGCCCCATAACGAAAGCGATTGGATGAAGAAAACGACAAATATAAGTTATTTATAAATGGACGCGTAAGTTATTACAAGTAATCTTTTGTTAAAATACTCTTGGTGGTTAAAACACAAGAAGACACGGTATTGCACCAATTATTGATTCTTACGTAAGAAGACACTACTCAATAATTGTTACAAAGATGAATTTATTGCTCAATATTTTATTTTATTGATTCAATAATTCTTTGCATTGATATTTTATATTACTATTGTTTCAATAAATTGTCATTACACAAGATTTTCCATTATCTGAGCAATAATTCATATTATCTGAATAATATTATTGGATAACATTATTGGCAATGTCTAGAAAGTTCGCATCAAGGAGAGGTTTGGTCACCTAATTGCGCTACCAAGAGAAAAAAAATTCTTATTGGAAAGCCCTCTTTCTTTCACAGAATCGCACTCGTTGTCAATATTGTGATTATATAATATTATTTGTGAATAATTAATTATTGATTTTTATGATGAGGAAAATATTCATTTTATGTGGATATAGATGAAAAAAAAATTTAATGTAAAATTATTAAAAATTAATATTTTATCTTTTTCGATAAAATAATTCATTTAAATATATTATTATATTTTTAATAATATAATAATGGTGATATTTTTACAAAGGAATGTGGGATATATGAGTATATGAGGAGGAGTATTTTGTTACCAAAATGTTTAAAACATGTTAAACATGCTCTGGTGGACCCCATTTCTTGATCGTAATTTGATTATAAACAGTAAAATCATTCGTTTGTGGATTTCTTGGTCAATTTTGTTTGGAATTTGGAAAAACTTTCTTCGCAAAGTTGTAGAGAATTGAATTTCCTATAAAAACTCTCGAGATTCAATTTTTTTGATAAAAGGGCTATTTATTATGAATTATTGAAGTTTTGATTAATTAATTATCATTTTTTGGAGTTTTAATTAATTAATTAAGAAAAACATTTTTGACATGTTTGGGGGCATCTTTAACATATGTTTGATGGCTGAAAATTTGATTCTAGGCATGCGTAGAAGATTATATATATATATATATATATTAATATTTTAATAAATTTTCTCTGCTTTTGGTGTTCTAAGAAATTTCCTATAAATAGGGTGCTTAGGTTATAATTGAAAACACACACGGCTCTCAAGTTTTCTCTCTATATTATTGAGCGTATTCTTGTGAGTATTTTGAGTATACTTTGAGTATTGCTATACTGGTGCAAGTTCGCTTCAACGTTATTCCAAATGTAAGTCTTCGCTTTTTGAGGTGAGGGATAATAAGGGATTTTAAGGGTTATTATTTCGAAATTCTTCTGAACCTTCAAAATTCTGAAAAATTTGAAATGATAATTTGATGAGTTTTGTTGATTGTGTCCAAAATGGCGATTTTTGGATGTATAGATTAGGAGTTATGGATTTTATGAGAAAAGACTATTTTAAAAGTAATCGCTTATAACTCCTTGTGATTAACTCCAAAATTGATGAAATTTTTATTGTGAGTACATCTATATAATATCAGTATACCGTGTAAAGTTTAGAATTTTTGGATAAAAGTACAATTTATGATAAATGTCTGAATATTCGGTGGTTTTGGCCATGTGAAAAATAGTAAATAAATTTTAAAATTTTGAGAAAATATATATTCAATATGGGACTATATTCTTCTAAATCCCAGAAAAGAAATATTTTAAAACTGATTTGGTATTTTCATGAAAATGTTCTAGTTATGAGTAAATGAATGAAATATGTTATGTGAATTAAGAAAATTGGAAAATATGATTTTATGGCTTGAGAATTATATATGAGATATATGCATTTTTTGATGAGGGTTTTGGCTATTGGTGATGAGATCTTATGAGGTTGGCATTTTAAGATGATTAAATGCATTTATTAGTAAAATGTAAACAATTAAAATAAATTGTTTATAAGTTTAAGAAATGATTAAAATATTGTGGTAGTATTAATAATATTAGATTATGAGATTATTAAGTGATTTATAACATTTTGATTAAGTTGTTATGAAATCATTGATTTATGAATCTTACTCTTGAGATTAAATCTATATGTTGATTATATTGTTTTTATATAACATTCTTATAACCCTAATGATGATATTTCTCTTTGACTTGAGTGTAAAGATGGATAGATTATTGGTATGATCGTGACTATAGGTTCTCTTTGGCCAATAGTGCAAAGTTGAATTGTTGACTGGTATGATCATGACCATTGAATTTATAATTGAATATCTTTAGCTTAAGTGCAAAGGTGAATTGATCAACATATATGGTTATAATTATGGTTTATATAAATTCTGAAATGATTATGTATTTCTTTGAGATATGAATATCTTTGGTCCGTAGTGCAAAGATGACTTGTTGATGAATATCTTTGGCAGAAAGTCAAAGATGAATTGTTGATGAATATCTTTGGGTCGTAGTGCAAAGATGACCTGTAGTTGAATATCTTTGGCCTGTAGTGCAAAGATGAACTGTTGATGAATATCTTTGGCCCGTAGTGCAAAGATGAATTTATTAGTATGATTATGAACAGGAACTGTGATTTGGTATAACCATGATCTTTGATATTTCAGGTAAAGACAAGTGATGAAAATTATCTTCGTCCTGAATGAGAAAAGGAATTTAGAACAACAATTACGATTATGAGTTATACATGTGATTGTGGACAGGAATTGTTGATTGATGTTACAGGGATAAAACATTGTTGGTGGACTTTTAACATGGAGAAGATAATAGACTTTATAGTCTATTTGACTCTTCTAATGGATTGCTCGTTCATTCGCAACTATGGTTGAAATTTTTTATCATCTACCATATGTTCTAAATCTCTGATTTATTATTGATGAAGGCTATTGATAATTTAATTATCTTTAGTCATGATATTTTTATCGAGCTAGTTGGTTTCACCCTTTTGCTTCACAATTTCTTTCGTGTAATAAAAGTGTAAATTTTGACAAGCGGAAATAACATGGGAATAGAATCGGTGGTCTATAGATGTTGAGGGTGAGGTGAATTCAACTTTGGAAGGGTGTTTTGTCACTATTATACAAGATGTTTAATGACATACAACCTCGAGTCATCATAAAAGACAGATTGTGCTCATCCATCCACTTGCCGAGTATATATCTACCAAAGACTACCTATATGATCTTGGAGTCTATTTGAAATTTAACTCTCAATTAGAGACAAGAGAGATAATGATATGTCAAGAGAAAACTCACCATTGGGAAGAATATGATAGTAATCTTCTCATTTTTCTTTTAGGGTCTATTAATCAATCAAGGATAATTACGTGGCCATATAATATCTATCATAACCTAGAAGCATGGCCTCCCATGTATATAAGGTTTCCTTGAGCACTTCCCAAAGATTCTAATTTTAAAAACAATTTTCGACTATACCTTTATATAAGGTGTCATTATGAAATTTCATTGTCACTTGTTGGGACATGAGTCACAAATGATATATATTTGTATCCAAACTCACAACATATGTGTTGTTGTTGTTTTGCAAAGACAATTGTTGTAATAAAGTTGTAGTTGTTTTTTGTACCATGTATTTGACGACTCAAAATGGGTTGGATGGAATGGACCTATTTTGGGGCGCTATACACACACACTCTCTCTCTCTCTCTCTCTCTCTATATATATATATATATATATATATATATATATATATTCTCATATCGATGCAAAAGGCACGTAAAAATTAAAAAAATTTATGTCAATTTATGTGAGATTTTTATTTAACTAAAAATTGTGAAACACTATTATTATAATGATGTAAAATAAATATAATTTTTATATTAATTTTATACTACTTCATTTCCAAATTATAAGATTATTATTGACTTTTGAATGCCAATTTAATACATTTTCAAACTCAATTTAGATAGCGTACAATATTAAATAATTTTTTTTTAAAAAAAATATGCCAATTTTAATTTTGAAAATGTCAGAAATTAATTTTGAAAATTAATTCTCCCTCCGTCTTCAAAAATATGACTGAAAATACAAATATTTTTTTTACAAAAGAATAAACTAAAGGACATAAAGTAAATGAAAAATATATCATTTAATGAGTCCTACTAGTACGTATAAAATAAAATAAATTTTTTTATTATTTTATGTAATCTTGTTGGACTAAATTTAGAAATAGAGTAATCTTCAACTTTGGTCTTCAGTCTTGGTTAGCAGCTGCAGTTTAGTAGTAGTTCTTCATCCTAACTTTGAATGGTCAAAATTTGATGATCAAAACAGCCAAGGGCAGTACAAGTAGGTAGAAGCGGTTGAATTTTTGAGCTGTTCTGCTTAAAAACTCTTTTCTACTCTTTTTAATTATTATTATTATTTAAAAAAAAAGGTTGAATTCTTCGTTTCTATTTATGTTGAATTGAACCATGTTTTGGTTGATTTAGTACTTTGAATTTTTTAACAAATGTGTAAACTTGCCTTTCCATCTCCAAAGACTCACTTTTCCTTTTCTTTGTAATATTAAGCACAAATTTTCAAACGTTTAAAATATATTTTTCACATGATATTTAAGATAAATTATAATAGCATTCTAAATTTACACATGTTATCAGTTGCTTATTGGTACCGGTAATCATATTTGAGTGCAAGATGATTACAAATGGCATTATTCACGAGTGATTATGATGTTCACTTGTTTTTAGTTACAATTGACCACAAATCACTGTCGGACGGGGACACTGGGGTCTCTGCTTCTAGGAATTTTTTTAAAAACTGTTGATGATAAAATTTATTCACGAACACAATCACTAAGAACGCGTCTAATATTGTACAGAAACAAAATTATACGTAGAAATTTAACAGGCTGTGTCGTCAAGAGATAACTCCGATGTGAGAATTGTTGAGAAAAATACGCCTAAAATAATCTCTATCTCAAGAATTATTTTTTCGTCTTTGTGCAATTAAATATGAAATTAACAAAACCAATTATGAGAACGAAAATAACAAATAATCATCCACAAGCAAGACACCATATTTAACATATAAAACCCTTAAAGGAAAAAATCATATATCGAACTCCGAATCTTCACTATATCACTAAAATGGACTTACAGTAATCCTCCCAAGTTTTATGCCCTAAAACTTGAGGTTACACAATAAATTAAGAGGATACAAATTTACCTTTAATTAGGTTGAGAAATCTAATTAATTTCACCACCCAAAAACACCTCAAGCAATAAAGTCTTCTAGCTTTCAATTGAACGAAGATGACGACGGATACCTACGAGCAACAAACTGTAATTTTCTCAATTTATTCTTTTGATATCTTCTTGCTACTAAACTTCTCTCATGTATAAAATAAGACTCCCTTATAGCCTTATTTATAATACTCTTCCTAATCCATTCCTATTATGAATTAGAAACAATTTATTCTCCTAATCAAATTAGGGATCACATCTCCTTATCTTAGTCACCAATCAATCTAACAAGTAAATCATTTTTCAACTTCGATTCCTTTCATAGGTGAGGACCCACACCCAACAATCTCCCCCTCCGAACCCATGAGAGAAGGGATCACTAACCACAACTCTTCACTCGGAGTTAATTTCAACAAAATCTTTGCTCAACTCAAGTTTCTTGGAACTTTCAACTTTCTTCATGTTCAACTTTGTCTCATCGACATGGTTCTTCTCAATAAAATGATCCAACTTAAACTTGACAAATTTTTGCTTGTCAAATTCTTTCACAACCACTTTGTACCCTGATTGCGAGTTATCACTTTCCTTATTCACTTTTGGTATCATTTAAAGAGAAGAGCTTTCCTCGCGGTTCTCATGCAAGACTTTTCTCCCATCTCGCACGACTCTAACATGCGCTCGCATCGTGTAAAGAGTGTCTACCTTCTTGCCTCTAGTCACCACTAGAGACAATTTAGTGTTCTTCCATTGACATTCACCAAAGTAACTTTTATAACCATTCTCATCAAGCTTACCAGTAGAGATCAAATTAGGACGAATATAATATGACGCCCCCAAAATAGGTATACACAAACCATTCTGAGTCACCAATTACATGGTACATAATTTAAATACAAACTTAATTTATACAATTATCAACTGTCATGTAAAATACGATAAAACGTAAGCTGAGAGTTTTAACACGAATATTGTCTCGTAGACAATATCCAAACTCAAATAAAGTCCTCATTACAATTATTTTCACACTATTTCATAGAATAGTGAGGACTACTATAGCCACCATCTTGGATCATCACTCCATTCCCCGACTAGTCCCAGCTATATTCTCATTTCCTGAAGAGAACAATGAAAAAAAGGGTGAGCTCAACTAGCCCAGTAAAGAATATTATGAATAAGATAATGTAGAATAAATTATCCTTAGTCTTCAACAGTGTAAAAACTGATAGAATACAATAGACAACAAGTTTAACTGCAGCGGGACAAACAATCCATTAGAAGAATCAAGTAGAGCATGATGTCTACTATCTTCTATGATTTAAAAGTTCATCATTAATATTTTATCTCTATAACACAACTCGATAAATAATTCGAATTATCCATGCACTACGGGCCAAGGATATTCGTTAGTATCGCCAATGGTCATGATCACGCCAAACAACTGTTCATCAATGCACTACGGGCCAAAGAGGACTTTCACCACATCATTTGTAACCACTACAAAAAAATGGGCCTTTAGCAACGATTTTTCGGGCAACGACTTTATAAGTCGTTGCTAAAAGAATATGTTTAGCAACGAAATTTGTCCTTCGTTATAGATTGTGTCAGGCTTTCACTTTTTGCAACGAAATTCATAAGTCGTTGCAAAATTTCATTGCTAATTCATTGCGGGAAAAAAATTTCGTTAGAAATTCGTTGCAAAATTTTCGGCCACTTGATTTCCCGTCATCGTGGGCAATGAAAGTTTTTTTGTTGCTAAAAATGGGGCTTCAACAACGATTTTTCAGGTAACGACTTTATTAGTCGTTGCTAAAAGTGTATGTTTAGCAACGAAACTTGTCCTTCGTTGCAGATTGTGTCAGGCTTTCGCTTTTTGCAATGAAATTCATAAGTCGTTGCAAAATTTAGAAACAAAATTCGTTAGAAATTCGTTGCAAAATTTCTAACCACTTGATTTCTCCTCATCGTGGGCAACAAAAGTATTTTTATTGCTATATTTCGTTGTCTAATATGGACCACATTCATTGGTAATAATTTTTATTTTTGTTGCATATTTTATACAACTTTTTGGAACGACTATTAAAATGTTTCCTTAAATTAAGATAATCCCAATAAGCATGTTTTTGTAAGACCATATTCGGTATTCGGAGAATCATCAAAAAATATTCGTATTTAGTATTTAAAAATTATGTCCAAATGCGGAACATACTCGTTTCCATTTTTTATTCAAATAAACAAATTATTCAAATATCCGAATTCGAATGTCACACCTAATAAACAATTTATTCAATTTATTTATAAAAAGAAAAAAATAAAAAAATATTGACTAATTACTAACAAATCACAACCATTTAAAGTTATAAAAATAGATATCATAAATTGGAGACATATCAAATACATCATCATTCATAATTGATCATAAAAATCAATTAAAATTTACTAATATAAATTGTACATATAAGCTGTATAAATTGTTCTTATAAGTTGTTCCATATTATTTAATTTATTTTTTGCTAAATTTAAATGTATATAAAAGAAAAGAGATACATATACTTAGGGGCATTCCCTAGATCGATACAAAATGTCAAGAAAGGAAACTCAACATGACAAACAGTGAAACTTAGATTCTAAGACAATACAAGAGCATAAGGCCAAAACAGAGCAAATGAGCACTGCATTGGACTTCAAGAACACTGTAGAGCATCCGACCAACAAAACAATAAACAATACCATAACCCAAATAGGTTTGCAAAGCAGTAGCACACCAAGAAACAATCGAGTTACATAGCGAAAAACATACATAGCAAGCGGAGACAACATCACAAGCAATAAGACCTTCATTCAATGAGTTTTTCCATGAAACGATGTTGCACAATATAACAAGAAACCATTTAGCAACATTCATTGGCAACTATTTTTTTTAGATTATGATTTATACATTTTTTTTTGCAACGACTAGTAAATTGTTGCCCAAAATTAAGACAAACCCAATAAGCATGCCTCTTTTTTTCCCCCCCAAAACGCATCATTTTTCATTTAAACTTTTTTATTTATTTGGACACAGTTTTATACAGTGAAATGTTTCACCCCGTCCGTCTCAAAATAAATGCCCAGTTTTATTTTTTTAAAAGTTATAATTTTTGAAATTAAAGTTGAGCACATATAGATATGTTTTCTAATTTACAAAAATTAAAGTTTGTAGTTAATTGGATGTAGTTTATAATGATCATATTCACACACTTATAATTTTCAATAAAAATATAATTAATTTCTAAAATAATTTATATGAATTTTTCTCGTAACTCGTTATTTTACATATATACTTTTTAACAAGGGATAAGCAAGGAATCGAAATCACTCCTGAAATTGCACCAAAAATCGACTAAACTGCACCGATTAAGTCGCGCCAATGATTCTGGCATAGACCAATTAAGTTGCACAAATGGTGTGTAAGTGGATTAAATGCAAAGTCGACCACTAAATTTTAGTGATTTTTGGGTATTGAGTCCTTTTCTTTCGGTCAACGCAAACTGAGCCCCTTTCTATTAAAAAATTTGGACTTTGAACCCCTAGGCGTTACATGTGCGCTGACCTGATGACGTGTCACACGTGGCAGATCTGACGTGTGCATTTTATATTTGTAATTTTACACGCGGCAGATCTGACGTGGCTTCTTTCGATTTTTTTTTCAAAAATTTGTCTTTCCATTGGTTTGAACTCACAACCTCAAGTTTAAAATATTAATCATATGACCACTAGAGTACCATAAGTCAACTGTTAATACCTTGCAAGGATTAATCTTTATATCAAAAGATTTCATTTTCCCCAAAAAATTAAAATACTACATAGAATATCATTTGAACCAAAAGTTCTCGCAAATTAAAAACGGAGAGGGAGATTTAAAACTAGAACCTATTGCATAAGATGGATCCAGTCGTATATATACCCATGTTTTTACAAATACTTTTAAAGGCTTTAGCTTCGTTTATTTTATAAAATGATAATCTTTACTTAAAATTTTATTTTTCCTAATTATTTTGTAATATTAATTAAAAATATAATTACTTGATAATAAAAGTAAGGACATGTTAAAATTTTATGGTATTTTATAGTAATATAAAAATAAAAGAGTATTTTAACATTTTCAAAAAAAAAAATGATAGATAATTTATGATTATGGACTTAAATAAATATTTTTCAAATAAATATTTTTATAAATAAATAATAACCACATATAATATTTTTCAAATTAAATTTTTATCCGAATAAATTTGAAATGTATTATTATTTTTAATTTATAATAATTTAAGATGTGTAAATAAACACACACATTACTGAACAAGAGTTTTTTATAACAATTCTCCCATTACATTTTATAATGATTTTATATTCAGAATTAAAGCAGTTTTTTATAACAATTTTGAAAACTAGAAACCATTACATTTTAAATAATGAAAATAATTTATATTCAACATAACCACCATGTTTATTTTTAGAATGAAATTATTTGTTTAAATTTAACATTATTTTAAACTATTTAATTCTTTGATCAAAGCCACGAATTTATTTTTTTCTCGATTTTCTTCCTAAATCTTGATGGTGTAACCACCCACCCACCTAAAAAAATACTACTTGAAAACTAGAAATTTTTTTGGAGAAAAATGTTTTGATATAAAAAAATATATAAATAAATAAATAAAAAACTTGAAAGTGAAGAAATTTTTGAAAAAAAATGCGTAGACGTCTTAGATCTACATATAATATGTCACGTGCACATATTAATAACTTATATATAAATAATTAATAATATCATATATATATAATATATATATATATATATATATATATATATATATATATATTATAAATTTTATATAAAACTTTCAAAATTTACTTTAAAATTTTACTTATATAACATGAGGCAATAACAATGGATAATATAATTTTATTATTAAAATGTGTTAGATTCAATTAATTTACTATTTTTGAAAATTTTATTATTTTTTTTTTCTTATTCTATTTATAATTGTAATTAGAGCATTTATTTTAATCCAAATTAAACAAATTAAACAACCCAAGAAATTATTATACAAATGCACAAGCACAACCCAAAAAATTCAAAAAATTATTATTTTTTTATGTGGAAACACAAAAATAATATAAAAAAATCATTTATTATGTGAAAAAATGATTAAAATAATAATAAAATTAAAATAAATATTTTAATTCATTTTATTTATAATTTTTTCTTTTCCTTTATCTCTTTTCTTTTTTTTTAATTATTATTTTTATTTTAAAAATTAATATTAATATTAATAGAATGAAATCATTAAATTTAGGCTTAAACATAAAAAAATATACTATTAAAAATATTAAAATCTAATAATAACGCAATTGGGTAGAGCCATTAGTTCCATTTACTGAACCAGAGTCTAGGGCACAGCATAACGCGCCATAAGCTTTATTGCATCTAGTGCTCTAGAGCTCTCTATCAATGGCGGACACAACGAATTACTCTGAAAAAGCCACAGAGCTTAATTCTCCCGGAGCCGTTACTTCGATTCCCCAATCTGATAGTCCTGACGCACCACCATCACCATCATCCTCATCAACGACTCCTACTACTACCGCTCCACCAAACACTAACCCTAATCTCGTGGCTCCTACACCGCCTTTCATATCTCAGCTGTAGCCACCTTCATTCCATTCATACGCGCCGCCCCTTCAGGTATCTGCTCCTTCACTTCAGTTATTAGCCGTCCATTCATCTGCCCCATCGTACCGGCCAGTCGCCCCGCCAGTTCCGTTACCAATGCCACTGCAGTTCTCTCTGCTCCCTAATATTAGATTTCAGCCACAAAACCCTGGGGTTCAGCCGCCGGGTGTAGGTCCCGGATCCGTTACCGTGTCATCGGTTCCACCTTACCAAATCCGGTTATGAGGCCTTATGCGCCAATGCCCAATGGCTACCTACTCATGCCTCAAGGGATGATGCCCCCTCCCGGTGGGTTTTTTCTCTCTCTCTATATATCTGTATCTAAAGCTATATATGTATCTTTTTGTAGAGTCTATTGTATGTTTAATGTGTTTCTGATATCCATGTCTTAGTAAACTGAATCCCAATTTGTGTCTGCAAACAGAATATAACCTCTGTTTGAAGAGTTATTGGTGTCAAAATAATTCTTTATCATTTTCTTGGGAACTTAATCTAGTCAATGTGCTAATTCAGATTATTTTACAAATATGCAATACTGATATTCTGATTCATTGATGCTAGAATCTGTGAGGCTTAAGTGGGAACCTTTTCTGTGATTTTTTCCAAAATAATCAATACACCTTCTTTACTAGTAAAGGACATGGGACTCTGTCCTCTACAATTATGTTGATAAAGTAGTAATTAATAGTATTCAAATCTTTTAGGGAGGCTCTTAAATATATGACATAAAGTTGAGATCACTGCACAACAATTCACTGATAAATTGATGGCCATTGAATTAGTAAGTTATGATGAAAATTTTGGGTTAGACAATTAATACATTCAATAGAGAGGCTAGCATGCTGAGAATCTCATATATAATATTTGTAAAGTTTCTATTCATGTATAATGTCAAGATGAGAGCGCTTTGTTTGATGTGGTACGTGGAACGAAATCAGGAATGGAAATCGTCACTTTTCGTGGTACGTAGTACGGTGGGGATAAGTTTCTTCGAATCACTTAGTTGGTACAAAATACGTTTATTCGAAACGTGGTACACTGACGATAGAAAAACAATTAGTTGCTTCCAATGATCATTACCTGACAAGAAAGCTTGAAATGAAATTGTGATCTTGTTAACCGCAATACAAAAACAATTAGTTGCTTCCAATGATTACTGCCTGACGAGAATGTTTGAATGATTTAAGAAAATTGAGGATAACAACAATTTTTATCCTTCCACAATAGCAAGAGAACCTAGTGCCCTTGTTTTTGTTTTTTACTATGTGAGCCCCTCTTGACCTTTGGTCATAGATAAGTACCAAAAACCACACACTTGTGCTAGTTTCTCATACCCAGTATCATAGTAATTCTTTAATCCTTTCTCTTGATTAAAATGTAATGTTTTTGGACTCAAGATACTTCATAAATTATATTTCAGTTAAGAAATGTCTTGACTATGCTTAATCGGACCAAGTTTAAAGTAGCAATTGGTTTTATATTAGTACAGCATACCTTTCATAAGCCGGAGCCATAGCCATTATACCACATATTAGAATTTGTAATTCAGTGTTGCATAAACTGATAAACTTTAGTGTATATATCAGTTGTTTGTCTGACACTGAGATTGTGACAACTTGAGGAATGAGGACATGACTTAGTTTAGTAAAATTTCCAATTTTCCCTTCTATAAATCATTGGAGGTATTCACTTTTCAAAAAGGAAAAAAAAAGTATTTGTGTAAGTTAGGTGATTACATACTTTACATAACATAGCATGTTTACATGTCTCTTCCATTTTGAATATTTAATAGCTTATTTACATGTTTGTCAGATATATATGACATTTCTTGCATTTCTTGTGTCTAAGGAACAAATGTTATGATGTATTATTTTTATTAATTGTTTTGGCGAGAGTAAACAGGTAAGATGTTCTCAACTTTTGTTTGGATAGACTTTCCTTTTTGTTCTTTCCTAACTTGAAAAACAAATCCTAACATTGTGAGAAAACATCAAAACTTATCCTACCATGTCCTTATTCTTAGTCATGTTATCATCTGTAATATCCACTTTATATCAATTTATAGAGTATAAAGCAGATTTAAACACTTATTCTATTTGTTTCTTATTTGATTTGTGTATGCCATACAACAAATATTGGAGGATATGGCTTCTTGGGTAAGATTTCTTTGGAGCTACTTTATATGTCATGGGAGAAATCTCCGAACTTGAGTTTAGGAGAAAGAGCTGAGATGTTAACAACCGTGGACATGCACCCTTGTGTTGTGAAGGTATATCCAAGTTCCTTGACAAGAATATTGCTGCCAACTATTTTGCCTGTTTGTGATTGCTTTTCAAATTGACAATGATGTTACATCTTTTCTCCTATGAAATGATGGTATCTTATGAAATGTTTGTTCAACTAAAAATTCATTAAGATTCTTTTCTACCTTTTATACTTATACCACTTGACAGTTACTGTTTTGTTCTTTTGCAGTCTAGTTCTTTGGATAAAGAAAAATATATTTCTTTTCAGATTCCTTGCAACTCTGGAGCTGTTGTATGTTCTGTCCTTACTCTGGTTTGATTTCTTAGAAGGATTTCTTGAAATTTTGACAACAATTTCCCTGTTTTAATTAAGAATTTGTTTTTTTTCCTAATAATAAAATTCCATCCATATATTCAGTTACCACAGAGAATGCCTTTGCAAGTGCAGGTCAACATTTCTGCAGAGGAGGTTGGGGCGAAAGAGCGAAAGAGAAAACTCCTTACAATTCATACTCATACAGTGATGTTCCTGCCTCTTCATTGTCTAATATTGTTAGGTAATGGTTTTTCTTAAGTAATATTTTTTCCTTTTCATATGCATTTGACATTCATTCATACATCCATCACGGTTCTTGTCAGTATTTAGCAAACTCTTCTGCTCAGTGCTCAGAAATAGTTACTAATTTTATTGTCATTCATGTACTACTTAACAATATGTTAAGTTTTAATCTGTTGGGACTACCGAGTAATCCAACTGTCTAAATTCTTTGTCTGCCTCTCTTATTACTGAAATTGGAAAATAGAATATGTTTCATAAATGAAAAATCCAAAGAGAGAAAATTGAGATCAGATGACTAGACAGAAAAACCATATATTATGTTTTTTTGCTATTATTGTATAATGCTCTTTGTTTTTCTCAACCCCCACCTCCATGAGTGCTGTTTTTGTGCATTTGTATAATAATTTCTTGGGTTGTGCTTGGCCCATCAAGTCATCATCTCAAATTAAACAAACTGTTATGTTCAAATGCCAATTCTTTACAAGCCTATTTAAGAGTGGATTGTTTCAATAAATGGATTAATAAGCGTAGGTCATCAGAGTAAAAAATAAGCACCTCATAGTTGATACTTAACTGATAAAGACCCTTGTATGGTTCCATTGTCCCGTGGAACAACAGTTTTGGTGTCGTTTTTTGGGGTGTTTGGAAATGTGGGGTGTCCATCAGGAGTTAGGGAGTTGCTTCTTGTTAGGCTTCAAGATTTTGGTAGGAAGCAGGATACTAAGGTGTTTTGACGGTGTAACTGTTTTTGCATTTCCTTAGGTTTTGAGGGGATAAAATTGCTCATATTTTCAGTGGTCTTCTTTTATGTGCATCTTCTTTGGGACTGTCACTCTTCTTGCTTCGTCGTGGTCCTCGACAATGGGTATTTTTGCTGGAGGCGTGTCTCTTTCTGAATTCTGATTTGCAGGGGTGCTAGCTTGTGTCTAATAGGGGGAGATTGTTATTTATATGTTATACTTTTGATTTGATTATGTGTAATTGGTTTAAGTTAACTGTGAGACCCCAAATTGCTTATAACCCTGCTTTAAGGGCTTTGTTTTTTTTCCACTTTCCCAATTTTGGAGGATTTCTTGTCCTCCTTTTGCATGCCCCCCATCTCTAGTAAAATTTCTTCTTTTATTTATTTTTCCCCCACTTCTCAAAGGGAAATAAAAATGCAGTAGAAACGAAAATGAAGAAAGACTTTTGTTTTATAAGCTTCATTTAACACTATAAATTTTTTTCTCTAGGGTTTATACTTTTACATTTCATTGATAAACCTTCAATTTTGGCTTTTACGAATAGACATGCCAAAATTTTTGGCTTTTATGAATAGACATGCCAAAATTCAACTTTGGGGTATTTGAACCAGAATTCCCAAAAGTTTTACCAATCAATTATCAATCCTCTTTTGCTATTTGTCTTTCAAACTTGCTTCAAAAAGTAACTAGCCAAATCATCTGTATTATATTAACATGAATTCTCACCTTATATGCTATTGGTACCTTGAAAAATTATTGTTCTTTTGTCTTTTTTCTTTTCCTACTTTTTATTTATTTATTTATTCTTTAATCGCAGCTTAGGTACAGGGAAGGAGACAGAAGAAAGTAATTTGTTGCAGCAGTTATCAGATGCTTGCTTAGTTGTTGATGCTTTGGAGCCATTAGTAAGAGAAGAGTTGGTAAAGAATTTTTGTAACCGTGAGCTTACTTCATATCGACAGATCTTTGAAGGAGCTGGTTTGTCCAATTTTTATCTATATTTATTTAGTTATGGTACACTATTCCCAATTGTGAAAATCCTTGAATTTGAATTCTTTAAATTTACTATTGTATTAGAACTAGCCAAGTTGGATAAAGTAGAGCGAAGGTATGCATGGATCAAGCGTAGGTTAAGAACAAATGAGGAGATATGGAAAATCTTTACTCTTTCATGGCACGTTGCCTATTTGCTATGTATTCAGTTTTGCAAGTTGACAAGGTTTAGCTTCGACCTATATTTGAGTTCAAACTTTGTTTTTACATAAGAAAATATATTTATAAATTTAAGCAGCCACTTCCTGCAAAATACTGCTTTACACAAGGCCAGTCATTGGACATGTTTTATCAATTAATAATAAAAATTGGTCCCTAAAAAAAGTCTAATGAGAAAAGTTATTGATATTTTGAATGTAAAGAAACTATAAAAAGGTTTGGAGCTAGGACCCTATTTGGGACCTATCAAAAAATAAATATTGAGGACAATATCTGTATTTTCCTTGACAGAGTACAGTTATATTATTTTTCCTTTGGAATAATTCTGAACAAGACTAGTGATTGTTGATTTGGATATTATCAGGACAAAACTTGTGGAAATCCTCGATAATTTGAAAGAAAAGCCTGATGTTACGTTGTTGCTAGTAAGTTTCGGTTATCATGTGTTTCCTCTTTCTGTGTGCAACCTAGTTTTGGAAACTTAGTCTTGTAATTTAACTTTTCTGTTATTTTCTTAAGGTCCTGGGTTTTGTAATACTTATGTTATTCTTTTCTTTATCATTTCAATATTTCTTTGTTAGTTTCACTCTTTTATATATGTTTTTTTACTTCTGATTGTATTTTAGAACTCCCTGTTATCAGTTTATCCTTATATTTGGCTAATATTATTACATGGCACCTTTTCTGTTAATGCAGGAGCATAAGAAACTTTTCCTTGTTCATTTGTCTAAGAGAGAATATTTTGCATTGCCAATTTTTTTAAAACTTCTTGTTATCCTTTGAACTCTATGATAATGTTCAGGTATGGTGAATTCATATTGGATTGATATTACTTATCATAAATGTTAATAGGTTGTCTACTTGAAGCTTCAATTAAATATATAGTCTTAAGTTTTATTTTGTTTTATTTTATTAACATATTTACACGAATTTGTATTGGATTGTATTTTTTTAGTTACCTTTAATGTCTTTATCAATGTCGTCTTAGAAATGGCAAGACCGTGATGTTTGTTCTCATATAAAATGTTGTTTGTTCCAATATTTTTATATCCACCATTTTGCAGCAGTTGTCTAGAGTCCAGTTTAGCATGGCAAGGTTTGATGGGGAGAGCTTGGCGAGTACTAAGTTTAGTAACAGTTTAACTGCAACCACATACGGTTATACAAACCTTCCTTCCCTCTCTTCCACACCCACAGTCAAAACGTTTTTGTTCCATCCCCTGCACTAATTTTTTCAGGCCCAATTTGGGTTCCCTCAAATCCTACAGGTAAATTATCCCTCTTCTGGTGTGTAGCTTTCCCTTTAACTTGTTTTTTTTATTATTTATTTTGCTCTTTGCATCAATATTTGAACTGTTTATGATAATCCAACAAAAATATATTTATAGTTCCTTGCCTCTACTTTATAGACCGGAGATTTCTCATAACCCGAGAAAAACATCGAATTGTTTGTTTGGGGTTCTAGTAGTTTCTTGTTTGGTTGATGATAATTACAAGCAAATGCCGAATCGGTGTCTTCGCTTCAAATGGCTCCAAATTTTCAGATATTCTTATTGATGCAATAAATTTTTATAGATTAATATGTTCTTTTGGCACTAATCAAATTTGAGGTCTTTATGTTATTCATGCTATAAACTAATCTCCAGTGTTAGTATGCATAGGTGGGCAGCGTGAGTTTGATTGCGTTCACACCTTTATACATATTTCAATTATTGTTAGGTACGAATAATTTTTATAGTTTTTTGAATTTGAAGGTTAATGTTGAATGTCTTAGGATTGATTAGTGTGGATAGTTGGAAAATTGTGCAATAGTCAGTAAGTGAAATGTGTTAAATATAGATAACATGTCTTATTAATATATAGATACCAAAGACCTTTATGATCATAATTTCCCTTCATTTTCTTGACTTTTGCTATTATTTTTAAATATGCGCGGAAGACTACTTCTCGACACACCTTACAATATCTTGGGTATCAAATTTCCGTGCTACGTTTACAGAAGACAAGAAACGGAATTATGAAGTGTACTCTCTCTATATATGTAGATATATACTTTGATTGAAGAACTGTGGTAGCTTTAGATGGTTAATTGTAAAGATAATAAATGATTATGTAGTGGATGATTTTATTAAGTTAATAATATTTTAGTTTTTTGTATTTTTGCCATTATTTTCTATGGGGACATTGAGCCAGCCAGGTACATAAAAAGAATGTCAAATTTTGATTTGGCAACAATATAATTTGTGACCAAAGCATTGAACAAGTTTAAATATAGCAATAATTTTTTAAACATTTAGCAACAAATTTTCTTTACAAATGGCATTAAAAATATAATATTTGGCAATGAAAAATTAACCTAATAATAACAGAGATGATATTGTTGCTAATACTAACATAAAAGAAAACATTTTTTATCGTTGCAAATCATATCAACTTTTGTTGCACATATAAAGAAACGAGAACATATAATGTCGCTTCTTAATCGATTTACTTTCATTCTTTATTGAAAAATAACCAAAACAAATATTTTCGTTCTTTGATTTAGCATAATGTCATTGCCAAATAATATAATCAAGAACGAAAATCGTTATAAAAAAAGTTTACATTCCGCAACGAAAGCAAGCTTAGGCAACAATTTTCATAATTTACTGCAACAAAAAATGTCGTTGCAAAATGGTGTCAATTGCAACGAAAATGTATGGTCGTTGCAAAAAAAAAAAAGAGTTCATTTCATTGCCAATTAGCAGGCTTTTGCAATGAAATGGCATTTTTAACAACGGAATTTTAATTATTCTACAACAATACATTTTGTTGCTAAATGATCGATGCCTCTGTACGAAAGCCAAATTTCGTTGCAAAATGTATTACTTTTGGCAACGAAAAAAAAAACGTTCGTTGCAGAACAATTACCAATGCTCATTCTTGTGACGAAAGACGAACGATAAAGAAAGTCGTTACAAAACCCTTTGCGAAATTTGACACCTTTAGCAATGAAAATCGGTTGTTGTTGAAGCCCCATTTTTTTGTAGTGAACATTACAGGTCATGATTATACCGATACATAATTTCTGGTCATAATTATACCAATCAATAGTCCATCTATGCACTACGGGCCAAAGATGACTTTCATCATAATTTAAGCATGAGGATGATGACAATGATATAAGAATTCAATTAAGTGAGAGCAAGAATAAATTTTAAATATTTATAATTCAATTTATCCAGAGTTCAAGAATGTTCAAATTGTCAACATGATAACTACTTTGTGGACTAAAATTCAAGAATGATATTCATGTATCAAAAATAATTTGGACAGAAAAGAAATTAATTTTTATCATGAATAGTACCCCGGGTGAATAGTACTCAAGTGAATAGTATCCCTGAATAGTACTTCGTGAATAGTACTGTATGTATGAATACTGTCGTATGTATGAGCAGTACTCATGAATAAAAAGCTTAAAATTTAATAAGAAAGTTCAGAAAAATATTTTTGTAAAATGATACTAGATGAAACACAAATTTCAAGGATTTCTACTAATTTCAGGGAGTATAGAAACAATACTTATCAAAATAAGTGTAGATTTAGGAATATGAAATGAAATAGTATTACTTACATACTACAGAGTATGGAAGAAAATATTATTTCTTACAAATATTGAATGATAATAATATCCCTTACGAATATTGAATGAAAATAATATTCCTTACGAATATTGAACAAAGATAATATCCCTTACGAATATTGAACGAAAAATAATATTCCTTACGAATATTGAACGACAATAATATTCCATACAAATACGAAAAACAATATCTCTTATGATTATGAAATAAATAATACCACTTACCTTAAAAGGAGAGTACTTCTGACTGGTATAACAGAGATATTCTTGAAGAAAACTTGCACTATTTGCTACACTCAAAGTTTTCTTAAACTCAAAAGAAATACGCTCAATAATATAGATGAAGAATTCTCTTATTCTGGTGTAATTTTTATTTCTAAACTAAGCATCCTATTTATAGGAGAACGACATGATACTTAGGAAATAATCACGGACACACAGTAGGGGAAGTTCACGGGCGAAGAAAAATTTGGCTAAAAATTTTGATTTTCACTAAATACTATGCAGTACTATGCAAACACTATGCAATATTATGAAAACACTATGCAATATAAAACAAAAACTGAGATAACTTTCTACCGACGATTTTGAAAAATGAGTAAGTAGGGGTCCATGTAATAAGTCAAACTTACAACAAATACTTCATAAAAAAAACTCCCTATTTATCACAAATCACTTGACTTCTCTAAACACATTTTTAATAACGTTTATTCATCATTAATATTATAACTCACAATATTAACAACCAGATCATTCCCAGGAAAGTGGGGGCTTGATAAGGACTTCTCTTTATTGGCGCGCAATTAGATGACCAAACCCCTTTCCTCGACAGAACTTTCTAGATATTGTCAATAATGTAAATAATAATATGAATAACTGTGTCATCTCATTTATTGATTTAATAATATAAAATATTGTGCAGCTGATACTGTGATAATATTTTAATCAATAATATCAGATACTATGCATCAACTACTGTTGCAATAATTAAATAAAACTGAGTGACTTCTCACGTAAGCATCAATAATCAAAGATATTATACAATACTATGTGCTATTGTGCAACCACGCGTATTAATGTACTTTTATCACCGAGTATTTCAATAGTTAACGGTAAAAGCCTTGCCGTTGTTTTTATAAAAAGATTATTTTTGTCGCTTTCTATATCCGACAGTCATTCCGTTGTGGGATCCACCAATATTTGTTCTATTGTACGAATATTCCCTGATAAAATGAATATTTCCTGACGAAACGAATATTTTACGACAACTTGCTTACTTGAAAAATTTGCAAATATTACCCACAACTATAACATTATATCAAATCCACACCTTAGTATTCAAAATAATATTTAGAGAAAATTAAATCTTTATTCATAAAAAGTTTGGGTCTTACATATAATCTTGGATGGACTTCCGTTTCCCATCCTTACACAGCCAAAATCACCACTAATGTATGATGTGAATATCTCACCACACAAAGTAGCATGGAAAAAAGTACTTGAATCAATAATCCAATCATTAACATGAATCTTGAGTTTATCATCACAAATAATGGCTATAGATACACAAACGAATATTTATCCTCATCTTTTTTTCTTAGACCGCTCCTTCTTTAAAAATCTGCACTCTCGCGTTATGTGACCCAACTTCTGACAGTGAAAATAAATCACTTCTTTTCGATCTCTCGACCTTATCTTGAATTTGTCATCTTTAGGAGAGTTTTCTCTTTGTTTCTGTTCCTAATCTATGAGAAAAAAACTTGTGACTCAGTACTAGTCACTACGGTATCTCTTCGCCTCTGTTCCTTGTTGAACAAACTATCATTGACTGTATCCATAGTCAGCGTACCATTGGGAGCAGAGTTATTCAGTGATACAACCAGCATCTCCCAACTATCAGGCAAATAGCTCAACAACAACAAAGCCTACATCTTATCATCAATGTTCATCTTCATCGTACTCAATTGATTTATCAAACTCTGAAAATCACTCAAGTGTTCTACAATGGAGTCCATCTTTGAATTTAGAATTCGAAAGCTTCCTAATAAAAAAGTTTTATTTTTTGTTGTCTTCCTTTCATACACGGACTCCAATTTCTGCCAAAGAGTATAGGCTTTAGTTTTTGTGGCAACATGATGAAACACACTTTGATCAATCCACGATCTGATCAGAATAATAGTCTTCCGGTTTATTTTGTTCCACTGAGCGTCACTCTTGTTTGTGGGCTTAACTCCATCATTTTCAACTGGCTCGTACAAATCCTTGCAGTAAAGCAAATCCTCCATTATTGGCTTCCAAATTGCATAATTTTTAGCCTTGAGAATAATCATGCAACCTGCTATCCAATCCTCCATTTAATTCGCACAAGAAAATCACAAAAATAACAAACTGTAATTCTCTTAATTTATTCTTTTGGTATCTTCTTGCTACCAAGCTTCTCTCATGTATAAAAAAAGACTCCCTTATAGCCTTATTTATAGTACTCTTCCTAATCCATTCCTGTTATGGATTAGAAATAATTTATTCTCCTTAATTTAATAGGAATAGAAACAATTTATTCTCCTAATCAAATTAGGGATCGCGTCTCCTTGTCTTAGTCACCAACCAATCTAATAAGTAAATCCCTTTTCAACTTGGATTCCTTTCATGGGTTAGGTGTAAGACCCCAACTTTTATGAATAAAGATTTAATTTTCTCTAAATGTTATTTTGAATAATAAGGTGTGGATTTGATATAATGTTATAGTTGTGGGTAATATTTATAAATTTTGCAAGTAAGCAAGTTGTCATAAAATATTCGTTTGGTCGGAAAATATTCATTTTATCAGGGAATATTCGGATAACGGCACAATCATTGGTGGACCCCACAATAAAATTACCGTCGGATTTAGAAAGCGACAGAAATAACCTTTTTATAAACATAACGACAAAACTTTTATTGTTAATTGTTGAAATACCCGGTGATAAAAGTACAGTAATACGCGTGGTTGCACAGTAGCACACGGTATTGTACATTATCTCTGATTATTAATGCTTACGTGAGAAGTCACTCAGTTTTAATCAATAATTGCAACAGTAGTTTCTGCATAATATCTCATATTATTGATTCAATTATTGTTACAGTATCATTTGCACAATATTTTATATTATTAAATCAATAAATGAGATGACATAATTATTCGTATTATTATTTGCATTATTGACAATGTCTAAAAAGTTATGTCGAGAAAAGGGGTTTGGTCATCTAATTGCACGCTAATAAGGAGAAGTCCTTATCGGAAAGCCCCCTCTTTTTTGGGAATGATCTGGTTGTTAATATTGTGAGTTATAATATTAATGATGAATAAAAGTTGAAAGATTAAAAATGTGATTAGTCAAGTGAATTGTGATAAATAAAAGGGGTTTGTCATGAAGTATTTATTATAAATTTGGCTTATTACATGGACCCCCACTTACTCATTTTTTAAAATCGTCGGTAGAAAGTTATCTCAGTTTTTATTTTATACTGCATAGTGTTTGCATAGTACTGCATAGTATTGCATAGTGTTTGTATAGTACTGCGTAGTGTTTGCATATTACTGCATAGTAAAAATAAGAAATTTCAGCCGAATTCGGTGCCCGTGAAGAATGTTACTGTGCAGTCTGTGATATTTTCCTAAATAGTACCATGCCATTCTTCTATAAATAGGATGCTTAGTTTATAAATGAAAATCACACTAGAATCAGAGAATTCTTCTTCTATAATATTTACCGTATTTCTTTAGAGTTTAAGGAAGCTTTGAGTATAGAAAACAGTACAAATTTTCTTCAAGAATATCTCCGCTATACCAGTCAAAAGTACTCTCCTTTTAAGGTAAGGGGTATTATTTATTTCATATTCATAAGAGATATTATTTTTTGTATTCTTAAGGAATATTATTTTTGTTCAATATTCGTAAGGAATATTATTTTCGTTCAATATTCGTAAGGGACAATCCCGACTGTATTCCAGAGAAGCCACTCATTGTCTACATCCTGACCTCCTCTGACCCTCGCTTATTGTTACACCCCCAAATCCAAGTACTTCAATTCCACAGGATTTGGTGTTCACTATACAAACAAACCATGCAATAGATAGAATAAATCCTCCCCTTAAGGGGTTACAACATCAGAATAAAAATTTCAATCCCAGGTCTAACTAACCTTTAACATCTGTGCGAAACATAAACAAATAATAAGTCTTACATAACATTAACATAAGTCTAGAACATGAATACACAATCACATAAACAACAAGTCTTCATCATTTTCTAATCTTGCCCTTCCCTTTGCTAGTAAAAGGCTCATTAGACCTTTCATTCTTAACTGCAATGTTATTATTACGCAAGAGTGAGCACGATTGCCCACAAGTATAATAGTACAACAATAAAATAATAACATGCGAGTGAATTAACAACTTCTGAAATAAGAGCTCAACTTTTGAATCAAGAATGAGTAACAAGAATCAAAAGAACTTTTGAGGGTCATAAGACCTTGAACTATGTCCTAGGTTGTCAAGTGTTTATACTTGAAACCTTTAACAGTCATAAGACTATGGACTCTTCTTCTCGTACTTAGGAGGATCAGCCCTTAGTACCATATTGTGCACAATATCTTAACGCTAAAGCGTAAATAATCCCCTATAACAGGGTTGTTCATCTCAATTTGACATTAGAGTCTGCACCAAAGGAAGTTTGGTTTGAAAAATTCAACAAGGTTTCTGAAATTTAGAACGTTCATCAACTATGGACTAGTCGAATCAAAGAGGGTTCGCTAGTCTAACAAAGTTCAACAATAACTGATATTTAAATCGAATAATACTTCAAAAAAATGGGCCTTTAGCAACGATTTTTCGGGCAACGACTTTATAAGTCGTTGCTAAAAGTATATGTTTAGCAACGAAATTTGTCATTCATTGCAGATTGTGTGAGGCTTTCCCTTTTTGCAACAAAATTCATAAGTCGTTGCAAAATTTCGTTGCTAATTCATTGGCGGAAAAATTTTTCGTTAGAAATTCATTGCAAAATTTTCGGCCACTTGATTTCTCGTCATCGTGGGCAACGAAAGTTTTTTTGTTGCTAAAAATGGGGCTTTAGCAACGATTTTTTAGGCAACGACTTTATAAGTCATTGCTAAAAGTGTATGTTTAGCAACGAAACTTATCCTTCGTTGCAGATTGTGTCAGGCTTTCACTTTTTGCAACGAAATTCATAAGTAGTTGCAAAATTTGGAAACAAAATTCATTAGAAATTCGTTGTAAAATTTCTAACCACTTGATTTCTCCTCATCGTGGGCAACAATTTTTTTTTTTTGTTGCTATATTTCGTTGCCTAATATGGACCACATTCATTGGCAACAATTTTTATTTTCGTTGCATATTTTATACAACTTTTTGTAATGACTATTAAAATGTTGACTTAAATTAAGATAATAATAATAATAATAATAATAATAATAATAATAATAATAATAATAACAACAATAATAATAATAATATAACTACTACTACTACTACTACTACTACTACTACTACTACTACTACTACTACTACTACTACTAATAATAATAGTACTAATAATAATAATAATAATAATAATAATAATAATAATAATAATAATAATAATAATAATAATAATAATAATAATAATAATAATAATAATAATAATAATAGTCATAATAATAATAATAATAATAATAATAATAATAATAATAATAATAATAATAATAATAATAATAATAATAATAATAATAATAATAATAATAATAATAATATAATAATAATAATAATAATAATAATAATAATAATAATAATAATAATAATAATAATAATAATAATAATAATAATAATAATAATAATAATAATAATAATAATAATAATAATAATAATAATAATAATAATAATAATAATAATAATAATAATAATAATAATAATAATAATAATAACAATAACAATAACAGCAATAATAACAACAACATACGTTTGGATAAACCTGTTAAGTTAAACACAATTAAAATTCTAAATAAATTGCAACTCAGACATGAATTAACATCGAAAAATTGAAGCCTTAGAAACCAAGGAATTCTATAATGGTGGAACCATTCATCTTACATCAGACGTTATAGAAAAGCCAATAGTGTTTCATAATAACGAAGGCAATTATGCGGGCTTATATAAGCCAATAGAAATTTCATTTCTGGACAATCTGCAAAGTGGCGTTGCGGCTTGAGCTTTGGAGCTGTGGCGCGGGCCGTAAGGCTTGGAGTTGGCATCGCGTCGCGGCGAACCAGAATCAGTTCTGTAATTCGCGAAAATTGCAGAACATGGCCAAAACCTCCAATTAATTTGTTCTTACACGAATTTAGACATACCCAAATATTGTAATACACAAATAACTACTACTCAACCCTTCTAGCATGATTTTAACAAGTTAAGCACATAATTTACAGAATCAAAACATGTAATTTCAATGTTCTTGATGTTCTTGAAAGTTTTGAACACAAAACATAAAAATTAACACCACGGGTTAGTTATAACACCAAATCTGTCCATTCAAAGTTTTTTTTTTCGTTTTAACAGACATAATTATATAAAAGTGTAAAATTTATGGGACAACATATGATTGACGTATTAAATTTACGTGTAAGGGCCATATGGCCATATTTCTATACTCTGTAATTTTGAAGCAATATTATGCGGCATATTTTTATGAAACTGATGTTATGGAAACATACGATATATAATAAAAATATGCTATGTTAACATATTATCACATATAAACCACATAATCACTACCACTTTCAAATTACAGAGATTTTAACAGAACTTGAAAGCCATTTTCATGAAACTTTAATAACGTGAAATAGAAATTGGGTTGAAGAGATTACCCAATGTATAGAGTGAAGTCCCTTTTTAGATTCTTCTCCAATACCACAATTTCTCCCAACAATTCTCTGAATTCTCTGAAATTCTCTAAGTTCTCACTAAAATGAAAGTACGTAAAAAGGAAAACTGATGAGGCGCACTTATAACTCTAGTTACATTGAGGCCAGTTACCCAATACGTGGTTAACTGCTCTTAACTTTTCATAAGACCATGTTTGGCTACCACTTATTTATTACTTCCATTTATTTTAATTATTCTCTTATAATATAGTTTAATAATGTCACACCCATACCCAATAATAAAACAAATATCTTATTTGATTTAATTTAATTTAAATAAAATATAATAATTTCTCATTAATTCAAATATTCACGTAATTAAATTTCTCTTTTATTAATTATGTCAAATTATTAAATCTCTAATTAATTATTAAATTAATCAAAATAACATTAGGCTTATTAAATATTTCTTTTAATTCAATAAGCTCACATAATTACATACTTTGAATAAATCAATTCTCCACATTAATTTAATAATATAACACATATAATTAAGTTAATCTACCATAAATTCATCAATTAATTATTTAATCTAATAATTGAATCCTCGGAAAATATTTATTTAATTTAATAAATATTAAAATTAAATTACAAAATCTCGTTTGTCACATCTTTCCCCCCTTAAAAGGATTCTCATCCTCGTAATCACGACTCAAAACAATTCGTCCCGTTACATTCTCCCCCCTTACAAAGATTCTGTCCCTAGAATCGCTTACAAATAATTTAAGTAAATAAATGAGGATAATTCTTCATCATATGCTCTTCGAGTTCCCACGTAGCTTATTCTGCATTGTGGTTCCTCCAAATTACCTTAACAGAAGGTATTACTTTATTTCTTAGAACTTGCTCTTTTCGGTCGACAATCTGAACATGAATTTCTTCGTAAGATAAATCTTTCTCAAAATGTAGGGGTTCATATTCAATCATGTGCTTGTAATCGGGTTTGTATGGTCGTAGAACTGAAACATGGAAGACATTGTGAACATTCTCGAGTGCTGGAGGTAAGGCTACTTCAGAAGCAACCTCTCCAATCCTTCGCAGTACCTCAAAGGGTCCAATGAATCTTGGGCTTAATTTCCCTTTCTTTCCGAATCTGATCTTTCCCTTCTAGGGAGAGACCTTCAAGAACACATAACTACCCGATTCAAACTCAACATTTTTACGGTGAGGATCAACATATTTCTTCTGCCTATCTTGAGTTGCTACCACTTTTGTTCGGATCACTTTGACTATTTCATTGTCTCATTGTACCAATTACAGGCCTAGTAATTGTCTCTCGCCAACTTCATCCCAAAGATAGCGGAGTTACAGACTTTCTCACCGTATAACGCTTCATAAGGCAAAGATGCCAATACTAAGCGTGGTAATCGTTGTTGTTCTTGAAATCTACGAGCGGTAGGTGATCATCCCAATTTCCTTTAAAGTCCATTATACAAGCTCTTAACATATCTTCTAATGTCTGAATCGTTCTTTCACTCTGCCCATCTGTCTGAGGGTGATGTGCCGTACTCATTCGCAACTGCGTACCCATGCATTCCTGTAGATGTTTCCAGAAGTTCGATGTAAAGCGTGGATCTCTATCTGAGACAATTGATACCGGGACTCCGTGCCTCAAAACAATCTCTTTCACATATAATCTTGCCAACTGATCTAAGTTAAATCTAATTTTGATCGGAAGGAAGTGTGCGGATTTCGTCAATCGGTCAACAATAACCCATACTGCATCGTAGCCTTTCTGATTTGTCGGTAGGCCAACCACGAAATCCATTGTAATATGTTTCCATTTTCATTCTGGGTTCTTTAAAGGTTGTAGCAATCCACTCGGCCTTTGATGTTCTGCTTTCACTTTCTGACATGTCAGACACTTGGCAACACAATCTGTAACATCTCATTTCAAATTCGGCAACCAGAAATGTTATCGAAGGTCTTGGTACATCTTGGTACTACCAGGGTGAATCTAATATCGTGAGCTATGAGCTTCGCTCAAAATGTCTTCCTTAATCTCTGGTACTGGCGGTACCCAAATTCTACTCTCAAATCTCAGTATTCCTTCCTTGTCTATCTTGAATTTTTGTTCGATTCTTTCGGATATCTTCTTTTTCACCTTTTTACATTTGTCATCCTGAAGTTGAGCCTCCTTAACTTTATCTAGTAGGGTTGTACCAGATTTCATCTGAAATAGCTTCTCATCAATTTCCATAGGATACTTCACTTCCAATTCCAACTTCTCCATGGCTGAAATTAGCTCCTTCTGAGCGGTCAACATCGTCAATTTCTCCCGACCCTTTCTACTTAAGGCATTGGCAACCACATTTGCCTTACCTGGATGGTATAAAATCTCACAATCATAGTCCTTAATTAACTCCAACAACCTTCTTTGGCGCATATTCAAGTCCTTTTGTGTAAAGATATATTTTAGACTCTCGTGGTTTGTATATATTTCACACTTCTCCCCATAGAGATAGTGCCTCCAGATTTTCAAAGCAAAAACCACTGCAGCTAACTCCAAATCGTTGGTCGGATACCCCTTCTCATAATCCTTCAATTGTCATGACGCATACGCAATGACTTTGTCGTTTTGCATAAGCACGCAACCAAGTCCTTTATGCGACGCATCACTATATACCACAAAATTTCCTGTGTCATCCGGAAGAGATAACACAGGTACTGAACTCAACCTCTTCTTAAGCTCTTGGAAACTTTCCTCATACTTCTCCGTCCAAACAAATTTCACCGCTTTTCATGTCAAATTCGTTAACGGAGTTGCGATCTTGGAAAAAATCTTGAATGAATCTTCTGTAATATCCTGCCAATCCAAGAAAACTTTGCACTTCCGATGGCGTTCTCGGCTGATCCCAGTTTATCACGGCTTCGACTTTGGATGGATCTACCAAAATTCTGTCTTTATCAATCACATGTCCAAGAAATTGTACTCGCTCGATCCAAAATACGCATTTCGAAAACTTGGCATACAACTTCTCCCTTTTCAATGTCTCTAACATCACCCTCAAATGCTCTTCATGTTCTTCTTTGGTTTTTGAATATACCAAAATATCATCTCTAAATACCGCTACGAATTTGTCCAAAAACGGCTTGAACACACCATTCATTAAGCCCATAAATGTTGCAGGAGCATTTGTTAGACTAAATGACATTACCAAAAATTCATAGTGACCATATCGTGTTCTGAACGCTGTCTTCGGTACATCCTCTGAAGTCTATCTTTGAAAAGTATCTTGCTCCCTTCAATTGATCGAACAAGTCGTCTATCCTCGGTAATGGATATCTATTCTTAATTGTGACCTTATTCAATTCTTTATAGTCGATGCAAAGCCGCATCGTCCCATCCTTCTTCTTCACAAACAATACTGGCGTTCCCCACGGCGATACACTCGGTTGAATGTACTTCTTGTCCAGTAATTCTTGTAGTTGTACCATCAATTCTTTTATCTCTACCAGTGCCATACAGTATGGTGCCTTCGATATTGTAGCCGTTCCTGGAGCCAAATCGATCACAAATTCAACCTCTCTATCTGGTGGAAGTCCTGGCAAATCATCCGAAAATACGTCTGCAAAATCCCTCACTACTGGTATCTCTTCTACTTTCGGATTCTCTTTACGACTGTCGACTATGTAAGCTAAATATCCTACATAGCCTTATCTTAACAACTTCCTGACCTGCATCATCGTCAGACAACTCGCTTGTCTAGGCGATTTGCTACCATAAAACACAACCTTTGAAGGAGTCATAAGGTTAATACGCTTCTTTTGGCAATCAATTACAGCCCCGTAATTGAATAGCCAATCCATTCCCAAGATAACGTCAAATTCCCCAAGTTTGATAGGGATAAGGTCTACATTCATAATGTTACCCTTAATATCCACCCTACAGTTCTTGTGTACGTATTTAACAGGGATCACTTCTCTATTGGCAATTTCTATGTTCATGGGGTATTCTAACTCATCCTTAGGCAATTCTAAATTCTTAGCAAAGTCATCGGATATAAATGAATAAGTAGCACCCGAATCAAATAACACATAAGCATTAACTTTATTGATCAGAATGATACCTGACACCACATCACGAGACTGCATTGCATCCTGTACTATCATGTTGAATGTTCTGGTAGTCAGTTGGTTGGTTGCGGTTGGTCCTGTGATAGTTAGAGTGCTTCCACCGCTTTTTCCTTTATTCCCTCCTGATCCTGCCCCTCCAGATCCTTTCTTAGGACAGTCTCTTGCCAGATGATCCTTTGAGCCACAAGTGAAGAAGGCACCCTTCTTTGGATTAGGACAGTTAGGTGTTATGTGGCCTTCCTGACCACAATTGTAGCATACTCGTTTTCCCTTCATGCAAACTCCCAAATGAGCTTTCCCGCAGGTCGGGCACGCTTCGTTCCTCTTCTTCTGCCCTCCTTGTTGATTTCCAGTTGACACGTTGTCAGACCACTTTTTCTTTTGATTATTACTACTCCCCGTGTTACTTCCACTAGTCTTGTTAATTCCTTCATTTTCACTCTTCTTCTTCTTCTGATCCTGATTATATTTAGTTACTACATCGCTTCCACATTCAGTGAGTATGGCTTTCTCCAGTACCCCAGCGAACATCTTCAACTAAAACATCGACACCTTACTATACAACTAAGGCTTCAGTCCTTGTTCAAACCTTCTTGCTTTTCTCTCATCTGTGTGCACTTGATATGTGGCGAACCTAGCTAACTCATTGAATCTTGCGACATAGTCTGCTATGGACATATTCCCCTGTTTCAACTCCAGAAACTGGACCTCCATTTGGTTCTGCAAGCTGGTCGGAAAATACATCTCGAAGGCCATCTCCTTGAATCTATCCCAAGTAATCACACCTTCTCCTCCCCGTACCTTGTTTGCCTACCACCAATAACTGGCTTCAGATTTAAGCATAAATGTTGCGTATGCGATTTTCTAGTCCTTTCTGACCCTGGCGACGTCAAACACTTTCTCCATCTCCATAACCTAGGTTTGAGCTTCGATTGGGTTCATGGAGCCCTTAAACTCTGGCGGTCCCACCGCCTTGAAATCCTTGAATGATGTATTCGGTGGAGCTTGAGGTTGATTATTAATTGCTCTAGCTAATAGGTTCACCAATTGCTGAACAGGGTTAGCATTGGCATTGTTGTTGTTGTTGTCATTCGTTGACCCTTCCTGGGCTGGTCGACGATTTGGTCGTCTTCTTGGCGGCATATTTCTGTTAAGAATATACGCTTATTAGGTCTTTATTCAATCCCTTAAACATTTAAGGCTTAACTAAAACATTTAATCATAATCACTTAACACATTATCTTGAATAAACTCTGATATTTTATTCAAATCAAAAGTTTTAACATCATATGATAGCATCACTGCTATTTACATCAACTATCCCGAGATAAAGAATCTACAGGATTTAAAACATTAAATATTCCTTTGTTTATAAACACATCAGAATTTACAATTTTAACTACCAGATAGGTTTTCACATAATTAAACTACTCCTATCACTGCCTGTTAATGGGCTGAATAGCCTTGCCACGCTCCTCTTCCATGATGCGGGACATCGTCCTGCGATCTAGCATATACGATGGTAGTCCTTCAAACTGGATTGGGTATCTCATAACTCGATCCTGGGCCTCATCCATTGCATTTTGAAGTGTAGAGTACGTCTCCCCAAGCTTAGCCTTTTTTGCACGGCAATCCTCTTCTGCAAGATCAGCACGACATGATTCCCTTACCCACGCTTCCTCTGCTATGGTTAACCTTGCTGAGCTCTCTTTCAATTCATTCTTCAACTTCTCTATTTCCTCGGACTTCTCCTCAGTTTGACCCTTCTCGTGAACCAGATCCCACTTCACGTTTCCTAGACGTGTGTGAAGAGTCACAATCTCCCTATCCCTCTGCTCGATGGTCAGCTGCTGACTAACTGTTCGCTCCTTCAGCTCCAGAATAGTATCCCGTAACTCTATGTTACGATCATAAAGCACGTCATACATCTCAGCACTGATAGAGTTCGGTGGGAACTCTTCTTCTTCCTCTTCTTCTTCCTTAGGATCCTCCTCTGGATCAGTCTCAGGCTCATGCTACTGACCAACAATAGTGATCAACAGAGACAACTCTCTCTGTACCAACTGCTCCCTGACGACATGAATGTCTCGGGGCTCCTCCTCTATAGGTACTTGGGATTCCTCCTCCCCAGCTCGATTAGCTCCTCCAACATCCGACATCTTGACAACACAGTTTTAAGTTTTAGTTACTAATCGATACTCGTGAGCACATAAGTTTATCACATAAGCATATAAAGTCTTTTATTATCTTCAATGAATTAAGGAATTCATTTCTTAGATCTTGATAAGAGTTTACCACCACTATGTTCTGGATCTCCTATAAGGCTACTACCTAAGGTTGTTCCCCCACCTAAGGTTCATAACCTACAGCTTTGATACCAACCTGTGACATCCCCAAATCCAGGTACTTCAATTCCATAGGATTTGGTGTTCACTATACAAATACCATCTATCTATCTACCTGTAACAAATGCAAACCATGCAATAGATAGAATAAATCCTCCCCTTAAGGGGTTACAACATCAGGATAAAAATTTTAATCCCAGGTCTAACTAACCTTTAACATTTGTGCGAAACATAAACAAATAATAAGTCTTACATAACATTAACATAAGTCTGGAACATGAATACACAATCACATAAATAACAAGTCTTCATCATTTGCTAATCTTGCCCTTCCCTTTGCTAGTAGAAGGCTCATCAGACCTTTCATTCTTAACTGCAATGTTATTATTACGCAAGAGTGAGCACGATTTCCCACAAGTATAATAGTACAACAATAAAATAATAACATGCGAGTGAATTAACAACTTCTAAAATAAGAGCTCAACTTTTGAATCAAGAATGAGTAACAAGAATCAAAAGAACTTCTGAGGGTCATAAGACCTTGAACTGTGTCCTAGGTTCTCAAGTGTTTATATTTGAAACCTTTAACAGTCATAAGACTATGGACTCTTCTTCTCGTACTTAGGGGGATCAGCCCTTAGTACCATACTGTGCATAATATCTTAATGCTAAAGCGTAAATAATCCCCTATAACAAGGTTGTTCATCTCAGTTTGACATTAGAGTCCGTACCAAAGAAAGTTTGGTTTGAAAAATTTAACAAGGTTTCTAAAATTTAGAACGTTCATCAACTATGGACTAGTCGAATAAAAAAAGGGTTCGCTAGTCTAACAAAGTTCAATAATAACTTATATTTAAATCGAATAACAATCTCAAGAGGAATACAATAGAATAAGTATTGTATAGCAGAATCATACTTTGAAAATATTAATAATCTTAAATATAACAAATATGAACTCGATTAATAATAACGAGAATTTGCTCGATGTAAGGAGGTAAACTTATAAAGTTATATAATGATAACAAGTAGGGTTAGGAAACTTGCTTCGTGCGTAGATTACACGTTAATTTATACACGTTCCTTGATTTAATCCTACATACCATTTACATTCATAATACCAGTCCATTATAACATAATTAATCATCACAAGTTCATTCTTTTTGTCTAACTCGGATTATGACTATACTTAGTCAAATTACCACACTTACTGTCACATAATTTACACTTCACGAATAATAAGCTAACTATGCATTCAATAATTCAATTCACACATAAATGTGTTATTAATATGTTAAGAATCTATTTTAACGTCTCATTATACGTCTAACATAATTTCATGTTCCTTAGATTTGGTTACTATCACATTTCTAGACTTGAACAATTAAAAAAATTTCATTTATGGACAATCTACAAAGTGGTATCATTGCAAGTACTTGTAAGTATGACTTGAGCTTTAGAGCTACTGACCTGTGGTAGTAAGGCATGGAGTTAGCGCCCATGATGCGGTGAATCGTAATCGGCCTCAAATTCGCAAAATTTGCAGAACATGACCAAAACCTCCAATTAATTTGTTCTTACACAAATTTAGTCATACCCAAACATTGTAATACACAAATAACTACTACTCAACCCTTCTAGCATGATTTTAACAAGTTAAGCACATAATTTACAGAATCAAAACATGTAATTTCACTTTTCTTGATGTTCTTGAAAGTTTTGAACTCAAAACATAAAAATTAACACCACGGGTTCGTTATAACACCAAATCTGTCCATTCAATGTTTTCTTTGTTTTAACATATATAATTATATAAAAGTGTAAAATTTATGGGACAACATATGATTGACGTATTAAATTTATGTGTAAGGGCCACATGGCCATATTTCTATACTCTATAATTTTGAAGCAACAATATACGACATATTTTTATGAAACTGATGTTATGGAAACATACGATATATAATAAAAATATGCTATGTTAACATATTATCACATATAAACCACATAATCACTACCACTTTCAAATTACAGAGATTTTAACAGAACTTGAAAGCCATTTTCATGAAACTTTAATAACGTGAAATAGAAATTGGGTTGAAGAGATTACCCAAAGTATAAAGTGAAGTCCTTTTTTAGATTCTTCTCCAATACCACAATTTCTCCCAACAATTCTCTGAATTCTCTGAAATTCTCTAAGTTCTCACTAAAATGAAAGTACGTAAAAAGGAAAACTGATGAGGCACACTTATAACTCCAGTTACATTGAGGCCAGTTACCCATACATGGTTAACTGCTCTTAACTTCTCATAAGACCATATTTGGCTACCACTTATTTAATAATTCCATTTATTTTAATTATTCTTTTATAATATAGTTTAATAATGTCACACCCATACCCAATAATAAAACAAATATCTTATTTGATTTAATTTAATTTAAATAAAATATAATATAATAATTTCTCATTAATTCACATAGTCACGTAATTAAATTTCTCGTTTATTAATTATGTCAAATTATTACATCTCTAATTAATTATTAAATTAATCAAAATAACATTAGGCTTATTAAATATTTCTTTTAACTCAATAAGCTCACATAATTACATACTTTGAATAAATCAATTCTCTACATTAATTTAATAATATAACACATATAATTAAGTTAATCTACCACAACTTCATCAATTAATTATTTAATCTAATAATTGAATCCTCGGAAAATATTTATTTAATTCAATAAATATTAAAATTAAATTACAAAATTTCGTTTGTCACACTTATAACTTCCCGAGAGTGGCTTTTTCTCGCTCGCTTTTTTTCGCTACCGAAAGTCATCCTAATGATGTGCCTGGACCTACTTTCTCTAAGCCTTGACCAATTGGGCGTCCAATTCTTTCTGTTAAAGCTACAGGGCCTTCATAACATCTTTATTTTCCTCCATATTCTTGACCAAAATCATTTCTCTTTTGTCCAATCGTCCCGCTTCAAATTTTGATCCCCTTGTGTACGTTTCCAGACTGGGTATCCTCGGCCTAACTACAGGAGCCTTGTGCCTTCTGACTGGCCGAGAACAATTGTTGTTCGATCGATGTTGTTCTGGCCTTCGTCGGGCCTACAGAGTGGCCGCCATTGTCAAGCTAGGAGCTATAGTTTACACTCCTAAATTAACCTCACTTTCACTTTACAAATTCAAACAATTAGCACAGTAGTAAGAAAGGATCAATCCCACAGAGAGTGATTTATTTTATATTTATCCTATGATTTCTAATGGAAAGAGAATTTTGAATTAATTAACTAAATTGACAAGAATAAAATAATAAGAGTAAATAATGAATAAAAAACTTTAGTTCTTCAGATCAGTATCACGTTCTACAAAAATAGATTAATCAAGTGTAACATTGTTTACCCTTCAATAAAACTAATAGCCCTTGGCAACAACAAGCTCTACTACCCTAAACTCCCCCTTAGATTATCACTCAATGAAACAAGCTCTTCACAAGATTCTAACCATTATACAACCTATAACAAGCTCTCTAAATTTAATATAACATCAGCATTAAGAACTAGGAAATTAGATTATTCCAATCAACAAATGTAACGAATAAATTTGTCGAGTCGTGATTCTGGGGACAGAATCCTTTTAAGGAGGGAAGGATGTAACGATCGAGAAATTTTATAATTTAAATATTTATTGAATTAAATAAATATTTTAAAATAATTTATTTATTGAGAAAAATAAATAATTAATGGAATTGTGATGCAAGAATTTAGTAACTAAATTGATTAATGTTAATTAAATTAAAATAATGGTAATTTTATTATTTTAAGATTTAATTTAATGAAATAATTAAATTAAAAGAATTGCTTAATATCTAATAAAATAAGTAAATTAAATAAAGTGATGTTTAAGTCTAATTTAATAATTAAATTAGATATATAATTATTTATTAATCATAAAGTGTAAGACCCTGAATTTTATGAAATAAAAGTATTCAATTTTTCTTATAATTATTATTCAGTAAATGGTTAAATTGATAAAAAAAAGTTAAATTTAAGGGTGATATATGTAAAGTTTACAAAATAAGCAAGTGGTTATAAAATATTCATTGTTGTTGGGAAATATTCGGTTGGTCGTGAAATATTCTTGCTGTCGGGGAATATTCGTACGACGACGCAACATTTTGTGGGCCCCATAATGGAAAACTGTTGGATGAAGAAAACAACAAGTATTAATTTTTTTTATAAATAACGGCGGATGAAGAAAACGACAAGAGTGAGTTTTTATAAATAACGGCGTAGTTGTTACCGTTAACATTGTTGGAATACCCGGTGGTTAAAACACAGTAATACGCGGTGTTGCATAGTAGCACACGATATTGCACCAATTATTGATTCTTACGTAAGAAGGCACTACTCAATAATTGTTACAGTAATTACTGTTCAATATTTTATTTTATTGATTCAATAATTGCTACGTTGATATTTTATATTATTGTTGTTTCAATAATTGTCACTGCATATTATTTCCCATTATCAGATCAATAAATCATATTATTTGAATAATATTATTAGATAGCATTATCGGCAATGTCTAAGAAAGTTCTGTCTAGGAAAGAGGTTTGGTCACCTAATTACGCGCCAATAAGGAGAAATCCTTATCGGAAAGCCCCCTCTTTCCTGAGAACGACCTGGTTGTCATTATTGTGATTCTGTAATATTATTTATGAATAATTAATTATTGATATATATGATAAGAAAAATATTTATTTTATGTGGATATAAATGGAGGAATTTTTAGAAAAGTGACAATTGTTGAAAATTGATATTTTATATTTTCTGATAAAATAATTCATTCAAATATATTATTATATTACATTATGAATGTATAATGCAATAATATAATAATGGTGATATTTTTACAATGAATGTGTGATATAGGAATAAATGAGGAAGAAGAGTATTTTTATTACAATAAATGCTAAAAACATGTTAAACATGTTGGTGGACCCCATTTTTGACTGAAATTTGATTATAACCAGCAAAAATCGACCGTATGTGGATTTCAGTTGATTTCTGTTTAGAATTTGGAAAAACTTAAATCTACAAAGTTGTAGAGAATTGAATTTCCTATAGAATGGACATAAGATTCGAATTTTTCTTATAAAAGGGCTATTTATTATGAATTATTGAAGTTCCAGAATGATTGATTTTTGGAGTTTTAATTTTTTTTTATAGTAAAACGTTTTTGTTATGATTGGTTGGCCCCACATATGTTGTAAATGTGCTGAATTCAGATTTTAAGAGGTGGGCGTGAACAAATTTAATAAATAATATTATTTTATTAAATTTTCTGCTTTGGTGTTCTAAGCATTTTTCTATAAATAGGATGCTTAAGTTAGAATTAAAAATCACACCAGAATCTGAAATTTTCTCTCTCTATATTATCGAGCGTATTTTTGTGAGTATTTCGATACTTTGAGTGTTGCTATACGGTGCAAGTTTCCTTTAGTACTATATCCGAAATTTCAGCCGGGAGTACTATTCTTTTGAGTTAAGGGATGTTATTTTCTTCGTAAATGATGTTATTCTCTCAATATCATTATACCGAAATATTGGTATGAATTTTATTATGAAATTTTTACCTTTCCATGTTGAGGTTACTATTCACGTAGACGACACTATTCACGAATACGGTACTATTCACGAAGTATGATTTTTCTTGTGTAATTTTTACCTTTTTGTGCCAGGGTTACTATTCACATATATGACATTATTCACGTATATGACACAATTCATAAATACGACACTATTCACCGAAAAATGAAATTTTCTCTTCTTTGTCCCAGATGTCTATTATAGTTACTATCTTTGATTGTATCCATGTTTTGATCTTCATTTTTGATTTTTTACTTCACTATGGTTTATTATGGAGTGTTTTTGAACTTGGATTATCTAAAGTACGAATCCCTAATCTTATGGGAATGAAGTACCTAGATTTGGGGGTGTCACATGTTGGTATCAAAGCCTTAGGTTATGAACCTTAGGTGGGGAAACCTTAGGAAGTAACCTTTAAGAAGACAGAAAATATAGTGGTGTCAAACTCTTATCGAGTTTTAAGGAATGGATTAAGGCATCCATTGAAGATAAATAATAAAAGACATTATGTGCTATGTGTTATAACTTATGTGCTCGCGAGTATTGAAGAATTGTTAAGTAAAACTTAAAAGTATTTTGTTGTCAGGATGTCTAACGATGGAGGATCCAGTCCAATTAAGGAAGTGATACCTCAGATACCTAGAGATGAGGAACCCCGAGATGTCCACTTTGTGCGGGAACAGTTGATTTAGAGGGAGCCTTCTCGGTTGATTACTGAGGAAGAACATGAGGATGAGCCTGTGTCTGATCCTGAGGAGGAGAGTTCTGAGGAGATAGAGGAGGAAGATGAGGAAGAGAATCCTATGGAGTTTCCACTAAACTCCATATCGGCTGAGATGTATGACGCGTTGTATGATAGAAACATAGAATTAAATGATAAGGTTGAGGAGTTGAAGGAGTTGGCTGAGATGCGTCAAGACACTATAAAGCAGAAGGATGCGGAGATTTAGGAACTCGACTCACGCCTTGAAAACACAGAGTGGGACCTAGTTCATACAAAGGGTCAGCATGAAGATCTGTTGGTGGTGAATGAGAAGATGAAGACTGATAGGAGAAGTTAAAAGATGACTTGAAAGAGGAATCATCTAATCGTGCAAGGGCAGAGGACGCTTGGATGAAGGCGACTCAATGTGCAGACCGTGTTGAGGCTAAGGTCGAAGCGAAGAAGGCCAAGATGAATGAAATGGATTATGTGTTTCATCCTACGATTGATAGGGCCCAGGATCGAGTCTTTTATTACCCACCTCAGTTTGAAGACTCGCCGTGGTTTGTGATGGACTATAGGACGGCGTATCGTATTATGGAAGAAGAATGTAGAGAAGCCTCTCGACATCTTAATATGCCCAGATAGAAAGAATAACAATAATAATGATAAGTGGTTAAGTATGTGAATGACTAAGTTGTAAATCCCTTATTATGAGATAAATAAAGGGGTAGTATGAATATGTTATCCTGAAACTTGTCTAGTTCAGGAAAGTGGATGTTAATAGCAAATATGCTATCTTTATTGTGTTTTAAAGCATTATGGATGAATAAAAACATCAAAGTTTATTTGAAATGTTATGTGTTATAGCTTTAATCTTAGCATGTTTAAGCTAAACTTCAAATATTCAAGAAGTAGAGTAATGAACTAATAAGCATATATTTTAACAGAAGATGCCTCCTAGAAGAAGACAACCATGTTAACAACTAACTCCTGAGGGGTATACTAACAATAATAACTAGGCTAACACTAACCCGGTTTAGCAGTTGATGACCTTGTTAACGGGAGCACTTGCGAATCAATCGTAAGCTCAAGTCACGACCTTCAAGGAATTCAAAGCGGTTGGACCGCCAGAGTGTCAAGGGTCTATGAATCCAGTTGAAGTCCAAACTTGGATCATGGAAATGGAGAAGGTGTTCGACGTTGCCAGAGTCAACGAGGATCAGAAGACTGCGTTCATAACGTTCATGCTGAAGTCTAAAGTTAGTTACTGGTGGCAGGTAAATAAGGTTCGTGGGGGACAAGGAGTAATAGTGTGGGATAAATTTAAAGAGATATTTTTTGAGATGTACTTTCCAGTGAGTTCTCGAAATCAGTTGGAGGTGCAATTTTTGGAGCTGAAACAAGGAACCATGATGGTGCTAGTATACGCTGCGAAGTTTAATGAGTTGGTAAGGTTTACCACTTATCAAGTTAATACCGATGAGCGTAAGGCAAGAAGGTTTGAACAAGGGTTGAAGCCCTGGATTTATAGCAAGGTTTCAATGTTCCAATTAAACACATTTGCGGCTGTACTGGAAAAGGCAATTATCGCGGAGGGTGAAAGCGATGCCTTAACCAAGTACAACCAAGAACAAAAGAAGAGAAAGAATGAGAATGAAAATAAGGCTGGTGGAAGTAATAATAGAAATAACAATCAGAAGAGGAAGTGGAGTGAGAATTCGACTACGGGAGGACATCAAAGAAGTCAACAAAAGAAGAAATTTGAAGCTTGTGCTACTTGTGGGAAGAGCCATACTGGGGTATGTTTGAAGGGAAAGCGGGTGTGTTTCAACTGTGGCCAGGAGGGACACATTGCACCGAACTGTTTTAGCCCAAAGAAAGGAGCATGTTTCACCTGCGGTTCGAAGGATCACATGGCTCGTGATTGCCCTAAAAAGCCAGCGAGAAGTGCAAGCAGAGGAAAGGGAAATAACAGTGGCGATACGTTAACTATCATTGGACCAGCACAATCAAGCCGACCTACTATGAGGATTTTCAATATGACCGTGCAAGATGCTGTGCAGTCTAAGGATGTGGTGTCAGGTATCATTCCGATTAATGGTATTAATGCTTATATGTTATTTGATTCGAGTGCTAATTGTTCATTTTTATCCAATGAATTTGCTCAGAACTTAGATTTTCCTCAGGAAGAATTAGAATTTCCCTTAAGCATAGAGATTGTGAATAGGGAAGTGATTGCTGTTAGATTCATATATAGGAATTATAGAGTGGTTATAAAGGGTCACGAGATCATGGTAGATTTGATACCAATTAAACTTGGGGAATTTGATGTTATCCTGGGAATGGATTAGTTATTCAATTATGGAGCAGTAATTGATTGCCAAAAGAAATGTGTTAACCTTATGACTCCATCAAAGGTTGTGTTCTATGGTAGCAAGTCACCTCGATAAGCAAGTTGTCTGACGGTGATGCAAGCCAAGAAGTTATTGAGACAAGGATTTGTAGGATACTTAGCCTACATAGTCGATACACAGAAGAAGAGTGTGAAGCTAGAAGAGATACCGATCATAAGAGATTTTTCAGACGTATTTCCAGAAGATTTGCCGGGACTTCTACCGGATCGAGAAATCGAGTTCTTGATTGACTTACTACCAGGTAGGGCCCCGATATCTAAATCTTCATATAGAATGGCTCTAGTAGAGATGAAAGAGTTGATGGTACAGTTGCAAGAATTTCTCAACAAGAAGTATATTCAGCCGAGTGTATCGCCATGGGGAGCACCGATATTGTTTGTTAAAAAGAAAGATGGATCGATGCGGCTCTACATTGATTACCGAGAATTAAATAAGGTTACAATTAAAGAAAGATGACTTGTTCGATCAACTGAAGGGGCGAGATATTTCTCAAAAATAGATTTGAGGAGTGGTTATCATCAGCTGAAGGTGAGGCCAGAGGATGTACCAAAAATGGCGTTCAGAACTCGGTATGGTCATTACGAGTTTTTGGTTATGTCTTTTGGTTTAAATAATGCACCTACAACATTCATAGATTTGATGAACAGGGTGTTTAAACCATTCTTAGAAAAATTTGTGGTGGTGTTTATCGATGATATATTGGTGTATTCCAAGACAAAGGAGGAACATGTTGAACACTTAAGAGTGACATTAAAGACATTGAGAAAAGAGAAGTTGTACGCTAAATTTTCAAAATATGAGTTTTGGTTGGAACGTGTACAGTTTCTCGGGCACGTTATTGATAAGGACGTAATTTCGATAGATCCATCAAAAATGGAAGCTGTAATAAACTGAGATCAGCCGAAGACGCTGTCAGAAGTAAGAAGTTTATTGGGATTGACAAGTTACTACATGCGTTTTATTCAAGACTTTTCCAAAATCGCGACTCCGTTGATGAATTTAACTAGGAAGGTGGTTAAGTTTGCCTGGACGGAGAAGTGTGAGGAAAGTTTTTGAGAATTAAAAGAGAGATTGAGTTCAGCACCTGTGTTGTCATTATCGGATGATACAAGGAATTTTTTAGTATATAGTGATGAATCGTATAAAGGAATAGGATGTGTGCTTATGCAAAATGGCAGAGTTATTGCGTATGCATCACGTCAATTGAAAGATTACGAGAAAAGGTATCCGAATAAAGACTTAGAGTTGGTTGCGGTGGTGTTTGCTATAAAGATTTGGAGACATTATCTTTATAGAGAAAGGTGTGAGATATATACTGACCATAAAAGTCTAAAGTATATCTTTGCACAGAAAGATTTGAATATGAGACAGAGAAGATGGTTAGAGTTGATAAAAGACTATGACTGTGAGATTTTCTATCATCCCGAAAAGGCAAATGTTGTTGTCGATGCCTTAAACAGAAAGGGACGGGAGAAGTTGATGATGTTGACTGCTCATGAGAAGCTAATATCAGAAATGGCAAAGATGGAGTTGGAAATTAAATATCCGACAGAATTTGACGAAAAATTCTTCCAGATAAAAGACAGTTCAATGTTGGTAGATAAGGTGAAGAATGCACAATTTCAGGATGAGAACTGTGAAGATATAAGAAGAAAAGTATCTAAAGGTGAGGAAAACAAATTTAAAATTGATTCGGAAGGGTTACTTCGATTCAAAGGGAGAATTTGGGTTTCGCTAGTACCGGAAGTTAAGGAGGAAATTCTGAGTGAAGCTCATAACTCAAGATATTCGATTCACCCTGGGAGTATGAAAATGTACCAGGATCTTACACATCATTTTTGGTGGCCGAATATGAAGAAGGATGTGGTTGAGTGCGTGGCGAAATGTTTAATGTGTCAGAAAGTTAAAGCCGAGCATCAAAGGCCAAGCGGATTATTGCAACCATTGGAGATACCAGAATGGAAATGGGAGCATATCATAATGGATTTTGTTAGGTCTTCCAATGACTCAACAAGGTTACGACACTATTTGGGTGATTGTCGATCGATTGATGAAGTCGGCACACTTTTTGCCAATCAAGATTAGATTTAACCTAGATCGATTAGCAAAAATGTATGTGAAGGAAATTGTTTCAAGACACGGTGTTCCGGTGTCCATTGTATCAGACAGAGATCCATGTTTCACATCAAATTTTTGGAAACGGCTACAAGAGTGCTTGGGAATGCAAATTAGAATGAGCATAGCGTACCATCCTCAAACTGACGGACAAAGTGAGAGAACCATCCAGACACTAGAGGATATGCTCAGAGCATGTATCATGGATTTCAAGGGAAATTAGGATAACCATCTACCATTGGTTGAATTTGCCTATAATAATAGCTATCACGCGAGTATTGGCATGCCTCCTTACGAAGAATTATACGGCAGGAAATACAGAACTCTGTTATACTGGGAAGAGGTAGATGAACGTCAGCTATTGGGTCCAGAGTTGGTACAACAAACCGTCGAGATCATCAAGGTGATTCGAGCAAGATTGATAGATGCACAGGATAGATAGAAAAAATATGCCGATCAACACCGACAAAATCGGGAATTCGATGTCGGTAGTTTTGTTTTCTTGAAAGTGTCTCCATGGAAGGGGAAAATTTGGTTTGGCAAAAAGGGAAAACTAAGCCATAGGTTTATAGGACCTTTTGAAGTGCTTCGACGAGTTGGTGAAGTGGCGTACAAAGTAGCTTTACCTCCGGAATTAGAACACATTCATAACATTTTCTATGTCTCGGTATTGAGGCCATATAAGCTTGATTATAAGCATGTTATAGAATATGAGACATTACAATTTGAGAAAGATTTGTCCTATGAAGAAGTCCCTATTCAAATTATCGACAAGAAAGAGCAAGTACTAAGGAATAAAGTGATATATTCTGTTAAGGTAATTTGGAGAAACCACAATGCTGAAGAAGCGATGTGGGAACTTGAAGATGTTATGATGAGAAATTATCCTTAGTTATTTGCTTAATCAGTATAAATGATTCGGGGATGTAATCCACATTAAAGAGGGAAGAATGTAACGAATAAATTTGTCGAGTCATGATTCTAGGGACAGAATCCTTTTAAGGAGGGAAGGATGTAACGATCGAAAAATGTTGTAATTTAAATATTTATTGAATTAAATAAATATTTTAAAATAATTTATTTATTGAAAAAAAATAATTGATGGAATTGTGATGCAAGAATTTAGTAACTAAATTGATTAATGTTAATTAAATTAAAATAATGGTAATTTTATTATTTGAAGATTTAATTTAATAAAATAATTAAATTAAAAGAATTGCTTAATATCTAAAAAAATAGGTAAATTAAATAAAGTGATGTTTAAGTCTAATTTAATAATTAAATTAGATATGTAATTATTTATTAATCATAAGTATAATTATAATTATTATAATTATAATTGTAAGTTATTTAAATTAGTTACATGTGTGACAAGTAAAAACTATATAATATAAAGATTATCAAAATAAATTGAAAGTGGGGGAAATTTTGTAAACCAAACACCACCTTATGGCTTTTGGCCTAACATAACCGATAGACGCTTTGTTTTGTTAACTGAAGTGTACGTGGGAGGTAAGGCCATATCAGTTTATTTCTATGCGTTCTATTTTTGCCTAAGGCTAGATAATAGAGAGAAAAACACAGAGAGTTTGGATAGAGCAAGAGAGAAAATACAGTGATTCTGACTTTTCTGAGATTATCAAAAGGAAGGAGAGGGTCACCATCTTTTGCAACATACAATCAAAGAATAAGGTATAACCTACTCTAATTTTAACTTTTATTTTTGAAATTTCTATTGATAGTTATGTTGGATTGGTATATATACATGTATGGTTTATAATCTGTTAGTCATCATATGTGAGTGTTATTTGATTATTAATTACGTGAAATTGGGTTTGTAGTAGAAGACTTTAAAAATAGTGTTATATGTATGAAAAATGGCTTAAGAAAGTACAAAATTTGATGTCCAATATGTGGTATAATCGACAAATTGATGTTAGAAATGTTAGTACATCAAGAAACGAAAACAACGTAGTTTGAATCATGTTAATTAGTTAAGAAACGAAGTTGTGGCAATCAATTTAACTAAAAATATTAAAAGTGAAGAAATTGGGAAAAAATGGGGTTTTGATCTTTAAAAGTTAATTATGTAGCATGTTTATGTTGTTAAAATGATGAATTGTGTGCTTATTGATGTTATTGCAAGGTTTTAGTTGTTAGGCTTTGAAAATTTCTGTGGTAATTGAGTTAATTGGAGTGGTGGTGCAAAACAGAGTCAGAAACCTAGCTTTACAGGTTGTGTATGACGATCCTGCACTACCAGTCCGTATGGTCTTCCTCAAGTCGAGCACCAAAGATAAATATGGCAGAAGTTGCCAAAGGCTGTCAGGGCAAAGACAAATGCTGCGTCCCTAAGCCTAGGCAGTGAGTTCTGATTATTTATAGGTTATAATATAAGGACCTAATCTAGTTGGCATGCATTATAAAGATGTTAAATCATAACATGACATAAAATAACAGATTGTAATATAATATAATACCAAAATATGGAGATTTTAAATTATCACTTGAATAAGTTATGTAATGAACAAAGGTGATGTTACAAGAGTTAGAGATGAATGATAAAGATTATGTTAGACTATAGTGAGATTTCATATTCGTAGGGGTGGTTAACCAACATGATTAGACATTAAGTTAAGGTTATGATTTAAATGGTGGGTTAAACTCATAAAGCTAATATTAATACAACTAATTGTTATTGCACTTTCAATGGTATGTGTAGGGTAATTGGCGAACATTATTATACTTGTGTAGCTTACACACGAGGAAAGTTCCCTAACTTCATTCTCTTTATAATGAATGCAAGTTCCATAATTCCGTTATTTTATTATTGTCATGCAAGATTTCTAGTTCTAAATTATCATTATGCAAATCCTATATTACAGTTGAGTAAGCCTATTGATTCTATCTTATGTATGGTTGTCTAAGCTCTTGTAACCTAATTTGTTACATCGAGTGGGTTTCACTTTCCTTATTCTTGTTAATGTTATTCAAAGCATATATTGTTCTAATACATTGATTCAAAGGAGATTGTTCTAACTCTTTTGAATATAGTACTTTGCATGTATACCATGTCTACTCAATTGTATATTGTTGTTATTCGATCTTTGACTGAAATAACCTTGTTTAATTCTATATTGTTGTATTGAACCTTCAAGTGGCAAGCAAACTTTTATTAATTGAATTGGTCTATAATTGAATAGTGTTCTAAAATTCTAGAACCACTGATAGGCTAGTTCCAAACTAAAATTTTTTTAGTGCAGAAATTCTAAATTCAAACTGAGATGAACAACCCTAACATAGGGGATTATGTACGAGTAATGTTTAAATGTTTGTGCACAATACATGGTACAAAGGGCTGATCCCCCTAAGTACGTAAAGAAGGGTCTGTATAGTCTAAATGACTGTTAAGGTTGGGGTAATAATACCTAAATACTGGGGATATAGTTCGTGGTCTTAAGACCCTTAGATATAAAATTCGAGCTTGTTTTCTATTTTTGATTCGTAGAACAAGTTCACCATTATTCAACATTCGTTGTTCATTCTCATATAGTTATTATTATTACTCTCTATATCAGTGAGCAATTGTTTGCTCACTCTTGTAATTAACTCTGCAGCTAAAGTCAAAAAGGTCGATGAGCCATCTTCCAGCAAAAGAAAGGGCAAGATGTCCAAGTGTTGAAGATTTATGTGAATTTATTTGAATGAATTATATTATAAGACTTAATTTATTCTGTGATGTATTCCGCAAACTTATGTAATAATTTAAGGTTAGATTACCTGAGATTGTTTAAAGTTGATGTAACCCTTTAATGGGGAAGATTTTCGTTTAAGTTATTTAATTTATGTATTTATCCTTTATTATGGGTAGTTAGATGTAATAGTTTTGGATAGTGAGCACCAAATCTTATAGGAATGAAGTACCTGGATTTGGGGGTGTCACAACAAACACATAAGCTCAGATTATTTAACTTATCTTCTGATAATCATTGTAATACTCAAAATCTTGTCCACAAGCAGGTATTACTAATTACTACTTGTGATTAAAAATAATATCAATTACACGTAATACTATTCCTTAATCTTGCTTATGATATTCGTTAATCAATTAAATCCTGCAGAAATCAAATTAGTTAAACCAAACAGCATTCAAAAATTAAATCAGATTATCAAGAATGAATTTCATCTGAGAAAGAATAAATAATGAATACTCAATTAACCATTAATTATAAATAATTTTCAACATCCCTTAGAATTGAATAAAAAACTTAGCTTATGTCTTCAATGTTCACTCCAATGTAGCAGATGATAGAATGAATTAAATGATGGAATTAATAATACTCTGACTATTACATCTATTTATAGTGCTAGACAAAAACCTATATCATATGAGAACTAGAAATCTAAATCCTAAAAGGAATTACAAATTATACTCTAGTTTCCATAAAGAAATAGAATTCAATTTGAAAATAAATATCAGTCTAAAGATATCCTAAATCTGATAGAAATATCAATCCAATTCCATGTAGAAAGCTGCCAAAATCTGCCATTAGAAACTTTACAAAAATTCAAGATTTCCCAATTTTCCTGCTCAAATTCGCTGGGGCGAATTTCCATTTCTTACTGCGACATCCTTTGGTAGAATGGTCATAACTTTTGATCCGAGAGGAGTTACGGGGCTTAATACCTATCAAATCGAAGCTCTCAACGAGACTATAACTTTCAGTCTTTAAGAATTGAAAAACTCGGGCTGGATGAAGGTCAAAATAAAAGTAATATGCATACAAGCCAATCATGTTTGATGATAAAGCATATAATTTGTAACAATCTTATTCATTTATTAATAAAAAGTATTAATTTATTAAAGGCTTTTAATTATTTACATGATGTTGTTTTATAATATGTGATAAACCCATAGTTTTAAGCAATGCTTTTAGAATAATGTTGATGATCATTCTAATGAGATCTAAATTCTTAGAAAGCTTAAAACTAAAATAGTTCCCAATCGTTGGATTACTAAATTGGGGATTAGTGAATCTGGATAGATTGGTACATACGTTGCTTGCTCATTGGATGAGGATGATTGATCTCATGATCATTTGTGTGGAGACACTAAAGCAAGTATGTAGGTGCTTATTAGAGAATAAGTTCACTGAACGTGGCTCGCTAAGGAATACCTAATGGAGTTTTACTTGCCTGTCAATAGGAATTCTTGTAGTGATAGTAGTACAAGTGATCCTTGGACTTGAGATCATCATAGTATCTTGTGTATGATGAGTTATACTTTGACTTATTCCTTAAGACCCTTAGGGTATATCAAAGGGTATGCTTGGGTATAATAAGTTGTATATGGAGATATGTATGATCAATAAAGAATCTACCGCTTCTAGTAAAAGAAGAGAAATGTCCTATGTGATTCGATAAATGATAACCCAGCAGTCCTTGGCCAAGGCAGAATGAAATTAAAAAAGAGTTTCTAATTTACATTATTTGGGGTTGTGCATTTAAGAATCGAAATACATATAATTAAATAAAATAAGACTTGACAGTAATTCCATGTCTTATATTTAATTGAGACATTGTATGGTGTTAGGATTGAATTGTACGGTAACTATTTACTCAAAGGTTTTTTTATGATTAATGTTGAAATCGATATTATCTGAAAAGTCGTTGATCGCTAGGGACACTTATCCCTATTGTAGAATAAATATTATTTATTAGGGTCACACCATAAAAGGAAGAATAATTATTTAAGAAGTTAATGGCATAATCGTAATAATAAGTTAAGTATATTTAATTTAATCTATGGTGATAGAATAAATTAAATAGCTTAATATTTATATTTAATATTTTGGAAATATTAAATATAAATTAATAAGAGGAGTCCTATTATTATTATTACTATTATTATTATTTAATTCCTAAAGGAGTTTGGGAATTAATTAATAAAAGTACTCTCAAATATTCTAATAAGATTAGGAGGCTAATTAATTAAAAGAGTTTAATTAATTATTCCTAATAAGATTGGGAGCCTAATTAATTAAAGAAATTTAATTAATTAAAATAAAACTCAATTCCTTAATTGTTAAGGAGGGTTGCCCACATCTATAAATAAGAGGAGTCTTATTATAGGTGTGGTGGTTGACGTTTTCATAGAATACGTAATTCCAATATTTGGGAGAGTACACCCTTTTCTGTGACAGATAGAAAAACTAGGGTTTTGCCAAATACCCATCTTCTTGAATCTTTCTTCTTCCTTGGTGGATTACCTCTAGAGGCCAAACACTTGGGTGGCTAATATTGATCAAAGGAAGGAACCAAATTCGGTGGATTCAAGTTGAACGCGAAAGTATTTGGAGGTGAACTCGTACCTGAGGAAGCTCGAATCTTCAAGGGTATGATTCTTTTTCTTTAACTTTTCATTAAATTAATAATTGCACATAAAGGGTATATGGTTTGAAAAATTTTAAAACTTTGATTTTTACACGTTTCCGCTTAATTTGTGCAATTTGATTGCGTCCAAGAATATTACAAACCTAACAGTGGTATTAGAGCCAAACCTTTATGTGAATTATTAATTGTTCAGATTTGATATGTATGTTGATATGTGTTTAGAACAATTTAATTGGGCATGATTTGTTGTATAAAATTTATTTATTGAAAAAAAAAGGCCGAAATAAATTTTCAAAAGTTTTTTAATAAATCGCGATCTGTTGCACACGTTTTTTGAAAATTGAGATTTTTTTTTCTTCTTGCTGCTATGCTGTATCCCTTTTTTCAAAGTGGATGACTAATCATAATGGAGCTATCTAGTTACTCCCTCCGTTCCTTAATATAGGTCATTTTAGACATATGCACAAGAATTAAGAAAATGATTGAAAAGCATTAACTATACTATCAATTGTCTATAATACCCTTACCTCACTTATTTCATACTCTTTCTCCAATAATATATTAACAATTTCTTATAATTTTACTCCTAAAAAATCTCAATAGTCTCATATACTCTTATTTTCTTTCTCTTTCTCTCTCCCCATAAAACACTTTAATTATAAGATTTTTAAAGAAAAAAGATGAATGAATTTTATTGGGAGGAGAGAGAGGCTTAAGAGTAGAGGAGATCATCAATATGGATCAAAAAATTAGGTGGAGTAATAAGGGGCAATAAGGGAAAAATAGTTATCAATTCTCCTAGATAACCACAAACGACAAATAATTAGGAATAACAAAAAAAAGTCTAAAACGACCTACATATAGGAATGGAGGGAGTATTAAAAGGGACACATGATTATCTTAGTTATTAAACAAGCCAGGATGGGTGAATACTGAATATATATTTATTATGAATGATTCTTGCAACCGTTCCTGTATGATATATATATATATATATATATATATATATATATATATATATATATAACAATAATCTTAATTATTTTATTATTAAAATAAAAAGTTTATTTTAATTTTAAAATTAAATTTCATGCTAACTAATTAGAGTTGGAATTGGATTCCATGATAACTAATTGGAGTTGAAATTGGATTCCGTGTTTTCTTAAATAAAGGAGTTTATTTAGATATGAAATAAGATTTCATGTTATTCAAAATAAAGGAGTTTATTTGTGAATAGGAAAGAGAATCCGTATTTTCTTAAATAAAGGAGTTTATTTAGATATGGAATAAAATTTCATATAATTCAAAATAAAGGAGTTTATTTATGAATAGAAAAAAAGAATCAAGGCTTTACTTTAATAAAGTTTTTTTTACTTAGAATTGGATTCCATAATTAATTAAAATAAAAGAGTTTATTTTGATTAAAATAAAATAATTTATTTTATTCAAAATTGGATAAATTAAAATAAAAGAGGTTTATTTTGATTTAAATTTGGGTTAAAATAAAGGAGTTAATTTTGATTCAAAATTAGATTTTATACTAACTAAATTTGCCCATTAAATGATATCAATATATATATATTGAATGTATATTATTCATGAGATGAATATTATTTATTGATACATATGGTGATGTGTATGATAATAAATGAGATTGATTATGTACTATTGACCAATGCGATTGGATTTTATTTTAGTTGGATGCATGAATGTATGAGTTTTATTAAATGGGGTCTGCGTACCTCGTCTTCTCTATTTTTTTCTTAATATAAATTCTATCTCCCTCCTATGTACTTCCCCTTGATTGCTGATCAGGTTTCTATTTATTTTAAATAGTTTAGTAATAGGAATAGTTAGAATTATTTTGAAGAATTGGAGATCAAGGAACAAGGAGCGCGTGAAGACCCGTTTGTAATAGAGCCCGGGTTGAAATGTAATAGTTATATTTAAATATATATTCTTGTACCCCTAGGGTTTGACCTTTTGGTTCACTTGGTGGCTCTAGTGAACCAAACTAAAATAAAAGTCCATAATCAATCCAGGTAGAATATAGCATTCTATATGTGCATGCTTATACTATATATATTATATATTATGAAAACATGCTTCGCCTGTTAATTAATATGACGCGTATTTTATATATATATATATATGCATGCGCGCTAAACAAGATGAGACAAATTAATAACAAAACCCTCAAATAAATTATATTAAGTTGTAACGTTCAAAGATATTTGGAATATCGAACGTCGCCTTCTAGCATGGTAAAATAATAGAGTATTAAATATTTAATAGGAGTTTGTTGTGCACACACAAGGCAAGTATTAAATATTTAAGATGTTGTTTTATCACATTTAATGCTTATAAATAGATTGAATAATGCTGTTTTGTTGTGCACACACAAGGACAATGTTTTTCTTTCGAATATATGGAAGTGCTAGGTATAACTTAACTTAAATTATTTTAATTCGGATGTGCACACACTTAACCATTATGATTTAAGAAGCAAAATACAAGGAGTTGCATAGTTGATGTAATTGACAAGAGTTGTCTACCTATTTATTTATATATAGTTTGTTGTGCATACACAAGGCTATATACATTTGAAATGAGATCCTTATTCTCACTAGCAAATCTTTAATTAGATTTTGCCGAACTATATAAGTGAGGGTAATATAGTTTGATAAAAATAGTGGGAGATACCAATTTAAAACAAGACCTAAATTATTTTAGTAATTAATAAAAGAATGTATGCTAACATGTTGTTAAGAACAAATTCATTTACAAAATTTTACAATGTCTAAATTACTATCACTGTGTAGCATATTAGATGCTAAATTAACCGGACCGAATTAAACGGATTGGTTAAGGAATTTGAGAATAGTTCTCATGGTTGAAAAGCTATCTTATGTCCTTAATAGGCCTATCCCTGCAATGGTTGCAGACAATGCCTCTAAGGAAGATACTGCTACTTTTAAAAAGTGGCAAGATGATGCACAGTTGGCCCAATGCATCATGCTCGCATCCATGAGTAACGAGCTTCAGCGTCAGCATGAAACTATGGATGCTCCTACTATATTCCTGCACATTAAGTAGTTGATGGTGAGGAAAGTAGGACTGATAGATATCAGATATCTAAGGAGCTCTTCCGATCTAGAATGACCAATGGCACTATAGTACAGACAAAAGTCCTTTAAATAATCAATTTGATTGATCAATTAGGACAACTAGTTTTGTCATGGATGGAGAGTTGAGCCAAGATTTGATCTTGCACTCACTCCCAGACTCCTTTCACAATTGTTGTGGATTTTTCATATGAACAAACTGGATATCAGCCTCGCTGATTTGCTTAACATGTTGAAAAATGTTGAGAGTTACTTTCCAAGCAAGAAAGACCAAGTCTTACTGGTAGGAGCCAAAGGATCTTCTAAAAGAAGAATAATTCTAAGAAGGTAAATAAAAAGGCAAAAACAACGGATAATAAGAACAAAACTGATATGGATAGCAAAGGAGTGCTTCCACTGCAATAAGCCTGGACACTGGAAATAAACTACAAAAATTATTTTGTAGAGGCTAACCAGAAGAAGCTTAGTGAAGTTTCGGTTACAAATACAATTTTGTTCATGATTGAAATAAATTTTTCTTTAAGTCAAGGTTCTACTTGGGTATTGGATACCGGCTTTGGTTAGCATAAATATAGATTTATGAAGGGACCAAGCAGAAGTAGAATGCTAAACAAAGATAAGTAATCCTATGTGTGGGAAATAAAGCAAAGGTTGCTAAATTAGCCATATAAACTTATAGTTTAGCAATGCCTACGGGCAAGTCTATTAAGCCAATAAGTTGTTATTGTATTCTAGTTCTTGTTAGAAACATTATTTCCATTTTATTGTTGGACAATGAAATCTTTGGTATTATATTTAAGAACAATTGTTGTTCTATTTATAATAATTATGTTTTGTATAGAACTGGAATATTACTTAATGGATTTTGTATACTTGACTTATGTGAAAATTTATTTTTCAAATTGAACAAACTAGTATAAGAAAAGGAGATAATCATTCAAAGAGTTGAATGTTTGTATTTGATGAAATACAAGTATGAATTATTTGAAAGGTTCAAAGAATTTAAAAGTGAAACTAATTTGAATAGTAATAAGATTCTTTAATTAGATCAAGGAATAAATACTTGTTCAATAAGGTTTTAGATCATCTCAAATGGTTTTCTCATAATGGACACCTTCTTGATACGCAATAATTGATTGATGTATCTAAAAGGAAAAATCGTACTTTATTGGACATGGTGCGGTCCATAATGATTTTACCGACATTTCAGTATCCTTCTGGGGTAATGTCCTAGAAATGGCTGCAGATCTACAAAAAGGTAACCTCAAAATCCGGCCCTAAGACTCCATAAAAGTTATGGACAGGGAGGATTCCTAATCTTAAGTATGTTAAGATAAGGGGTTGTCCAACTTATGTGAAAAGGTTTCAAAGAATAAGCTTGGGACAAGATTTGACAAGTACAGATTTGTGGGACATCCTAAAGTAAGTTTAGGGTATATGTTCTATAATCCTACTTAGCAAAAGGTGTTTGTTGCGAAACACACTGCCTTCTAAGATAAAGGTGTTTATCATTGAAGGGGCTAGTGGGAGGATAATAAGTCAAATAAGAGGAGCTTGTAGATAGACCTATTGTACCACAACCAAATCGTAAATCTGGAATAGTACCAAAGATACCTGGGAGGTATGGATTCATCATAGATGATGATAATGAGGTACATATCATAGAAGATGATGATCCAGTTATATACGATGAGGTAAGAGTTGTAGACACTTAGAGAAATGGATTGAAGCAAGCTTCTCAAAAATGGAACATTCGTTTTGATGAAACAAATCAAAGGAGTTTGATTTTATTACAAATAAGAATGAACCTAGTGTGTACAAAAGGATCAGTGGGAGCGTCGTGACATTCCTAGTATTATATGTTGATATACTACGGATAAGGAATGACATACCAATGCTACAATCAGTAAAGATAAAGTTGTCTAAACATTCCTCCATGAATGTTTTGGAAAAAGTATCTTAATTGGGGATAAAATCTATATAAATAGATTCAAGAGGATGCTCGACTTAACCCAAGGAACGTATATTCATTTAATGTTAAAGTCGTTTAGCATGGAAAACTCCAAGAGATGTCTCATGTTGATGAGTCATGGAGTGTATCTCTCTTAATAGTCCCCATAGACTCATAAAAGAGAGATCGCATGAGTAATTATCATGTATGCAATGAAATATACAAGACTTGATGTTGATCAGTCATATTCTGGAGAAGTTTACTGTGAGTCAGTGAAAGACATCTTAAAGTACTTAACCGACACTAAGGATGTGATCATATTCATGGTGGGTGTGAATTAAAACTAGAAGGATTAATAGACTCAGGTTTTTAAGACAGACCAAGACAACAGAAAATCCACTTTAAGGTAAAGTGTTACCTTGAACGGTGGTGCAGTGAATTGGAAATGTTCCAAATAATAAAGAGTTGTTGGTTTAGTGATAAAGACAAAGTAAGTAGCTATAAATGAAGCTGCAAGTTTATTGTTTGGATAAAAAGTTTATTACAGAACTAGGAATAGTTCCTAAGTCTCATCTTGGATCTATTATGTGTTGTGGCACTTTTATTTGATTATAGGAATCATTAAAAGATGGGAAATCACTATAAAGATAGTGGACTCTCAAGAACAACATTACATATCCATTAACTAAAGCATATCCAACAGCAGGATAGTCGTCATTTAGAGAAGAAAGGTATGAGATACCATGGCGATTGGCTTTAGTGCAACTGGAAGATTGAAAGTAATATGCACACAAGTCAATCATGTTTGATGATAAAGCATATACTTTGTAACAATCTTATTCATTTATTAATAAAAAGTATTAATTTATTAAAGGCTTTTAATTATCTACATGATGTTGTTTTATAATATGTAATAAACCCATAGTTTTAAGCAATGCTTTTAGAATAATGATGATGATCATTCTAATGAGATCTAAATTCTTAGAAAGCTTAAAACTAAAATAGTTCCCAATCGTTGGATTACTAAATTGGGATTAGTGAATCCGGATAGATTGGTACATACGTTGCTTGCTCATTGGATGAGGATGATTGATCTCATGATCATTTGTGTGGAGACACTAAAGCAAGTATGTAGGTGCTTATTAGAGAATAAGTTCACTGAACGTGGCTTGCTAAAGCATACCTAATGGAGTTTTACTTGCCTGTCAATAGGAATTCATGTAGAGATAGTAGTACAAGTGATCCTTGGACTTGAGATCATCATAGTATCTTGTGTATGATGAGTTATACTTTGACTTATTCCTTAAGACCCTTAGGGTATATCAAAGGGTATGCTTGGGTATAATAAGTTGTATATGGAGATAATGTATGATCAATAAAGAATCTACCACTTCTAGTAAAAGAAGAGAAATGTCATATGTGATTCGATAAATGACAACCCAATAGTCCTTGGCCAAGGCAGAATGAAATTAGAAAGGAGTTTTTAATTTGCATTATTTGGAGTTGTGTATTTAAGAATCGAAATACATATAATTAAATAAAATAAGACTTGACAGTAATTCCATGTCTTATATTTAATTGGGACATTGTATAGTGGAAGGATTGAATTGTACGATAACTATTTACTCAAAGGTTCTTTTATGATTAATGTTAAAATCTATATTATCCGGAAAGTCGTTGATCGCTAGGGAGGCTTATCCCTATTGTAGAATAAATATTATTTATTTAAATAAATTAATAGTTTAATTTATTTATTTAAATAAGATTAGAATTATTCTAATTGATTTATTCACAACCGGTTTAATATGGAGAACCTAAAGGGTCACACCATAAAAGGAAGAATAATTATTTAAGAAGTTAATGGCATAATCGTAATAATAAGTTAAGTATATTTAATTTAATCTATGGTGATAGAATAAATTAAATAGTTTAATATTTATATTTAATATTTTGGAAATATTAAATATAAATTAATAAGTGGAGTCTTATTATTACTATTATTATTATTTAATTCCTAAAGGAGATTGGGAATTAATTAATAAAAGTACTCTCAAATATCCTAATAAGATTAGGAGGCTAATTAATTAAAAGAGTTTAATTAATTATTCCTAATAAGATTGGGAGCCTAATTAATTAAAATAAAACTCAATTCCTTAATTGTTAAAGAGGGTTGCCCACATCTATAAATAAGAGGAGTCTTATTATGGGTGTGGTGGTTGACGTTTTTATAAAATACGTAATTCCAATAGTTGGGAGAGTACACCCTTTCTATGAGAGATAGAAAAAACTAGGGTTTTGCCAAATATCCATCTTCTTGAATCTTTCTTCTTCCTTGGTGGATCACCTCTAGAGGCCAAACACTTGGGTGGCTAATATTGATCAAAGGAAGGAACCAAACCCAGTGGATTCAAGTTGAACGCGAAAGGATTTGGAGGTGAACTCGTACCTGAGGAAGCTCGAATCTTCAAGGGTATAATTCTTATTCTTTATCTTTTCATTAAATTAATAATTGCACATAAAGGGTGATCCGGGTATATGGTTTGTAAAATTTTAAAACTCTGATTTTTACATGTTTCCGCTTAATTTGTGCAATTTGATTGCGTCCAAGAATATTACAAACCTAACACAAAATTAGGCACCAAGTGACTACTATGTAAAGTTCAACTCCAAACATTGAACTCTGACTGGGACGATTCAAGATGTTCTGAAAAGCTAAGGAATAGCTCTACAATAAAATCCAAGTTCTAAGCAAAGAACATGCATCTAACTTAGTGCTGAAAACCATGCAATATTCCCTTTTTCCTCATTTCAGCTCCAATTCTTTCCGAAATCATAAAGCAACCTAATAAATCCATTTACATCACAAAACATGTAATAAAACCAAACGTGAAGGAATCAAAAATCATGAATATCATGCACTTATCAAATTACCCCACACTTAGCCTTTTACACGTTCTCGTGTAAACCCAAAAGTTTGATTTCTAGAAAAACTCTATTCAACCATAATGTCAAAAGGTTTCAAGGTACAAATCATGATTATCAATACTAATCTCATAAAAATCTAATAAATGTCTTATCAGTCAACTCACAATTAACATCCTTACCATTTCACCAATGAATTTTATTAAATCAAATTGTAGCCACATAAGAAACGTTCCTATAATTTTCATACTTACTCAACTTAGTTACCATGGAGCAAAAACTGTGCACACTGATTCACAACCCAAAATAGATTTTCCTTGATTTTAATTTTTTTCTTAGAACCTCCCCTTTAGCACAGATGAATGTATTTTTCATGTTTTTCTCATATTTCTTCTTTCCTTGACATGTGTAATGTCTCCTTTTCTTAGGCTTTTCAGAGTTACCCATGTAGCGAACTTTCCACCAACGACTCCCAAACCAAACGGTCTTAGGGCGCTGGGTGTAAAGACACCCTTCGGGCTTACTTATTCGAGTAACAAAGACCACAAAAGTCGACTAGTCAAGCTGCTTTTATCCATCATAGTTTTCTTCCCAAGGCTTGGATACCTAGTTAATTCGTATAATGGACATTGAAGCAGTTAATCATCATTTCCTTTTCCTGTTTCTTTTTTTCTTATTCAACATTTTTTCAACTTTCTCCACATGGTTCTACAACAACATAAGCAGGTCAAACAATTCTAAGTCATGAAATCAGTGCACATAGAAAACTCCACAAATAACTTAGCCAAATATGTATGTTTCTCACATTCAAATACTCATGTATCATAAATTCAATTCAAATAAGTTACTATGGATCATGGCTTAGTCTTCATCATTCATTAACCAATTAAGCATCAGGTAGATTCTAAAATTTAGCATTAATTCTCAATCTTTGACTTTAACCTCGGAACGCAAGCAAATAGAATCATGGAACCCAAAATTTTCAAAAAATTTCAAAGACATCAATTTTTTTAACTTCCCATCAAAATGGGATCAATTTCCCTAAATAAAACCTAAATCTCCAATTCCCCCACACTTAGCCTTTTACACGTCCTTGTGTAAACAAACAAGTTTGATTTCTAGAAAAAATCTATTCAACCATAATGTCAAAAGGCTTCAAGGTACAAATCATGATTATCAATACTAATCTCACAAAAATCTAATAAATATCTTATCAGTCAACTCACAATTAACATCTTTACCATTTCACCAATGTATTTCATCAAATCAAATCAGAAATGATAAGAAAAACTTTTCTATAATTTTCATACTTAGTCAACTTAGTTATTATGGAGCAAAAACTGTGCACACTGATTCACAACGCAAAATAGATTTTTCTTGCTTTTTAATTTTTTCTTTTCTTAGAACCTCCCCTTTAGCACAGATGAATGTATTCTTATACTTTTCTCATATTTCTTCCTTTCCTGACATGTGCAATGTCTCCTTTTTTTAGGCTTTTCAGAGTTACCCATGTAGCGAAATTTCCACCAACGACTCCAAAACCAAACGGTCTTAGGTCACTGGGTGTAAAGACACCCTTCGGGGCTTACTTATTCGAGTAACAAAGACCACAAAAGTCGACTAGTCAAGCTGCTTTTATCCATCATAGTTTTCTTCCCAAGGATTGGATACCCAGTTAATTCATATAATGGACATTGAAGCAGATAATCATCATTTTCTTTTCTTGTTTCCTTTTTTTCTCATTTAGCATTTTTCAACTTTCTTCACATGGTTCTACAACAACATAAGTAGGTCAAACAGTTCTAAGTCATGAAATTAGTGCACATAGAAAACTCCACAAATAACTTAGTCAAATAAGCATGTTTCTCATATTTAAATACTCATGTATCACAAAATCAATTCAAATCAGTTACTATGGATCATGGCTTAGTCTTCATTATTCAACCAATTAAGCATCAAGCAGATTTATGGAATTTAGCATTAATTCTCAATTTTTGACTTTAACCTCGAAATACATAGGCAAATAGAATTATGGAACCCAAAAATTTTAAATATTTTTAAAGGCATCAATTTTTTCAATTTCCTATAAAAATTGGATCAATTTCCCTAAATAAAACCTAAATCTCCAATTCCCCCACACTTAGCCTTTTACACGTCCTTGTGTAAACCACAAGTTTGATTTCTAGAAAAAATATATTCAACCATAATGTCAAAATGCTTCAAGGTACAAATCATTATTATCAATACTAATCTCACAAAAATCTAATAAATGTTTTATCAATCAACTCACAATTAACATCCTTACCATTTCATCAATGAATTTCATCAAATCAAACTGTAGCCACATAAGAAACTTTTCTATAATTTTCATACTTAGTCAACTTAGTTATCATGGAGCAAAAACTGTGCACACTGATTCACAATGCAAAATAGATTTTCCTTGCTTTTTAATTTTTTTTTCGTAGAACCTCCCCTTTAGCACAGATGAATGTATTTTTCATGTTTTTCTCATATTTCTTTTTTCCTTGACATGTGCAATGTCTCCTTTTCTTAGGCTTTTCAGAGTTACCCATGTAGCGAACTTTTCACCAACGACTCTCAAACAAGAAGGTCTTAGGGCGCTAGGTGTAGAGACACCCATTGGGCTTACTTATTCGAGTAACAAAGGCCACAAAAGTCTACTAGTCAAGCTATTTTTATCCATCACACTTTTCTTCCCAAGGCTTAGATACCCAATTAATATGTATAATGGACATTGCAGCAGATAATCATCATTTTCTTTTCTCGTTTCTTCTTCTTTCTTTCAAAAATTTTCAAAAGGTATCAACTTTTTCAACTTCCCATCAAAATTGCATTAATTTCCCTAAATAAAACCTAAATCTCCAATTCCACCACATTTAGCCTTTTACACGTTCTGTAAACCCACAAGTTTGACTTCTAGAAAAACTCTATTCAACCATAATGTTCAAGGTACAAATCATGATTATCAATACTAATCTCACAAAAATCTAATAAATGCCTTATCAGTCAACTCACAATTAACATCCTTACCATTTCACTAATGAATTTAATCAAATCAACTGTAGCCACATAAGAAATTTTCCTATAATTTTCATACTTACTCAACTTAGTTATCATGGAGCAAAAACTGTGCACACTGATTCACAAAGCAAAATAGATTTTCCTTGCTTTTCAATTTTTTTTCTTAGAACCTCCTCTTTAGCACAGATGAATGTATTTTCTTATTTTTCTCATATTTCTTCTTTGTGCAATGTCTCCTTTTCTTAGGCTTTTCAGAGTTACCCATGTAGAGAATTTCCACCAACGACTCTCAAACCAGAAGGTCTTAGGGCGCTAGGTGTAGAGACACCCCTCGGGCTTACTTATTCGAGTAACAAAGGCCACAAATGTCGACTAGTCAAGCTGCTTTTATCCATCATACTTTTCTTCCCAAGGCTTAGATACCCATTTAATTTTTATAACGAATATTGAAGCAGATAATCATCATTTTCTTTTCTCTTTTCTTCTTCTTTCTTTCAAAAATTTTCAAAAGGTATCAACTTTTTCAACTTACCATCAAAATTGCATCAATTTCCCTAAATAAAACTTAAATCTCCAATTCCCTCACATTTAGCCTTTTACATTGTGACGCCCCCAAAATAGGTATACATCACCCATCTTGAGTCGCCAAATACATGATACAGAATTCAAATACAAACTTAATTATACAACTGTCGTGTAAAATATGACAAAACGTAGCTGAGAGTTTTAATACAAATATTATCTTCTAGACAATATCCAAATTCAAATGGAGTCCTCATTATAATTATTATCACATTATTTCATAGAATAGTGAGAACTACTATAACACCATCTCGGACCATCACTCCGTTCCCTGACTAGTCCTGGCTACGTTCTCATTTCCTGAAGAGAACAATGAAAGCAAAAGGGTGAGCTCAACTAGCCCAGTAAGAAATATTATGACTAAGATAATGCAGAATAAATTATCGTTAGCCTTCAACAGTGTCAAACTGATAAAATACAATAAACATCAAGTTTAACTGCAGCGGAACAAGCAATCCATTAGAAGAGTCAAGTAGGGCATGAAATCTACTATCTTCTATGATTTAAAAAGTTTATCATCAATTTAATTGCTGAGACTCAACTTAATAAATATTCCACATCACTGAATTATCCATGTACTACGGGCAAAGGATATTCATTAGTATCACAACCATGAATTATCCATACACTATGGGCCAAGGATATTCGTGTTTTCACCAATGGTCATGATCATGCCAACAAGTGTCCATCAATGCACTACAGGCCAATGAGGACTTTTACCACATCATTTTTAACATTACGATCATGATTATACTGAATAATCCCTGGTCATAATCATACCAATCAACAGTCCATCTATGCACTACGGGCCAAAGATAACTTTTATCACAATATAAGCATGTGGATGATGACAATGATATAAGAATTCAGTTAAAAGAAAGAAAAGGATAAATTTTTAAATATTTATAAATTAATTTATCCAAAATTCAATTATGTCCAAATTGTCAACATAATACTGCTTTGTGGAGTAAAATTCAAGATTTATATTATATCAAAAATGATTTGGACCAAAAATAAATCAATTTTTTGTCATGAATAGTACCCCGGGTGAATAGTACTCGAGTGAATAGTATCCCGTGAATAGTAATTTGGGAATAGTACCCCGTGAATAGTACTCCAGCATGAAAAGATTAAAAAGTATCAAGAATGCTCAGAATAATATTTCCATGAAAAGATATTAGAAGAATCGTAAATTTTAAGGATATTCTACTAATTTCAAGGAGTATAGAAGCCATAATTTAACAAAATAAGTGTAGAATTCAGAATCTGAAACGAAATAATATTACTTACATACTACAGAGTATAGAAGAAAATATTATTTCTTATGAATATTGAACAAAAATAATATCCTTTACCTTAAAAAAGAGAGTATTCCAACTGGTATAGCGGGAATATTCTTGAAAAAAACTTATACTATTTTCTACGCTTAAAGCTTCCTTAAATTCTAAAGAAATACGCTCAATATTATAGAAGAAGAATTTTCTAATTCTGGTGTGATTTTCAATTCTAAACTAAGCATCCTATTTATAGGAGAATGGAATGATACTATTTGAATTTAGAAAATCACGGACCAACAGTAAACTTTCAGGGACGCAACTTTCTGATTTTCTAATTTACTATGCACACACTATGCAAACATTATGCATAATAAAATATAATATATTTTATTTTTCATAAAAAATAAAACTTATAATATATATATATATATATATATATATATAATATATTCTCCCACCATTCAAAAAATTTCACCCGTGAACTCCCACCTTTCTATTTCATTTTTCAACATATGGGCCCCACCTGTGGCCCCCACCTTTATTTTTTTTTTTATATATATATATATATATACCGAATAACTTTCTATCAATTATTTTGAAAATGGGTAAATGGGGGGTCCATAAAATAAGCAAAATTTACAACAAATCCTTTATAAAAATCCCCTCAATATTTTTAACAATATTTATTCATCATTATTATAACTAGCAATATTAACAATCAGATCGTTCCCAGGAAAGAGGGTGATTTCCGATAAGAATTTCTCCTTATTGGCGCGCAATTGGGTAACCAAACTCTTTCCTCGACAAAACTTTCTTAGACATTGTCAATAAGCAAATAATAATATGAATAACTTGTCATCTCAATTATTGATTTAATAATATAAAATATTATGCAGATGATACTGTGATAATAATAGAATCAATAATGTGAGATACTATGCAACAATTATTATAACAATAATTGAGTATAACTGAGTGACTTCTCACGTAAGCATCAAATATTGTGTGCTACTATGCAACCACGCGTATTACTGTACTTTTATCATCGGCTATTTCAACAGTTAACGGTTAAACTTTCACCATTATTTTTATAAAAAGATATTTCTGTCGTTTTCTAACTCCATTGTCTAACTCCATTGTGGGGTCCACCAATGATTGTGCCATCGTACGAATATTCACTATTAAAACGAATATTCCCCGACCAATCGAATATTTTATAACAACCTATTTACTTTGCAAAATTTGTAAATATTACCCACAACTATATCATTATAACAAATCCACACCATAATATTAAAAATGATATTTCGAGAAAATTAATCTTTTTTTTATGAAAGTTGGGGTTTAAAATACACGTCCTCGTGTAAACCCACAAGTTTGATTTCTAGAAAAACTCTATTCAACCACAATGGAAAAAGGCTTCAAGGTACAAATCATGATTATCAATTCTATCTCACAAAAATCTAATAAATGCCTTATCAGTTAATTCACAATTAACATCCTTACCATTTCACCAATGAATTTCATCAAATCAATTGTAGCCACATACGAAACTTTCCTATAATTTTCAGACTTACTCAACTTAGTTATCATGGAGCAAAAACTGCGCACACTGATTCACAACCCAAAACAGATTTTCCTTGCTTTTCAATTTTTTTCTTAGAAGCTCCCCTTTAGCACATATGAATGTATTTTCATGCTTTTCTCATATTTCTTCCTTTCTTGACATGTGCAATGTCTCCTTTTCTTAGGCTTTTCAGAGTTACCCGTGTAACGAAATTTCCACCATCAACTCCCAAACTAGACGGTCTTAGGGCGCTGGGTGTAGAGACACCCCTCGGGCTTACTTATTCGAGTAACAAAGGCCACAAAATTTGACTAGTCAAGATGCTTTTATCCATCACACTTTTCTTCCTAAGGCTTAGATACCCAGTTAATTTTTATAATGGACATTGAAGCAGATAATCATCATTTTCTTTTCTTGTTTCTTCTTCCTTTTTTTTTCTCATTCATGATTTTTCAACTTTCTCCACATGGTTCTATAACAACATAAGCAAGTTAAACAGTTCTAAGTCATGAAATAAGTGCACATAGAAAATTCCATAAATAACTTAGCCAAATAAGCATGTTTCTCATATTCAAATACTCATGTATCACAAATTCAATTCAAATCAGTTTCTATAGATCATGGCTTAGTTTTCATCATTCATTAACTAATTAAGCATCAAGTAGATTCTAAAATTTAGCATTAGTTATCAATATTTTACTTTAACCTCTGAACACATAGGCAAATAGAATCATGGAACCCAAAATTTTCAATAGACATCATTTTTTTCAACTTCTCATCAAAATTGGATTAATTTCCCTAAATAAAACCTAAATCTCTCCCCCCCACACTCAAACCTTACATTTTCCCCAATGTAAGAAAATCATGAAAAGAAGAAAATAACTACAAACTAATATGTAATTAAAAAAACTAAGAAGTAGAGGGATAGAAAGATCAAATTTAATCTTGGGTTGCCTCCCAAGAAGCTGCCTTTGTTTAATGTCATTGGCTTGACATCATCCTTCTCATTCTATGTAATTTGGATTTGTGAACTTCTAGTGGACTGGTAACAGTTTCAATATATTAGGAGCATCTTTCAAATCCTGATTTTGCTCCATTTCAGCCCTTAAATCCTCCTTGTATATTTTCTCAAGAGATTCCTGCACTATAGAATCAACAACATCAGTAGAAAAAATAGAATTAATATTACCAAGATACTTTTTAACTTCATATATGCCGAACTGGACATGTGCATCATCCAATTACATGGTTAATATCTCATGGTGTTTATCATCCACTATTTTTACTGTTTGCACAGATGTATCATCTATATCCTCTTTGTAAAGATATACAGAACTTATCAAATTATTCTCATCTTCCTCTTGTTCTTCCTCATCATCAAATTCCATGTTCACTTCATTGCCACATATAGCACTTCTGCCGATTTATGAAGTAAGCAATGTCTCCTCTTGCTCCTCATCAACTTCATCAGTGACCTTCTGACCATCCTTAAATTCTTGCTCCCTCTTCTCCATTTCTTCCAAAAAAAATTCATATGACTCTTAATACAACTTTAAATTTTTTCCTACTTTCGAGTTCACGGTTATAACTTGGGGAAAAGGTAGTACCTATTTATAAGGTAAACGAGGCGGAAATTTATGCTTTGGTATAGCACTGCTGCCTGTTTCACTATTGTTTAACATGCTTTTCACTGTAAGTACTGACATTCCTTGTTTTCATACCTCTTCACCATTTCTCAAGGTAATTGCACTTACATTCTCTCTTGGAGTAACAAAAGTCTGAGATTGTAGCTTTCCTGAACTCTGAGATTCCAAACGACCAACTGTAGTAGTAAGTTCACTCATCTGATTCTCCAAACTGTGGATGGAAGTCCTTGTGTCTTGCTGGAACTACTGTTCTTGATTCATGAAAGCTTTGAACATATCCTCAAGAGATGGTCCAAAATTGGTAGGTACTGCTTCAGTATATGTTTGGAATTGAGGTTGAGTCTGCTGAAAACCTTGATGCATACTTGAAAAGATAGGTTGCATCGGTGGCCTAATACCTTCATAGCTCAAGTCGGGATGATCTCTCCATCCTGGATTGTAACTATCTGCCCAAGGATCATATTGATGTTGATGTTGTCATACGAATGTTCCCACCACATTGACTTGTTGCACAGTTTCATCCTCTTGCAATATTGGACAAGCATCAATAGTATACCCTGACATTGAGAAAATTCCACACACCTTTGCAACTTGCATATTCCTTATAGCCATTTGTTAAACCATAACAGTTAAATCAGAAATTTATTGCTTAATAGTGTTTGTGCTTACCTCATTCGCCCTTGTTAGGGTATGATCCATCCTAGTTCCATACTGTTTTGAGTTAGCTGTCATGTTTGCAATTAAGTTTCTTGCAGCCTCAGGTGCTTTATCTACCAGTGCTCCTCCACTAGCTGCGTCAATCAAGTTTCTCTCCATTGGTAGGAATCCATCATAAAAGTACTAGATCAAGTAATGATCCTCAATTCCGTGAGGTGGACAACTGAAACACATTGAACATTTCCCAATACTCATAAAGAGTCTCTCCATTGAACTACATGATTCCATATATCTCTTTCCTTATGTTGGCTACTCTTGATATAGGAAAATACCTCTCTAAGAATAGCCTTTACATATCAGTCCATGATCGTATTATTCCTGAAGGAAGATAGTATAACCAGTCCTTAGCCAAATCTGCTAATAAGAATGGAAAAATTCTAAGTTTGATCTGCTCCTCAGTCACTCCTTGTGTTTTCATCGTGGAACACATCACATGGAACTCCTTTAGATGCTTATATGGATCTTACACTGTAAGACCACGAAAAGTAGGTAAAAGATGAATTAGTCCATAATTAAGTTGAAAAGCAACATCTAAAGTAGGATACTCAATACAAAATGATGGTTGAGTCAGATCAGGAGTAGCCAGTTCTTTAAAAGTTCTGTTATTGTGTGGCACCGCCGTCTCTTCCTCTTCAAGTGATGGAACAAGAGCTTTTTCTATATCTACAGTTTTCTCTATCTCTTGATCAAAATCAAAGTCAATAGAGTGAGAGGATTAAGTTATAAAATAAAAATAAAAATAAAAATAAAATAATAAATAAATGAAAACAAAGAATAAAAAAACAAATAACACTCCCCGGCAACGGCGCCAAAATTTGGGGGTTGTCGTTTACACTCCTAAATTAACCACACTTTCACTTTACAAATTCAAACAATTAGCACAGTAGTAAGCAAGGATCGATCCCATAGAGAGTGATTTATTTTATATTTATCCTATGATTTCTAATGAAAAGGGAATTTTGAATTAATTAACTAAATTAACAAGAATAAATTAATAAGAGTAAACAATGAATAAAAAGCTTCAATTCTTCAGTTCAGTATCACTTTTCTACAATAATAGATTAATCAAGTGTAACATTATTTACCCTTCAATGATTAACAACAAGCTCTGCTACCCGAAACTCCCTTTAAATTATCACTCAATGAAACAAGCTCTTCACAAGATTCTAACCATTATAAAACCTAAAAGAAGCTCTCTAAATTTAATATAATAGTAGCATTAAGAACTAGAGAACTAGACTATTCCAAGCAACAAACACATAAGCTCGGATTGTTTAACATGTCTTCTGATAATCATAGTAATACTCAACATCTTGTCCACAATTACTAATTACTACTTGTGATTAGGAACAATATCAATTACACGTAATATTATTCCTTAATCTAGAATATGATATTCGTTAACCAATTAAATCCTGCAGAAATTAAATTAGTTAAACCAAATAGCATTCAGAAATTAAATCAGATTATCAAGAATGAATTTCATCTGAGAAAGAATAAATAATGAATACTCAATTAACCATTAATTATAAATAATGTTCAACATCCCTTAGAACTGAATAAAGAACTTAGCTCATGTCTTCAATGTTCACTCCAATGTTGTTAATGATAGATGGTAGTAGATGATAGAATGAATTAGATGATGGAATTAATAATACTCTGACTATTACATCTATTTATAGTGCTAGACAAATACCTAAATCCTATAAGAACTAGAAATCCAAATCCTAAAAGGAATTACAAAATATACTCCAGTTTCCATAAAGAAATAGAATCCAATTTGGAAATAAATATCAGTTTAAAGATATCCTAAATTTGATAGAAATATCAATCTAATTCCATGTAGAAAGCTGCCAAAATCTTTTAGAAACTTTCCAAAAATCCAAGATTTCTCAATTTTTCCCGCTCAAATTCGCTGGGGCAAATTCCCATTTCCTGCTGCGACATTCTTTGGTAAAATGGCCATAACTTTTGATCCAAGAGGAGTTACGAGGCTTACTACTTATCAAATTGAAGCTCTTGACGAGATTTATAACTTTTATTCTTTGAGAATTGATAGATTCAAGCTGGATCAAGGTCGAAATTGGGCTCCAAGTGACTGTTATGTAAATTGCAAATCCAAACTTTGAGGTTCAATATATGTTTGGTAAAAAGGTCATAAATTTTTCATATGAACTCTGATTCGGATGATTCAAGATGTTCTGAAAAGCTAAGGAATAGCTCTACAATAAAGTCCAAGTTTCAAGCCAAGAACATGCATCTAACTTAGTGTTGAAAACCCTGCAATATTCCCTTTTTCCTCGTTTCAGCTCCATTTCTTCCTGAAATCATTAAACAACCAAATAAATTCATTTACAACACAAAACAGGTAATAAAACCAAACGTAAAGGAATCAAAAATCATTAATATCATGCACTTTTCACAAGCCTGTCAAAAATATGTCTCGAGGGTCTCAGCCTGTTTTTGACCGAACCTCTGTGTGAGATCCCAAATTTTATGAAATGAAAGTATTTAATTTTCTTATAATTATTATTTTATTTAGTAAATGGTTAAATTGAGAAAGGGTTAAAGTTAAGGGTGATATGTGAAAATTTTGCAAAGTAAGCAAGTTGATATAAAATATTCGTTGTGTCGGGGAATATTCGTTTTAACAGGGAATATTCATATGACGGCATAATCATTGGTGGATCTCTCAACGGAAGTATTGTCGTAGTTAGAAAACGATAGAAATATCTTTTTATAAAAATAACGACGAAAGTTTTACCGTTAAACTGTTGAACTACCCAAAGATAAAAGTACAAATGTCTGCGTGGTTGCATAGTAAGACACCAGTATTGATTATTGATGCTTATGTGAGAAGTCACTCAGTTATAGTCAATTATTGCTACAGTAATTATTGTATAATATCTCTCATATTATTGATTCAATTATTGTTATAGTATCATCTGCATAATATTTATTATTATTAAATCAATAATTGAGACGACAAAGTTATTCATATTATTATTTGCGATATTGATGATATCTAGAAAGTTCATCGAGAGAGGTTTGGTCACCTAATTGCGGCCAATAGGGAAAATCTTTATCTGAAAGCCCCTCTTTCCTGAATGATCCGGTTGTTAAATATTGTGACTTATAATATTAATGATGAATAAGTTCGTGTTGATTAAAGATAAAATTAATATTTTCATTGTGTTGGGATTGTTAGTGTTAGTGGAAATCGACATCTATTCCGATAATAATTGATGTCTGGAGGTTATATTGACCAATCGGGTAATTAATCAGATAAATTAGCAATTAATTGCTATTAATTCACATGCTTATAACTATTAGTTCACATGTGTGTACTATTGATTCACATGCATGTAGTATTAGGGGAGGTGGTACAAGATTGATAATACTTGCATGACTAAATTAAAAATGGAGGTATAGATGAAGGTACTATACTGTAATTATTTTTTTTCACATGTATAAAAGTATTGATTCACATGATTATACAATTGATTCACATGATGTACTATTAGGGGAGGTGGTGCAAGTTTGATAATACTTGCAGGACTAAATTAAAAATGAAGAAAAAAAATGAAGGTATTATACTGTAATATTTCGAGCCCCAAAACGTACAATTATCAAAACTATATTTTTCTATAAATAGAAGCTCGTTCTTCCTTCATTCTCATCAATTCACTAAGACTCACAAGAGAAATTATAGATAAAGAAGCTATAGAGAGAAAGAAGAAGAGTAGTCTACTACTTCACTATTCCAGTATCCAGTCTTCTTCTGAGGTAAGGGGTTTTATTTATTTCATATTCTGAAGAGAAATTATTTTTCATATTCGTATGAATATTATTTTCGTTCAATATTCGTAAGGAATATCATCTTCATTCAATATTCGTAGGAATATTATTTTCATTCAACAGTCGTAAGGGGTATTATTTATTTCATATTCTGAAGAGGTATTATTTTTCGTATTCGCATGAATATTATTTTCGTTCAATATTCGTAAGGAATATCATCTTCGTTCAATATTCGTAGGAATATTATTTTCGTTCAACAGTCGTAAGGGGTATTATTTCTTTCATATTCATGAAGAGAGTTATTTTCTTTTAATACTCGTAAGGGTTGTTACTCCATTCTTTATTATTCTGTTGGAATAACATGTCTACGCGGACTACCGTATGCATGGTGAAATTCTTCTGTTATTCCATTCTTTATTATTCTGTTGGAATAACCTGTCTACGCGGACTACCGCATGCATGGTGAAATTCTTCTGTTATTCCATTCTTTATTATTCTGTTGAAATAACTTTTTTCTCGCGGACTCATCGCATGCATGGTGAAATTCTTACATTATCCCATTCTTTATTATTCTGCTGAATAACATGTTTACGCCGAACTCATCAGCATGCATGGTGAATGACCCTTCGTATTCATTCTTTATTAAATTGTGAAAATGATCTGTCTACGTGGATTACCGCATTGCGGATGAAAATTCATTTTCAGTTTCGTATATTATATTATACTCGTATGAGATATCCTTTCTTTTGTACTCGTCATGGAATATCGTTTTCTTTTGTATTTTCCTTTTATGAGTACTATTCACGGAGTACTATTCATGAGTACTATTTACAAAGTACTATTCACAAGTACTATTCACAAAGTACTATTCACGGGGTACTACTCCCAAAGTACTATTCACTGGGTACTATTCACCCGAGGTACTATTCACCCAAAAAATATATTTCTTTTCTGTCCAAATTATTTTTGATACATGAATATTATTCTTGAATTTTACTCCAGAAAGTAGTATCATGTTGATAATTTGGATATTTTTAAACTCTGGATAAATTTAAAGTCTTTAATATTTATCCTTGATTTTGTTTGATTAATGTTTATATCATTGTCATCATCCTCATACTTATATTGTGATGAAAGTCATCTTTGGCTTACGTGCATAGATGGACTATTGATTGATATGATTATGACCATGGATCATTCGGTATAATCGTGACCCGTAATATTACAAATGATGTGGTAAAGTCCTCATTGGCCGTGTAGTGCATTGATGGATGAGTTGTTGGTATGATTATTACCGAGGATTATTCGGTATAATCATGATCATTGATGATTACATGAATATCCTTGGCCCGTAGTGCGAGGATGATTCGATGATGTGGTTTATTTATTGTCGTGAGTCTCAAAGAATAAAGTTGATGAAAACTTTTTAAATCATAGAAGATATCATGCTCTACTTGACTCTTCTAATGGATTGCTTATTCCAATCGCAGCTTGTTGATCTAAAACTTGTTGTCTATTGTATTCTATCGGTTGTTATAATCTTTGTTGAAGGCTAAGGATAATTTATTATGCATTATCTTAGTCATAATATTTCTTCTTTGGGCTAGTTGAGCTCACCCTTTTCTTTCAACGCTTCTTCTTGAAATGAGAATATAGTCGGACCTGGTCGGGGAACGGATTGACTCATCCGGATGGTTGTTTTAGTAGTTCTCACTATTCTGTGAAATAGTGTAATAATAATTGTAATGAGGACTCCATTGAGAGTGGATATTTTCTAGAAGACAATATTCTTGTTTAAACTCTCAGCTATGTTTTGCCGTATATTACCCGACAGTTGTATAATTAAGTTTGTATTTGATTTATGTACCATGTATCTGGCGACTCAGAATGGGTGATGTATACCTATTTTGGGGGCGTCACACTCTGGGTTAAGCAGAAGGGTTAACCGATGATTTTTCCCATTTTGAAACAGCTTTTGACTTACTTGTTGCCATAACTCCTACTAAAATTCGGGGTGGTTGAAAGATCAGTTAGCACTAAAAGCCCTTCTTCTAGTGCTAATGTTAACGTTAAGATTCGTTCACACACCCAATCACCAACAACTCGTCTAATCATGCAGAGAAACAAAGTCAATGTAGGAACTTGACTGCCTGGGCCACCGGGGTATAGCTCCGGTGTAATAATAAGTACATGCTAAAATCAGGTTAACAATGGAGGCTTGCAATTTAGTGCTCAATGAAAACGTTACCTGTAAATTATGGCGTAACCTTTTATTTATAGTGATCACACCCCCACATAAGTCATCCCCAAATTGGAATAGAATTCCTTAGCATGATAGTTATCATGTAAGGATGACAGTTAATCTCCTTAAATATGGGAAGTCGGATTTAATCCTGAATGTTTCCACAAAAATAAGAAATAAAATAAAATTAAGACTGAGATTCCTTAATAGTCATAATTTCCAATTAATATATGGGTCTTTTACATAAGTATACAACATTTAGAAAGTAATTACACTATTAGTGCACTCATAAAATATTTACACAATTAATACACTTTCTATATTTATTTACAATATTAATGCAATTAGGATTCTTTAATTTAGGGAATTAGTATAGGATTCAATTCATAATAATAAGGAAACCTAAAATCTAGGAGAAATAACTACCATAATTAATAATTTAAATTCAAATATCTTGGATCTAACAAACAAAACAAATTCAAATTCAAAAATAATAATTAAAATTCAAATATTCAAAGTTTGGCAACGTCATCTTCCTCCTCCCCTTCGCCGGTCATCTTCCTTCTCCCCTTCGCCGCCGCTTCAACACCATGGACGCCGGCCACAACTGCCATTATGACGAAGGTTGATTTAGTCCAGAAATTAAAAGGAGAAAAAGATAAATTTTAGTGCAGTTGGTATCCAAATATTTATACAAAGGTAACCATTTTAGTTTTTGTGGGTAACCAAGAGAAATTTCAGTGCAGTTGGTAACCAAAACTTTCAAAGGTAACAATTTTAGTTTTTGTTGGTTACATTTGTATTAAGGTTTGGCTACCAACTGCACTATGAAAAAAAAATCTATAATAGATTTTTTATAATTAATTGGTAACCCAATAAAACTGAATTGGTTACCTTTGTATTAAGGTTTGGCTACCAACTGCATTATAAAAAAAATCTACAATAGATTTTTTTAATTAATTGGTAACCCAATAAAACTCAATTGGTTACATTTGTATAAAGTATTAGCTACCAACTGCACTATTAAGTAAAAAAATCTATAATAGATTTTTTAAAAATAAATTAGAAACTTAATAACACTGAATTGGTTACCTTAGTATGAATGTTTGGCTACCAACTGTACTATAAAAAAATCGCAGCAACTGTACTATGAAAAAATCATTGCATGAACCAAAAACACAAGCATCTCGATATTTCTTCACTGGAAAACACAACATCTAAATTTTACAAGAATCAAATTCATAATCAATTGAGTAAAAAGAACAAGAACTAATCGGCGCCTTGCGGTTGAAAACACTCACCATATAGATTTACGAAAAATACTTCATGTTCTTCACTCTGACAACGATTCGGAATCATTGAACGATTGCATTTGATTTAGGCCTAAGGATCTTTATCGGTCAATTAGTCATGAAAACAAAATATTACTATGATTTGTAATTACCCCATATTATTACACTTCTGTATATATTTCGACAAAAGAGGCCATTTCCATGATCAAAACTTGTTTAGTTTACAGCCCCTTTAGTCCGATGGGCAATCATAGACTGACGGTCTTACGATGGTTAGCCGCGGTAGTGGCCGTCGGAGTCATTATGATGGCCGCATGTATCAGTGCTTCAAAAGAGTGAAGAAAGAATACGTTGAATGAAGAAGAAGGGTGATGACTAACTAATGTAGTTGTTCTAGATGAGGAGAGAGAGAGAGAAGAAGCCATGGAAATAACTAATTCCTAAATTAAGGAATCCTAATTGCATACTAATTCCTTAAATTAAGGAATCCTAAATGCACTAATATTGTAAATAAATATGAAATTTTATTAATTGTATAAATATTTTATGAGTACATTATTATTGTAATTATTTTCAAAAATGTAATAAAATATGTAATTGATCCTTAATATATATTCCTATGTAGGGAAAAATCCTCCACGTGGACCGGACTCCATCGAATCACCCAAACCCTAAAATCCAGGCCCTAACAAAAACCTTTTATATTGAAAGTTTAGAAAATAAAAGGTGCATTAGATTTTGAGAGATACTTTTCAATTTTTCAGTACTACTTAATAGTCTCCCCATTTTATATAAAAAGTCTCATTTATAAAAATTTGTTCACAATTTTTTATTGATAATTATATAAAATAACATAATAATATCAAGTTTAACAACATAATTTTACTATTATATCACCATTATTAAATTAAACACTCATATATTTAGGAATAAATATGGAAGAAAAATATATTGTTGAAGTTTGCAAATTTTATAAATGATACTCTTTTTATGAAACAAAAGAAATATTTTGTAGGATTATTAAATTACACTGGCGGATCTACCCTTGGGTTAGTGGGGTTAATTGACCCCAATGAATTTTGAGGAGTCAATTTTTTATTTTATTTTTTATAAGTTGTTTAGTGAAAATTAAAAATTCAAATTAAAAAGACAATTAAATGTCTCAAATTTATACCAACAACATTTCACTCTTTTATATTGTTTAGTAACTTGCATTGAACATGATATTTTTACAGTTATTGAAATGAGGTTATCATTGCAATATGTTCAAGTAATGAAGTCTTGAAAAATGTTATTATAAATAATATTTTAATAATATTATTTAGTTTTGTAATTTATTTTGGAAGATACGGGAGGTGAGGGGCATCTCATGTTCTTGCGCAAGGTGTCACTTATAATAACAATGTTTTAAAAATTATAAAATATTATTTTGTATATAACATAAAAGGAAGTGTATTCAATAACATAAATCGACATCGATTTTATATAGTAGTTTATACAATTATTTGCAATGTCCTTCGCATCATTTTTACCTTTATTTCCTTTATAAATTTTTTTTTTTAAGAAATTGACCACACTAAACTAAGGATTAGATCCACCCTTAAATTAAGATGTTCTAGATTGTTGAAACAGTTCTAGATTGTTGAAACAGTTGAATGAATAACTTAATGTGTACTTTTAACTCGGCCCCAAATTTGAAATTTTTTGAGTCCACCAGTGCCACTAATATTCCTGATTTAATTTGTTAAGTATTTTAAGGTGTATATATGCTTGTGTTCTGTCATCACATTTAATGTTTGCAGTATAGTAACAATTTATAAATTTAATATATTACAGTCTTTTTGGATTTGTTAATGTCAAAATTCGTCCACACAATTCAATCGGATTAAATATAAAGTCGATCACTGAACTTTATTGAAATTTGAGTATTGAACCCCTTTCTTCTGGTCAACGCAAACTGAACCCCTTTCTATTCAAAAATTTGGACTTTGAACCCTCAGGCGTCACATGTGCGTTGACTTGCTAATGTGGCACATCTAACGCGACATTTTATATTTTAATTTGACACGTGACAGATCTGATGTGGCTTCTTTAAAAAAAATTCAAATATTTGTCTCTCCATAGGTTACAACTCACAACCTCAAACATGAAACTTTAGTCATCTATCCACTAGAGCACCACAAGTTAGCTGTTAATATTTTGCAAGGGCTAATCTTTATATCAAAATATTTCATTTCCCCCCCCCCCCCCAAAAAAAATTAAAATACTAAACGGTTACTACAATTTTGCTAGCTTTTATAAGGGTAATAGTAATAATATTACTAATAATAATAATAATAATAATAATAATAATAATTATAGTAATAGTAATAATAATTATTATAATTATAATATTATTATAGATATAATAGTAATATTAATAATAAAATATAATAATAATAATAATAATAATAATAGTAATAATTATATTAATAATTCGTATTTATTATTATTGTTATTATAGTTATATTATTATTACTATTATTAATCTTTGTTATCATAATTATTACTATTACTATTATTATTATAATTATTACTATTATTATTATTATTATAATTAATATTATTAATATTATTATTATTATTATTAATACTATTATTATAATTATTACTATTATCATAATTATTAATATAATTATTACTATTATTATTATTATATTTTTATTATTAATATTACTATTATATTTATAGTAATATTATAATTATAATAATAATTATTATAATTATAAATATAATAATAATAATAATAATAGTAATAATAATTATAATAATAGTATTAATAATAATAATAATAATAATGATAATAGTATTAATAATAGTAATAATAATAGCAACAACAACAACAACAACAATAATAATAATAATAATAATAATAATAATAATAATAATAATAATAATAATAATAATAATAATAATAATAATAATAATAATAATAAAATAACAATAATAATAATAGTAATAATAATAAAGAATAATAACACGTAATTATTAATATGATTATTATTATTATTATTATTATTATTATATTTTATTATTAACATTACTATTATATTTATGATAATATAATAATAATAATAATAATAATAATAATAATAATAATAATAATAATAATAATTACTATTACTATAATAATAATAATAATTATTATTATTAATTATTATTATTATTATTACTAATATTATAATTGGTAATATTATTACTATTACCCATATAAAAGCTAGCAAAATTGTAGTAACCGTGTAGTATTTTAATTTTTTGGGGGGAAATGAAATGTTTTGATTTAAAGATTAGTCCTTGCAAAATATTAACAGTTAACATGTGGTGCTCTAGTGGTTAGATGACTAAAGTTTCATGCTTAAGGTCGCAAGTTCAAACCTATGGTGTGACGCCTCCAAAATAGGTATACATCACCTATTCTGAGTCGCCAAATACATGGTACAAAATACAAATACAATCTTTAAAATACAATAAGAGAGCTGTGAGTTTTAATACAAATAATTGCCTTTCTGACAATATCCACTCTCGAATAAGTCCTCATTACATTTATTCTCACACTATTTAATGTAATAGTGAGGACTACTAATACACCATCTAGGACCATCACTCCGCTCCCGACTCGTCCCATTCGCTTCTCATTTCACAGAAGAGAACAAAGTGAAAGAAAGGGTGAGCTCAACTAGCCCAAAGAAGAAATATTATGACTAAGATAATGCGAGAATAAATTATCGTTAGCCTTCAACAAAGATTTAAACCGATAAAATACAATAGACATCAAGTTTAACTGCAATGGAACAAGCAATCCATTAAAAGAGTCAAGTAGAGAATAAAATCTACTATCTTTTATGATTTAAAAGTTTTTCATTACTTTTATCAATTTGAGACTCAAATTTCAATAAATAATCCACATCATTAAATCATCCCCGCACTACAAAGGCCAAGGATATTCTTTAGATCACGACCATGAATTATCCATGCACTACGCCAAAGATAATCGTGTGTTTTCATCAACTATTCCCGATCATGCCATAAAATAATTCATCTTTGCTCCTCGGTCAAGAGAATCCATAGCCATAATCATACCAAAAATCGTCCCATCAATGCACTACGGGCAAGGAGGACTTTTACCACATCATTTGTAACATTACTACCATGATTATACCGAATAATCCTTGGTCATAATCATACCAAGTCCATCTATGCATACACAAAGCCACGATGACTTTCAACATAATATAAACATGAGGATGATGACAATGACATAATAATTCAATAAAACAAGTTCAAGAATTAATTTATCCAAAAACCAATAATGTCCAAATTGTCAACATGATAATCTTTGCTAGTAGTAAAATTCAAGAATGCTCGTAAGAATATTTTCATGAAAAGATATTGACGGAAGCGGAAATATCAAGGATATTCCACTAATTTCATGGAGTATAGAAGTCAAAACTTTAACCAACAGAGTATAATAAAGAATGGAATAACAAAAGAAATCACCATGCATGCGGTATTTCGCATAGACAAAGTTATTCCAATGTAATAATAATAACGGAACCAGTCGTGAAAATTCACAAGCGTGGATGTTCCAATGAATAATAAAGACGGAACCGCATCCGGTAAAAAAACACACGCGGATGGGATATTCCAACGAGAATAATAAAGACGGAACCAGTCCCAAATTAAAAAACACATTTCAACAGTAATAATAAAGACGGAATCAGTGCCGTGTAAAACACACGCATGTGATATTCTAACGAGAATAATAAAGACGGAACCAGTCCCGTAAAACACACGCATGTGATATTCCAATGTAAGAATAATAAAGACTTTTAACCAGTCCTGTAAAAACACATGTGTAGGATATTCCAAATGTAATAATAAAGATGTAATAATAGAAGAATGTCACCAAGTATAGGGTAGCCCGCATATACAAAAGTTATTCCAATGTAATAATAAGGAAAGGAATAATGTAAGTTCTCTTCATGAATACAAAAGAATAATATCCCTTACCGTAAAAAGAAACTTGATATTAAGTAGCGAATACTTTTCTTCTATCTCTATATAATTTCTCTCTACAGCTTTATCTCTCTAGAGTTTCAAAGAATTAAGTAAGAAAATAATGAAGGAATGAGCTTCTATTTATAGAAGAATGTATTGCATAAGAATTCTAATTCATGAACGCCCGATTGATTTACTTTAATCTGACTTTATTCCATATCTAAAGCAAAATCTTTTAAATAAAATATAATATATTCTATTTATAATTTTACTATGCAAAAACACTATGCAACACTATGCATAATAAATTATAATATAATCTAATTATTATCTAATAAAACGAATAACTTTATAAAAGTATTCATTTTATATAAAAAGATGTTTTTGTTTTATTACGTTAATAATACTAATAAAACAAAACTTATAAATCAACAATAATTAAATCAAATAATGTGAGATACTATGCAGTTAATTATTGTAGCAATAATTGAACAAAGCGGTGACTTCTTACATAAACATCGATAATCAATACGGGTATTGCTCTTACAACCATACACATATTCTTTACTTTTACTACCAAGTAGTTCAACAGCGGTATCAACGGTAAAACTTCCGTAGTTATTTTCATAAAAATATTTTTGTCATTTTCTTAATCCAAGCAATGATAATTACATTTGTAGGTCCACACGATGATTGTCTTGCCGTCGTCGAATATTCCTCGACACAAAGAATATTCCACACCAATCGAATATTATATAACAACTTGCATATTTTGCAAAATTTATAAATACTACCCACAACTATAACATTATATCAAATCCACACCATAATATTCAAAAAAATATTTCGAGAAATTTAAATCTTTATTTATAAAATCTGGGGTCTCACAATCTCCCCTCCTTAAGACCCAAACTTTCATGAATAAAGATTAATTTTTCTAAATATCTTTTTGAATATCAAGGTGTGAATTTGTTATAATGTTATATTTGTGGGTAATATTTACAAATTTTGCAAAGTAAGCAAGTTATAATAAAATATTCGATTGGTCAGGGAATATTCGTTTTAACAAGGAATATTCGTACAATCGATTACAATCATTAGTGGAACCCACAATGGAATTATTGTTTGAGTTAAAAATGACGTAAATATCTTTTATATAAAATAAAGACAAAAGTTTTACTGTTAATCGCTGAAATAATTCCGATAGGTAAAAGTACAAGAATACGCTGTGGTCGCATAAGTAGACACACAAAGATTGATTATTGATGCTTACGTGAGAAGTCATTCAATTTTATTCAATTATTGCTATAATAATTGCTGCATAGTATCTCACGTTATTGATTCAATTAGTGTCACAATATTTTATATTATTAAATCAATAATTGAGACGACAAAGTTATTCATTTTATTATTTGCATTATTGACAAAGTCCAGAAAGTTTTGTCGAGGAAAGGAGTTTGGTCACCTAATTGTGTGCCAATAGGGAGAAATCCTTATTGGAAAGCCCCAAATTTCCTGGGAATGATCTGGTTGTTAATATTGCAAGTTGTATTATTGATGAATAATTGTTATTTAAAAATATGTTTTGTGAAGCCAAGTGAATTGAGATAATTAGAGGAAATTTTTATGAAGTATTTGTGAAAATTTGGCTTATTATTTGGACATCCACTTATCCGTTTTTCAAAACTGTCGGTAGACAGTTATCTCAATTTTATTATATATATATATATATAATACTCCCTCCCACGTAACTTCATCCCCCCCTTTTTTTTCTTTCCCCCTAACTAACATATATATATATATATCTATATTATAATAAGTTTTATTATTTATAAAAAATAGAATATATTATATTTTATTATGCATAGTATTTGCATAGTAAATCATGTGAATTCAGACGTCGAACGCTCATGAAATTTTTTTCCCACTATGCAGTCCGTGATGTTTCCTAAATAGTATCCTTCCATTTTCCTATAAATAGGATGCTTAGTTTAGAATTGAAAATCACACCAGAATCAGAGAATTTTTCTTCTATAATATTGAGCGCATTTCATTAGAGTTTAAGGAAGTTTTGAGTGTTGAAAATAGTTCAAGTTTTCTTCAAGAATATCTCCGCCCTACCAGTCAAAAGTACTCTCTTTTTAAGGTAAGGGATCTTATTTTTGTTCAATATTCGAAAGAAATAATATTTTCTTTCATACTCTGTAGTATGTAAGTAATATTATTTCTTTTCAGATTCTGAATTCTAAACTCATTTTGTTAAAGTATTGCTTCTATACTCCTTGAAATTAGTAGAATATCCTTGAAATTTGCATTTCATATAGTATCTTTTCACGAAAATATTATTCTGAACATTCTTGATAATTTTTAATATTTTCAAGCCGGGGGTACTATTCACGGGGTACTATTCTCAAAGTACTATTCACGGGGTACTATTCACTTGAGTACTATTCACTCGGGGTACTATTCATGACAAAAATTGATTTCATTTCGGTCTAAATCATTTTTGATACAATATTATTCTTGAATTTTACTCCACAAAGTAGTATCATGTTGACAATTTGGACATTATTGAATTCTGGATAAATTGAATTATAAATCTTTAAAATTTATCACTCATTTAATTGAATTCTTATATTGTGATAAAAGTCATCTTTGGCTCGTAGTGCATAGATGGACTATTGATTGGTATAATTATGACCAGGGATTATGTAGTATAATCATGACATGTAATGTTACAAATGATGTGGTAAAAGTCCTCATTGGCCCGTAGTGCATTGATGGATAGTTTTTGGCATGATCATGAACATTGGTGATAACACGAATATCCTTGGCCCGTAGTACATGGATAATTCGTTGATGCGATACTAATAAATATCCTTGGCCCATAGTGCATGGATAATTCAGTGATGTGGATTATTTATTTAGCTGAGTCTCAGCGATAAAAGTGATGATAAAAATTTTAAATTATAGATGATAGTAGATATCATGCTATACTTGACTCTTCTAATGGATTGTTTGTTCCGCTATAGTTAAACTTGTTGTTTATTATATTCTTTCAGTTTAACACTGTTGAAGGCTAACGATAATTTATTCTGCATTATCTTAGTCATAATATTTCTTACTGGGCTAGTTGAGCTCACCCTTTTTCTTTCATTGTTCTCTTCAGGAAATGAGAACGTAGCCGGGACTAGTCGGGGAATAGAGTGATGGCTCGAGATGGTGGCTGTAGTAGTCCTCACTATTTTATAAAATAGTGTGATAATAATTGTAATGAGGATTCCATTTGAGTTCGAATATTGTCTAGAAGACAATATTCACGTTAAAACTCTCATTTCATGTTGTATAATTAAGTTTGTATTTGTATTTTGTACCATGTATATGGCAACCCAAGATGGGTGATGTATACCTATTTTATGAGCGTCACAGTTGGTATCAAAGCTTAGGGATATGATCATTGGCTGAGATGTAAGACAAGAACTAGGAGGGGAGAGTCGGGTAAATCCTTCGCTAGTATGACCTACCTAAGTTTATTCATTATTTAATTGGTCGATCAGAATATAGAGATAATATGTGACATGTCAATTAACCCTTATTTTGTGGCAGTGTTTGAAAATGACATCCAAAAATATTGAGATAAGTAATGGAGCACATAAGACCGTCGAGTCACTGATGATCAATAACCAGGATAATGTGCATCAGGAAGGCAATAATCCTCATGTACACAACAACACCGACCAAATGATGAACGACAGAATGTTTAGGAGCTTTCTGCAATTCGTGCAACATCAGGCAAGAGAGACTCCTATTCAAAATCCAGGTGGAAATACTGGAAACACAGGAAACTCTCGGAAGGTCACTGCTAAGCAGTTCAAGGAGCTGGGACCACCGGAGTTTTTAGGAAATCCAGAACCACTTAAGGCAGAGACGTGGATAAAGCAGATCACCAAGATATTTGATGTCTTGGGATGCTCCGAGGAGCAAAAGGTTCCCTTTTCCACCTTCATGTTGAGAGGAGAGGTGGATTACTGGTGGAAATCTATAAAACGTACTCAACCTTCCGCACTAAAGATGTCTTGGGAGAAGTTCCAAGAACTATTTAATGACAAGTATTTTCCCGAAAGTATTCGTCACATGAAGGAAGTGGAGTTCATCAAGCTAGAGTAAAACAATATGATCGTATCGCAGTACGAGGATAAATTTACGGAGTTATCCCGGTTTGCATCCCATTTGGTAGATAATGAGGAGAGAATGACGCGAATGTTTCTGCGAGGTTTGAAACCCGAAATACGTCAATACCTTATTTCTCACAAACTTTGCTTGTATTCAGATATTTTGAATAGGGCTCAGTTTTTGGAGCGCAATAATGAGTCAACCCAACTAAGAGAGAGCAACCGACAAATCGATAATACCAGTGGTAGCAGTCATCGAAGCGGTGACAATAAACATGGAGGGAATCAATATGCCAGAAATGGTAACCACTTCGGTGGTAATCATGGCCCAGATAATAGAAGTGAAAATTTCAAAAAGAGGAGATTCAATAATGATGGAAAGGCGTTAGCACCAGCACCCGTTGTTAAGGAAGGAGAACGACCACCGATCGTATACTTCAAATGCAGAGGGGAGGGACACATCAATCCAAACTCCACGATGCAGTCCAAAGCATCGTGTAGTGAAGTCAAGTCCAGCTGGGACGGAGGCACCAAAGGCCATCCCAGAGAAGTCAAAGCCGGTAGTTTAAGGGAGAGCGTTTATCATGACCTCCCAAAAAGCAAGGAACCCGAACGAGGTCATCACGGGTAAGCTAATCATAAACTCTTACGAAGTCTATACCTTATTTGATACCAGTTCTACCCATTCTTTTATTTCTCCTAATTGTGCTCAACGTTTAAATTTGACTCCGGAGAAGTTAGACTTTGACTTATCTATTGAAACTCCGTTGGGAGAAACCTTAATTACATTCGCTGTTTATAAGTCTTGTTTGATTCATATCGGTACCCTCATGTTACCTGTCGATCTTATCTCTTTGAAAATACTTGCATTTGATGTGATTTTAGGGATTGATTGGTTAACTAAACATAATGCTAAAATTGATTATTTTCATAAGGTTGTTAGCTTTCATATTCCTAACCAACCTATTATGCGAATTCAAGCGAGCAATCCACTAAAGTCGATCACTATCATATCAAGCTATAAAGTTATTCGTTTATTGAAAAACGGATGTCAAGCTTTCTTAGCCCATGTCACGGATTTAAACAAAAATATGTCAGATTTGAATGATGTTTCTATTATTAATAAATTTCCTGATGTATTCCTTGAAGAACTTCCTGGCTTACCCCTAGAGCGTGAAATCAAATTTTGTATCGACCTTGAACCCGGTACAAAATTCATTTCCAAAGCCCCATATCAAATGGCTCCTATTGAACTTCAGTAGTTAAAACCCAACTGCAGGAATTGTTAGACATCGGTTTCATTCGTCCTAGTACGTCTCATTGGGGTGCTCCTGTTCTATTTATAAAGAAGAAAGATGGAAGTATGAGACTTTGTATTGACTATCGGGACTTGAATCATGTCAGCATGAAAAATAGGTATCCGTTACCTCGCATTGATGAACTGTTTGACCAGTTGCAAGATGCCAAATTCTTTTCAAAGATCGATCTTCGTTCCGGATATCACTAGTTAAAGATTAAAACTAATGACATTCCAAAGACTGCTTTCAAAACTCGGTACGGGCATTACGAATTCTTAGTCATATCTTTTGGATTGACTAATGCTCCTGCCTTTATGGATATGATGAACCGAGTATCACTACTAGAAATTTGACATATATTTGAGCTATAGCGACGGTTGGCCAAAGACGCTAATCGTTATTATAGGTATCTATAGCGACTTATCGACGACGAACCGTCATGCCATAGGGTATCTATGCCTTTATTTGAGTTGCCGTATAGTAAATAAAATATCAATTTATGCATTTGGATCGAACCCTAACTCACACAAAAATGGCGATCTCTACTCTACACAGACTTTCCTCCAAAATCTCCCGAACCCCTTCCCTATATCTATCCTACAGAGCAATCATTAGTCGATCCTCAGCCACCGCCGCCGCCGCTACCACCACCTCCTCTCAACCAAAAAAGTCGCCGATCGAATTGTAAAACTATTCAGAATCGATCCCGACGGCCAAAAGCGAGATCGTTGGACTCCCGGGCATACCCTACTCAAAACCCTAACCAACAATGGCCTCATTGACCCGCTTCTCACCGCCTCGAAGATATCGACCTTTCTTTACCGAATTTGGTCTGAGGTCCACATTGCTCAGAGTGGCTCGGCAGCTTCCCCGGCGTCGTCGATGAAAGCAGTAAGTGATGAAGAGGAGTCAAAGAAATAGGGTTCTGCTGACAAGCATTCCGTGCTCGGTTGCCAAAGTTATCCTCACGGGAGCTCCGGGGATGGTTGTGGATGTTCCCAATCCCAAGCCATGGGACATTCCGTAAGAATTGAGGTGGAGGAGTATTATTTACAGTAGGATTCATATAATTCAAATTTCATGAATTGAATTTGAATCTAAATAATGTCTACTACTTTTTGGTACTGAATTTCTGACTTCATGCTTAATTGATTTTGCAATTTGTGTAAGATATTCTGAATTTCACATTTGGATAAGTTGGAAGTTAATTTTGTTGTGTTAACTATGTTTTTTGGGGGCTAATGTACATTTTGATAATGCCCATTATTAGCAGTTTCATTTTGGATCACTAGGGTAGGCTCATGATATCCTATAAACGGACCTAGTTTTCAAGAAATAGAGAATGTATTATTTGCTTTTTCTTATATTTATTTTATTACATTTTAGGTGGTTAGAAAGAATCGTTCTAAATCTCAATTTGTCTTTTCTTGTAAATGGGCTGCGTTTTTAAAGACTACAATGATGTTTGCTATTACACCTTGTATAGAAATGAATCATTTGAAGGGTGTCACTTTTCCTTTTTTCTTTGGGAAACACGTAGTGTTGGTTTGTTTAATTAATATAACAACCAATAATACAAGTAAAATCCAGGTTTTAGTGTAGTGGAATGAGAAGCCAAGACTTCTAAACTAGCTAACTTAAATTATTCCTAGTGCAACTGTTAATTTCTTTAAATAAGTGTTTCTTATGCATGTTTTTACTACCAACTAGTGGCTCTTTCCTAGGAAGAAACTGTTATTTATGATTCTCAACAGTCTCCTTTCTTATTTGTTAACTTTTATGTGTGTTGCTTTTTATTTGGACCACAAGACAGTTGGGTTAGAACAAGAGCCCCCAAACTCTTGCCATTCTGCAGGGTTGGCGTTAAATCCACATGACAAGGTAATAAGCTCCTCTTGTTTTCTTTATAACTTGATATCAGCATAGTGATGCTTTCGTCCATCTATTTAATGCAAGTTATTGACATAATAATGACATACAATTACATTTCGGTGTCAGTCCAAGATTAGGAGTGTGAAGTCTAAGGACTCATGCGCTTCCTCTCGGGTCTAGAAGAACCCTATTGATGGAAACCATGACCAGACAAAGAGTTCTAAAGTATATAGTTTATGCCAATCTTTTCAACTTCAATCTCTATTGTCCAAGACTTCAAGTATATAATAGGTAATTGGACATTTTCAATCTCTATTGTTTCCAAATCAGAAGTATGTATTATTTGCTTGCTAAGACTTTTTACTTCAAGATAATGTTGTTTATATATTAATCTGAAACATCTAAAGTGCAGCAACCAAAAGAACAATTCTTTGAAATGAGGAATGTATAAATACCCTATTCTGTTTTGCAGAAGCAAATTTTGTAGGATTATTTTTTGATTTTATTTCAGTAGACTTATTAGGAGCCTTTATTTCCTTTTTTTTCAAGTTCATCAATGAGTTTGCAATTAAACCACGGTAGTATGGTCGGTTGGTGAGCTCGTGAAATCACGGCAGGGGAATGGATTGATCACTCTTCAAGTGAGAGCTCCGATCAGGTACGCGTGCCATCGAATGTGCATGCATCCACTCCTTGTCTCCTTGTTGATTATTTCCTCTTCTGTAATTTAATTTGAGCTGATAATTAGTTAAAGAATTAGGAAAGGGTTTGTTTTTTGCCTTAGTGGACATTGTTTTAGCTGAAGAGGAAGAAGTTGATGAGTTCAATTGATAAAATTCACAAGTGTTGATTCACGAAAGTCCTTAATTACTCTGTTTTTCATTCACATAGTCTGATTCTCCTGTGCCAACTGATTGGGCATACTCTTTGTGTTTCTTTCTAATTATTTGTTTTTATTATATAAGTAAACAAGTTCAGTTGCTCGATTGCACAACAAATTAGTAAATTTTATGATAAAAATCATTTGGAGTAATGTGTCTGTGCGTGTCTATATATCTTTTTGGCCTACAGTTTAAAAATAGAAATGTATCTATAATCATGGGAATAAGGGAATATAGTAAATGGCGTGGTTACTTCATTTTCAGTGAATTTTGGTGGCAAATTTTCTATATTTGGCATTTCAAAGAATATAGGGTTTATTTTTTCGCTTTAAATTTGAGTTTAACATTTCTTTTTGGAATGAGAGAAGATAAACTGCAACTCGTATTTAAAAATTCAGCTTAATTAATTTTTAGTTGTATTTTTAGATTTATGTAACTTTTATATATCTACCCTACCTTATAGTCCCGATCATATTGAATTAAATTTTTTGGACGCCTGGGTTCAAGTGGTGGTGGTACCAAGTTGTTCGTGATAAAAAATATAACCAAGTGTATTACAGAGGCTAGCTTCCTGATGGCAAGGAACTTGTTGTGAAGATTCTGAAGCAATCTGAAGATGTGCAGAATATGATTGTAATGTTGTAATGATTGTATTGTGAAAGATTGTATTGTGAATGATTGTAATGTTGTAAAATATCTCTTCTTATATTGTAATGTTGTAGTGTGAATGATTTTAAATGATGTATATAATATTTTTTATATTTATTTTATATTGTATTTGTGTTTGTTGAATAAATGTGCATTATTAATTTTTTTTTAAATATAAAAAGGCTATAGCGACGGTCATCGACCGTAGCTATAGTGTTCTATAAAACACATCCTATAGCGATGGTCAATGAGCGTCGCTATAGACATCTATAGCTACGGTCATGACCGTAGCAATAACTCTCAAATGACTCGCTAGTAAAGAAGAGCAAATACACGATTTTTCCATGACCTATAGCTAGGGTCGGTGACCGTCGCTATAGGCCAAAAGACCGTCGCTATAGGCTTTACCGACGGGTTCTATGGCGACGGTCGGCGACCATCGCTAAAACGTTTAGCGACGGTCTTTTGGCCTATAGCGACGGTCGGCGACCGTCGCTATAGACTGATTTTCTAGTAGTGTATTCAAGGAATATTTGGATCATTTTGTTGTTGTCTTTATTGGTGACATCCTCATATACTCCAAAAGCTGTTAAGATCATGAGCAACACTTGAGGCTGATACTCCAAAAGATTCATGAAAACAAGCTGCATACCAAGTTGAAGAAATGCTAGTTCTGGCTTGAGGAAGTAACATTCCTTGGGCACGTGATATCAAATCATAGAATATCTTTTGACCCAACATAGATTGAAGCAATGCAAATCTGGGAGAAACTTAAGTCAGTGATCGAAGTGCTTAGCTTTCTGTACTTAGCTGGTTATTATCGAAGATTCGTGGAAGGATTTTGTCGAATCGCTACTCCATTAACTCAGCTGACTCGAAAAGATAAAAATTAGGTAGGAGCGAGGAATGTGAGAAGAGTTTTCAAGAACTCAAGAGGAGACTCATTTCAGCACCTGTTCTAACAATACCATCTGGTTTGGAGGGATTTGTCATCTACAGCAATTCTTTAGGTAGAGGGTTAGGATGTTTTCTCATGCAACATTGGAAAGTTATAGCCTATGCCTCACGACAACTCAAAGAATATGAGAGGAATTATCCTACTCATGATCTAGAGTTGGCAACAGTCGTTTTTGCGCTTAAAATCTGGAGGCATTACCTGTATGGGGAGAAAGTGGAGATCTATATGGATCATAAAAGCCTCAAATATTTCTTCACCAAAAAGGAACTTAACATGCGGCAACGACGTTGGCTCGAGTTGTTGAAAGATTATGATCACACCATTCAATACCATCCTGGAAAAACGAACGTAGTAGCTGACGCGTTGAGTAGAAGATCATATGCGGGTACGAGTGCGATATTGTCAACGCAAAGTCTTATTTTGTATAACTTACAAAGGATAGAGATAGAGTTAAAGACTCTAGGGACCCACGTGATGATGTCAAATATACGAGTAGAACCGACTTTAATCAATAAAGTTAAAGCTGCTTATGCTATAGACCTAGAGATGATGCGTATGAAGAAGAAAGTGCAAGAATGTGCTATTTCGGAAGCAAGAATCAATGAAGAAGGAATACTTCGAGTCAACTCCAGACTTTGTGTTCCTAACGACCCTGATTTAAAGTATAAGATCATGATGGAGGCGCACAACACACCATTTGCAATCCATTTTGGGAGTACCAAAATGTATCGTGATCTTCGACATACATTTTAGTGGAGCAATATGAAGAGAGAGATCGCAGAGTTTATCTCAAGGTGTTTAACTTGTCAACGTGTCAAGGTGGAGCATCAAGTACCAAAAGGTTTATTGCAACAACTTGAAATTCCAAAATGGAAGTGGGAACACTTTACCATGGATTTCGTTACTGGTCTTCCCAAGGTTTCTCAAGGCATAAATTCGATTTGGGTCATTGTTTTTAGATTGACCAAGTCTGCTCATTTCTTATCTATACGAGAAACTTATACACTTGAACGTCTTGCTCGTATATACATAAATGAGATTGTAAGACCGCATGGTATGTCAGTATCCATAGTTTCTAATTGAGACCCAAGATTCACTTCACGGTTTTGGGCAGTTTGCAGAAAGCTATGGGCACAGATTTGCGATTCAATTCGGCATATCATCCTCAGACGGACGGACAGTCGGAGAGGATTATTCAAACTTTGGAGGATCTATTAAGACTTTGTGTCCTTGATTTCAAATAAAGTTGGGACAAGTTCTTGCCATTAGTAGAATTCTCCTACAGCAACAGTTATCAAGCAAGTATTGGCATGGGTCCATTCGAGGCGTTGTATAGACGTAAGTGTCGTTCTCCAGTATGCTCGGATGAGGTGGGTGAAGCAACATTGTTGGGACCAAAATTGGTATGTATGACTACAGAAAAGATTCAAATGATCCAGCAACATATAAAGACCTCACAAGATCGACAAAAAATTTATGTTGATCTTCATCGAAGGGATATGGAATTCAATGTGGGAGATCATGTGTTGTTACGTGTTGCTCCATAGAAAGGAGTTACAAGATTTGGAAATAGAGGAAAACTCAATCTTCGATTCATTCGGCCATTCAAAATCATCGATCGAGTACGAACTGTGGCCTATAAACTCGCTTACTGCCAAGTATGTCTCGTGTTCATAACATTTTTCACATATCTATATTACGTAAATATGTGGAAGACCCAAACCACATTATTGATTTAGAACCGGGCGAAATAACGGAAGATTTCACGTATGAAGAGGTACCTGTTGAAATCTTGGATAAGAAGGAACATATTCTATGCTCCAAGGTTATACTTCAAGTCAAAGTTTTGTGGAGAAACCACGATGTTGAGGAAATGACCTGAGAGTTAGAATATAAAAAGAAATCAAGGTATACTCACCTCTTCGATATACCAGGTATGTACACCAATATCAAGGACGAAATTTCATAAGAAGGGGAGGTTGTAAGACCCCAAATTTCATGAATAAAGATTAATTTTTCTAAATATCTTTTTGAATATTAAGATGTGAATTTGTTATAATGTTATAGTTGTGGATAATATTTATAAATTTTTCAAAGTAAGCAAGTTGTTATAAAATATTCAATTGGTCGAGGAATATTCGTTTTAACAGAGAATATTCGTACAACGACACAATTATTGGTGAACCCCACAACAGAATTATTGTCGGAGTTAGAAAACGACAAGAATATCTTTTTATAAAAATAACGACGAAAGTTTTACCTTAACTGTTGAAATACCCGGTGGTAAAAGTATAGTAATACGCGTGGTTGCATAAGTAAGACAATCAGATTAATTATTGATGCTTACGTGAGAAGTCATTCAGTTTTATTCAATTATTGCTACAGTAATTGCTGCATAGTATCTCACGTTATTGATTCAATTATTGTCCCAATATTTTATATTATTAAATCAATAATTGAGACGACAAAGTTATTCATTCTATTATTTGCATTATTGACAATATCTAGAAAGTTTTATCGAGTAAAGGGGTTTGGTCACCTAATTGCTCGTCAATAGAGAGAAATCCTTATCAGAAAGCCCCCTCTTTTCTGAGAATGATCTGATTGTTAATATTGCAAGTTATATTATTGATGAATAATTATTGTTTAAAAATGTGTTTTGTGAAGCCAAGTGAATTGAGATAAATAGAGAAAATTTTTATGAAGTATTTGTGTAAATTTGGCTTATTATTTGGACTCCCATTTACCTATTTTTTAAAATTATCGGTGAAAAGTTATCTCAATTTTATATATATATATATATATATATATATATATATATATGTTAGTCGAGGAAAAAAAAAAAAAGGGAAAGGAAAAGGGGAGGGGGAGGGGGGGGGGGGGGGGATGAAGTTACGTGGGAGGAGGGATTATTATTATTATAATATATATATATATATATATATATATATATATATATATTATAATAAGTTTTGTTATTTATGAAAAATAAAATATATTATATTTTATTATGCATAGTATTTGTATAGTGTCTACATAATGTTTGCATAGTAAATTATTTGAATTCAGACGCCGAACACCCATGAAATTTTTTTTCTCACTGTGCAGTCCGTGATTTTTCCTAAATAGTAGCATTCCATTCTCCTATAAATAGGATGCTTAGTTTAGAATTGAAAATCACACCAGAATCAAAGAATTCTTCTTCTATAATGTTGAACGTATTTCTTTAGAGTTTAAGGAAGTTTTGAGTATAAAAAATAGTTCAAATTTTCTTCAAGAATATCTCCGCACTACATGTCAGAAGTACTCTCTTTTTAAGTTAAGGGATGTTATTTTTGTTCAATATTCGTAAGAAATAATATTTTCTTCCATACTCTGTAGTATGTAAGTAATATTATTTCTTTTCAGATTCTGAATTTTACACTCATTTTGTTAAAGTATTGCTTCTATACTCCTTGAAATTAGTAGAATATCCTTGAAATTTGTGTTTCATCTAGTATCTTTTCACGAAAATATTATTCTGAACATTCTTGATAATTTTTAATATTTTTATGTCGGGGTACTATTCTTGAAGTACTATTCATGGGGTACTATTCACTTGAGTACTATTCACCCGAGGTACTATTCATGACAAAAATTGATTTATTTTCGGTCTAAATTATTTTTGATACAATATTATTCTTGAATTTTACTCCACAAAGCAGTACCGTGTTGACAATTTGGACATTATTTAATTCTGAATAAATTGAATTATAAATTTTTAAAATTTATCCTTGCTCTCATTTAATTGAATTCTTATATTATTGTCATCATCCTCATGCTTATATTGTGATAAAAATCATCTTTAGACCGTAGTACATAGATGGATTGTTGATTGGTATGATTATGACTAAGGATTATGCGGTATAATCATGACCTGTAATGTTACAAATGATATGGTAAAAGTCCTCATTGGCCCGTAATGCATTGATGAACAATTGTTAGCATGATCATGACTATTGGTGATAACACGAATATCCTTAGCCCGTAGTGCATGGATAATTCGTAGATGTGATACTAATTAATATCATTGGCCCGCAGTGCATGTATAATTCAATTATGTGAATTATTTATTGAGTTGATTCTCAGCGATAAAATTGATGATAAACTTTTTAAATCATTGAAGATACTTGATATCGTACTCTGACTCTTTTAATGAATTATTTGTTCCGCTGCAGTTAAACTTGTTGTTTATTGTATTCTTTTAGTTTAACACTGTTGAAGGCTAATGATAATTTATTCTGCATTATCTTAGTCATAATATTTCTTATTGGGCTAGTTGAGTTCACCTTTTTGCTTTCACTGTTCTCTTCAGGAAATAAGAACATAGTCGGGACTAGTCGGGGAATGGAGTGACGGTTTGAGATGGTGGCTGTAGTACTCTTCACTATTTTATAAAAGAGTGTAATAATAATTATAATGAGAATTCCATTTGAGTTTGAATATTATCTAGAAGACAATATTCATATTAAAACTCTCAGCTCATGTTGTATAATTAAGTTTATATTTATATTTTGTACCATGTATATGACGACTGATGAATGATATATATTTATTTTGAGAGCGTCACATCAATTATCAAAAAATATTGTGAATTAAAATAACTTGACGTTCATTTTTGCCCCAACATATAATTTTGAGTCCAAATAATAACGCCCAGCAGGATTGTTTAAAGAAAATAGGAGTCAAAGTGCTGCACGTGTTTGCAACATGAAGACTAAAATTAATTGGATAAAAGGTTGTTTATGTTTGCAACTCTCAACTCATGTTGTATAATTAAGTTTGTATTTATATTTTGTATCATATATATGACGACTTAAGATGAATGATGTAAACTTATTTTAGGAGCGTCACATCAACTATCAAAAAAAAATTGTGGATTAAAATAACTTGACGTAGATTTTTGCCCCAACATATAATTTTGAGTCCAAATAATAACGCCCAGCAGGATTGTTTAAAGAAAATAGGAGTCAAAGTGCTGCACGTGTTTGCAACATGAAGACTAAAATTAATTGGATAAAAGGTTGTTTATGTTTGCAACTCTCAACTCATGTTGTATAATTAAGTTTGTATTTATATTTTGTATCATATATATGATTTACTTAAAGATGAATGATGTAAACTTATTTTAGGAAATACGTCATCAACTATCAAAAAAAATTGTGGATTAAAATAACTTGACGTAGATTTTTGCCCCAACATATAATTTTGAGTCCAAATAATAACGCCCAGCAGGATTGTTTAAAGAAAATTGGAGTCAAAGTGCTGCACGTGTTTGCAACATGAAGACTAAAATTAATTGGATAAAAGGTTGTTTTTGTTTGACTAAGACTAGGAAAATACCAAAACAAAGCTTTAAAAAGTTTCCATAAAACCAGTAATGTTTCAAGTTTGTATGTACATTTATTATTATTATTATTATTATTATTATTATTTTGCTAAATATATGTACATTTATTATTGGTCTTTGCCACTAGTAGTTTTATAAAAATATAGTTAGGAGTCATGACACCTACTACCTTACAGTATTAATGTTGTCAAACTTGACCAGTGAAGCAGGAATTGAAAATACTCTTAATAGGGCGAAAGTTTTTGTTTGTTTACTTTTGAATGAGTCTAAATTTGATTAAATAAGTTACTCTCTTCATTTTTAAATAAGTATTATTTAAGGTTTTTGTATATAAATTAAAAAAGTTATTTAATATTATCATTTAATAATTAAAATCTGTATGAAATTTCACCACTGCCCTTTTATGGGAAGTTGAAAACTATTAATACTAAGAGTGAGAATTTCTTGGGACAATGAGAGAGGTATAGGTGATATAAGAAAGTAAATAATTTATTCTCCTAGAAAGTTATAAACGACAAATAAATTGTAACAAATTTTTTCTTCTAAAACGTCACTTATTTAGGAATGGAGGGAGTATTTAGGTGATTTAATTTATAATTTTATAATTTAAATATGTTTGAATGTCTGAACGATTCATCAAAAAAATTATGACAAAATCAATAAGAAATAGTATTGAATGATATTTTTATTTACATACCCAATTAAAAATTGTATTCAATATTCATCTTGTTTTACTATTATAAACAAATTTTGTTACGTATAGATTATTTTTTATTTTTCTTTTAAAATATTGGTCAATAACCAATTTAACGAATGTTGTTGTAGTCTTTTATTTTTATTTTATGTACTGACAGAATGTTATTAATATTTTTAGTGTTTTATTCCTAAAATTATATTACAAATAATATACTCCATCAAAAATTGTTCAGAAATTTATATTTAATTTTTCTTAAATATCATCATTTATTTATAATTACATAATAAATTTATTCGTAACAACCCAAAAGGTTAAAATAGGCAAACATACGTTTTCAGATGTTTTAGACACACAATTATCAAATTCATCATTTCATTCTGTATTTAGAATTTCTATTCCATTCAGCTCATTCAGATTCTCTTATACATTCAAAATTTTTCATTCAGCTTTATCAAACAAACCCTAAATATCAACTAAATATAAAAAGACACAATTGTAAAATTGTTCTCTATTTATATTCTTGTGATATTTTTGTTTTAAATTTAATTAATTAGTAAATTAACTTCTCATTCAAGGTATAATTATTAGTGTAAATCTCTATTCCTTTTAGAGTCTAATTTGTCGTACAAAACTAACCCAAATAAACAATTCTACATTATTATTTGTACCTTGAAAGAGTATTTTAACTAATTTTTTAAAAATTTTTAAATTCATATACCTAAACGTCAAAAATGAATAAACTGAGGTTTTTTTTTTTTAATTTTAGAAGTGGTGTAGGGCGAGTTTGAACTTAATGCAATTATACCAAACAAAAAGATGAGAAAAGCTGAATCTTCTCTTCTTTCTTTAATAGAGAGGAAGAGCGAAGTGCCTTCATGAAATTTGACTTTGTGTAATTAACTAGCTAGTCTCTAAGCCAAGAATAAATAACTTAATTATAATAAGCTGTATATAAGGCTTATTTATTCTCTAAACCTTCTTGGATTGATCATATAGTAATACTATAGACAAGTGTTTATATAATACTAGTAGTCTATGGCTTTTGTATTTATTATATTCTATAATAAAAAATTAAGCATGCACCATAGATTGCTTGTTTATACCTACTTCTACAACTTCCTACAGTCTGTTTGATTCTGGCTTGCTCTATTTCCTAGCAATTTTGCTGTCCTTCTATAGTCTTAGGTCTCTTAACCTTATTTTATTCAAGGACTTCCTGTCCTTGTTTACTTTTACTTGGCCAACAAAAATAAAAAAATAAAAAATAAAAATCAGAGCGTACCATTACATTTACTTGTTATTGGTGAAATATGATTCGATTTTGATTCAGAAATGATTGTAAAATTACTCAAAAAGTAACTGGGTATGTTCTTGAAGCGGATGGTTGGTATGTCTGGAGCCATTAGATCAGGATCTTAAAAGGGTAGTTTTGTACTTTTTAGTTGAATTAGAATTTCTTATATAGCATTATATAAAGAGAGAATCATGCATTGTCTTATGTATGAAATTCTAAAGATAAGTGTAGATTAGCCCAATCTTTAGGTGAACCACCTAAATTCTTTGTCTTGTGTGTGATTGTTTTTCTTTCCATTTTTTTTTATTATTATTTTCGTTGCATTGTTATTCTCTAACGTGACTCATTACTTACTTCTTTCCTATATAATACTCCATTTCGAAATATTTAATATCACCTAAAGCTTATAACTACGGAATGTAGATAGCCGAAGACAAAACGAAACCGGTATGAAGTTTACTGCTATCATCTGAAGTGTCATAGGCGAACATCTCAGACCGCTGACAGTCAACTTTGCTTTAACATAAGAAGAGAGGCCCAACTCAAATACCAAGCTTTTATTTTGCCCAAAAATTTTCTCCTCTGACAACAGTTGGTGTGCCCAAGATAACTTTATACATTGCTATCTTTGTCAAAATACATAAGTGCTCTACGAAAATGATCATCGTTCCCTGCATGTGGGGTTGTTACTACCACAAAGTATCCCTAGTTCAGTACTCCATTCCCAACAACATCAGCCACATTCATTGGCAGTTTCATCTCTAGTTTAGCCAATTGTGAATCAAATTTTCAAAGTTCGTCCTTCAATTATTGGTATGTAGCTTTTCTACCGTTGTCAACGTCCATCTAAGCAAACACATCTCTGAACACTTCTACTCCTTCTATAGATAAGTGTTCTGCAATTACTCCTAAGACTTTCTTCTTGAATATGTTCATTCCAAAAAACTACTTGATCACTACAGAAACTTGCTCCGTAACAACTTGAGTTTGTATAGCTGAGGGATGCGCAGTTCATGTTTCACCACCCAAAACTCCCGTCCGTGATGTTAAATGATTGGCACCCCCCATCGAAGGACTCCACTGTTCTCTTCACACCCTCTAAATACCACAACTTCCTCTGCAATAACCTGAGTTTCTTCGTTTGAAGATGCAGTAGCCACCGAAGAACCTCCTGCACCAACTTCATGATCAGTAAATGTATTTAAAACACATGCCACATTATCCCCTTCAGTAAATTCTTCAAGTCTTTCCAAACACTTTGCTAGTTTCTTCCTTAATTTCTTTTCGGACCATGGAGAAGTCTGTAACTCTTTTAGTCTCAATGTGAAGAAACTAGACATACTCCTTTTTTCCCTGCTTGATCTCACGAATTGGGTCATAGCAGAACTCACTGCCGAGTTCACATTTGCAGTGAAAGTAGTATGCACACAAGCCAATCATGTTGATGATAAAACATGTACTTTGTAACAATCTTATTTGTTAACGTTATTAATAAAAGTATTCATTTACTAAAGGCTTTAATTTATCTACATGGTGCTGTTTTTGTGACGCCCCCAAAATAGGTATACATCACCTATTCTGAGTCGCCAAATACATGGTACAGAATACAAATACAAACTTAATTATACAAACGTTGTGTAATATACGACAAAATATAGCTGAGAGTTTACACATGAATATTGCCTTCTAGACAATATCCACTCTCAAATAGAGTCCTCATTATATTTATTGTCACACTATTTTATAGAATAGTGAGGACTACTAATACACCATCTCAGACCATCACTCCGTTCCCCGACTAGTCCCGGCTACATTCTCATTTCCTGAAGAGAACAATGAAAACAAAAGGGTGAGCTCAACTAGCCCAGTAAAAAATATTATGACTAAGATAATGCAGAATAAATTATCATTAGTCTTCAATAATGTTAAACTGATAAAATACAATAGACATCAAGTTTAACTGCAGCGGAATAAGCAATCCATTAGAAGAGTCAAGTAGAGCATGATATCTACTATCTTCTAAGATTTAAAATATTTTCATCAATTTTTATCATTTGAGACTCAACAATAAATAAACCACATCATCGAGTCATCCCTGCACTACGGGCCAAGGATATTCATTAAATCATCAATGGTCATGACTATACCGAATAATCCCTGGTCATAATCATACCAAAAACTGTCCATCAATGCACTACAGGCCACTGAGGACTTTTACCACATCATTTATAACATTACAGGTCATGATTATACCGAATAATCCCTGGTCATATTCATACCAAGTCCATCTATACACGTAAGCCAAAGATGACTTTCATCATAATATAAGCATGAGGATGATGACAATGACATAATAATTTAATAAAACAAGTTCAAGAATAAATTTTAAAGATTTATAAGTTAATTTATCCTGAACTCAATAATGTCCAAATTGTCAACATGATACTGCTTTGTGGAGTAAAATTCAAGAATTCTTAGAAGAATATTTTCATGAAAAGATACTGGATGAAGCGCAAATATCCGGATATTCTGCTAATTTCATGGAGTATAGAAGCCAAAACTTTAACCAACCGAGTATAATAGAATATATGAAATTGCAAATGGATTTTTGCTCGCCAAAGCAGTAATCCACGTGAGATGCATCATTTCCACAATTTAATAAAGAATGAATACGAAGGATCATTCATCATGCATGCGGTAATCCACATAGACAAGTTATTCCAATAGAATAATAAAGAATGGAATAATAGAAGAATTCACCAGGCGTGCGTAATTCGCACGCATGCGGTTATTCAACGTAATAATAAATAATGGAACCAGTCATGCGTAAACCGCATGCATGTGATATTCCAATAGAATAATAAAGAATGGAACCGGTCATATGTAAATCCGCATTACATACATGATATTCCAACAAAATAATAAAGAATGAAATAATAATAGAATTCACCAGGCATGCGATAGATCGCATGACAGTTATTCCAACGTAATAATAAAGAATGAATTAACAAGAGAATTCACCAGGCGTGAGATAGATCAAGATGCATGAGTTATTCCAATGTAATAATAAAGAATGGAATAACGTAAGAATTTCACCATGTATGCGGTATTTGGCAGAAAAAGTTATTCCAACATAATAATAAAGAATGGAATAATGTACTCTTATGAGTATTAAAAGAAAATAATTCTCTTCATGAATGAATACGAAAGAATAATACCCTTACCTTAGAAAGAAGAGTATTTCATTTGGTAGAGGCGAGGATATTCTTGAAGAAAACTTATACTGTTTTCTACGCTCAAAGCTTTCTTAAACTCTAAAGAAATACGCTCAAGATTATAGAAGAAGAATTCTCTGAACTTCTGGTGTGATTTTCAATTCTAACTAAGCATCCTATTTATAGGAGAATGGAAAGGATACTATGCAATAAAATATAATATATTCTATTTATAAATATATATATATATATATATATTATTTAAAATCTAATAAATCAAATAACTTTATAAAAGTATTCTGTTTTATATAAAAAGATTTTACTATGCAAACACTATGCAGGCACTATGCAAAAACTATGCATAATAAAATATAATATATTCTATTTATAATCTAATACAACAAATAACTTTATAAAAGTATTCTGTTTTATATAAAAAGATTTTACTATGCAAACACTATGCAGGCACTATGCAAATACTATGCATAATAAAATATATTATATTCTATTTATAATCAAATAAAATAAAACTTTATAAAAAGTATTCTGTTTTATATAAAAAGTTCTCTATTTTATTATATTTATAATAATAATAAAACAAAATTCATCATCATTATTATAATTCACACTATTAATTGACCAGGTCGTTCCCAGGAAAGAGGGGGGGTTTCCAATAAGGATTTCTCCCTATTGGCGCACAATTAGGTGACCAAACCTCTCCTTGACAGAACTTCTAGACATCGTTAATATTGCAATTAATAATATTAATAACTTTGTTATCTCAATTATTAATTTAATAATATATAAAATATCGTCAATAATTGAATCAAATAACGTGAGATACTATGTAACAATTACTATAGCAATAATTGAACAAAACCGGTGACTTCTCACGTAAGCATCAATAATCAATACCGTGTGCTACTATACAACCACGCCAGACATCGTATACTTTTAACACCAGGTGTTTCAACAGTTAACGGTAAAACTTCCGCCGTTATTTTCATAAAAAATATTTTTGTCGTTTTCTCAATCCGATAATAATTCCGTTGTGGGGTCCACCAATGATTGTGCCGTTGTACGAATATTCCCTGTTAAAATGAATATTCCCCAACCAATCGAATATTATATAACAACTTGTGTACTTTGTAAAATTTATAAATATTACCACAACTATAACATTATATCAAATTCACTCCATAAAAAAATGATATTTATAGAAAATTCATTTTTATTCCTAAAAGTTGGGGTCTTATAGTTTTAATAATATGTGATAAACTCATAGTTTTAAGCAATGCTTTTAGAATCATGATGAGATCATGCTAATGAGATCTAAATTCTTAGATAGCTTAAAAACTAAAATATTCTTAATCGATGGATTACTAAAAATAGGATTAGTGAATCCGGATAGATTGATACATACGTTGCTTGCTCATTGGATGAGAATGATTGATCTCATGATCATTTGTGTGGAGACCCTAAAGCAAGTATGTAGGTGCTTATTGGAGAATAAGTTCACTGAACGTGGCTCGCTAAGGAATACCTAATGGAGTTTTACTTGCCTATCAATAGAATTCACAGTGATAGTAGTAGTACAAGTGATCCTTGGACTTGAGATCATCATAGTATCTTGTGTATGATGAGTTATACTTTGACTTATTCCTTAAGACCCTTAGGGTATATCAAAGGGTATGCTTGGGTATAATAAGTTGTGCATGGAGGTAATGTATGATCAATAAAGAATCTACTGCTTCTAGTAAAAGAAGAGAAATGTCCTATGTGATTCGATAAATGACAACACAGTAGTCCTTGGCCAAGCAAAATAAAATTAGAAAGGAGTTTCTAATTTGCATTATTTGGAGTTGTACATTTAAGAATCGAAAAATATATAATTAAATAAAATAAGGCTTGACAGTAATTCCATGTCTTATATTTAATTGGAACATTGTATGGTGGAAGGATTGAATTTTATGGTAACTATTTACTCAAAAGTTCTTTTATGATTAATGTTGAAATCTATATTATTTGGAAAGTCGTTAATCGCTAGGGAGGCTTATCCCTATAGTAGAATAAATATTATTTATTTAAATGAAACAATATTTTAATTTATTTATTTAAATTAGATTAGAATTGTTCTAATTGATTTATTCACAACCGATTTAATATGGAGAACCTAAAGGGTCACACCATAAAAGGAAGAATATTTATTTAAGAAGTTAATGACATAATTGTAATAATATGTTAAGTGTATTTAATTTAATCTATGGTGATAGAATAAATTAAATAGATTAATATTTATTATTTAATATTTTGAAAATATTAAATATTAATTAATAAGAGGAGTCTTATTAATATTATTATAATTATTATTATTTTAATTTCTAAAGGAGTTTGGGAATTAATTTAATATAAGTACTCTCATTTATTCCTAATAAGATTAAGAGGCTAATTAATTAAAAGAGTTTAATTAATTATCCCTAATAAGATTAGGGAGTTTAATTATTTAAAGGAATTTAATTAATTAAATAATACCCTAATTTTTAATTAAATTAGAAGGGTTAACTGATATCTTTAGAAGACGAGTCTTATATTAGATATAAGTGTGTGAGATACGTGATTCCAATTATTGAAGAGTACACCATTTTTCTACAAAGATAAGAAAAACAAGGGTTTGAGCCAAAAACACCCTTCTTCTTGAATTTTTGTTCTTCCTTGGTGGATCACCTCTAGAGGCCAAACACTTGGGTGGCTAATGTTGATCAAAGGAAGGAATCTAACCTAGTGGATTTAAGTTGAATGCAGAAAAGGATTGGAGCTGAACTTGTACCTGAGGAAGCTAGTTCTACAAGGGTATGATTCTAATCTCCATCTCTTTTCTATTGATAGATAATTATACACAAATTATGATCATGGTGATGGGTTTGTATGAAAATTTTAAATTCCTATTTTATCGCGCTTCTGGACCTTTTGTGTAATTTGATTACATGTTCGCGTTATATACAAACCCAACAGTGGTATCAGAGCTTAACTTTGTGCTAATTATCGATCTTGATAATTCCATGTATGTATGGTATGTGATTAGATCGAATTTTCTGGGCAATTTTTTTTTCCTGTTTTGTGCTGGACGACGGCCTTGTTGACTGCTCTCGATTCATTCTGAGCACAAATATCCCATAACATGAAAAGGGTTTTTACAAGGCTAATTACCACAATTGCTACTTGCCTTTTCAGTTCATTTTGGAGCGTAACTGTGCCATAACGTATAAAAGTATTTTACGGCTAAGATCTGCTCTGCATTGCAACAGATCCCAAGTGTATCCTGGGGCAATTTCACCACACCGGTTCTCAAAATTTTTAATTTTAATATTTATTTCAATTAAGATAAATTATTTATTTTTAATTGGAATATGACTAAAATAAAAGTTTTATATTAACTTGGAATTAGATTCCACATCCGTTTGAATAAAAGAGTTTATTCAAGAGTTTTATATTACTTTAGAATAGATACCACGTTAGTTTGAATAAAAGAGTTTATTCAACAATTTTATATTAATTTGGAATTGGATTCCACGCTCTCTTGAATAAAAGAGTTTATTCATATATGGAATATGATTCCATGTTTCCTAAAATTAAAGATGTTTAATTTTGATAAGGAATAAGATTCAAAATATTTTATTTTTCCAACAATTTTAAGTTAAAATAAAGGAGTTTATTTCGTACTTGAAATTGGATTCCTTATTAATTAAAATAAAGGAGTTTATTTTGATTTGGAATTTGAATTAAAAATAAAGGAGTTTATTTTTATTCAAAATTGTATAAAATAAAATAAAGAAATTTATTATGATTTAAATTTTGATTAAAATAAAGGAGTTTATTTTTATTTCAAATTGGATTTTAATAAATTTGAAATTGCCCATTAAATTGATATCGATGCATATATGGAATAGATTTATTATTCATTAGATGAATTTATTTATTGATGCATATATTGATGTGTATGATAATAAATGGGATTGATTATGGACTATTGACCAATGTGATTGGATTTTATTTTAGTTGGATGCATGAATGTAAGGATTTTATTAAATAGGGTCTGTGTACCTCGTCTTCTCTAATTTTTCTTAATGTAAATTCTATATCCCTCCTATGTACTTCTCCTTGACTGCTGATCAAGGTTTCTATTTATTTTAAATAGTTTTGTAATAGGAATAGTTAGAATTAATTTTGAGGAATTGGAGATCAAGGAGCAAGGAGAACTTGAAGACCCGTTTATAATGGAACCCGGGGTTTAAATGTAATAGTTATATTTAAATTTAATTCTTGAACCCTAGATTTGACCTTTTGGTTCACTTGGTGGCTCTAGTGAACCAAACTAGAATAAAATTCATAATCAATCCCGGTAAAATATAGTATTCTATATGTGCATGCTTACACTATATATATATATGTGTGTGTGTGTGTGTGTGTGTGTGTGTGCATCATCGCTAAACAAGATGAGACAAATTAATAACAAACACCTCAAATAAATTATATTAAGTTCTAACGTTCAAAGATATTTGGAATATCGAACGTCGCCTTCTATCATGGTAAAACAATAGAGTATTAAATATTTAATATGAGTTTATTGTGAAGATAAGTATTAAATATTTAAGATGTTGTTTTATCACATTTAATGCTTATAAATAAACTGAATGATGCTGTTTTGTTGTGCACACACAAGGACAATATCTTACTTTTGAATATATAGAAGTGCTAGATATGACTTAACTTAGATCATTTTAGTTCGGATGTGCACACACTTGACCATTATGATCTAAGAGGCAAAATAAAAGGAGTTACATAGTTGATGTAATTGACAAGAGTTGTATACCTATTTATTTATATATAGTTTGTTGTGAATACACAAGGCTATATACATTTGAAATAGGATCCTTATTCTCACTAGTATATCTTTAACTAGATATTGCCGAACTATATATTTTGAGGGTAATATAGTTTAAAGAAAATAATGGAAGATTCCAATTTAAAAATAAGACCTAAATTATTTTGGTAATTAATAATAGAATGTATGCTAAAAAGTTGTTAATTACAAATTTATTTACAGAATTTTATAATGTCTAAATTACTATCACTGCGAAGCATATCAGATGCTATTTAATCGGACCGATTTAAACGGATTGGTTAAGGATTTTGAGAATAATTCTCAGGGCTGAAAAGCTATCTTATGTCCTTTATATGCTTATTCCTGGAATGGTTGCAGACAATGCCTCTGAGGAAGAGATTGCAACTTTTAGAAAGTGGCAAGATGATGCACATTTGGTTCAATGCATCATGCTCACATCCATGAGTAACGAGCTTCAGCGTCAGCATGAAACTATGGATGCTCCTACTATATTCCTGCACATCAAGTAGTTGATGGTGAGGAAAGTAGGACTGATAGATATATCAGATATTTAAGGAGCTCTTTCAATCTAGAATTATCGATGACACTACAATACAGACAAAAGTCCTTAACATTATCAATTTGATTGAACAATTAGGACAACGTGTTTTGTCATGGCTGGAGAGTTGAGCCAAGATTTGATCTTGCAGTCACTCCAGACTCCTTTCACAATTGTTGTGAATTTTTCATATGAACAAGCTAGATATCATCCTAGCTGATTTACATAACATGTTGAAAAATGCTGAGAGTCACTTTCCAACCAAGAAAGACCAAGTTTTACTGGTAGGGGCCAAAGAATCTTCTGAAAAGAAGAACGATTCTAAGAAGGTAAATCGAAAGATAAAAAAAATAAAATAAAGGATAATAAGAACAAAGATGATATGGATAGCAAAAGATTTTACTGCAATAAGCCTGGACACTGGAAAGGAAACTGCGAGAAGCATTTTATAGAGGCTAACAAAAAGAAGCTTAGTGAAGCTTCAGTTACAAATACATTTTTGTTCATGATTGAAATAAATTTTTCTTTAATTCAAGGTTCTACTTGGGTATAGGATACCAAATTTGGTTATCATAAATATAGATTTATGAATGGACTAAGCAAAAATAGAAAGTTAAACAAAGATAAGTAGTCCTATGTCTGAAAAATGAAGCAAAGGTTGCTGCATTAGCCATAAGAACTTATTGTTTAGCACTGCCTATGGGCAAGTCTATTAAGTAAAAAACTTGTTATTGTATTCCGGTTCTACTTAGAAACATTATTTTTATTTTATTGTTGGACAATGAAATCTCTGGTATTATATTTAAGAACAATTTTTGTTCTATTTATAATAATAATTTTTTTATAGAACTGGAATATTACTTAATGGATTTTGTGTACTTGACTTACGTGAAAAATTATTTTGTAAATTGAACAAACTAGTATAAAAAAAGGAGATGGTCATTCAAAGAGTTGAATATTTGTATTTGATAAAATACAAGTGTGAATTATTTGAAAGTTTCACAGAATTCAAAAGTGAAACTAATTGAAAAGTATTAGAATTCTTCGATTAGATTGGGGAAGGAATACTTGTGCAATGAGTTTCTAGATCATCTCAAAATTGTTTTCTCACAATGAATGTCTCCTGATGTTCAATAATTGATTGATGTATCTGAAAGGAAAAATCGTACCTTGTAGGACATGGTGCTGTCCATAATGATTTTACTAACATTCCAGTATCTTTATGGGGTCATGCCCTAGAAATGGCTTCATATCTACGAAAAGGTAACCTCAAAATCCGACCCTAAGACTCTATAAGAGTTATGGACATGGAGGATTCCTAATATTAAGTATGTTAAGATAAGGGGTTATCCAAATTATGTGAAAAGGTTTCAAAGGAATAAGTTTGGGACAAGATTTAGTAAGTGCATATTTGTGGGACTTCCTAAATAAGTTTAGGTTATATGTTTTATAATCTTACTTAGCAAAATGTATTTATTGCGAAACACACTAACTTCTATGATAAAGGTGTTTATCATTGAAGAGGCTAGTGAGAGGATAATAGAATCTTGAAGAGTTCAAGAACCACAAAACTGTATAAATCAAATAAGAGGAACACAGAATAGATTCCATTATACCATAAACCGAATCAGAAATGCGAATAGTATCAAAGATACCTGGGAGGTATGGATTCATTATACATGATGATGGTGAGGTACACATTATAGAAGATGATGATCCAGTTACATACGATGAGGTAAAAGTTGTAGACACTCAGAGAAATGGATTGAAGCAAGCTTCTCAAAAATGGAACATTTGTTTTGATGAGACAATCAAAAGAGTTTGATTTTTTTAAAAACAAGAATGAACTTAGTGTGTACGAAAGGGTTAGTGGAAGCGTCGTGATATTCTTAGTATTATATATTGATATAGTACGGATAAGGAGTGACGTACTAATGCTATAATTAGTAAAGATAAAGTTGTCTAAACATTTCTCCATGAATGATTTGGAAGAGTATCATAATTGGGGATATAAATCTATATATATAGATTTAAAAGGATACTCGGCTTAACCCAAGGAACGTATATTCATTTGATGCTAAAGTGGTTTAGCATGGCAAACTCCAAGAGATGTCTCATGTTGATGAGCTATGGAGTGTATCTCTCTTAATAGTCCCTATAGACTTCTGAAAAGAGAGATCACATGAGTAACAATCATATATGCAATGACATGTACGAGGCCTGATGTTGATCAGTCATATTTTGGAGAAGATCACTGTAAGACAATGAAAAACATCTTAAAGTACTTAACCGACACTAAGGATGTAATCATATTCATGGTGAGTCTGAATTATAACTAGAGGGCTTAACAGACTCAAGTTTTTCAGACTAACTAAGACGACAATAAATCCACTTTAGGGTAAGTTGTTACCTTGAACAGTGGTGCAGTGAATTGGAAATGTTCCAAACAGCAAAGAGTTGTTCGTTTAGTGATAAAGGCAAAGTATATAGTTGTAAATGAAGCTCCAAGTTGATTGTTTAGATAAAAAGTTTATTACAGAACTAGGAATAGTTCCTATGTCTCATCTTGGATCTAAACATATGTTGTGACACTTTCATTTGATTATAGGAATCATTGAAACATGGAAAATCACTATAGAGATAGTGGACTCTCAAGAACAACATTACATATCCATTTATTGAAGCTTATCCAACAACAGGATGATCGTCACTTAGAGAATAAGGGTATAAGATACCATGACGATTGGCTTTAGTGCAAGTGGGAGATTGAAAGTAGTATGCACACAAGCCAATCATGTTGATGATAAAGCATGTATTTGTAACAATCTTATTCGTTTATTAATAAAAGTATTCATTTACTAAAGGCTTTAATTTATCTACATGGTGCTGTTTTAATAATATGTGATAAACCCATAGTTTTATGCAATACTTTTAGAATCATGATGAGATCATGCTAATGAGTTCTAAATTTTTAGATATCTTAAAAAATAAAATGTTCCCAATCGATGGATTATTAAAAAGGGGATTAATGAATCCGGATAGATTGACACATAAGTTGCTTGCTCATTGGATGAGGATGATTGATCTCATTTGTGTGCAGACTCTAAAGCAAGTATATAGGTACTTATTGGAGAATAAGTTCATAGAACCTGGCTCGCTAAGGAATACCTAATGGAGTTTTACTTGCCTGTCAATAGGAATTCCTGTAGTGATAGTAGTACAAGTGATCCTTGGACTTGAGATCATCATAGTATCTTGTGTATGATGGGTTATACTTTGACTTATTCCTTAAGACCCTTACGGTATATCAAAGGGTATACTTGAATATAATAAGTTGTGCATAGAGGTAATGTATGATCAATAAAGAATCTACTGCTTCTAGTAAAAGAAGAGAAATGTCCTATGTGATTCGATAAATGACAACCCAGTAGTCCTTGGCCAAGGCAGAATGAAATTAGAAAAGAATTTCTAATTTGCATTATTTGGAGTTGTGCATTTAAGAATCGAAAAATATATAATTATATAAAATTAGATTTGACAGTAATTTTATGTCTTATATTTAATTGGGACATTGTATGGTGGAAGGATTGAATTGTACGGTAACTATTTACTCAAAAGTTTTTTTATGATTAATGTTGAAATCTATATTATTTAGAAAGTCGTTAATCGCTCCTATTGTAGAATAAATATTATTTATTTAAATGAATTAATATTTTAATTTATTTATTTAAATAAGATTAGAATTGTTCTTATTGATTTATTCACAACCGGTTTAATATGGAGAACCTAAAGGGTCACACCATAAAAGGAAGAGTATTTATTTAAGAAGTTAATAGCATAATCATAATAATATGTTACGTATGTTTAATTTAATCTATGGTGATAGAATAAATTAAATGGGTTAATATTTATTATTTAATATTTTGAAAATATTAAATATTAATTAATAAGAGGAGTCTTATTAATATTATTACAATTATTATTATTTTAATTTCTAAAGGAGTTTGAGATTTAATTTAATATAAGTACTCTAATTTATTCCTTAATAAGATTAGAGGCTAATTAATTAAAAGAGTTTAATTAATTATCCCTAATAAGATTAAGGAGTTTAATTAATTAAAAGAATTTAATTAATTAAATAATACCCTAATTTCTAATTAGATTAGAAGGGTTAATTGATATCTTTAGAATAGGAGTCTTATATTAGATATCAGTGTTTGAGATACGTGATTCCAAATGTTGGAGAGTACGCCATTTTTCTACAAAGATAGGAAAAACTAGGGTTTGAGCCAAAACACCATTCTTCTTGAAATTTTGTTCTTCCTTGGTGGATCACCTCTAGAGGCCAAACACTTGGGTGGCTAATGTTTATCAAAGGAAGGAATCTAACCCGGTGGATTCAAGTTGAATGCAAAAAAGGATTGGTTGAACTTGGGTGAACTTGTACTTGAGGAAGCTAGTTCTACAAGGGTGGATCATCTCTTTTCTATTGATTGATAATTATACACAAAGTATGATCAAGGTGATGGGTTTGTATGAAAATTTTAAATTCCTATTTTATCGCGCTTCCGCATCTTTTGTGTGACGCCCCTAAAATAGGTATACACAACCCATTCTGAGTCGCCAAATGCATGGTACATACTTAAATACAAACTTAATTTATACAACTGTCGTGCAAAATAAGACAACACAATAACTGAGTTTTAACACGAATATTATCTCAAAGACAATATCCTAACTCAAATGAAGTCCTCATTACAATTATTATCACACTATAGGACTTATGTGCACTCGGAGGCAATCGAAGGGCGTCAAGATGGACGTATGCAAGTGCAGTCCTTTGTGTGTTTATCTAACCTAATCTAAGGAACATGATAATATGTTGGACATGTAATAAGATGTTATATTAGGTTATTAACGTTCATATGTTGACATGGCATGATAATTTAATAAGTTGTAAAAGAGCTAAAATGTGATGTTCATGAAAAGATGTGATGTTGTTTAAACTTAAGATTCGAGACATCGGTCTTGTAATATGTGATTTTTGGTAGTAAGCAAAAACTTAAACTAAGTTAACGAGCAATACTAAAAGTGGGAACTAAACTCGTGAAGTTAATATTAGTGTAACTAATGAGTGTTGTCAATACATATGGTATGTGTAAGACTTGTGGTGAACGTGAGTAGTGATCGTTTAACCTATGCACGAGGCAAGTTCCTAATCCTACTCTTATTTAAACAAGTTCTCTAACCCTAATCTTTATTTGAGCTTATCCTATGACGCCCCCAAAATAGGTCCAATCCACCCAACCCATTCTGAGTCGCCAAATACATAGTACAAAAGACAACTACAACTTCATTATTACAACACATATGTTGTGAGTTTTGATACAAATATATACCAACTGTGACTCATGTCCCAACCTTGGATATCACGTCACAATAGCACCTTACATAAAGGTACAGTCAATAACTGTTTTAGAAATTAAAATCTTTGGGAAGTGCTCAAGGAAACCTTCGTACATGGGAGGCCATGCGTCTAGGTTATGATAGATATCATATGTCCACAGAATTATCCTTGGTTGACCCAATAGACCCCCAAGAAAAATGAGAAGATTACTATCATGTTCTTTCCAATGGTGAGTCTTCTCTTGACATATAACTATCTCAACTGTCTGCAATTGAAAATTATATTTTAACCAAACTCCAAGATTATATAGGTAGTGCTCATAGATATACTCAACAAGTGGATGTGCACAACCCTATCTTATGATATCACGAGGTTGTATGTCATTAGACATCTTGTATGATAGTGGAAAAACACCCTTCCAACGTTGGGTTCGCCTCACCCTATTTGATTCACCAAATATAACTATTAAATGACATATAAAATACAACACACTTATCTAAAGTTTTTAATAAAATTATTTCCATACTATTTAGGGAGAACCTCAACAACTATAGACCACCGTTCTATTCCCCTGTTATCCCCTGTTCAATTCAAATACACTCTTATTACACGAAAGGAATTGTGAAGCAAAAGGGTGAGCACAAATAGCCCAAAGAAAGAATATTATGACCAAGATAATTAAATTATCAATAGCCTTCACAAGAATAAATCGTAGATTTAGAACATATGGTAGATGATAAAACTTTTCAACCATAGTTGCAGTGGAACGAGCAATCCATTAGAAGAGTCAAATAGACCATAAGGTCTATTATCTTCTCCATGTTAAAAATCCATCAACAATGTTTTATCCCTGTAACATCAATCAACCGTTCCTATCCACAATCATGCGAATAACTCATAATCATATTTGTGGTTCTAAATTCCTCTTCTCATCCAGGACGAAGATAATTTTCATCACATGTCTTTACCTGAAACATCAAAGATCTTGGTTATACCAAATCATAATTTTTGTTCATAATCATACTAATAGGTTTATCTTTGCACTACGGCCCAAAGATATTCATTAACAGTTCATCTTTGCACTACAGGCTAAAGATATTCAACAACAGGTCATCTTTACACTACAGGCCAAAGATATTCAACAACAGGTCATCTTTGCACTACATGCTAAAGATATTCAACAACATGTTGTCTTTGCACTACAGGCCAAAGATATTTAACAACAGGTCATCTTTGCACTACGGGCCAAATATATCAATCAACAGTTCTTCTTTGCACTACAGGCCAAAGGCATACAACTGTAAAACCAATAAACAACAGTCCATCTATACACTACGGGCCAAAGATGACTCAAAAGAGCAGTATTTCTGACTAGAATATCGGATGTAAAGCCGAAGGAAACTTGCACTGAATAGCAACTCTCCAAGTATCTAAATATTCACAAAAATATGCTCGATAATATAGGGAGAGAAAACTTATGTTTCTGGTGTGATTTTATATTCTAACTTAAGCGCCTATTTATAGGAAAATGGTAGAACGCCAAAGGAGACTAAATTAATAAAATATTTATAAAACCAATTCTACGCACACTTCTTTGAAAACATTTCAGCCACCACAAGTGGGGCCCACCAAAGATCAGCTATCTTCCCCAACAACCAAAAGTGGGTCCCACCTTCTAGAAATCTCCACCCAAAATCATTTATAAAACTAATTTCCGAATCAGTCACCTCTTAAAATTCATAACAAATCATACGTTAATTTTTAACGGTTCAAAATTTGTGGACATATACTCAACTTATATATGTATAACATATCCAAAAATAACAACGATCCAACGGTCGGATTAAAAATTATAACTCACACAATATATCTCAAGAACACTAATTTTTTGGATTATGAGTCCTTCGGACCAGTTTCATTCAAACAGTCACCACGAAAAATCCACAATGAATTTTTGGGTGATTCTAGTTTCTACGGTTAGCTTACTTCCAAGGCTTTCTTTTGATATATGACTTATCTCCTAACTCATTATACACAAAGAGTTATGTATTTTACAAAATCAAGTAATAAACTAATTTTTCTGAAAATCCCATATTTTGTTCTTCTTTTGATTTCTAGATTTCTCTCATTTGATTCATGCACCGTAAATTTAGTGTAAAAATATCACTATTATTATATTATTATATTATCACATTATACATTTATAATGTAATATAATAATATATTTGAATGAATTATTTTATCAGAAAAGATAAATTATCAATTTTCAACAATTGTCACTTTTCTAAGAATTCATCCATTCCGACAAAATATAAAACACCTCAGTATTAATTCATCATTTATATCCACATAAAATAAATATTTTCTTATCATATAAATCAATAATTAATTACTCATAAATAATATTATAGAATTACAATAATGACAACCAGGTGGTTCCCAGGAAAAAGGGGGCTTTTCGATAAGGATTTCTCCCTATTGGCGCCCAATTAGATGACCAAACCTCTCATTGACAGAACTTTCTAGACATTGCCAATAATACTATCTAATAATATTATCCAAATAATATGAATTATTAATCCAATAATGGAAAATATTGTGTCGTGACAATTATTGAAACAACAATAATATAAAATATCAACGCAGTAATTATTGAATCAATAAAATAAAGTATTGAACAGTAATTACTGTAACAATTATGGAGTAGTGTCTTCTTACGTAAGAATCAATAATTCAAAAATACTGTGCAATACCATGTGCTACTATGCAACCACGCGTATTACTGTATTTTAACCACCAGTTATTTCAACAGTGTTAACGATAACAACTACGCCGTTATTTATAAAAACTCAAACTTGTCATTTTCTTCATCCGACAATTATTCTATTATGGGGCCCATAAATGGCTGTGCCGTCGTACGAATATTCTCTGACAAAAAGAATATTCCATGACCAAACGAATATTCCCCGAAAACAATGAGTATTTTATAACCACTTTGTGTATTTTGTAAACATTACATATATCACCCTTAACTTTAACTTTTTATCAATTTAACCATTTACTGAATAATAATTATAAAAAAATGAATACTTTTATTTCATAAAATTTGGGGTCTTACATATCCTATTATTTATAAATATGCAAGTTTGTTATTCTGTCTTGTTTATAAAATTACGCAAGTTCTTGAATTCTATCAAGCAAAGTTCTTATTTTTGTTTCCTTATTGGAAAATGTAACCTTAGCTTATCATTTTTGTTCAAGCTAGGTTCATTATATATTTTTAATGCTTTGAAAGTTATTCTCAAAGCATGACTTTGACGTATCAACTATTTATCTATAGATAATAATTTTTTATGAACTTTTTGAGCAATAACAAAATAATGATGATATATATGATAGCTCTTAGTGATGACTAATTTTTCTATTAATGTAATATAATTATGATGGTCATGTCAATCACCAATTTTTTCATACAAAATAAAATTTGTTTTTGTGACAGACTAGACCATCACTTATGAATATATATTTTTCGTGATTGCATTTAAGCTATTACTAATATTCTAATGAAAAAAAATCAAAATGATATTTTTGTGATGACAATGAGTCATTAGAAAGACATTTTTATGACATGCAAATTTTATTTGCAATCACAAAAAAGGAACTTTAATATATATGATGACACTTAGTTATGATTAATTTTATTTAGTAAGTTAACTCACGTGTTTTCTTTTATATTTGTATTTAGAATTATATTCAAGATTTGACCTTTGGTGTAGTGGTATTACTACATATTTAGTTTGTAAATAGGGGGAGAGTTCGAATCCTACAAGTGTTGTAAGACCCCAACTTTTTATGAATAAATATTTAATTTTCTCTAAATATTATTTTGAATAATTAGGTGTTAATTTGATATAATGCTACAGTTATGGGTGATATGTGCAAATTTTACTAAGTAAGCAAGTTGTCATAAAATATTCGTTTGGTCGGGGAATATTCTTTTTGTCGGGAAATATTCGTATGAAGACGCAATCATTGGTGGACCCCAAAACGGAATAACTGTCGGATATAGAAAGCGACAAGATAACCTTTTCGTAAAATAATGACAAGATTTTTTCCGTTAAACTATTAAAACACTCGGCGATAAAAGTACAGTAATACACGTTGTTGCACAATAACACAAGGTATTGCATAGTATCTCTGATTATTGATGCTTACGTAAGAAGTCACTCAGTTTTATTCAATAATTATCACAGTAGTTGCTGGATAATATCTCATATTATTGATTCCATTATTGTCACAGTATCATCTGTACAATATTTTATATTATTAAATTAATAATTGAGACGACACAGTTATTCATATTATTATTTACATTATTAAAAATGTCTAGAAAGTTCTGTTGAGGAAAGGGGTTAGGTTATTTAATTACACACCAATAAGGAGAAATCCTTATTGGAAAATCCCGTTGATAAGTAGGTTTTATACCTACTTATCCGGCATCTATTACTTGAATTATTTGCTTAATCTCATGTTTCTTAGTTACTTTTCATGCATTTTGTTTCATTTTGTAGATTATATGTTTGGAAGTGGATTGAGCAACTATTGGTATGATAATGCAAGAAAAAGCAATTCCAGATATCGTTCGGGCCTTCATGTCATTTTATGTGCATTTCATGTTCGTGGCGTGGAACTTGGATTATGTTGAGGATCTCTTTATTGGCTTTCCGGAACATCTTGCATCATTCTAATCGGAAGTTCAGATGCAAGAGTATGACCTTCTAGCAACAAAGACAAAGTTAAGAGTTGTTTCGATTGTTATTACACAAAAGCAGCTGCTTCCAATGCAATTTCGACCTTCATCCGTTTGTTATTTCTGAAATCTCAAAGAATGAAAGTTGTAGATCTCGTCGATAGCTTCGATTTGATAGGTCACGAGCCCTATAAATCCTCCCGGTTTAAAAGTTATGGAATTTTTAGCAGAGGAGGTTCCAGCAGAAAAATTAATTGGCAGATTGGGAGCAAGCCGGGGCTTGCCCTTTTGTTCCTTGGGATCCAGCCGGGGCTTGGGGTCTGGGTGGAATAGTAGCAAGGTAGAAAGCCGGGGCTGGCTTGTACAAAAGGAAATAGCAAGCTGGGGCTTGCTTACTCGATTTTGAAGTCTCCTAGTTGGTTTCTAGTGCTACAAGTGTGGAGTTTTAGTGATGGTGATGACTTGGAATTTGTTTTGGAATGAAATTGTAATCAAAATACATGTTGAAGTATATAATTAACAACAAACACTGAGATTAGAGGAGACACAAGGCAAATTATGAAGATTAATCTCAGTTTTTCTAAGCAAGCGTTGGAGGAGTATTTCAAGGAGATTTTCGAGACGATTGCGATTCTAGGCTACGTGAATGGTGTTTTTCAATATTCTTCGTCTTAGACTACTATTTGTAATTGAAAGAATGATTTCCATGATTTATTACGTGTTTATTTCGTTTATTATGAACTAATTCACTTTTTAGGCTTGTGATGGATCCTTAAGTGAATCTATGATTTTGTAAACTTTGATTTCCAATTTAATAAGCTATTTCCAGTTTATCTATATTAATTTGAACTTGAATCTATGAATTGCCTGATCAACAATTCTTTGTGGAGTTGGATGGAATCGAGAGAGGATATTCAAATCTAGACCTAGTTGATATAACATGTGTTCAGAATTTTGTTAATAGCTTAAACTAGATGAGTGCTAAGGTAGAGATATGCTTGACACCGCATGTATCGGATAGAGAACTTATTCTTTAACCTTCTTCAATTGTAATTTACATAGAGATATAGTGAGTTAGTTGCTTAAGGTGTTTAACAGATTTCTATCTTAATTGTGGATTGACGTTAATACGGTATTAGTGCATCGAGAGGTGGTTAATACTACATTTGTGTTCTTGATTAATAAACTGGGATAGTGCATTGAATTGGAATAAAAGTGTTAAAATCAGAGTGAAGCTTAGGGTGAAGTCATAAGTCTAATTTTTCATTAATTGTTTGAAATTCCAGATTTTGATATTTGTGATTGGTTTGTGATAGTTTAATTACTTTTTAATTTATAATAATTATTTTTAATCATTGAATTGGATAGTTTAATAAAATTAGGATTAATAGGAAATTGATAATTGTGAAGTTAAGTTTCTTATTAAATTGTCTCTGTGGGAACGATACTCTACTTATCACTTTATTACTTGTTGACCACATATACTTGCGTGTTGTGCGTATATAGATTTTACCCAACTTCTTGGGAAGGATCTGGTTGTCAATATTGTGAGTTATAATATTAATGAGGAATATTTGTTGATAAAAATATTTTCATTATGTTAGGAATATTAGTGTTAGTGGAAATCGATATTTATTTTAATAATATTTGATTTCTGGATGTTAAATTGACCAAACGGGTAATTAATCGGATAAATGAGAAATTAATTGCTATTAGTTCACATGCAAGGAACTATTGGTCCACATGCTATACTATTAAGGGAGGTTATGCAAAATTGATAATACTTGAGGGACTAAATTAAAAATGGAGGCAAATATGAAGGTACTAAAGCAAAATTAACCTTGTAATTTATAACATTTTCCTAGCCTATAAATACATCTCCATCCATTCATTATTTCTACCATTTTTGAAGAGCAAAGTTATAATCACAAGTTATAGTGAAAGAAACTATAGAGAGAGAAAGAAGAAGAGTATTCTGCTACTACACTATTGCAATATCCAATCTCCTACTAAAGTAAGAGATATTATTTTTCGTATTCATAAGAGGTATTATTTCTTTCGTATTCGTAAAGGATGTTATTTTCTTTATACTCGTAAGGCTTGTCATTCTATTCCTTATTAATCTGTGGGAATAACCTGTCTACGCGGACTACCGCATGCCTGGTGAATAACCCTTCGTATTCATCCTTTATTAATCTGTGGGTATAATCTGTCTACGCGGATTACTGCATGCCTTATGAATAAACTTTCGTATTCATTCCTTATTAATCTGTGGGAATAATCTGTATACGTGGACTACCTCGTGCCTAGTGAATAACCTTTTGTATTCATTCTTTATTAAGTTGTGGAAATGATATGTCTACGCGAATTACCACATGACGGGTGAAAATCCATTTGCAGTTTCTTGTATTATTTCATTTCATATTCCTAAATCTAAACTTACTATTGCTTCTATAATTCCTGAAATGATTAGAAATTCATTGAGGTTTGTGCTTTATCTAATATCATTTCACTGAAATATTGGTCTGAACTCTCTTATTGAAATTTTAAATTTTTCATGTAGGGGTACTATTCATTCGAGATACTATTCATACGGTACTATTCATGGGTACTATTTATACGGTACTATTTATGGGTACTATTCACAATGAAATTTAATTTTCTTTTTTGTCCAAATTATTTTTGATACATGAATATCATTCTTGAATTCTACTCCATAATTGGTGACAATTTGGAAATTCTTAAACTCTAGATAAATTGAATTATAAATCTCTAATATTTATCCTTGATCTCACTTGATTCATTCTTTATATCATTGTCATCATCCTCATCCTTATATTGTGGTGAAAGTCATCTTTAGCCCGTAGTTCATAGATGGACTATTGATTGGTATGATTATGATCAGAAATTGTGTATTGGTATAATCATGACCACTAATGTTACAGAAAAGGTTTGTGGTGAAAGACCTCTTTGGTCTGTAGTGCATAGATGGACAGTTGTTTGGCATGATCATGACCACTGGTGATACAAACGAATATCCTTGGCTCGTAGTGCATGGATAATTCGTTGATTGGAAATATTTATTGATTGATATTACATGAATAAAATATTGATGATGGACTTTTAAATAATAAAAGATAGTAGACATCATGTTCTACTTGACTCTTCTAATGGATTACTATTTCCACTGCAGTTGTTGATCTAAAACTTGTTGTCTATTTTATTCTATCAGATTTTTCACTATTGAGGACTAAGAATAATTTTTTCTTCATTATCTTAGTCATACTATTCTTTACTGGGCTAGTTGAGCTCACCTTTTTCCTTTTGGTTCCATTATTCTTCTCAGGAGGCGAGAATGTTGCTGAGACTAGTCGAGGAATAGAGTAATGGTCAAAGATGGGTAGTCCTCACTATTTTATAAAATAGTGTGACAATAATTGTAATGAAGAATTTATTTGAGTTTGTATATTATCCACGAGACAATATTTGTATTGAAACTCTCAGCTTATGTGTTGTCGTATTTTGCTTGACAGTTGTATAAATGAAGTTTGTATTTGGATTCTATACCATGTATTTGGAGACTCAGAATGGGTTGTGTGGACCTATTTTGGAGGTTTCACAAGTATCATTTAATATAGTTAGTATAGTGGAACAAATTATTTGTAAAAAGAGATTCACGTTCTTATGTTTGTTTCCAAAAGTCTAGTATTTTTTTCTGATGACTTTAACAATTGCAAGAAGTTATGTGCTAATATGATTGCATTAAACAACACAAAAAACCACATGTTAATGTGATTACATTAATCATCACAAAAGTATTCAGTGTTTGCATGATTGTCAAAACTATCACGAAAGACTTTCATGATAGACATATACAAGACGGCCTTCGTAACGGCTAAAATTATCACAAAAATCTTTCGTGATGATTTTTTAAACTTATGTAATGAATTTGAGCCATCACAACAACTCATTTTTTTTGTGATGTATGTTAATAACACACCATAAGAAATAGTTAGTTTATTTTATTTAACTATTATTTATGCAAAATCATTTGTACTTAGTACAATTTTACTTTTTGTAACATTAATGTTAATACAAGTAATAAAAATATCATTTTTAGTAAGTTTTATGGTCAATAAAAGTAAGGCTTAAATATGAATTAGTACCCTAAACTATAGGCCATATTCCACTTCAGTGATCCACCTTTTAATTTTGTCAATTAGGTGATTAAACTATTAATTTTTTCCAATTACAACAAATTGAACATGCCACGTCAGAAATTGCTGACGTGACTAATTGTGTGGGGTCTTAAGCAGCTTATGTGGCAAAAAAACTATTTTTTATTCATTACATAAATAAATTTGTTTAAATAAAAGGAAAAATGGTCAAAACACAATTTAACAATTTAAATTTAAATAAAACAAACATATAACTCGGTTCAATCGCCGCCGTCACCAACTGTACCAACCTCAAACTCATCTATCTCACCGACAACGACCTCTCCGGTGAAATCCCACCTCAAATATCCCCTCTCAGCCGCATCCTCCGCATAGACCTCTCCGACAACAACCTCAAAGGCCCAATCCCCACAGAATTCTCATCACTCACCCAACCATTGCTACAGAAATCAAAAAATTCAGAAAATTCCATGTATAAACCCTAGGCAACATAAACAAAATAGAAATCCTAATTGCAAACTTAAACCAACAACCAAATTGCAAACCCAAACCAACAATCAAATGAAACCCAAACCAAAATGAAAGATCAAAAGACAAAAAAATATTATTTACTGAAATTATAGATTTAAGAGATTAGACAAATTTCCTAGATCTGAGGCAACTGCTAAAAAATGAACCGTAACACCATATCAAATTTCAGAAGGCTGCACAGAAGAAAACTGAATGCCAAACAATAAGAAAATTAGTCTCCTTCTTCGGGGCTAAGAGCGGCGGCGAAGCCCAGTAGGATCCCCTCAGGTGGTGGAAGTCCAGTAGGAACTGGATCCACTCAGGCAGAGAGTATGTTCCAGAAGAAAAGTCCATTTAGCTTTGAGGATTCGGTCCCTAGCTCTCCACTTTCTAGAGCTGGTAACTCACCACCAAGGTACAATGAAGGATCAGGGGATCAATTCTTTAATAATATGTCAAGGTATGATTCTTTCAGTACGCATGACCGCGACTTCTCTTCTCGGAGGGAATCCTTCACAAGATTCGACTCCATGAGCAGCACCTCAGGCTTTGACCATAGACGAATAATAAAAATGGGCGTGAAGAGAGAGAGAGATTATTTGCTGCATTCTATAAAAATGGGCGTGAAGAGAGAGAGAGGGGGAGGAAGAGATAATGGCTATGACCATTTTACCCTATAATATATTTAAATTGTTTAATTAAAAAATAAAAAAAATATTTTTCTATACACATTCAGTTGAGTATATCCCATCCAGATAGCCACGTCAGCAATTGCTGACGTGGAAGACTTAATTTGTTACAATTGGAAAAAAATTAATAGTTCAATCATCTAATTGACAAAATTAAAAGGTGGATCACCGAAGTGGAATATGGCCTATAGTTTAGGGTAGTAAATTATATTTAAGCCTAAAAGTAATATTACCTTCTAAACATGTATTTTATTCTATTATTTAGCAAAACAAACATGAATTCTACTTGTTAAATCATATAAACTTTTTCTCAAATATGATAAATCATGTTAAATTACGTAATATAATTATCGACGTCGAGATTTTTATTGTCCCTTTTCTGTTCTTATTTTTTGGTTTTCTCATGTTAGGTGAGATTTGTTTGAAAAAACAAGTTGTGAAAAGGTTCGACATTTATATGTCGACGATTTGACTATAAGAGTCGCCATTTAGTTTTTTAAATGGTTGTACCAACATAACCGAGAAAAGGTTTTCACATTGACCCAATGATGTGACACTGCTAAACGAGTCTGTGAAACCGAGATTCATTAGGGTCCGGGGACTTGCTTATGCAGAGGGAAGGTGTTAGGCACCCCCCGACATCCGTGTTACCACGGTTACCGTGATTTTTCAATTAAAATGTTATATGAATGTGTGTGTGTGTGTGGGTTTGAATTTATATAAAAATTTAGTTTTAAACAAGATATAGCATTGATGTTTTGTAAAAGAGGTTTTTCAAACCCTGTGCTCAATAGTAATTGAGGCATTTGATACTTCCATTTTATTAAATGTTAGGTTTGTTTCCTTTTATTTTCGAGATGCAAAGCATCTTTGAGAAAATAATATATAGCAGTGCCGAACTCCTCATGGGCATGAAAGCCATCTAAGGAAATTCAAACACCATGAATAATTTACAAGCTACTTATAGCTGAAAATGTCCATCACGGGAACCGAATCTAGATTCAGTAGACTAAATCTGTGATCAAATGATTCCTAGGCTCACATGATGCCGCAATTTATATTAAAGCAGTAAGCAGTATATATATATATATAGACATGATCAACCACCACGAAGCACCTCCATGGGGGATCGGAAATGTAAATAAAACAATAAAAACGATCAACCGCCACGAAGTAAACTCCAGGCGGGACTAAATTTAAATAAAGCAGTAAAAACGATCAACCGCCATGAAGTAAACTCCAGGCGGGACTAAATGTAAATAAATTAGTAAAAGGCCACGAAGTAAACTCCAGGCCTGACAGATATATATATATATAAAAGAGTTCGACAATAGTTTATATATATATATATATATATATATATATATATATATATATACAAAAGAAAATAAAAGCCACGGACCGAGGTTCGTGCATACACACGCAACACGACTCTCAATGTGAAGAACGGTGTGTGCAAAGATGAAGAGAAAGGCTTTAAAGTGTGTAAGAAGGCTTACAGTGGACTGCCAAATAAGACTTCTATAGCTTTAAACGGATGAACACTTGGCTCCCGCCGGTAAAAATATGACTGAATATAAGCTCACAAGTGTTTAAAATGAGAAAGCACTCAGTTTATGGTGTGTACGGAGTAAATTAGACAGGGCTTCCTCGCCATTTTCTCTTGAAATATGGCCATCCCAAGCCCTCTATTTATAGAGGGGAGTCGCAGTGTATCTCTGCAGTGGCCAGTAGATGCACTGCAAGGGTTTCCCTGTGCCGACTCTGCGGTCCCGCCACACAAAGTACATACACACGTGCAACGTGATTTCCGCTCAAACTTGCAGAACTTCAATCCGAGCCTTCGATTGAGGTGTATACGACCTTTTACGGAGTGCTATTGTCAAAAGCTATGCCATGACATGGGATTAAAGGTTGTCAGAAGTCAGGAAGATGGGAACATGCCCTTGGTCTTCAAGCTTCAAATTCTATCCGGTGTGCTGCCTTGCGTAGTAGTCACTTGGGACTGGAACTCCTTGGTTCTTGTGGGACATTGCTGTGTAGAATGTATGTTGAGATGTTGTTGATACGGATCAATGTGGGATCGAGGTGGAAAAATTAATGATTTTGCCCTTGCCGGGGTTATCTCCGGTTTGGGCTACTAAAGCAGTCGTTGCTCAGGGTTATCTCTGAGATTGGGCTGCTGCAAGTACTGGACGTCCTCATGGTTGTCTTTGAGGTGTGCCTGACCTCCCGGGGTTATCTCTGGGTTTGGAGCTGAGTGCCTCGGTGTGAGTCCCGAGGTTGAAGCTGACTGCATCGGTTGAAACGAGCATCTCCGGGGTTATTTCCGGAACTACAACTGCATTTCTTGGGGTTATCTCCAAGGTTGACATTGTCTTTCCCGGTGTTGTTTGCGGGACTGAGTATCTTGGGGTTATCTCTGAGATGAAACGACCTTCTCCGGTATTGGAACTGCATGCCTCGGGGTTATCTCTTAGGTTGGAACTGAAAATTCTGGTGTTATTTCTGGGAATGAGCTGAGCTGTCCTCCAGGGTTATCTCTGAAAGACGATTTTGCCCTCCTGCAATGTTAGTAACAAGTATGTAGAAAATTTTGAGTGTCTACAGATGCCCCTCTTTATCATATTTATGCAATGCAATGTCATGGATAGGATAAAGAATACTAGACACTTGAAATGCAACAAAATGATCATGATGCCATGTACAAACATGATGCAAATGTATGTGGTTAGTTGGATTATTTTCCAACATGGTGGGATGATTGCCGGCTCCCCTTGACTTCTACCGGTGTTGACAGTTATTACTAACAACGCTGATGAACTTTCTTGGACGTGCAATCTAATACTCTCAGGAGCTTTCAGGATGTTGACGTTGGGGTTAACACCAAAGTCCTTGATCCTTGATACAAACTTCACATGAAAGATACATCTCCCATGTACAAGAAATTCTATGGGGGATAGAGCTTTGTATGTTGAGGATGTGTATAACATATTCCATCATCGGTCCTCCCCGATGAGGATGTTCTTCCCTGGTTTATACCGCCAGGTCTTTTCTCTACTCTGTTGGAGTTACTGCCAATAGTCGGTGTTGTCAGGGTTGCCTGACCTTCATTAACATGTGCATCAACGGATGAGGTCCTTACTGGGGATAATGTCAAGGATGTTTGACCTTCGTTGACATGTGCATCAATGGGTGGATTGTATGAAAACCCGCTGGGGAAAAGGTTTTAGGGCTATGACCCTGAATTGATGGCATCGGACCTTCGTGAGGTATTACCGAATGTAATTTGAAACAGCTGAGATAATAGGTATAGTGTACCCTGTGTTTGGGAAAATACCAATGAGTGATATGTAAAGTCACAACTTGACCCATGAAAACCAGGATTTCAGGCTATTATGTTCAATCGCGTAGCGTTTTTATTCCTAATTTGGCTTTTTCAGCTTGTGAACTCCTTTCCAACTCAAACTGGACTGAGTCAGAGGGGTGGGTCCCACCCAGGGGAGCCGCAGGTACACCTGCGACCAGCCGTGGGTAGATTTAAGCTGCTCGTTGCTTTCACAAGTCATTTTTATATTGCGCTGCAAAGGAAATCCGAGAGCTCTTCTTCATATTTGCTGAGTTCAGGCGTCTTTCTACAAATTCTGTCACTGTACAAGTGTTCTACACTGTTTTGGTAACGTATGCATGTCTTCTTTTCCAATTTTTATTCGTTGGAAAATGACTTATGATATGAAATGCGTCTAAACACATAGTAGTGAATATGCATGCTCATATGATGTGATAAAAAATATTCAACATAGCAAATGTTAGTATTAAACCATGCTAAACATAATGATGTGAAAAAATTTAACTTTTGAAACAGTCAAATTGGCACCTTTTTCTGCTATTTCTTATCCTATTTGAGGACAAATGAGCTAAGGTGAAAAAAAGAAAAATAATCCTGGTAATTAGGCTACCCTTACAAATTTTTTACTGTGATGTATTAATGCATATATGATATTTATGACTGTGGGCAGGTGTGCTACTGAATGGCCACCTAGTCATGCCAGTGTTTATATGGATAATCCTATTTACAAAGGGGACTATGGCAAAAATTTTCCAAAACGTAGGCATTGGGTAGTCATGCATTTTTAACTCTACTTTAGACGTATGTTAAAATAATGCATACATGCTTGTAGTAATAAAAACTGCATTTTGAAAAGCTCCAGGTTAAAATTTACCACACCCTTTTTTAGGTGATTTGGAAACTTTTTGTCCAAATATATGGATCTGGATCAGCCGAGTAGTTCCCGTAGGACCACTTCAGGTGTGCAGAGGAGGGCTTCTGAAGTGCCTCAACCCCGTTCTATTAGACAGCCTCGTCGTTTGGCGAAGGCGGTGATACGTCTTGTCTGGGTTGATGTGCCGAACGTTGAGGATGGGGAGGAGGATGTTCGTTGCGGAGCCTGCTCCTGCTGCACATGTTCCCTGTAGGGATTTCCCAAGTATCCAGGTGATGATCCCGAGTTCTTTGGGTGATCTGAGTAGACATCCCTCGATTTACTTGCACGCAAATGAGATAAAAGCTAGATTTTAATCTTCCCCTTTTTTCCTATTGATGAAGAGTAAAGGATTCTGATGTTAATCTGCTTTATGATATAGGTTCCTGGATTTACAAAGCCTAGAGGGAATTGGTTCAGCATTCACTCCACATATTAGGCTCTGCATCCTGATTATAGAGCGATTGTGCATGGTTGGGGTTTTGGAGCTTTCTTTTCTATCCTTCCCCGTCGTTGTCCATGGGGTTACCTCAGGGCATTGTCTGAGCGCTGGTTTTACCAGACTTAGTCTCTCCATTTATTGGACTGTGAGGTGATGATGACGCCGATAGATTAGCGATTTCTCACCGATATGGAGTTTAGAGGGGATCCCGTGCCATGTACGGCGGATATTACCCCGACTGCCATTCAATCCTTTTTAGGAGTTCCGGCTGAGGCGCTCAAGGTCAGGACCGTTCGTACAGGTCCATTGAGCATAGATGCTATAAGCGGGCTGTTGAGTGAGCCCATACCCGATGATGTGAGGGTCAGGGATCGCATTCTTCGGCGATTATTCCTGATGATCATTAGGAGCTTCTTCATAGCTGATAACTCTTCTACGGTGTCATTCACTTTGGTGAGCACCACACGACATGTGGACCGTATCGGAGAGTATGACTGGGGTTCCTACGCCTTTGCCTTTTTCCTCAGGGGAATGCGCATGCATTCACAAGGCTTGACGGAGGCTTGGCTAAGATTTTACCCATTTCTGCTGGTGAGTATTTCTCTTTTAATTTCCCATGTGCAGGTTAAGAGTGTTGACTGACAACAGATGTTTGCCTTTGTGTTGGCAGTTTTGGGCCTATGAGAGGCTCCCATGTTTGCGTCCTGTGAATGTGTTAGGCTTGGAGACCTATCCACAAGGACGACGATGTCATCATTCCATACTGGCAGAGGTCCCTATAGCTGAGGATTTCACTCATTATCTCCTACAGCTAGAGTTATTGACAATTGATGCCATTACATGGATTCCCTATTTTGGGGAGCACTTGACCATCGATTTTGAGGATGGATACCCGACTAGTGTTGAGTACATGATTTCCACCCATAGGATTCCTATGTTTACAAATGGAGGATGGGAGCTCTATTTAGGAGAGCGTGCTATTAGGAGCACCACAGGAGAGATTCGTATACCGACATTGCCTCCTGCCAGACGTTATTGGCCTGTTTCATAGTCACCCGTCATTGATATCCCTTTGATGGGTGTTAACAGTTTCACACTGTCAAAGGGTCCACATACCCAGGCTACGTTCCAGCATTGGTGGTCCCCTCGTACCATCGGAGCCCAGACCCGCACCACGCAGTTTATGGGGGATATGCTTCTTGGATCCGTGATGATGGTGGATTGGATGGCCTGTCTCAGAGATCCTACTCACTTGACACAAATTGACAGTTTGACTCGGCAGCTAGACCGAGCACATTTCTTTATCAGACACTTGGGTAGAGATCCCACAGAGGCAGATACATTTGATCCTTACAGCTCAGGAGATGGCCCCTCAGATGACCCATATGGCTTTGCCGGTGTAGATCCTCCATTGTATAGGCCTGACATCCCCGTTGATGGAGATTTAATGACTCAGGAGGAGTTACATCAGGTGGACAGGATTGATGATGTAGACATTGACACCATTGTCTTCTTCTGATGTATATTCTCATTATATCTTTTGATAGGCCTCTGTTAGACACTGGGTGGCTGTGCCCTATTCTTGCTATATCTTTTGATAGGCCTCTGTTAGTAGTTGGGCGTCTGTGCCCCATTTCCTTATATTTTTAGCTGTACAGAGATGTATTAGATGATGATGTACTCAGGAATGTATATACTATTATTCCCTACATTATATTGCCATCTATTGTTTAACATGCATGTATTATGTTATGCATATATATATATATATATATATATATATATATATATATATATGTCCAGAGATATTTAGCATTGACCCCTAAATGGTCTTATGACATGGCCCGTACAGATGTCTTCTTCGACAATTAGCCGTATTGATCATACCCCACCAGTATTGGTGGCATCTCGTCTTAGATCGTGGTATGATAGTATGTCACCTTAAGACAGGGTGACTGTAGATCAGTTATTGCAGCATACTATGACTCTCCTGATGTTTCAGGTTCCCGCAGGCTTTGTAGATGGTATGCTGGAGCATTAGATACCAAAGAGGCAAGTTTTCCGGTTTGGTATCCATGAGTTGACTCCTACTTTAGAGAAGTATGCATGGTTGATGGCCACCGCCACTAGAGCCATGCACTTGCTGCATGGATGGTTATTGGCGACATGGTATGCGACTTATGACCCTCACCAGGATGAGATGTAGAGTTGTGCAGGATGAGATCACATCCGGCCATGTGGTATCCTAGCATTTTCTGATGGACAAATTTGGCTCAGAGGATAGCTATACACGACATTCCAGAGATTTTACCATGCCGAAGGATCATTGGCATTTGGCCAGAGTAGATGTACTGCTACTATGTGTATTGTCATATGTATACATGCCACGGTACATGGATGAGCTAGACATTGGCGTCATTATGGCAGTGAGAGCTCTCCGGGAGGGTCACACCATTATACCGATGATTGTAGCAGAGACACTGAGGTCAGCCACATATTACAGTACTTACCTTGGAGGCTTATTCACAGGTAGTTCAGTTATGTTGTACGTGTGGTTCATGTCACACTTGAGACCGATAGGCACATTTTGACAGCACGAGTATTGTTTTACCCATGAGATAGCCATGTCATACTCCTTTCAGCCTGTGGAGTGTACATATCATGCATCTTGGTCCATTTTCCTGGCAGGGATTAGAGATCCATTTGATGTATTGCCATGTACAAGGATTTGTTCACCCCACAACTTCATCACTCATGCTCCGGGCATGGATATCTCCCTCTAGCTGGTTTGAGGGCATGACTACTTACCACCCATTGGCCTTGATGTGTCAGTTTGACTAGTTCCAGGATTTCCATCCTTTTGAGGGGGCATTGAGTCAGCGTTTGGCTTCCTGCCATTTTTAAGCAGAGGACAGATCCAGGGTGTATGCCTGTTGGGATTAGCATGAGCTAGCTACATTTTTTGTTAGCCATCTGGGCTGTTTTGTAAAGTATTTTGCATGGATGAAGACATAGACTACATCGGCTGCAGTAGTATCCACATTGTCAGGGATTAATTCTGATGATGGGGAGCCCATACAAGACATTGGTATTCCCATGGAGGAAGAGCCATTCACTGGGTTGCTAGTAGCTCTTGCAGATTCTCCTAGTACGAGTGTTACTGTGATTCAGTATTCAGCATAGTATTTGGAGCAGAGTCTTCATTTGATGACCTTTGATAGAGATCAGACTATGGCCTTGATGTTGACAACTCTTGATGGGAGAGACACCGCAGTATTGGAGAGAAATGAGGCCAGATCAGCCAAAGATGCATTGATTGTAGAGCGGGATGTTGCACTATCTGCTAGGGCTGTGGCCATTACAGATAGTACTTCAGTGAGATCCCTTACGACTAACATCCTTGCCGATATGAGTGCATATATTGATGAGCATCATGCCACCATGCAGTTGGCCTCGAATCTGCTAGCTCATGTAGATATCATTGGGCAGGAGCTTGCAACGTTACCCCCTTCTTCGGAGAGAGATGCTATGTTAGATCTGATAGTCCGTATATATAACGATTATTTTCCTACACAGACTAGCTTAGCCATTTTGTCATGTACAACACATATTGTATATATCAAACAACATTATATATGGTAGAGAAATATATTTTGATTCACTTCCCTTTCAGTTGTACCTTGATACTTGCTTGATATTTGACTGTTTCTTCAGGGCTTATAATCTTGATGTATTCTGAACTCATCCTTGATGTGTGGACATTGAGATGTCGTAGGATCTTTCAGAATGGATAATTGATTTGTGTTATCCCTACCCTCTTTGGTGTCTTGGGACTAGTTTTTGTATTGAAATGTGTAGAGGAGTGTGACTTTTCCTCTCCGAGATTCACCGCACCACAGCTGGTCGCCAGTACTCCTATTTAAGAGGAGCCCAGTTAGTTCCATCTTTTATGGATTGGTGTTGCTCTTCAAGGAATCAACTGCAACTTAGATGGTCGCCAACTCTCCCATTTATGAGGAGGCCAGGTAGTTCCATCCCTTTGGTTTGAAGTCGATGAAATGTGGTGGATTGAAGTTTGATCCCAGTACCATGTGACAAGTATTTGTGTTTTGGTAGGGGGTTAGACCGAACCATAACTGTCTGCCTATGTACTCCTATTGAAGAGGAGATCAGGTCTGCGTAGTTCGAACCTGGTGTAAGAGGTTCAACACTGAATAGTGTAGGGTGTAGAAATGTTTTTTTTGTTTTTGTTTATAGAGAAGGGTGTAGAAATGTTTTTGTTGTTTTTGTTTATAGAGAAGGGTGTAGAAATGTTTTTGTTGTTTTTGTTTTATTGCGACCAGGCCATATAAAATGGTTGCCTATGTACTCCCAGGTATTGGGGAGATCAGGTTGACGTAGTTCGCCCCATTTTCAGGATGATTTGCAGCCGAAAAAGTTTGATCCCATGTTCAGGACAAATTGTGGGGAAAAGTTTGATCCCATGTTCAAGACAAACTGCGGGTGTGAAAAAGCTTGATCCCATGTTCAGGACTAATTGCAGGGGAAGGGTTCAATCCCTGGTGGGATAACCGAAATTGTATGAAGTGTGAAATGAAAGATTTGATGATCTGAAAACCAGGCTGCTGGCTTGAAGAAGTGTGTTTCCCTGATGGGGAAAATGGGTATGAAGAAAGGGTTGTGTGTAATAAGGGTTAGAAAACCTGAAATGACTGGTGATCTAGTGATCCAAAACCAGGATGTTTGCTTGATGGTAACTTCAGATATAGTACCGTTTCACGGTGTCTGAGTTGATGAGATATGGAAATTCATCGTCATCCATTTCCTGTAATCTGAGAGCACCTCTTGTCAATACCTCCTTGACAATAAACGGGTCCTCCCAGTTTGGAGCAAAATTTCCCTTTGACCGATCTTGGTTGTCAATGATCTTCTTCAAAACCAAGTCACATTATTTAAACTGCCGTAGCCAGACTTTCTTGTTATAGGATCTGGCGATCCTTTGTTGGTATAACTGACCATGGAAGATAACATCACTTCGCTTTTTATCTATTAGAGACAATTGGTGATATCTGTCTTGTAACCATTGGTCTTCATCCAGCTAAGCGTCCATCAACACTCTGAGGGATTCCATTTCCACTTCTATGGGGAGCACTTCTTCCATCCCATAGGTCAATGAGTAGGGGGTTGCCCCAGTGGAAGTACGCATTGAAGTTCTGTAGGCTAATAGAGTCAGAGGCAAGAGGTCAGGCCATCCTTTATGATTAGCGGACATCTTTTGCATGATCTTCTTGATTCTCTTATTATCCGCTTCAACAACACCATTCATCTTTGGACGGTAGATGACAGAGTTAAGGTGTTTGATGTGGAATTTACTGCACAACTCCTCTATCATCTTGTTGTTGAGGTTCTTAGCATTATCTGACATAATTACCTTTGGTTGTCCATATCGATAAATGACATTGTTTCTGATGAAAGCAATGATGACTTCTTTGGTAACCCTGGGGAAGGAGGCTGCTTCTATCCATTTGGTGAAGTAGTCGATCATGGTGAAGATAAATCGATGCCCATTACTAGCTTTGGGCTCGATGGGCCCGATCACGTCCATTCCCCACATTGAAAGGTGAACTCATATTGTGGAGCTCCCTCGGAGGGGCGTGGATAACATTCCCATGAATTTGGCATTGATAGCACCTCTTGACGTGATCATCACAGTCAGCTTTAAGCGAGAGCCAGTAATGCCTTATTTTGAGGATCTTTTTAACTAGTAAGGGGCCGCTCATGTATGGGCCACATACTCTACCATGGATTTCATCCATGACCCTCTGAGCTTGGTCCTTGTCCAGACATCTGAGGAGACCTATTCCCGCATCTCTTTTGTAGAGTGCATCTCCGCTCAGGTTAAACTTTATAGCCATTCGATGGATCAGCCTTCTTTCAGTCGGGCCCACCTCAGCGGGTGTAGATCCATCTCGTAAGTACTCTTTGATGTGCTGATACCAATGGTGTTGGATATGAGGTAGCTCATCCGATACTTCTCCAATGTAATTCCCATAGGCTGGAGCCTTTTGTAGGGCAAATGGGATACTTGGCATGTTTTCCTTGTCAGGTATGTTGATCAAGGAGGCCAAAGTTTCTAGCACATCCGCAAAATCATTCCTATTCCTAGGAATGTGGAGGAAGTTTATTTCTTCAAACTCCGAAGCCATCTGTAAAACTTGCAGACGGTAAGGCAGCAGATATAGTTCTTTGGTGTGATAGATTCCTGTGGTCTATCTGATTACCAATTTTGAATCCCCAAAGACAGTTAACCGCCTGATACCCATTGATTGGGCAAGTTTGAGTCCCATGATACAACCTCCATACTCAGCTGTGTTATTGGTGCTGACAAACTGTAATTTGACGGCGACGGGATACTGCTCCCCCGTACTAATACTAGAACTGCTCCAGCTCCATAACCTTCCATAGTTACAGCTCCATCAAAATACATTTTCCACGTCATTTACATGCATTGTCTCGATGGTGTTGTTGTTCTTTGATCGTCATTACCCCTTCATCGGGGAAGTATGTTTCCACGGGTTTGAAATCCCCTATGGGTGTGGCAGCCAGTTGATCTGTAATTCCTTGACCTTTAATGGACTTCTGCGTCACATAGACGATGTGAAATTGTTATAGGATCAACTGTCATCTGGACAGCCGACAATTTAATATGGGTTTACTGAACACATACTTGAGAGGATCCACATGGGATATGAGATGGGTTGTATGACCATGGAGGTAATGTTGTAACCTCATGGAAGCCCATGCTAAAGCACAACAAGTCTTTTCAATCAGGGTGTACTTGTGTTCACTGCTGCTGAATCTTTTACTGAGGTAGTAGATAGCTCGCTCTTGGCCTCTATCGTCTTTTTGTCCGAGTATGCAGCCCATGGCATTATCATTAATGGACAGGTACATGAAAAGGGTAACATCGTCCCTGTGTGGTACCAAAACAGGAGCGTTAACTAGCTGCTTTTTGATTATAAGGAAGGCTTTTTGACACTCATCGTTCCATTTCATGGAGGAGTTCTTCCTTACAATTTGAAGATTGGGTCACAGGTTGCTGTGAGTTGAGAAATGAACCTGCTAATGAAGTTGATTCTTCCCAAAAATCCCCGTATTTCCTTCTCTGTTTGAGGAATGGGCATTTCCTTGATGGCATGGATTTTGGTGGGATCCAGCTCAATCCCTTTGTGGCTGACTAGGAAACCTAGCAACTTGGCTGATTTAACGCCAAAGGCGCACTTAGCTGGATTCAACTTCAAGTTATAGTTACGCAACCTGTTGCAAAGCTTTCTGAGATGGTCTAAGTGGTCTTTTTTCCCTTCGGGATTTGACAATGATGTTATCCACGTAGATCTCTATCTCTTTGTGCATTAAGTCGTGAAAAAGAGCCATCATAGCTCGCTGGTAAGTTACTCCGGCATTAATGAGGCCGAATGATAATTGTCTATAACAAAAGGTTCCCCAAGGCGTGATGAATGCAATTTTCTGTTGGGTAAAATCTAATTACTCACAACACGCAAGTATACGTGGTCAACAAGTAATAAAGTGATGAGTAGAGTATTATTCTCACAGAGATCAACTAGTAATAAACTCAACTTACAAGTACCAATTTCCTATTAATCCAAATTTATTAAACTATTCAACTCAATATTTATAATTAAAGAAACTATATCAAATAATAAACAACCTACCACAAAACAATCACAAATATCAAAATCTGGAATTTCAAATATTTAATGGAAAATTAGACTTATGATTTCATCCTAAGCTTCACTCTGATTTTAACACCTTTGTTCCAATTCAATTCACTATCCCAGTTTATTAATCAAGAACACAAATGTAGTATTAACCACCTCTCGATGCACTAATACTTTATTAACTTAAATCCACAATTAAGATAGAAACAAGTTAAACACCTTAATCAACTAAGTCACTATATCTCTATGTGAATTACAATTAAAGAAGGTTTAAGTTTAAGTTCTCTATCTGATTAAATGCGATGTCAAGCATATCTCTACCTTAACATTCATCAAGATTCTGCTATTCACAAAATTCATGAACACATGCTATATTAACTAAGTCTAGATTTGAATATCCTCTCTCGATTCCATACAAATCCACAAAGAATTGTTGATCAGGCAATTCATAAATTCAAGCTCAAATTAATATAGATAAACTGGACAATAGCTTATTGAGCTGGAAATCAAGGTTTACAAAATCATTGATTCACTCAAAGATCCATCATAAGCCAAAAAAGTGAATTAGTTCATCATAAATGAAATAAACACTGAATAAATCATAGAAAACATTCTTTCAATTACAATTAATAGACTAAGAAGAAGAATATTAGAAGACACCCTTCACGTAGCCTAGAATTGCAATCGTCTCGAAAATCCCTTCGAAATACTCCTCCAACGCTTGCTTTGAAAAACTGAGATTAATCTTCGTAATATGCCTTGCGTATGTTCTTCAATTCATTGTTAATTGAGTAATATATGCCTAACACCCAAGTCCCAGCCGAAATTCTCCATCAAGTAAAGTCCATATACAATCCAATATGCTAGAAACCATGTCAAATAAGAGTTTCAACTTCAACAGAAGTCAGTAGAATTCGACACCCCCCGCCCCAGCGGGGGTGTATGTACTAAATAGGCCCACCCCGACGGGCTACCCTTTTACTAATTCCTGGTGAAGACCCCTCCCCTACGGTGGGGTATACTTCAAAAATAAAGTTCCGAATCCATGGGTGTGTTCTGCCAAATCATTTGCTGAGCTTCATGGTTTCTTCCAAATTTGCACCATTTGACTCCAAATCATCCTAATTAACTCCAAATATACGTTAAATGCTGCAACAACCATCCTACACATAAAAGAACATAAAACACATAAAAATGAACATGAACATAAGAAATTAGCAACAAATAAGCAAGAAATGGATATCGATTCGTGTATATAAAATTCACTTATCAAAATCCCCCAAACTTAAACCGTGCTAGTCCTCGAGCACAAAAAAACTACATGTTATGCAATGCAACGAGATGAAATGAATATAATCTAATTTATAACTTTCGAATCCACCAGTATTGCAGAAACAAAATTATCCCACCGGCCTCAGCAAAAACAATCAACTATACAATATCAATCACCAAAACCAATCTACAATTCCGCCTTAATCCTCAAATCTCAAGCCATCATCACTGGTATAGTGTACGTGTGTGATCAACATCCATGATAATTGCTACGGACTCAAATTCAATACATAACCAATTTCTTAGAAGGAATCATACAATGCAAACTTAAAAATTCCAAAAATAGACAATTCCAACTAAAACTAAACAATTACTAATCCCAAGGGTTCACACAAGGTACTTATACTTTATATATATATATATATATATATATATATATATATATATATATATATATATATATATATATATTCTCTTTCTACTTTTTTTTTTTATACTGGGCTTTTTTGCTCTTTTCCCGTTTTATTCATCATTCCCCCCTTTTTTTCATAAATATATATATGACTGTGCAATGTCTCATTCCATTAGGCTGATAGTGCTACCCCTTAGCGAGCTTTCAACCAACGACTCCCAGACCATAAAAGACCTTAGGGCGCTAGGTGTAAAGATAATCCCCTCGGGCGTACTTGCTCAAGTAACAAAGGCCCCGAAACAAGACTAGTCACGATATATACTTTTTTTTATAGATAAAGCTTATATACCCCACATGTAATCCCCCAAACTTAGGTTCTTGCCTAATTTTCGCCTTTACTGTCTATTCTTATCGTTTTCTCATCTACTCCAACATTATCCTTTAGAGACTATTTATGTATCAATTTGAACTGACTAGTTAACAAGGATGTTATTAATCGTGCTATCCTTTTTATACCAGTTTCAAATGAGCTCAAGATTCGATTCACAACAGAAATTGCATCACAGTTCTAGTAATCAATGTTATATTAGTTATCTTATTATAAATCTCATCATTGGCCCACAAATAACATGAACTGTGACGACCCCAAAATAGGTCCATTCCATCCAACCCATTCTGAGTCGCCAAATACATGGTACAGAAATAACTACAACTTTATTATTACAACATATAAACTGTGAGTTTAAATACAGATATTGCCATCTAGACAATATCCACACGCAAATAAATCCCCATCATAATTATTGATACATTATTTTACAAAAATGGTGAGGACTACTAAACAACTCTCTCTAGAACCTTCATTCCATACCCCGACTAGTAATCGCTACATTCTCGCCTCTCGAGAAGAAAAATGGAACAAAAAGGAAAAGGGTGAGCTCAACTAGCCCAAGAAGAAATATTATGACTAAGATAATATACAACAAATTATCGTTAGTCTTCAACATGGAAAAATTTAATAGAATATAATAGACAACAAGTTTTAAATCAATACTGCATGATGGAAAATATTAATTCATAGAAGAGTTACGTAGAGGATGAAATCTACTAATATCTATGAATTTAACAGTCCATCATCAATATTTTTATCCTTGTAACATCAATCAATATATATCTGGAATCATATATTCATCCTTACACTACAGGCCAAGGACATTCACCAGTTGGTCATGTTCATCTAAACACCTATTTATCTTTGCCCTACGGGCCAAAGATATTCATCAGAACTCATTCATCTTTGCCCTACAGGCCAAAGATATTCACCAGAAATCATTCATCTTTTTGCTTCTACAGCCAAAGATATTCAATAATATCATCATTTAAGACCGAGGATGATGAAAATATTTTTAAATAAACGAATCCAAAGAAACAAAATGACAAGGATTAAGGATTAAAGATTCGTACTTTGTTTTATCCATATCCAAAATACCTCAAAATAATCATAGTGGTGTAAAATTCAAGAATGATTAAAACATGGATACAATCAAAGCTAGTATCCGAATAGATATTTTGGACGAAAAGAAGAAATTTCATTTTTCGATGAATAGTGCAAGTATTCGAATATAGTGTCGATACGTGAATAGTCAAGTATACGTGAACAATAAATCTCAGACACCAAAAGATAGAAATTTCACAAAAAACAATCTTCACGCTTTGTGAATAGTACTCATGAATAAGAACTCGTGAATAATAGAACTCATGAATAAGAACCCCAATAGCATGAAAAAAAGTTCCAAATTTGATAAAAAGTTTTAACCAATATTTTGGCATAATGATATTGAAGAAATAATATCATTTTTAAAAAATAATATCCCTTACCTCGAAAGACAAGACTTCTAGTTGAAACACCGGATATAGGCTATGACTTGAACTTGCACCATATAGCAATACTCAAACTATACTCAAAATACTCACAAGAATACGCTCGATAATATATAGAGAGAAAACTTCAGTTTCTGGTGTGATTTTCAATTCTAACCTAATCACCCTATTTATAGGAAAATGTTTAGAACACCAAAGTAGAAAATTTAATATAATATATATATATATATATATATATATATATATATATCTTCTATGTACTCATTCTAGATTTCAATTCCCAAAGATTTCCCATATGCCCTCTCTAGAACAAGTAAAAAAAACGTTTTTCTTTTATAAAATAATTTAAATTTCCAAAAATCAATTATTTCGGAACTCTGGAACTTCAATAATTCATAATAAATATCTCTTTTATCAGAAAATTCAAATCTTGCGAGTTTTTATAGGAAATTCAATTCTCTACAACTTTGCAGAAGAAAGTTTTTCCAAATTCCAAACATAAATTGACCGAAATCCACAAACGGGCGATTTTACAGGCTATAATCAAATTTCAGTCAAGAAATGGGTCTATCGACACACAAAATCTGTTTTTAATATTTATTGCAACAAAAATACTCTTTCTCCTCATAAACTCATATATCCTCCATTCATTATAAAAATATCACCATTATTATATTATTAAAATATAATATATATATATATATATATATATATATATATATATTAAATGAATTATTTCATCGAAAAAAGATAAAATTTCAATTTTCAACAATTGTCACATTAAAAATTTTCTCCATCTATATCCACATAAAATCAATATTTTCCTCATCATATAAATCAATAATTAATTATTCACAAATAATATTACGAATCACAATCTACTAAAGAACTGTGCCGCTTCCTCAGGAGAGGGGCTTTCCAATAAGAATTTCTCCTTCTTCTTGGCGCCAAGCAATTAGGTGACCAAACCTCTCCTTAGATGTAACTTTCTAGACATTGCCAATAATGTTATCTAATAATATTATTCAGATAATATGAATTATTGCTTCGATAATGAAAAATACTGTGTGTATGACAATTATTGAAACAACAAAGAATATAAAATATCAATGCAAAGAATTATTGAATCAATAAAATAAAATAATCGAATAAAGAATTATCGTAACAATTATTGAGGAATGCCTTCTTGCGTAAGAATCAATAATTGATGCAATACTGCAGTGTCATCTTGTGCAACAACGCGTATTCATCGTGTTTTAACCATCGGGTATTCCAACAAGATAAATTTAGAATAACTACGCCAAGTTATTTTTAAACAACTTATATTTGTCGCTTTTCTTCCTCCAATCGCTTTCAGTTATGGGGCCCACACATATGGTCAAGCTACCGTCGCATTTAATATTCCCACAAAGATTTAATATTCCACGACTAAACGAATATTCCCAACAACAATGAATATTTTATAACCACTTGCTTATTTTGTAAAATTTATGATTTTACCCATAACTAACCACATTAATCAAATCCACCCTTACTATTTCAAAATAATAAATAGAGGAAATTCCTTTTTATTTAAAAAAATTTCGGGGTCTTACAACCTCCCTCCTTATGAAATTTCGTCCTCGAAATTGACGTGACGACCTGTGTTTCAAAAGATGAGAATACCTCGCTTTCATTTCGTTTCCAACTCCCAAGTCATTTCCTCAATAGCATGGTTTCTCCACAAAACTTAACTTGTGGTATAACCTCGGTACATAGGACATGTTCTTTCCTATCCAGGATCTTGACAGGTACCTCCTCGTACGTTAAGTCTTCTATATCTCGTCCGATTCTAACTCAATGACGTGGTTCGGTCGTCCACATATTTACGTAACATCGATACGTGAAAAACGCGTTATGAACACGCCATACTTGGCGGTAAAACGAGTCTATAGGCCACGGTTCCTATTCGATCGAGAATTTCAAATGGATTAATAAATCGAAGGTTTGAGCTTTCTCACCTCACCGATTCTCGCTTTTTGAAATAACAACTTCGCACCTTCTTCTTCAAATTCATCACTCGATTGTGTGTAGCTTGAACAGCTTTAACTTTATCGATTAAAGTCGATTATACTCGTATATCATCACGTGGGTACCTAGAGTTTTCATCTCCATCTCTATTATTTATAAATTATACGAAATTAGTTTTTGACAATATCGTACTCGTACTTGTATACGATCTTCTACTCAACACGTCAGCTACCACGTTCGCTTTTCCTGGATGGCATGGTCAGAACATGTGCTGAAATGAGTCTCCTCTTGAGTTCTTCGAAGCTCTTCCCACATTCTTTGCTCCATTCGAATTTTGTATCTCTACGAGTCAGCTGCGTTAATGGAATAGCGATTCGAGAATATCCTTCAACGAATCTTCGATAATAACCAACTAAGTCTAGAAAGCTACGTATTTCGATTACCGACTTAGGTTGTTCTCTACTATGAATCATATCCCAACTTGGATAGCACGTTACAATGACACCTATCGCTTTACTACACCGCATTTAATATGGAGTCCCTACGAGAATCCGGCTTCTGCATTCCACAAAGGAAGTCACCGGATAAAGGCTCAGTACCAAATTCTATAGTTGAATTTTTAACTCCTCGAAGTTCAATAGAGCCATTCGATATGAGATTTTAGAAATGAGTTTTGTACCGGTTCAAGTCGATACAAAATTTAATATCGGGCTTTAGGAGTAAGCGAAGAAATTCTTCAGAAATACGTCCAGAAAAATCAATAACAACAGAATATTATTCAAATCGACGTGTCTTTATTCAAATCCATAACATGGACTAAGAAAACTTGACATCCGTAATAAACGAATGACTTCATGGCTTGATATGAAAATGTTTGACTACAATGGTTTGATTGCTTGAATTGAATAACAAAGTTGCTTAGGAATATGAAAACTAACAACCTTACTAAGTAATCAATTTTGGCATGATGAGTAGTTAACCTTAAAATCACATCGAAAGCAAATATCTCTATAGAAATAAGGTTAACGGTAATGTGATAGTGCCAACTTTGAATCAAGCAAGATTTCTAAACAACGGATGTAATAAAATTTTCTCCTAACGGAGTCTCCATAAATAAAGTCAAAGCCTAATTTCTCCGTAGTTAAGTTCAAACGTTGAGCGCAAGCAAAGAGATAAAAAGAATGGGTAGAACCCATCTAGTAAGGTATAAACTTCGTAAGAATTTATAATTAACTAACCCGTGCTAAATTCGCTCGGGTTCCTCGCATTTTGACCGGTCAAGACAAACGCTCTTCCAGAACCGTTGACTTTAACTTTTCTCGGGACATCCTTTTGAGTCACCATTCCTACCGGATCGGGTTTCGATACTGCATAATCTCTCGAGCAATATGTCCTTCTTTTCCACAATTATAGCATACCTTAAATCTGCTGTGGGCGGTTTAATGATATGTCCCTCTTTCCGTATTTGTAACATATGACCGGTGGTCTTTCTCCTCCTTGAACCAGCTTACTCTCGGCGCCAAGGCGTCTTCACATGGTCGTTGTTGAATCTCCTCTTTTTAAAATCTCCTCCCGACTCGCTTCTTCTATTTTCATGGCCACGATTACCACCAGAGTGGTTACCGCCTTTGTCAGATTCTTCTTTCTCCGTTTGGTTATCGTTATTCGATGATCGCTATCTTGATATGATCCTCGGTTATGGTCCCTCGGTTGAACGTACTCGTTATCTCGCTTCTAACAACTGATCCTCGCTGACAACATCCGAATAAAGAGAAAATTTATGAGAAATGAGATATTGACGTATCGCCGGGTTTCAAACCTCTACGAAACATCCGCGTATACGCTTCCTCATTCTCCACCAAATGAGGTGCAAACTGGATAACTCCGCTGAACTTCGCCTCGTCTTTGGGACACCGTCATGTTATTCTGCTCCAGTCTAATAAACTCCACTTCCTTCATATGACGAATACTTTCAGGGAAGTACTTGTCATTGAACTATTTCTCAAACGCTCCCAAGATATCTTTGAAAAGTACCGGATGGGTATGCTTCATGACTCCCACCAAGAGTTTTGCCTCGCTATCTGGAACATAAAAGTAGCGAATGGAACTTTTTGTTCCTCTCGTGCATCCCAAGACATAGAATATCTTGGTAATTTGTTTGACCCACGCCTCCGCCTTTAATCGGATCCGGCTTTCCCCAAAATTCGTGGTCCCAACTTTGAACGCTTGGTTTGTGACCACCCGTGAATTGCTATCATTTCCTCCTCAGTATTTTGAACACGAGTCTCCCTCGTTTGATTTTTCATGAATCGCAAAAACTTCTAAACATCCCGCTGCTCATCATCTCGCTTTCGGTGGTGTTGTTCACAGGAGGTACATTGCCACTGCTTGCACGCTTCTCCTCGTTGGTAAAGACAGCATCTCCACGGTCTCATTTCCATCATTAATATTCTCAAATGACATTCTCAACATCACATAAAACAAGGGTTAATTAAGGAAATCAATATATCACATAATATCCCTATATACTAACCAACTAACAAATAAGCTTAGGTAGGACACACTAGCGAAGGATTTACTCGTCTCTCCCCTCCTAGTTCTATTCCCCGATCTCCGCCAGAGATCATATCCCTAAGCTCTGATACCAACTGTGACGACCCCAAAATAGGTCCATTCCATCCAACCCATTCTGAGTCGCCAAATACATGGTACAGAAATAACTACAACTTTATTATTACAACATATAAACTGTGAGTTTAAATACAAATATTGCCATCTAGACAATATCCACACGCAAATAAATCCCCATCATAATTATTAATACATTATTTTACAAAAATGGTGAGGACTACTAAACAACTCTCTATAGAACCTTCATTCCATACCCCGACTAGTAATCGCTACATTCTCGCCTCCACGAGAAGAAAAAATGGAACAAAAAGGAAAAGGGTGAGCTCAACTAGCCCAGTAAAGAATATTATGACTAAGATAATATACAACAAATTATCGTTAGTCTTCAACAGGGAAAAATTTAATAGAATACAATAGACAACAAGTTTTAAATCAATACTCGCAGCGGAAAATATTAATTCATAGAAGAGTTACGTAGAGGATGAAATCTACTAATATCTATGAATTTAATAGTCCATCATCAATATTTTTATCCCTGTAACATCAATCAATATATATATCCGAATCATATATTCATCCTCGCACTACAGCCAAGGACATTCACCGATTAATTCATATTCATCTTTGCCCTACGGGCCAAAGATATTCATCAGAACTCATTCATCTTTGCACTACAGGCCAAAGATATTCACCAGAAATCATTCATCTTTGCACTACAGGCCAAAGATATTCAATAATATCATCATTTAAGACTGAGGAAGATGAAAAATATTTTTAAATAAATGGATCCAGTGAAACAAAATGACAAGGATTAAGGATTAAGGATTCGTACTTTGTTTTATCCATATCCAAAAATACCTCAAAATAATCATAGTGGTGTAAAATTCAAGAATGATCAAAACATGGATACAATCAAAGCTAGTATCCGTATAGATATTTTGACGACGAAAGAAGAAATTTCATTTTTCGATGAATAATGCCGTATTCGTGAATAAGTATCGATATCGTGAATAAAGGCAGTATCGTGAACAAAGAATCTCACACCAAAAGATAGAAATTTCACAAAAAAATCTTCACACTTCGTGAATAGTACTCATGAATAAGAAACTCGTGAATAGTAATTAAATGAATTGTAACTCGTGAATAAGAACTCATGAATAAGTAACTCCCGACATGAAAAAGTTCCAAATTTGATAAAAAGTTTCAACCAATATTTTGGCATAATGATATTGAAGAAATAATATCATTTTAAAAAAATAATATCCCTTACCTTGAAAGACAAGATTTCTAGTTGAAACACCTGATATAAAGCTATGACTTGAACTTGCACCGTATAGCAATACTCAAAGTATACTCAAAATACTCACAAGAATACTCGATAATATAGAGAGAAAAACTTCAGCTTTAAGTGTGATTTTCAATTCTAACCTAAGCACCTTATTTATAGGAAAATGCTTAGAACACCAAAGTAGAAAATTTAATATAATATTAATATATATATATATATATATATATATATATATATATATATATATATATATAATCTTTCTATGTACTCATTCTAGATTTCAATTCCCAAAGATTTCCTACATGCTCCCTTCTAGAACAAGTAAAAAACGTTTTTCTTTTATAAAATAATTTAAATTTCCAAAAATCAATTATTTCGGAACTCTGGAACTTCAATAATTCATAATAAATATCTCTTTTATCAGAAAATTAAAATCTCGCGAGTTTTTATAGGAAATTCAATTCTCTACAACTTTGCAGAAGAAAGTTTTTCCAAATTTCAAACATAAATTGACCGAAATCCACAAACGGGCGATTTTTCACACTATAATCAAATTTCAGTCAAGAAATGGGTCTACCGACACACAAAATCTGTTTTTAATATTTATTGCAACAAAAATACTCTTTCTCCTCATAAACTCATATATCCTCCATTCATTATAAAAATATCACCATTATTATATTATTAAAAATATAATAATATATATATTTAAATGAATTATTTCATCGAAAAAGATAAAATTTCAATTTTCAACAATTGTCACATTAAAATTTTTCTCCATCTATATCCACATAAAATCAATATTTTCCTCATCATATAAATCAATAATTAATTATTCACAAATAATATTACAGAAATCACAATCTTGCAACCAGTTGCGCTTCTGGAAAGGGGCTTTCCAATAAGAATTTCTCCTTCTTGGCAAGCATTAGGTGACCAAACCTCTCCTTAGATGTAACTTTCTAGACATTGCCAATAATGTTATCTAATAATATTATTCAGATAATATGAATTATTGCTTCGATAATGAAAAATAATCGTAAATGACAATTATCAAACAACAAAGAATATAAAATATCAATGCAAAGCAATTATTGAATCAATAAAATAAAATATCGAATAAAGAATTACTTTGTAACAATTATTGAGGAATGCCTTCTTACATAAGAATCAATAATTGATGCAATACCGCAGTGCTTCTTCTTCGGCAACAACGCCAGACATCGTGTTTTAAATCCATCGGGTATTCCAACAAAGATAATTGCAGAATAACTACGCCAAGTATTTTAAACAACTTATATTTGTCGTTTTCTTCCTCCAATCGCTTTCCATTATGGGGCCCACACATGGCTGCGCCGTCGTACGAATATTCCCCAACAATACGAATATTCCACGACCAAACGAATATTCCCCGACAACAATGAATATTTTATAACCACTTGCTTATTTTGTAAAATTTGCGCATTTTACCCATAACTAACCACATTAATCAAATCCACCCTTACTATTTCAAAATAATAAATAGAGGAAATTCCTTTTTATTTAAAAAAATTTCAGGGTCTTACATGAACTACCACACTGCTGGACTTATGCAAACACAATATTCAACAATTTTTACAACAAATTTAAATTTTTTTTTAATTTTTTTTAATAGATATTCAACAAAATGCAATATTTACAAAATTAAAAACAATGCAATGACAAAATTAACCTAAGCTACTATGTATGCACCGAAGCTATCATGCAATTCTTCCTAAATTACTATGCAATACTGAAATGATGACAAAATGCAAATCTAAGTACTACATATGCATGCAAGCATGAATTTAAATCCCCCAAACTTAAGTAATACAATGTCCTCATTGGATGTATAATCAAATTTAAGTACGTGAGGACTTCCCTGCTATCGCATAAGTCTGAGGAGGTGGTTGTTGATCTTCTTCGTCTGAATTACTTGGTGGAAACCTTGGCATTGGCACGGGTTGTTGATATAGAAATTGAGCCGCCGAGTTGAAACTATGAAGGGTTTTGTTGAGTGAGGCGAAAGATGTGTTCATAGCATCAAATATATGATCTTGCCTTAATGCGAGTCCCCGCATTTCCGGACGTCTTTGCCTTTATTATGCGCATTCATTTGATTTCTAAATCAAAGAACCGAGGATCGGATATCGCCTTGTCTCAGTGGTACCGCTTCGGCCCTTGGTCTCCCATAGCTTCATCCTCATCCTCGGATGTCTCTGTAGCATCAACTTCGTGTTCCGAAGTCGACGAAAAAATAAAGCCCAGTCCACACAGATGTGAATCGCCTCCTGCCCATACAGAATACCGTGCTATCATTCTGGAATCAAGCAACGCAAGCGGCATTTGTGTGGGCTCATCGTCGGACCATCTCACCCCTGCTTGACGAAACAACCCACATATGAGTGCGGGGTGTGGCAAGCCGCCCAAAAAATTGCCACGTAAACATCGGCGGATGGAGAAACAGATAATGGCCCCGACGTCGATGATGAGGTCTTGCATAATTACGTACAACAATAACGCCTTCTCTTTGGTCACATCCGAGGTGTGTTGGGATGGATACAGTTTAGCACATAGGAATGCGTACCAAAATTTTCCATACCGGTTGAGGTTCTTGATGTGGAACACCGTGCCTCCCTTCCGACCTTTAATCCAAGATGTTTCTGGCTTTGTCATCTTCGTGATTATGGCATCATAGTCTGGATCAGAATCTCGTAGATGAGCATATTGACAGTGGCGAGGTACCCGCAGTTGATAGTAGGTTTTGATTGCATCAACACTGAACGGAACCAAACGACCCCTTACAAATGCGTTGAATGGAGCTTTGTCCTCAGCGTTTGCATAGAATTCCTTGACAATGTTGACCACAGCTGGTTCCATCTCTTCGGTGAATTTTGTCCACCCCTTTTGATAAATTTGAGGCATCATCTCCCCATCGCTAGGATCTGGAGCCAATCCTCGCTCCGGTGTAAGGGCTTTGGTGAGCATGTATTCATACTGCCAACATGGCCGGTGGCACTCACAATTTCCAAATGATCAAAGGTTCAAGTTGGTTGTGATGGCCTTGAACTCTCTCCCTTTCATGCTTCGATGTTGGTTGTGAAGCCATGTTTCCTCTCTTGCTTGTGTTGCCTTTAGCTCTCCCCAAACTTTTCAATTTGACTCTCTCTAGCTCTCAAGTAACCTCTAGATCGCCCACTTCACTTTGTGTGAGAATTATGGTAGAGATGTGGTAATATATAGAGGTGGTAGAATGAATTCTATTGGTGGAGTGAAGAGGTGGGGAATAAATGGAGTTATAGAAGTAGTGGGGAGTAGAAGTGGTGGTAGTGGGTGGTGGTTAGAATTGTAATGAAGTAGTGGGGTATTGGTCTTGGGAAGAGGCTACATAACTGCCGCATAAGTCTGTTGAGTTTCAGGACCCCCGCCCCAGCGGGGGGTGCTAGGCTTAACAAGCTTGCCCCGACGGGCATGGCTACTGTAATGTGAAGTTGAGGACCCCCGCCCCGACGGGGGTTGTAGTGCTTTTTGGGCCCGCCTCGGCGGGCATGCCTACTGTTAGTTTCCTTTGTTTTTCTCAACTTTGCTTCATGTAACTCACTCAATGATCCTTTTTTCCATCCTGCAAGATATAACACATGAGCATGAGTGGATTATTGATAACATAATGTATTATGGAGAGATTAACAAGACTTTTATTGTACACTACTACCTAGTAATTTAATGAAAACTATATTATAGCAAATATAAATGAAAAATACGAGAAATAAACTAAAGATTGGGTTGCCTCCCATTTAGCGCTTGATTTTAAGTCGTTCAGCCTGACTACTCCCTGTTCATGGTGCGTCAGTCAAGGTGATGGAGATGACATCGGTGTTGGCCTCGCCACCCCAATAGTGCTTTAAACGTTGACCATTGACCTTGAATGTTTCTAACGGATTACGACTGAAGAGTTCTACTGCGCTATGAGAGAATACCCGCTTGATAATGAATGGTCCCGACCATCTTGACTTAAGCTTTCCTGGGAACAATCACAGCCGTGAGTTGAACAAGAGGACTGATTGACCCGGATCAAATGTTCGATGCATAATTTTCTAATCGTGCCATCTTTTTACTTTTTCTTTGTATAATTTGGAGTTCTCATAGGCGTGAAGGCGAAATTCATCGAGCTCATTCAGTTGAAGTAGTCTTTTTTCCCCTACAGCTGCTTGATCAAAATTAAGTTTTTGAATCGCCCAATAAGCCTTATACTGTAGCTCGATCGGTAAGTGACATGCCTTCTCGTACAGTAGTTGATATGGTGACATCCCGATTGGTGTCTTGTATGCAGTCCGGTATGCCCATAATGCACCATCCAATCGAAGCGACCAATCTTTACGACTCGGATTTATTACTTTCTCCAATATCTTCTTAACTTCTCTGTTTGATACCTCAGCCTGTCCACTTATTTGAGGGTGATAAGCTGTAGCTACCTTGTGGTTGACCCCATACCATGCCAAAAGAGCTGTGAAGGACTTATTGCAGAAGTGACTACCTTCGTCACTGACTATTGCTCTTGGTGTACCAAATCTTGTGAAAATGTTTTTCTGTAGAAATTTGAGGACCACCTTGGCATTGTTAGATGGTAGTGCTGCAGGTTCAACCCACTTCGATACGTAATCCACTGCAAGGAGAATATATTGATTGTTGAGTGACGACGGGAATGGCCCCATGAAATCGATACCCCATACATCAAAGATTTCCACTTCAAGAATCGTTTGTAGAGGCATCTCATTCTATTTTGAAATGTTTCCCACCCTTTGACACCTATCGTATTGTTTGACAAAATGGTGGGCATCCTTGAATAATGTAGGCCAATAAAACCCGACTTGCAGCACCTTTGCTACTGTCCTTTTGCTACCATAATGCCCGCCATATGCAGATGAATGGCACTCATGCATAATGTTCTTCACTTCACTATAGGGCACGCATCGTCTAATCATTTTGTCGGCACACTACTTGAACAAATATGGTTCATCCCACATGTACCATTTTACATCATGAAGGAACTTCCTTTTCTGTTGTCTTGTGAGGTCAGGTGGAAGAATGTTGCTCATAAGATAATTTGCATAATCCCCATACCAAGGAATCTCTGCAGAAATCCCAAATAGTTGCTCATCTGGGAATGATTCGTTAATTTCACATCTGTCTTCTTTCACTTTCCCTTGGTTTTCTAGCCTAGACAAGTGATCGGCTACTTGATTCTCCATCCCCTTTCTATCCTTTATTTCTAAGTCAAACTCTTGCAGTAGGAGAATCCATCGGATAAGGCGTGGCTTAGCATCTTTTTTTGCTATTAGGTACCGAATCGCTGAATGGTCCGTGTAGTCTATCACCTTAGTCCCGATCAAGTATGCCCGGAATTTGTCAAACGCATACACCACTGCAAGCAATTCCTTTTCTGTGGTTGTGTAATTCATTTGAGTCTCTATGAGTGTTTTGCTTGCATAGTATATGGCGTGAAACACCTTATCTCGTCGTTGGCTCAAAACAACCCCAACCGTATAGTCACTCGTATTACACATTAGCTCGAATGACATGTTCCAATCCGGTGCGACGATCACGGGGGCTGTAGTCAATTTTGTCTTTAATAATTCAAACGCTGACTTACATTCCTCATCAAAACTGAAAATAACATCCTTCTCTAAAAGACTGTATATTAGTTTTACAATTTTAGAGAATTCCTTTATGAACCTCATGTAGAACCCAACATGTCCTAAAAAACTCCTAATACCCTTAACTGAGCTCGGTGTAGGTAGTTTCTCGATTGTTTCCAGCTTTGCTTTGTCAACTTCCAATCCTTGAGCCGAAACCTTATGGCCCAAAATTATGCCCTCTTTAACCATGAAGTGGCATTTTTCCCAATTGAGTACGAGGTTCGTATCCTTACATCGCTGCAACACCATGACCAGATTCCATAGACAAGTATCAAAGTTGTCCCCATAGGGCCAAAAAGTCATCCATGAAGACTTTAACATTTTTCTCCACCATATCTGAAAAGATGGCCATCATACACCGTTGGAAGGTTGTAGGTGCATTGCATAACCCGAATGACATCCTCCTGAATGCAAATATGCCATAAGGGCATGTAAATTTCGTCTTTTCTTGATCCTCCAGAGCAATGACTATCTGGTTATAGCCCGAGTACCCATCCAATAAACAGTAATATTCATATCCCGCCAATCTATCTAACATTTGATCAATAAAGGGCAGCAAGAAATGATCTTTTCGGGTTGTTTTGTTCAACTTCCTATAATCCATGCAAACCCTCCACCCTGTCACTGTTCTAGTCGGTATTAACTAGTTGTCCTCATTCTGCACCACAGTCATTCCTCCCTTTTTTGGCACGCACTGGACCGGACTAACCCACTTACTGTTGGAAATCGGGTAGATGATACCGACATCTAACCACTTCAAAATTTCCTTCTTCACAACTTCCTTTATAATTGGGTTAAGTCGTCGTTGTTGCTCCACTGTTGGTTTTGCCTCATCTTCCATCAGAATCTTGTGCATGCAAAATGAAGGGCTAATTCCCTTTATATCCGCAATCATCTATCCAATCACTGATTTGTGTTCCCTAAGCACCCTCAGCAACTTTTCTTCCTGTAATTCGTTAAGTGCAGCAAAAATAATAAAAGGTAAAGAATTTGAATTGCCTAAGTACGCATACCTGAGATGTTTAGGGAGTGGCTTAAGTTCCAACTTTGGTGGCTCTTCCAATGACGATTTCAGTTTTTCTACGACTATCTCCTCTGTGTGCAATGGTTCAAACAGTGCTCTAAATCAGCTAACTCATGGCAATGAATCTAGCATCTGTAAGTAATCCACAAATTCTGGGTCGTCGACCTCTTCATCCCCCAATAAATTTATTTCTAACGGATCATTGACCAAAGTCTTGCTCATATCTTCACTAATGATTTACTCAATTAAATCCATTCGAAAACATTCTTCCTCATCCGTAGGGAATTTCATGGCCTTGAACACATTAAATTTGATTTCTTGATCTTGGACCCTCATAGTGAGTTCTCCTTTTTGTACGTCTATGAGTGTCCTACCCATGGCCAAGAAAGGTCTCCCTAGGATAATCGGGATGTTCTTATCCTCCTCAAAATCCAGAATAATAAAGTCCGCTGGGAATATAAACTTATCCACCTTAACCAATATGTCTTCTACTATGCCTCTCGGATATGTGATTGACCTATCCTCCAACTGCAACGAAATATTTGTAGGCTTTGGCGCGGGCAAACCCAGTTCTGTGTATACTGACAATGGCATAAGGTTTACACTCGCCCCTAAATCACATAAACATTTATTAAAAGACATGTTCTCGATCGTGCATAGGATAGTGAAACTCCCCGGATCCTTAAGTTTCGGTGGTAATTTCTGCTGTAAAACTGCACTACACTCCTTTGTTAATACAACTGTCTCAAAATCATCCCATTTCTTCTTCCTTGACAGAATCCCTTTCATGAATTTTGCGTAACTCATCATTTGCTCTAGGGCTTCTGCAAATGGAATGTTAATCTGGAGTTTCTTGAACACTTCCAAAAACTTTGCGAACTGCTTATCTAATTTCTGTTTTTGGACCCTCTGCTGAAACGGTGGTGGTGGACAAATAATTGGCTTATTGTTTAACTTTGTTTCCTCACTTTGCTTATCCTCACCCTTGTTTCTTTCAACCACGTTACTGTCATCAACTTTTTCCTCCAGAGTCGCTGAATTTTCTGGATTATCACCCACAAGATGTTTTCCACTCCTCAATGTAATTCCCTGACATTGTTCGTGTTACCCTTTAGATTTCTCTCTGTATCGCTTGGTAGGGTCCTTTGTGGCCTATTATTTAGTGCTAAGGCAATTTTCCCCATCTGATTTTCCAAGTTCTTGATGGCCATTACTTGATTTTTCATTGATGCCTCATTACTAATTATGTACTTCGACACCACTTCCTCGAAATCTAATTTCCTTTCTTGATGTTGAACCAATTGTTGGTGATTCTGAAAACTTGGGGGATATGACTATCGTGGAGCTTGATGTTGCTGATTATTGCTCCACGAGAAATTTGAATGATTCCTATTCCCTTGATTGTACGTATTCTGATATGTATTATGTGGAATTCTATTATAGTTGCCCACAAACTGCACAGATGCTGGATTAATTGCGCATTGATCCGTTGGGTGCTCACCCGCACACAATTCGCATACTACCGCAACTTGTTGTACTTGAGCCCCAGTCATGGCATCTAACTTCTTGGATAGCGTAGAAATCTCTGTTTGTATAGCTGTCACCCCATCTACTTCCAAAACCCCAGCCGTCTTTGCCTGTGTCATTCTTGCTGTGGGCCACTGGTAGTTGTTGGCCGCCATGGTTTTAATCAAATTATAGGCTTCCTCGTAACTCTTAGCCATGAATGCTCCACCCGACGCTGCATCAATACTCGTTCTAAGATTCCCATGTAGTCCGTTGTAAAAGGTATTCATTTATAGCCACTTGGGCAATCTATGATGTGAGCATTTTCTGAGCAATTCTTTGTATCTCTCCCATGCCTCATATAACGACTCCCCATGTTTTTGCTCAAACATTGTTATCTAATTCCTCATTTTTGCAGTTTTCGCCCGTGGGAAAAATTTGGCAAGGAATTTCTGAGTTAAGTCCTCCCATGTAGTTATTGAACCGGGCAGTAAAGAATGCAACCAACTCTTCGCCTTGTCCTGTAAAGTGAATGGGAACAAGCGAAGTCTCACCGCCTCATCAGACACCCCATTGTATCTAAAGGTGTCGCAAATTTCCAGAAAGCTGACTAGATGTTCATTCGGATCGTCATTAGCCAATCCCCCAAACTGAACTGAATTCTAAATCATTTGAATCTTCCCAGGCTTGATTTCAAATGTATTAGCAGCTATTGCAGGCCTGGTGATGCTTGACTGCTGTTCAGTCACCTTGGGTGTTACAAAGTCCCTTAACGCTTTCTGATCTTCGGCTGCCATTTCCTCTTCATTCTCAGATGTTTCAAATTCTTGCCTCGTTTCCTTGATCCACTTACTTAACCTCTAAAACCTTTTCTCTATGTCGTCCTCAAAAGGCAGAAAGTCTGGATTTTTGGACCGAGTTCGCATAAACTGCTTAAAACACCTGAAATAAGAGGAACAAAACAAAAAAAAAATGTCTAAGTAAAACAATATTAATTAAGCTGATATTGTAAAAAAAATATATTAAGGTCTATACTAATTAAGTCTCCGACAACGGCGCCAAAAACTTGTTGGGTAACATCTAATTACGCACAACACGCAAGTATACATGGTCAACAAGTAATAAAGTGATGATTAGAGTATCGTTCCCACACAGATCAACTAGTAATAAACTCAACTTAAAAGTACCAATTTCTTATTAACCCAAATTTTATTAAACTATTCAACTCAATAATTATAATTAAAGAAACTATATCAAATAATAAACAACCTACCACAAAACAATCACAAATATTAAAATCTGGAATTTCAAACAATTAATGGAAAATTAGACTTATGATTTCACCCTAAGCTTCACTCTGATTTTAACACCTTTGTTCCAATTCAATTCACTATCCCAGTTTATTAATCAAGAACACGAATGTAGTATTAACCACCTCTCGATGCACTAATACCATAGTAACTTAAATCCACAATTAAGATAGAAACAAGTTAAACACCTTAATCAACTAACTCACTATATCTCTATGTGAATTACAATTAAAGAAGGTTTAAGTTTAATTTCTCTATCCGATTACATGTGATGTCAAGCATATCTCTACCTTAACATTCATCGAGATTCTGCTATTCACAAAATTCATGAACATATGCTATATTAACTAAGTCTAGATTTTAATATCCTCTCTCGATTCCATACAAATCAACAAAGAATTGTTGATCAAGCAATTCATAAATTCAAGCTCAAATTAATATAGATAAACTAGATAATAGCTTATTGAACTGGAAATCAAGGTTTACAAAATCATCGATTCACTCAAAGATTCATCATAAGCCTAAAAAGTGAATTAGTTCATCATAAATGAAATAAACATTGAATAAATCATAGAAAACATTCTTTCAATTACAATTAATAGCCTAAGAAGAAGAATATTAGAAGACACCCTTCACGTAGCCTAGAATTGTAATCGTCTCGAAAATCCCTTTGAAATACTCCTCCAACGCTTGCTTTGAAAAATTGAGATTAATCTTCATAATATGCCTTATGTATGTTCTTCAATTCGTTGTTAATTGGGTAATAAATGCCTAACACCCAAGTCTCAGCCTAAATTCTCGATCAAGTAGAGTCCATATACAATCCAATATGCTAGAAACCATGTCAAATAAGAGTTTCAACTTCAATGTAAGTCAAGAGATTGACACCCTCATTTTACGGGTGTATATCATAAATAGGCCATGGGCACCTGCCTACCCTTTACTAATTCTCAGTGAAGACCCCTCCCTGATGGGTATACACTCTGAACAGTTCGCCAAGCCGACGGGTGTGTTCTGCCAAATCATTTGTTGAGCTTAATGGTTTCTTCCAAATTTGCACCTTTGACTCCAAATCATCCTAATTAACTCCAAATATACGTTAAATGCCGCAACAACCATCCTACACATAAAAGAACATATAACACGTAAAAACAAACATGAACATAATAAATTAGCAACAAATAAGCAAGAAATGGACATAGATTCGTGTATATAAAATCCACTTATCATTTTCTCACAATCTTCCTCAGCAACCATGATTTGATGATACCCCGCAAAGTAATCAACAAATGAATACATGTCATATTGAGTAGTATTGTCAATGAGCATGTGGATAAATGGCACGGGAAAGCTATCCTTAAGGCAAGCTTTGTTCAGATCCTTGTAATCCACGCAAACTCACACCTTTCCTCCTGGTTTAGGCACGAGGACTATATTTGATATCCATTCAGGGTATGTGGACACCATGATGATGCCAGCTTGAAATTGTTCCACAATTTCTTCTTTAACCTTTAAACTCCACTCAGGTTTTAATCGCCAGAGCTTCTGCGTGACTGGCTTGAATCCCTCTTTAATGGGAAGATGATGGATGACGATGTCTATGGACAAACCCACCATGTCTTCGTGAGACCATGCAAACACATCCTGGAATTGGGTTAATAGTGCAACCATATCATTCCTTTGATTTGGAGTGAGGTCTGTACCAATCTGGATCAACCTAGGGCTTTCTAAGGTTCCGAGATTAAATCAGGTAGTTTGATCAAGATTTGGTTTGGGTTTGTCTTCAACCCGATCCTTGATCTCCTGAGGTGTCTCAATGTCTTCTTATATTTCCATCAAGTCTGAGTTCAACTTTTCATCAAAGTTACAGTCCTTGTGGAGAAAAGACACCTCATCAACAAGTACATGCACATCTAAATTTTGAGTTCTGAAACAAAATATGCTTTCACTTAATATGTGAAATTGTTCAATCATACAAAAGTGTTAGCATGTACTGATAAAACAACTGCTAATACTGTACAAAAAAGTAAGCAGTTAAAGCTATCGACAGGGCAAAGGGATTCTGCCCTTTTTACACTTGGCAACAAATGCAAGGAGTGTTACTCCAATTGTCAAGGGTGAAGTCCTTGTGGACAGCAGTAATGAAGTGACGATCATCGTCCTCTTTTTCCCAAATGATGACCATAATGTCGGGACAATCATCGTCTGCAGTGTATCTATTTATGTGGTCATCATGAAAAAGGATTCGTAGATGAGGCAATCTCCTGGCGATGCCTTGTTTATGTCTCCATTCCCTTTCTTCCACTTCGGGATCAGGAATCAAGACCTCTTTTGCTCTAACGGGTATCGATTTGGGAAATAGCATAGCCATAACGTGGGTTGGAACCTTTACCAGAGACTGTACATGCTCAGGATCGGTAGGTAGAGATAATTGTCTTATGACTGAAGATGAAGGAATCTGTTTGTGCTTGTGAGGATTCCTGTGAATGGAGCTAGAAGAATAGCCTAATCCGGCTGGGGTGTTATGCTTGGATGGGGCCCGCCCCAGCGGGCTAGAGATATGCTAATGCACCTTGTTTTGTTTATTTCAATCCTCCTTAGTGCATCCATTAGCTTCTTAAGTGCCTGAACATCATTAAAACATCAATATAATTAGATCTTGAGCAATTTAAGCATGAAAGATTAGATTATCAAGAACAATACAACTTAATAACTATGTAATGAACTTATTATATACTAATTATTATTCTAAACTACAATCTAACTAGCATGGATAAAATTACTGAGAACAAATGTAAAATTGGGTTGCCTCCCAACTAGCGCTTGATTTTAAGTCTTTCAGCCTGACTACTCTCTGTTTATGGTGCTTCTGCTAGTGTGATTGTGATGAAATCCGTGTTGGATTTGCCACCCCAATAATGTTTTAACCGCTGACCGTTGACCTTGAACGTTTCCAATAGGTTCCTACTGTAGAGTTCAACGACGCCATGTGGAAAAACCCTCATTATAGTAAATGGACCCGACCACCTTGACTTTAGCTTTTCAGGGAACAACCGCAATCTTGAGTTGAACAGTAGTACTGATTACCCTGGTTCGAATGTTCTTTGTATAATTTTCTGGTCGTGCCATTTCTTGACCTTTTATTTGTATAACTTAGAGTTCTCGTAAGCTTGAAGTCAGAATTCATCGAGTTCGTTCAACTGAAGTAGCCTTTTTTCACCCATAGCTGCTTGTTCAAAGTTAAGTTTCTAAATTTCCCAGTAGGCTTTATGTTGTAACTCCACAAGTAGGTGACGTGCTTTCCCGTAGATCAAATGATATGGTGACATCCCAATTGGTGTTTTGTAAGCAGTCATATAAGCCCATAGTGCATCGTCCAATCTGAGAGACCAGTCTTTCCTATTCAGGTTTACTACCTTCTCTAAGATTCTCTTCACCTCCCTATTTGAAACCTCAGCTTGCCCACTTGTTTGGGGACGATATGTCGTCACCACCTTATGGTTAACTCCATATTTTGCCAACAGAGCTCTAAACGATCTGTTGCAGAAGTGACTACCTTCATCACTTATAATAGCTCTTAGCGTGCCAAATCTTGTAAAAATATTCTTGTGTAAGAATTTAAGAACCACCTTAGCATCATTTGTTGGGAGTTCTACGGCTTCAACCCATTTCGATACATAGTCAACCACAAGCAAAATGTACTGATTACCGAAGGAGGAAGGAAATGGCCCCATAAAATCCATGGCCCATACATCAAAAATTTCAACTTCTAAGATCGTTTGTAGTGGCATCTCATTCCTCTTTGATACGTTACCCACCCTTTTACATCTATCACAGATTTTAACAAACTGGTGGGCAACTTTAAAAAATGTAGGCCAATAGAACCCGGCTTGAAGCACTTTTTCCGCTATCCTCTCACTTCCGTACTGTCCCCCGTATGCAGATGAATGACATTCATGCAATATGTTCTTCACCTCACTGTAGGGCACACACCTTCTAATCATCTTGTCGTCACACTGTTTGAATATATATGGCTCATCCCACATCCCACAGCCCCTATTGCATAGTCGCTTGCATCGCACATTAATTCAAACGACATAGTCCAATCCGGTGCGACAATAACTGGCGCTGTAGTCAACTTTTTCTTCAATAAGTCAAATGCTAACTTACAATCTTCATCAAACTTAAAAAATGAATCTTTCTCTAACAAACTGCACAATGGTTTTGAAATCTTAGAGAAATATTTTATAAATCTCCTATAGAACCCGACATGTCCAAGAATGCTACGGATTCCCTTTACTGAAGTTGGCAGTGGAAGGTTTTCGATCATTTCCAGCTTTGCTATATCAACCTCTAACCCCTTTACGGAAACCTTATGCCCCTAAATTATTCCTTCATCAACCATAAAGTGGCACTTTTCCCAGTTAAGTACCAAATTTGTCTCCATGCATCACTTTAAGACCATCACCAAATTTTCTGGACAAGCATCAAAATCATCTCCATAGACAGAAAAGTCGTCCATGAAGACTTCCACATTTTTCTCCACTATGTCCGAGAAGATGGCCATCATACACCGTTGGAAGGTTGCAGGCGCATTACACAAGCCGAAAGACATTCTCCTGAATGCGAATGTGCCATATGGGCATGTTGACTTATGTCATACTCCATGTTTTGATGATGACCATATTATTCCTCTAATCATGCTCTATGAAATTTCAGGAAAAGAAATGGCATTACAAGAACACCAAGGAGGAAAATACAAAGACGTGAAATCTTTGAAGAATGAAAGATAAATTGAGTCCTAGGAAAAATATGTAAGATCTTAGCATTTATTACTTTCCAATACAAGGCTCTAGGGCATGTGCATTACATAAATATATATATATATATATATATATATATATATATTTGTGCTCACATATTCGGTGCTAAATATTGATATACTAAGTTCATGATATGAATATTTATAAGAAATGGCTTTAACTTGTTCACCATAACTTAAGGAATCTAATTCTGTTAAAACCATATATGGTAGCTTGGGATAAATGGTTGATTGAATAAAATATCTTAAATTATGCATATCTATCTCTACCAACCCAATTCACGGTAAACGCAAATATGGTATATGCGTCATAATATTGCTCCATGATCTAAGGAATCTATTGGTTATTCCCACAGGCCCAATCTATGGTAAGTTATATGGTAATAAGTCAATGGATAACTTATGGTAACAATTATACTGACTCCCAACATTTAAGTGGACGATATATATTGGAAAGCTGTAAGAGAGATGCTCTTCCACGTGATGAATAAACAATCTGGACTATATATCTTTCTCTATCACACTGATATAGGATAAATCTCAGCGTGATATCTCAAATCACGAACAAACAGGATTTCTCGGTGGGTATATAACAAATAAAAGAATTAAGCATATTATGACTGACATGTTAATTGCATGATTCCTGCACCGTGTTTCAAATGTTCCTATCACAATAGTGCTTCTTAGCAACGATAATATCTTTTTTTGCCTATAAAATAACTGCGTCTAATGATAAGAAAGGGTAAGAAATACATACTAAAACTGCTCACATATATACGATGAAATTATGTTTCTTCTGATTACTGTTGATTGCAATTAAAGAAGCTACTGCTGAGGTGATCTTGTAGAAAATACTCTATTAATAAATTTCCTGCATATCATTACATACTAGAGCCTTGCATTGGTGAGTGATATATTGCTTGATCATTAGACCTCTATTATGTATCTTATATTTTCTCATACAAATAAATCTTCTCTAAATTGTGATCCGGTTTAGATTACTGTATTATTACAATCAAGTTTGAAAGCATAGGTGCTTGAGGGTGCATAAGTGCACAAGGAGCAAGGGTGCATAAGTTGTTGGAACTTATATTATATTGAACGTGGATTAGGCTACTATTATAGAGGGTAGTAGTTGAACCACGTAAAAATTCTGGTGTTTATGTGATTGCATTTTTATGTTATATTATTCTGTTAACTATCCAGCTGCCTGCATTCAATATCCACAAATATTATCAACTTAATTTAGTAAATTATTTTTCTCATAATCACATTCTGAAATAGGTCAAGTCTCAGATTTATACATCTTGGAAAGTGTAACATAAATTCAACTCATTTTCTTAACATTTCTATTTATAAAGATATAGAATCCAGCTTGCTGCATTGAATATTCAAAGGAATTTTTAGTTAATTAAAAATTGGACATAGTTTGCTCCTACGCTTATTTAACCCCCCCTTCTAAGTGTGCCTACTTAAATTTTAGGGCACGTGAAAGTGGTCTTTTCTTGATCTTTAAGAGCAATGACTATCTGATTATATCCCGAATACCCATCCAATAAGAAGTAAAATTCGTGGCCCGCCAATCTATCCAACATCTGATCGATAAAAGGCAGAGGAAAATGATCTTGCGGGTCGCCTTATTCAACTTCCTGTAGTTCATGCAAACCCTTCAACCAGTCACTGTCCTCATCAGAATTAGCTCATTGTTATCATTTTGTACCACGGTCATTCCTCCCTTTTTTGGCACACATTGAACCGGGATGACCCACTTGCTATTTGAAATTGGATAGATGATACTCGCGTCTAACCATTTCAGAATTTCTTTCTTCACAACTTCCTTCATGATTGGGTTGAGCCATCTTTGTTACTCCACTGTTGGCTTTGCATCCTCTTCCATCAGAATTTTGTGCATGCAAAAGGATGGGCTAGTTCCTTTGATATCTGTAATTGTCCATCCTATAGCCGATTTGTGTTCTCTAAGTACTCTCAGCAACTTATCTTCCTATAATTTGTTAAGTGCAATAGAAATAATAATAGGTAAAGTATTAGAATTGCATAAATACGAATACTTGAGGTGTTTAAGGAGTGGCTTAAGCTCAAGTATAGACGGCTCCTCCAATGAAGGTTTTATCCTTATTGTGGCTCTTCCCTCCGTGTGCAATAATTCAAATGGTGCTTTGAATATGCTAACTCATGGCAGAGAGTCTAGTATTTGCAAGTAATCCACAAACTCTGGATCATCTAAATCTTCATCTCCCAATAATGTCTTTTTCTAATGGATCATTAGCCAAACTTTTAACCATGTCTTTGCTGATTATCTGATTAATGACATCCATCCTAAAACACTCCTCTTCATCCGTAGGAAATTTCATGGCTTTGAATACATTGAACTTTACTTCCTGATCTTGGACCCTCATGGTTAGTTCACCTTTTTGCACATTAATAAGAGTCCTACCAGTAGCCAAGAACGTTCTCCCTAGGATGATTGGGATGTTCTTATCTTCCTCAAAATCCAGAATTATGAAGTCCGCAGGAAATATGAATTTGTCTACTTTAACCAAAATATCCTCCACAATGCCTCTTGGGTACATGACTGACCTATCTGCCAACTGCAATGAGATGTTCGTAGGCTTTGGAGCTGGTAAACCTAATTCTATATATACTAATAATGGCATAAGGTTCACACTTTCCCCTAAATCACATAAACATTTATTGAACGCCATGTTCCCAATTGTGCATAGAATGGTAAAACTCCCCGAATCTTTCAACTTAGGTGGCAACTTTTGCTGTAAAACTGTACTACACTCCTCTGTTAATGCCACGATTTCAAAATCTTCCAACTTCTTTTTCCTAGACAGAATACCCTTTATAAATTTAGCATAACTTGGCATCTGCTCTAGGGCTCCTGCAAAAGGGAAGTTAATATGAAGTTTCTTAAAAACTGCTAAAAATTTCGCGAATTGTTTATCCAATTTTTGTTTTTGGACTCTCTGCTGAAACGGCGGTGGGGGATACACGACTGGCTTATCATCTGACTTTGTTTGTTCCACTTGCTTTTCCTCACCCTGTTTTTCTTTAACCACTTTGTTTTCAACAAGTTTGTCATCCGTTCTAACTGAATTTTCTGCACTTTTCCCATCTAGATGTTTTCCACTTCTCAAAGTGATTGCCTGACACTGCTCATGATTTCTCTTCGGATTTCTTTCGGTGTCACTCGGTAGAGTCCCTTGCGGTCTATTGTTTAATGCTAAGGCAAGCTGTCCCACTTGATTCTCTAGGTTCTTGATTGCTACAGCTTGTGATTTCATCACTGCCTCGTTGCTCGTTATATACTTCAACAACAACTCCTCTAAATTTGTTTTTCTCTCTTGATGTTGAGATGGTTGTTGATGTTGATTCTGAAATCCTGGGGGATAAGTTTGTCGTGGAGATTGCGGATTCTGATTGTTGCTCCATGAAAATTTAGGATGATTCCTATTCCCTGGATTTTATGCATTCTGGTACATGTTCTGTGGAATTCTGTTGTAGCTACCCATAAATTGCTCTGACGCTGGTTTGATTGCACATTGTTCTGTAGAATGTTCACCCGTGCACAATTCACAAATAACTGCAACCTGCTGTATCTGTACCCTTGACAAAGCATCCACTTTTTTTGATAACGCTAAAATCTGAGTTGTTAATGCCGTCACCCCATCTACCTTTAACACTCCAGTTACCTTAGGTTGTTTCAATCTTACCATGGGCCACTGGTAGTTGTTAGCCACCATTGTCTCTATGAATTGATACGCCTCCTCATAACTTTTTTCCATAAATGCTCCACCCGAAGCCGTATCTATACTAGTCCTGAGATTTTTGTTCAACCCGTTGTAGAATGTGTTCATCTACAGCCAATTGGGTAATCCGTGATGTGGGTACTTTCTGAGCAACTCTTTGTATCTTTCCCATGCCTCATACAGTGATTCTCCATGTTGCTGTTCAAACCTAGTTATCTCATTCCTCATTTTTGCAGTCTTCGCTAGTGGGAAGAATTTTGCTAGAAATTTTTGAGCGAGGTCTTCCCATGTAGTTATTGATCCCGGCGGTAGAGAGTGTAGCCAACTCTTCGCCTTGTCCCATAGAGTGAATGGGAACAAGCGAAGTCTAACTGCGTTATCCGACACCCCATTATACCTGAAGGTGTCACAAATTTCCAAAACGTTGACCAAATGTTCATTCAGATCATCATTCGCTAGTCCCCCAAACTGAACCGAGCTTTGGATCATCCGAATAGTCCCAGGCGTAATCTCAAATGTGTTCGCAGCTATAGTAGGCCTGGTGATACTCGACTGAAGCTCAGTCACCTTGGGTGTAGCAAAATCCCTCGATGCTTTCTGGTCTTCGGCAGCCATTGCTTCTTCTTTTTTAGAATTTTTGAAGTGTTCCCTTGTTTCCTTAATCCACTTACTTAGCCTTTGAAACCGTCTCTCAATGTCATCCTCAAAAGGAAGCAAGTATGGATTTTTGGACCGAGTTTGCATAAACCAACTTATAAAAAACCTGAAATAAGACAGAACAAAACAAAAAGAAAAAAAAATGTTTAAGTAAAACTGGACTAATTAAACTGATATCGTAAAATATTAAAATCTATACTAAACTCCCCGGCAACGGCGCCAAAAACTTGTTGGGTAAAATATATATACGCACAACACGCAAGTATACATGGTCAACAAGTAATATAATGATAAGTAGAGTATCGTTCCCATAGAGAAATAGTATGAATTTAACCCTCACAATTATCATCTTCCTATTAATCCAACTTTTATTAAACTAACCAAATTAAGAATTATAATTATAAAAACTAAAATTATTAAAAATATCAAACAATCAACAAATATAAAAACTAAATTTTTAAATAATTATTGGATAATTAGGCTTACAACTTCACCCTAAGCTCTACTCTGATTAATTCCCTTTATTCCAGTTTAAATCACTATCTCAGTTTATTAATCAAGAACACTTAAGTAGAATTAGCCACCTCTCGATGCACTAACACCATATTAACTCAAATCCACAAATTAGATAGAATTAAGTTAAACACCTTAATTAACTAACTCACTATATGTGAATTACAATCAAAAAAGGTTTAAGTCCAAGTTCTCTATCCGATTACATGCGATGTTAAGCATATCCCTACCCTAACATTCATCAAGACTCCATTCATTCACATAATTCAAGAACACACACTATATTAACTAAGTCTAGACTCGTATTTCCTCTCTCGAATCCATACAAGTCCACAAAGAATAGGTGATCAGACAATTCATAAATTCAAACACAAATTAATATAGATAAACTGAAGAATAGCTTATTAAACTGAAAATCAAAGTTACATAATCATCGTTCCACTTAAAGATCCATTATAAGCCCAAAAAGTAATTTAGTTCATCATCAATGAAATAAAAACTGAATTAATTAAAGAAAACATCCTTCCAATTACAAATATAAAACTAAAGGAGAAAAATAAATCTAGAACCACCCTTCTCTCTAGCCCAATTTTCAATTGATATGAAAATTCTTCAAAATCTTCTCTCCAATGCTCTTGCTCCAAAATCTGCCTTCAATCTTGTTAATTGCCTTTTTTTCCATCTTGTTGTTTGTTGTCAATTATATTGCTAAGACATGTATTCTGATTACAATTCCATGCCACTATGATTCCCAAGCCATCCCAAACACTTAAGCTCATGTTACTGTAGCATTAGAAATGAACCGAGTCTTCACATCTCGTATTCTCGCTACTCAAGAAGTGTAAACTTAATATTGAGCCTTGCTACACTTACTGCTAGTAGATCGCTAATCGAGATCAAGACCCACCCATGAAGGGTGTTAAAGCGTAAAGAGCTCGCCTTGAGCAGGGGTGGCTTTTGCTAGTTGACTTCTTTAAGCTCCACAATTGCCAAGTTTTGCCACAACTCCACCCATTTTGTCCAATAGCCACTCCACTAATCCTAAACACAAAACAAAGCTAAACAAGTAAAAACAAACAATAAAATCAAGGAATTAACACCGATTAAGCTTGAATTAGGAACCGATTCGTGGGTATAAAACCCACTTATCAATTATGTTAACACCTATATCAAATTACATAATATTAATAACACTTTATTTTACCCAAATGTATGTATGTATGTATAATCAGTATGTCAAAATGAGTAACATTTATGTCATTTTAGTAATCTTCATATCAAAAAAATAAAATTAATTTCAAAACATGTAATCTTTTTGTCAAACCGTGTAACATTCTCCTAAATTATGATAACACCTGTGTTAAATTTCGTAATATTAACAACAATTTATTTAACCCAAGTCTACGTATGTGTAATAAGTATGTTAAAATAAGTAACACTTGTGTCACTTTTAATAAATTTTATGTCAATAAAAGTAATATTACTTTCTAAATATGAATTTATATGTCAAATTGTGTAATCTTCTTCTCAACTATTGTAACACCTATGTTAAATTACGTATTTTGTCTAAGTATACGTATGTGTACTCAGTATGTCAAAATGAGTAATGTTCGTCATTTTTAGTAAACTTTATATTAAAAAAGTAATAGTATTTTAAAAATACATAATCTCTTTGTCAAACCATGTAACATTCTTATCAATTATGGTAACACCTATGTCAAATTACGTAATATTAACACAATAACTTATTCTACCTAAGTCTACGTATGTGTAATCAGTATGTTAAAACAAGTAACGTAATGAGTGGGTTTAATACCGACGAATTGGGTATTTTTCGGACTTAAACAGTTCTTATTCCTTGTGTTTTAATATTGTTTTATGTGTTGTGTTGTGTTTGTATTGCAGGGTCAATTTGAGATTGCTAAAGCAGGAAGTGGATGGAAAAGCGGGAGGAACAGGGAAGAAGTTGAATTTCCAGGAAATGAACACCCGTCAGGGCGGGCCTTTACAATACCATTATACCCGCCGGGACGGGGGTACACGTCAACAAGTTGTTAAGTACCGCCGAGGCGGACTTTCTCAGGGTAAAAACACCCACTAGGGCGGAGGTACGCGGAAGACAGTTAAAGTTTCTTGATGTGATTCTAACTTTAGAGATCGTTAGCTGGTTTATTCAGGACACAATTAGGAGAGAATAAAAGGCATATTCAGGAGCTGAGAAGGTAAGGAGGATAATAATTTACAGAACCCTAACTTTGGATCGCATCTTAGAGGATTGAAGCGAGGATTTGGAGCACGAAGATTGAGAAGAGGATTGAAGAAGAACAACAGTTCTATTTTCTATTTTTATTCTTTATATTCATCTTTGTATTCAGGATGCTATTATCTTTGTGGATTTTAATTTTTAATTCATTCGTTATGAACTAATTTACCCTTTTAAGTCTAAATGGATCTTTTTGTGTAGCGAAGGTTGATATGCTTTAATTTTAATTCATTGATGCTATTGGTTCGGCACACAAAACGCAGCGGAAATAGAAAAATTCAAAGCAATTTCCGAAACCCAAAAACAGGATCCATGCGAAAAACAATTAACTCAATTGTTTAAAGATTATACCGAATATGAAAAACGAGAATCTAAAATTGATGCGCTCGAATCCTTAACGTAATTCCTCACGAAACTACGTCTCTATGGTATCCACACGAACGCCGCACGAACCATCGAACGATTCTGCAATAAGAGGGACTTGCGGTACTAGCCACCAAAGGAACCTTTATGAAACTGTATGTTTTCTCTCTAGTCTCTCTCTAAGAGCGGTTAGGGTTTTTCAAGTTATGAATTAACCCTAAGTAGCTGCTATATATCCTATATATAGTAGTTAAATGGAATTAATCAAAACCTAATTTCATAAAATCCGAATTTATATATATATAACTTAATTAAGTCTTACTTAATTAATATACATATATACAAACTTTCCTTTTAATTTAAATTAATTGATTTAAATACTATTAATCATATTAATATATTTAAATCCTTAAAATTTAAATTTATTCCCTTTAAATTACGTTCTATGTGTGTGACCTTATAGGTTATTATCACGTTGGCAATAATTTTAAAATCATATTATAAAATTATAAACGGAGGCGGCATCTAGTAATGCATCACTGCTACCCAAGTAATAATAAGATCGATGATTCGATGAAACCTTTTAGTGACCAATGTTTCAATGTAATTTAATCCTTTTAACCTTAATATCCTAGATTAAACTCGAGTCATGGAATGTGTCATACTCTTCATAATTTATTCTGAGTTTTCTTGATCAATGAGTAGACTATATGAAACAAATCACTATTTGAGCATGGCCATGCATTTCATAGTCCTACTCAATCAAGAGACCTATGGATATCACCCCTAATAAATAGGAGGGTTAAATTCCATCTAGATTACGCATATTCCTCACACGATTCATGATGTACCCAATAATCATCTTTATAGTCCACCCTATTAAAGGTGACATTTGATGATATCAAAGTACATAAATTTCCATATAGTAATATAGTGATTTCAGGTCAGAGGACCATTACATCATTGTCACTATGAGAATTGCTAATGACACTTCGCATAATGCCCCAAATAGAATTCTCATGGTGGGTCTGTCCAGTACACCGTTCTCTAACATGTACCTATGCATTGACTTAATATCTCATATATTTATTACCAATGAGATTTGGTCATCAGTCAATCCACATACTAGTCTCAATGCATCATTGTTGTCCCATCAACAATAATACTCGACTAGGGACATTTAAGAACAATGATACTAATTGTAATTATATAATCTCATGTTCAAGTCACATACTTGAAACCATATAATTTGTATCACTATTCTAAGGAATTTAATTATGTTAACAATTATATAACGCAGTAAATAAAACCATAATAAAATCATTCATTTATTCAATCAAATATAATATCAAAACGTTAAGCAATTATATCAAATAATTGGCCTCTAGGGCATAAACTCTAGCAGTCTCCCACTTGCAGTAGAGCCAATCACTCATGTATCTAATACCCATGGAACTAGTGTGACCGTTATGCTTCTGCTGCGACAAAGCCTTGGTCAGTGGATCTGCAACATTATCATCAGTTGGCACTCTTCCTATATGTACATCTCCTCTATCAATGATTTCACGGATGAGATGGTACCGCCTAAGTATATGCTTGGATCATTGGTGAGATCTGGGTTCCATAGCCTGTGCAATGGCTCCATTGTTATCACAGTATAGCTTAACCGGATCAACAATGGTTGGAACAACACCTAGTTCAGTGATGAACTTTTTAATCCATACAGCCTCCTTAGCCGCACTAGAAGCAGCAATATACTCAGCCTCTGTTGTAGAATCAGCTATTGTCTCTTGCTTCAACTCTTCCAGCTAACAGCACCACCATTAAGGCAAAATACAAAACCTGACTGAGACTTATAATCATCATTATCAGTCTGGAAACTAGCATCTGTGTAACCCTTTACTGCTAGTTCGTCTTCACCTCCATATACCAAGAATGAATCCTTAGTCCTTTTTAGGTACTTGAGGATATTCTTGACTGCTGTCCAGTGACCTTCACCTGGATTCGACTGGTATCTGCTCATCATGCTCAAAGCATACGAGACATCCGGACGAGTACATATCATTGCGTACATGATAGATCCAATTGCCGAAGCATAAGGGATCTTTCTCATACGCTCCTCATCATCTTGTGATTGAGGACATTGGGCCTTAGAGATCTTTACACCATGAGTCATGGGTAAGTGTCCTCTCTTTGCCTCTTGCATGCTGAACCGTTTTAGCACTTTATCAATATATGTACTCGACTTAGGTAAAAGCATTTTCCTCGATCTATCTCGATAGATCTTGATACCTAAAATGTAGGCTGCATCGCCTAAATCTTTCATGGAGAAACATTTTCCTAACCATGTTTTTACAGCCTGTAATGAAGGAATGTCATTCCCAATAATTAATATATCGTCAACATATAATATTAGGAATACAATATGACTCTCACTAACCTTCTTATATACATAAGGTTCATCTTCATTTTAATAAAGCCAAACTCTTTGACTCCTTCATCAAATCGAAGATTCTAACTCCGAGAGGCTTGCTTCAATCCATAAATGGATCATTGCAGCATACATACCTTTCCAGCATCCTTTGGAGTGACAAAACCCTCAGGTTGTGTCATATACACATCCTCAAGGAGATTTCCATTAAGGAAAGCAGTTTTGACATCCATCTGCCAGATTTCATAATCATAAAAAGCTACAATAAGTAAGATCCTCGATGGATTTAACCATTGCCCTTTGGAGAGAAGGTTTCATCATAGTCAACACCTTGAACTTGTTTGAAACCTTTTGCTACCAATCGGCCTTTATAGGTTTGTACATTACCATCCATGCTCGGTTTTCTTCTTGAAAACCCACTTGCACCCTATTGGTTTTACCCCTTGAGTGGATCAACCAAAGTCCATACTTGGTTAGTATACATGGAGTCCATTTCAGATATCATGGCTTCAAGCCATCTCTCGAAATCTGGTCCATTCATAGCTTCTTGGTAGGAAGCGAGGCTCATCCCGATCTATGAGCATCACATCGCCATTTTGAGTCACAAGATATCCATAATATCTCTGCTCTAGACGTGTCTTACCGGATCTCACGAATTCCTTGTGTAATTTGAGCGGGTTCACTTTCCACAACATCTTGTGGTTCCCGCTCACGCTTCCAACTCGAGTTCAATGATATTCTCGTGGTTCTCGAATTTCTTGAGTTCTACTTTCCTCCCATCGCTTCCTTTAGAGACAAATTCTCTTTCTAGAAAAATACCGATTCGAAAGCAACAAACACTTTGTTCTCGGAAGGTTTGTAGAAATAATACCCTTTTTTTCTTTTGGGTATCCCACAAAATTACATTTGTCGATTTGGTGCGAGCTTGTCGTAATCCGGGACGTTTTACAAACGCCTCGCAACCCCAAATCTTCATGAACGACATACTAGGACATTTCCACCCACATCTCATATGGTGTCTTCTCGAACTGTCTTTGTAGGAACACGATTAAGTGTGAATGCAAATTGCCTCTGTGGCATGACCCGAAGCTTATTGGAAGATCTGCATAACTCATCATTGATCGTAGCATGTCCAACAAGGTTCGATTCCTCCTCTCAGACACACCATTTCATTGTGGTGTTCCAGGTGGAGTGAGCTATGATATAATACCACACTCCTTTAGAAGGTCATCAAAGTCTTGGCTTAAGTATTCACCTCTTCGATCGGATCGAAGGGCTTTTATGCTTTTCCCAAATTGGTTTTGAACTTCATTCTTGAATTCTTTGAACTTTTCAAAGGATTCGGATTTGTGTCTCATTAGATACACATATCCATATCTATTAAAGTCGTCAGTAAATGTAATGAAGTAATAAAACCTACCTCTTGCTAACGAACTCATGGGTCCACATACATCACTATGTATAAGTCCCAATACATCGCTAGCCCATTCACTGTGTCCAGTGAAAGGGGTTTTAGTCATCTTGCCTAATAAACAAGACTCGCATTTCTCATATGATTCAAAATCAAATGAATCCAAAAACCCAACTTTATGGAGTTTTGATATGCGTTTCTCATTTATATGGCCCAAACGACAGTGCCAGAGATATGTTGGATTTGAATCATTTGATTTAAATCGTTTTGTATTTATGTTATAGATAGGTATATCTAAGTCAGGAATATAAAGACCATTAAACAATTGTGCAACACCATAGCATATATCATTTAAGTAAAACGAACAACGGTTGTTCTTTATTATAAATGAAAAACCTTTCTTGTCCAAACAAGAAATAGAAATAATGTTTTTGCTTATAGCAGGCACAAAATAACAATCTTCTAATTCTAAAACTAGCCCAGAGGGAAAAGATAAATAATAAGTTCCTACGGCCAGTGCAGCAACTTTTGCTCCATTCCCAACACGTAGGTCAACCTCTCCTTTTGCCAAAGTCCTACTCCTTCGAAGTTCCTGCACATTAACACAAATGTGACAACCACATCCAATATCTAATACCCATGATGTAGAAGTAGACAAGTTGACTTCTATATCATATATACCTGAATCGGAAGTCATACTTCCTTTCCTTTTCTTCACTTCTTCCAAATAAGCAAGACAATTCCTTTTCCAGTGTCCGGGTTTTCCACAGAAGTGACAATCACCTTCTTTAGCCACCCCACCTTTAGGTTTTAAATCCTGTTTGGTTTTGGGATTAGATTTAGCACCAGATTTAGATCCTATCTTCTTCTTGGCTTTCCATTTTCCCTTAGCATTTCCCTTTTGCACCATCATTATGGGAGCGGGTCCTGCCTTTTTCATGTTGTTCTCGGCAGTTCTTAATATGCTCAACAACTCAGTAAGGGGTTTCGCAATTTCATTCATAAGATAATTCATGACAAATTAAGAATAGCTGATGTTCAGGGATTGCAAAACAAGATCTGTTTGGGCCTCCGGAGTGATTGAAAAACCCAACCTTTAAAGGTACTCAATATACCCAATCATTTTCAGCACATGTGGACCAACTGGATCACGTTCACCCATTTTACAGTGATACAATGCCTTGCTTGTATCATACCTCTCCTGTCGAGCATGCCCTTCGAACAATTCCTTGAGATGCTCGATTATCTCATAAGCATCCATTAACTCATGTTGCTTCAAGCTCGGCGTTCATGGTTCTTTAGCATGAGACAACTTCACGCCCGAGCATCATCTTGATGCTTCTTGTAGACATTATATGCTCACACGTGGTGCGTATCGATGATAATAACCCGAGAATTTCTATATAAAATAAATAAGAAATTTTATGTATAAATTTTTTATTTAATGACGAGACTAAGTGTCAAGTAAAGTGAGCGATAAATGCGAATACATTTATTACTTGAAAAATTAGAAATAATTTTGGAATTATTAATTACCACAAATTATATGGCAATAAATTTCGTATGTTAAATGTTTTTATTAATTATTTTCCATGAAAACATGATTGGAAATAATATATGATGTGATAATTAGATTTATATAATAAATATTTTATTATATGAATTGTTCGAAATATTTAAGTTAATTATTTTAACTTGATTATTGATGATGTGTACGAAGAATAAGTCAGACATGAGATCCAAACCCTGGATTGGGATTGTGATCAAGAGATGAGAATAATAATATTATATTATTTTACAGTACCATAATTATGTATCTTGGGTATGCTGTGACAGATAATATTGAGCAATGACGGTCAATTAGGTCATAGCATATTACTTAAGTCTTTGAAACCCTAATTATTAAACTTCGGTTATGGGATATTTACGAGTAGTGATCGTGTATATGAAATTACTTGTGAATAAGAATATCGGTAATTAGAAGAAACCCTAATTCTTGTTGTGCGTCGATAATTAGGACAAACCCTAATTATTATAACCCTAACCGGGTTGAAATTAGAAACCGTAACGATTGTGTTAGTAACATACACAGATAATTAAAGAACCACTAATGGTCAATTAGAAACCCTAATTGATGACGTTGAGAAACCCTAATTTTAATTACCGGGTTTAATTTCGATGTTACTGTATAAGTGTTTTAATTTACCAAAGGATAGAAGTTAATTGGTAAATTATAAGAATTAAATCTAGTGATTAAATATTACATTTAATTGCTTTGTACAAGATTGCCCATACACTCTTAAACAAAGCCCAACCATCACCCATAACAAATCAAAAGCAAGAATCAAGAATTTTTGGCAAAAAGGGTATAAGAACACTAAACCTAGAAATCCTTTGATTCGATGTTATTTGATGCAATTGATTGTTTAAAGTTGTGTAATAGAATGTTAATTGATGATATGGGTTGATAAATCAAAGACCCATAACATCAAAGTGCACGAATTTGAAGATTTAAGCAAGTTGGAAAAACCAATTACATTATTTTTTTCACCAAATGTCAGAGGCCATAACTCTTTGCTCGATCATGAGTTTTGTTCTTCAAAAGTTGTTATGTGTAGCCTGATATGTGGTCTTTAATCTTCAAAAAGAATCAAGTCCATATCATGTATAGATTAGAAGTTATAGATGGTCAAACATGGTTGATTTCTAGCATGATAAACCTGCTTTTTTTGGCGATCTGTAATGGGGGCATTCTTGTCCACTTTTTGTACTTTAAAAGGTCTAGGCTTTTGATATGTTGCGATGCAGCTTCGAGTTAGGAAGCCATAGGCTTTGGAATGACCTCATTCCGACCTCGGATGAGGGAATTACTATGATTGGAAGGAAATGTGTCAAATTTCTCAAAAGCGAAAGTCAGCGACGGATGTAATATTCGGGACACTGCTTCGATCGATTAATGTTTCCAAACCTTCTGGGCTTTTGGTATGTTATAGTACACCAATAAGCTTTCCATATATCAAAGCGGACTAAATCCGATATCGGAGGAGAGAGTTATGACATTTCAAAGTAGTAGTGTCAAAACTTCCCAACAAGTGCAGTGCAGATCCATTTGAACGGAATTTCTAGGCTGATGTATTCGAATTTGGAAATGGTCAAAGAATAAAAGTTGTAGCCCCGAAGTTAGCTTGGCGTGAGCTCAAGAATCGCTCAAAAATGTTTTAAAATGAAAGAGTTATGACTGTTTTTAGCGGAAGAGGTAAAACTGAAATGAGATTGAAAAGCTGTTATGAACGTCCACTTTTGGCCGACTTTATTTGGGCTACCTAATGAACCCGAATTGGGTAATTCGTATTTTTTAAAATAGTCTTACATACCATGTATAACATATCCAAAAATCAGATTAATCGGAGTTATGAGCAATGCGTTAGAAAATCGCAAAGTGAGCTATTGAAAAATTAGTATAAACCAAGTCCCACATCGACTAAATTGAGAACTTCACCATTTTCTAAACCTATAAATAGAAGGGCTTGGCCTTTTTGTTTCATTCACCAACAATAAGGCCTCCAATTTTTAGAAAAGGGCTTTGTTGTGGGAGAACTTTTATAAAGATCTCCTTAGTTAAATTTTAAGCGTGGAAGTGCGTATTCATCATGGAATTAAGTATTTTCGGTATGTTTCTTATTTAATTTTTGTAATGTTATTATTTTTAATTGTTAGTTAAAGTTTGAATTTTTGAAGTTTAGTTAGTGTTGTTAATAAACTAGTTAGTTTACTATGTTTATTTTGGCTTGGAATTGATTATGTAAATGAGTTATTTGTGATGACTTTTAATATTTTGTGATGAATTTCATTAATTAATAATTATTAATGATATTAAAGTTATTTAATGATTATATTAAATAATTTAGTTTAAAAATGATTTTAATATTATAAAATCATTTTAAATGAAAATAAGGTATTTAAAAATATTTTAAGTTATAAAATATAACTTTTAATATTTAAATGATAATTTCATTAATAATTAAATATTAATGATATTAAGATAATATTAATGATATTTAGTTTATTTAATAATTAATATTAAATAAATAGTTTTAAAATGGTTTTACTTATTTAAAAACCATTTAAAGAGGATATTAAGGATTTAAAAATATTTTAAGTTATAATTAATGACTTTTAATATTTGGATAAATAGTACATTAATATTTAAATATTAATGGTAATTATTTAGGGTAATATAAATATTTTAAAAATAGTTTGAGTTATTATAAATAACTTTTATATTTTAGCGATGGTTTCATTAATAGTTTAGTATTAATTAAACTATTAATGATAATGGAATTGTTTAATGTTTAAATTATTTAATTATGATTCCGATATTTGAAAGTTATAGCCGGCCAAACTAGCTGACTTGAGAACCGATTATGAAGTTCTGAATTTGAAGAAGAACACCTATAGTAATGATTATATCACTATAGGCCCTTTAGTGATGATTTGAATTATTTTAAATTTTTCAATTTACGGAAATTGCGAAAATGATTAAAAATAAGATGTCCGATATTCTGAGATGTTGAGGTATAGAATAAGAGTCTTAGACTCAGTATTTACCCGATAAAAAAAGCATCGATCGGCCGACAAATGTCGGACCTTATAAAAGAAAAGAAAAGACTACCGTAAGAGCATGGATGAGATATTTGAAAAATGTATAAAAATATTTCAAGTATAGAATAGGAACTAAAAGTATGATCAACGTGATTATGTGATTGATCTGTAATTGTTGTAATAAATGATTACTATGTGTTAAGATATATTGTTCTAATCGAACGAATGATCCGATTATTGATAGGTTGTGATAAAGAGATAAAACCTAAGTTGAGATTTTTAATCGTGTGAATCGGTAAGTATCCTACCTTTGCACTTCCTTTATGCAATGGACATGAGTAAGAAGTTTCGTAATTATTCTATCCTGTGCATGTATTATGTACTCTTTGATTATCGACATGTTAGCTCGGATATATATTACATTCATTGATTTCTATAAATGGTTATACAAGTGTCCCCACATGGATAATCATGGCATTTGTTCACATGTTGATACACCTTTGTCAATTACCCGTATATATATATTTGAAGTACATATTATTGTTGAGCAAGATTAAAACCTTCGGTTTGGAACCCGAGCATGTATGAACATCCCTATATGGAAGATTTTTGCTTAAGAGGCGGATAGAGTGAAAGATGAAATTTCGTTCAAGTTATGTATTATTGATCAATACAGGTACAATGAAATGATCACCCTCCGTGTGCCGTAAAGTTATGACGGTTTGAGGATAGAATTCCGCTAAACCTTTTCGAAAATGAAAAGAATGTTCATAGTATGTTTCTTAAACCCTATTCAAGGTAGAGCGAGCCAAATTTAAAGAATTTGAAAGAGAGTTGTTATGTGAATTTTTATCAAGATGAGATTACTTCACAACTTTCAATTCGTTGTAGAAGTGTTATGTAAAGAGAATACTTATATTCTTTCAAATTATATATAATTGCTATTACTTGTTTGGGCACTTAAATGCTCATCCTTGCTTAAATTAAATGTTTTCGAGTTATGTATGAGCAACTCAAGGCTCGAGCACGAACAAAGGAAAAGGAAAGGTGATCGAATAAGTGTGTATTATGAGTTAATGGTTATAGTTGTATTGGTATCTATTCAAGTATTGTAAGGAATGTGTAATAACCCGAGATTTTCTATATAAAATAAATAAGAAATTTTGCGTATAAATTTTTTATTTATTTAATGACGAGACTAAGTGTCAAGTAAAGTGAACGATAAATGCGAATACATTTATTACTTGAAAAATTAGAAATAATTTTGGAATTATTAATTACCACAAATTATATGGTAATAAATTTTTATGTTTAAATGTTTTTATTAATTATTTTCCATGAAAACATGATTGGAAATAATATATGAAGTGATAATTAGATTTATATAATAAATATTTTATTATATGAATTGTTCGAAATATTTAAGTTAATTATTTTAACTTGATTATTGATCTTGTAATACGAAGAATAAGTCGGACATGAGATCCAAACCTGGATTGGAATTGTGATCAAGAGATGAGAATAATAATATTATATTATTTATATAATGATTTACGATCTTATAATTATGTATGTACTTTGGGTATGTGCGAGACGAGATAATATTGAGCAATGATAATGATGGTCAATTAGGTCATAGCATATTACCGTCTTTGTGAAACCCTAATTATTAAACTCGGTTATGGGATATTTACGAGTAGTATTTGTATATGAAATTCTTGTGAATAAGAATATCGGTAATTAGAAGAAACCCTAATTCTCGTTGTTATGCGTCGATAATTAGGACAAACCCTAATTATTATAACCCTAACCTAGGTTGAAATTAGAAATAATAACGATATTTATGTTAGTAACATACACGATAATTAAAGAACCACTAATGGTCAATTAGAAACCCTAATTGATGACGTTGAGAAACCCTAATTTTAATTCTGGGTTTAATTTCGATGTTATTGTATAAGTGTTTTAATTTACCAAAGGATAAAAGTTAATTGGTAAATTATAAGATTTAAATCTAGTGATTAAATATTACATTTAATTGCCTTGTACAAGATTGCCCATACACTCTTAAACAAAGCTCAACCATCACCCATAACAAATCAGAAGCGCAAGAATCAAGAATTTTTGGCAAAAATGGTATAAGAACACTAAACCTAGAAATCCTTTGATTCGTTTTGTTATTTGATGCAATTGATTGTTTAAAGTTGTGTAATAGAATGTTAATTGATGATATGGGTTGATAAATCAAAGACCCATAACATCAAAGTGCACGAATTTGAAGATTTAAGCAAGTTGGAAAAAGCCGAATTACATTATTTTTCACCAAATGTCGAGGCCATAACTCTTTGCTCGATCATGAGTTTTGTTCTTCAAAAGTTGTTATGTGTAGCGATATGTGGTCTTTAATCTGCAAAAAGAATCAAGTCCATATCATGTATAGATTAGAAGTTATAGATGGTCAAACATGGTCAATGGATCATGATAAACTATTTTTGGGCGATGCAGAATGGGGGCATTCTCGTCCACTTTTTGTGCTTTAAAAGGTCTGGAATTTTTATATACCGTAGTGTCTTGAGTTAGGAAGCCATAGGCTTTGGAATGACCTCATTCCGACCTCGGATGAGGGAATTACGGTGATTGGAAGGAAATGTGTCAAATTTCTCAAAAGCGAAAGTTAGCAATGGGATGTGCTATTCGGGACACTTTATTTCGATCGATTAATGTTTCCAAAACCTTCTTTTTTGGTATGTTATAGTACACTGAATAAGCTTTCCATAGACTCAAAAACGGACTAAATTCGATATCGGAGGAGAGAGTTATGACATTTCAAAGTAGTAGTGTCAAAACTTCCCAACAAGTGCGTGCAGTCCCATTTGAACGGAATTTACGGGCTGATGTGTTCGAATTTGGAAATGGTCAAAGAATAAAAGTTGTAGCCCCAGAAGTTAGCTTCAAGTGGGCTCAAGAATCGCTCAAAATGTTTTAAAATGAAAGAGTTATGGACTGTTTTAACGGAAGAGGTAAAGCTGAAACGAGATTGAAAAGCTGTATGAACGTCCACTTTTGACGCCTTTGTTTGGGCTACCTAATGAACCCGAATTGGGTAATTCGTATTTTTTAAAAATAGTCTTACATACCAAGTATAACATATCCAAAAATCAGATTAATCGGAGTTATGAGCAATGCGTTAGAAAATCGCAAAGTGAGCTATTGAAAAATTAGTATAAACCAAGTCCCACATCGACTAAATTGAGAACTTCACCATTTTCTAAACCTATAAATAGGAGGGCTTGGCCTTTGTTTCATTCACCAACAATAAGGCCTCCAATTTTTGAGAAAGGCTTTGTTGTGGGAGAACTTTTTATAAAGATCTCCTTAGTTAAATTTTAGGCGTGGAAGTCGTATTCAATCTGTGAAATTAAGTTTTAGGGTATGTTTCTTATTTAATTTTTGTAATGTTATTATTTTTAATTGTTAGTTAAAGTTTGAATTTTTGAAGTTTAGTTAGTGTTGTTAATAAACTAGTTAGTTTACTATGTTTATTTTGGCTTGGAATTGATTATGTAAATGAGTTATTTGTGATGACTTTTAATATTTTGTGATGAATTTCATTAATTAATAATTATTAATGATATTAAAGTTATTTAATGATTATATTAAATAATTTAGTTTAAAAATGATTTTAATATTATAAAAATCATTTTAAATGAAAATAAGGTATTTAAAAATATTTTAAGTTATAAAATATAACTTTTAATATTTAAATGATAATTTCATTAATAATTAAATATTAATGATATTAAGATAATATTAATGATATTTAGTTTATTTAATGATTAATATTAAATAAATAGTTTAAAAATGGTTTTACTTATTTAAAAACCATTTAAAGAGGATATTAAGGATTTAAAAATATTTTAAGTTATAATTAATGACTTTTAATATTTGGATAAATATTACATTAATATTTAAATATTAATGGTAATTATTTGGGTAATATAAATGTTTTAAAAATAGTTTGAGTTATTATAAATAACTTTTATATTTTAGCGATGGTTTCATTAATAGTTTAGTATTAATTAAACTATTAATGATGATGGAATTGTTTAATGTTTAAATCATTTAATTATGATTACGATATTTGAAAGTTATAATACCAAACTAGTGACTTGAGAACCGATTATGAAGTTACGAATTTGAAGAAGAACACATATAGTAATGATGATTATATCACTATAAGCCCTTTAGTGATGATTTGAATTATTTTAAATTTTTCAATTTACGGAAATTGCAAAAATGATTAAAAATAAGATGTCGATATTCTGAGATGTTGAGGTATAGATTAAGAGTCTTAGACTCAGATTATTTGCAAATAAAAGTCATTTGATGCGGCAAACAAATGTCGAACCTTATAAAAGAAAGAAAAGACTACTTTTGTAAGAGCATGGATGAGATATTTGAAAAATGTATAAAAATATTTCAAGTATAGAATAGGAACTAAAAGTATGATCAACGTGATTATGTGATTAGACTATGTCTTTGTTGTAATAGACGATCTTATGTGTTAAGATATATTGTTCTAATCAAACGAATGATCGATTATTGATAGGTTGTGATAAAGAGATAAAACCTAAGTTGAGATTTGTAATCGTGAATCGGGAAGTATCTTACCTTTGCATTTTCTTTATCTGATGGACATGAGTAAGAAGTTTTAGAATTATTCTATTCTGTCATGCATTATATGCGCTTTGATTATCAACATGTTAGCTCGGATATATATTACATTAAGTTGATTTCTAAATGGTTATACAAGTGTCCCCACTTGGATAATCATGGCATTTATTCACATGTTGATACACCTTTGTCAATTACCCGTATATATATGTTGAAGTACATATTATTGTTGAGCAAGATTAAAACCTTCGGGTTTGGAACCGAGCATGTATGAACATCCCTATATGGGAAGATTTTTGCGCATGCAGGGATAGAGTGAAAGCGATGAATTTCGTTCAAGTTATGTATTATTGATCAATACAGGTACAATGTAAATGATCGACTCTCCGTGCCCGTAAGTTATGACGGTTTGAGGATAGAATTCCGCTAAACCTTTTTCGAAAATGAAAAGAATGTTCATAGTATGTTTCTTAAACCCTATTCAAGGGTAGAGCGAGCCAAATTTAAAGAATTTGAAAGAGAGTTGTTATGTGAATTTTTTATCAAGATGATTACTTCACAACTTTCAATTCGTTGTAGAAGTGTTATGTAAAGAGAATACTTATATTCTTTCAAACTTATATATAATTGTTATTACTTCTTTGGGCACTTAAATGCTCATCCTTGCTTAAATTAAATATTTTCGATTATGTATGAGCAACTTTGAAGTCTCGAGCACGAAACAAAGAAAAAGGAAAAGGAAAGTCGATCGAATAAGTGTGTATTATGAGTTAATGGTTATAGTTGTATTGGTATCTATTCAAGTATTGTAAGGAATGTATTTGAAGGTCACGTGCACAGGGAAGTAAACTTTGATGTATGTAAATTAAGTTCGAATGTATTATTATTTAGTATTATTCACAAAGAAATGGTATCGTGGAGAACCGAGTTCGGGTTTCAAGTACCTGGATTTGGGGTCGTCACAGAATGTATTTGAAGGTCACGTACCTGGGGAAGTAAACTTTGATGTATGTAAATTAAGTTCGAATGTATTATTATTTAGTATTATTCAGCTTAAAGAAATGGTATCGTGGAGAACCGAGTTCGGGTTTCAAGTACCTGAATTTGGGGTCGTCACAGGTTGGTATCAAAGCTGTTGGTTATGAAGCTTAGGTAGGAATACCTGAGACTAATAACCGCAATGATTAGGATAAGTATTAACTCATATAGAGTTAGTTGATAAGATTCAAAGATGAATCTCGTGAGTGTAAAGACACACGAGTTCCCTAACTTTCTCGATTATAAAGTTAAACAATAGTGGGGAATAGATTGAGTCTAAAAGTCCGAAAGTGCGATTATGAGAGATCGTAAAATAAAACGATCAAGATATAGAACTAAATCGTAATATATACGATGAGATCACCCCGTGATCTGATAAGGCTATGACAGCCAGAAGGAATCAATCTGATGATTGGAAAGTTTACAGCAAGATTGCTGTGTATGAATTGTACTATCAATTGAGTACAGATCCGGAAGAGAATTATAAATCTGAATTAAATTCATATGGAGAATGGGGTTAGTGTTAGATGGGGATTCAATTGAGGACTCATGTCAAATGGTGAGTTGTATGATTCTTCGTATGGGAGCCGAATTGTACTTGGTGTAAAAACCACTTAGTTTACATGCGATAATCATTGAAATGTACGTATCGCGCTATTTGTTATATGCACATTAAGAGGATGACTCCATTCTCGGTGTATAACAGGTAGATAGGTCATGAATACGAGAATATAAGATTAAGTTCGAGTTCTTAAAACTTATACCTATGAGACATTCTTAACTCATAATTATATGAAATGTTTATGAACCCCTCAGCGAATGGACGCCAAAGGTCTGACTAGGATAAGTTCTTAAACTCATATGATTGTGGCAATTTATGAACTCATAAGTGTGGTTTGATGAACTGGGTATAGTTTTGTGTGAATGGAGTGTTATGGATTACAGGAACAGATAGATTGTTAAGTAAATGATTTTTAGTGAAGGTGTTAGGTTTTCCTAAACTCCTAGCTATGCCAAACTTCAAAATTTTTGACATCAAGCTAAATACGCACTATGTGCTTTTGAAAACAAAAATGTAGACTCGTAATCATTTTTGAAACGGTTTAAAATACAGTCTATGCTACTTATTTTGGCTAGACGCAAATGATTTGAAATATCAAAATTTGTTTTTAATTATCACTCATGTACCATGTAACTTTGTGCGAGATGATAAAAATGAGATGGAGTTATAAATCTGAGGAATACTTAGTGTGAATTTGACACAAGTCATTTGTTCCACTATTGTATGATGTGTTATGACAAAGTCATACAATGACGGCATCCTCAACGGATTGTTAATACAGTTCCGGCATCATGCCGTCATTCTCGAAAATGTTTTCAAAAGTTTAATTTGCCAACGGGGTTTGGCTACATCTAAATAATTCGATTGAATTGAATTATAGATATGAGTCTATGCTATTTGAATCAGCTAGACTAATGTTTATGAAAACTCTAAGTGTTCATTGAAAGAAATTTCCCGAACCAAATTGTTTGGTGTGGAATCCTATGATAAGACTGAGGTGAACAATGTTGTTTGGATAAATGATCCAATCTAATGGCGTAAATATTCGCTAGGTATGATTAATACGTTATGCATGACGTAGGGGTACAATAGGCTAATCACCTAAAGTACTATTAATGGTAGTTTACCTTCTTTGTGATTGTAAACATACCAGGTAATGTTTTGTTTTACGGTATGAATACTGTTAAAACTATGTGTTCATGGTCTATATGACCCCTCAGCACAATTTGAAAACTTTTACTCTTGTGAGAGGTGTATTGGGTAGCATGTGATGATATGTGTGAATGTTGTAAGCACGCAGATAGAGTTAAGCCGAGAGTTATGAGGGAGGTTGGAGCGGAGGAGATATTCGGATAAGATAGTTGAAGGTTGAAATAGAAGCCAAAGACACGGATATATACCTTGGACGGGCTTTAGTCATCACCTTCATGCGATTCGATCAAGAGTGGATGGAGCTTCCTTTACGGCGAGAGATAGGCGTTGATGAGAATTGAATAAATTTATTGTCAATCAAAATAAGAGACAACGATATATAGAAATCTTGATTCTTTGTGTATATGTACTATATGTTAATCGGGGTAACTTATGTATGTAGATGTACGGTGAGAAAGATATGTGGAATAAGAAGGATCATATTCACACCCCGAGCTAATATCGAGGCCAACAGATGAAATAGAAGCTCACTAGGAACCCAAATCGGACGAGGTGGCTATCGTGGAAAAACGTAGCATCGGATCCGAAATGTTGGATTTGATGAGATAGTGATTCGACACTAAAGTTGAAGCTACTCAAGCATCAACGGAGGTGCGGATTTGGAGAACAAGGTTTCTTCATTGGAAAGGTTGTGGGAGATAGAAAAGTTGATCGTCGGCGTTAATGGAAACAATGGAAGAGCGAGGATAAGCTCAAAATCCAAATTGACCGGATGGAGCCTCAAGCGACACATTTGTGAAGGACACACCTCTCCTCGCGTTGCCCATTATAAGAAAGGTGGATGTTTTAATTGTGGGATGGAAGGACATCGAATGAATGAATGTCCGAGAAAAAGGCTTGTAAATAAGTAGTATGGGTTATGTATGTAATATGTGTGATAAGTAATGAACTATTTTTAACTTTTATGTTGGTTAAGATTTTAAATCCAGACTTTCGTAGTCACAAAGGGATAGTTGTTGATTAAAGCGGGATGTCTTTGTGTAAATATTCGATAAATGAATATGAATCTAAGTTTGAGAAATGAATCGAGTTTAATACATTAATCTTATGCAATAAGGTTTAAAATGTAAGGGTATAATTTATGGTTTTATTTAACCAGATAATGCCGCCAAGACGTCAAACTCAAAACCAAAGGATAGAAGAATCTACTAATGTTGGGGAACGATAGCTAGAACTGATGCAAAATTTTGCAAACATGGTAGCTCAAAGTATCTGTGAGGAACACCGATTCATGAAACCGACCGAGACAATCGCTTGGCGAAATTCAAAGACTTCAAAGCCGTAGGACCACCAGAATTCAGAGGATCAGTTGACCCTATAGAAGCCGCACTTGGGTGAACGAGATAGAGAAGGCGTTCGTAATCGCTAAGGTAGATGAGGGGCAAAAGACCGCTTTTGCCACTTATATGATGAAAGGGGAAGCTAACTTTTGGTGGGAGGCAAATAAGACTCGGGCAGGAGAAGAAGAAATTACTTGGGATAGGTTTAAGGATTTATTTTTCGAAAACTATCTCTCTTGTTAGTATCGATCCTAGAATAGAGGTGAGATTCACGGAGTTAAAGCGGGATAACATGACTGTTGCGGAGTATGCCGCAAAATTTAATGAGTTGGCTAGGTTTGCTCCACATCAAGTGGATACAGAGCCTAGGAAGGCAAGGAGATTTGAGTGGGCTTAAAACCACGGCTCTACAATAAGGTGTCGATCTTGCAAATCAATACTTTTACGAAAGACTCATGGAGAAGGCTATCATTCTTTGAGCAGGAAGTGAGGCCATGAGCCTCTACCATAAGGAGAGAGAAGAACAAAAGCAAGTCGGGAGGAACAGTAAAAGATAGAAAGTAGTAGTGGGAATAGGGGTGAGAAAAGAATGAGGAATTTTTCGAGAAAATGCAAGTAAAGCAGGAAGGTATAAAGAAGGGTGAAGTGCGGTCTGAGAATCATGGAAGAATCACTCTGGCGAGTGTCTCGAAGGGAAAGTTTGTATGCTACTGAGTGCGGGCAAGAGGGTCATATCTCTCCCAATCGCCCCAACTTAAGGATGATCGATGGATGCTTCATATGTGGATCGACCGATTGAGCATAAGGTGAGGAACTGTCCACAAAGGGAATGAGGCGGGGAACGTAACCATGGGGAGAAGCGGTGGGGCGTTAGCAATTTTAGGACCAAACTCAACCAAAGAACTCCAACGAAAGCAACTCAGGGGGTTTACAACATGACGGTCCGAGGATACGGTGGCGGTGGAAATGCAACTCCAGTCTTATTTGAATAACTTATATATCTTATATTTCGCTTAATCGGATGAACAAGTGTTATGATGAATAATTAAAGATCGATTCGATCAAGTATGATCGAGATCTACGTCTGATGATTATATGCTATATACCCTTCCGCATATGAGTTTTTAAAGCGGTGATTCCGGGGCGGAATCCTTATAAGGAGGTGAATGTAATAACCCGAGAATTTCTATATAAAATAAATAAGAAATTTTATGTATAAATTTTTTTTTTTATTTAATGACGAGACTAAGTGTCAAGTAAAGTGAGCGATAAATGCGAATACATTTATTACTTGAAAAATTAGAAATAATTTTGGAATTATTAATTACCACAAATTATATGGTAATAAATTTACGTAAGTTTCTAAATGTTTTTATTAATTAGTTTCCATGAAAACATGATTGGAAATAATATATGATGTGATAATTAGATTTATATAATAAATATTTTATTATATGAATTGTTCAGAATATTTAAGTTAATTATTTTAACTTGATTATTGATGATGTGTACGAAGACTAAGTCAAACATGAGATCCAAACCCTAGATTGGGATTATGATCAAGAGATGAGAATAATAATATTATATTATTTTACAGTACCATAATTATGTACTGGGTATGTGCGAACAGATAATATTGAGCAATGACGGTCAATTAGGTCATAGCATATTACCGTCTTTGTGAAACCCTAATTATTAAACTCGATTATGGGATATTTACGAGTAGTAGTCGTGTATATGAAATTCTTGTGAATAAGAATATCGGTAATTAGAAGAAACCCTAATTCTCGTTGTGCGTCGATAATTAGGACAAACCCTAATTATTATAACCCTAACCTATTGAAATTAGAAACCAAAACTAATGTGTTAGTAACATACACGATAATTAAAGAACCACTAATGGTCAATTAGAAACCCTAATTGATGACGTTGAAAACCCTAATTTTAATTACTGGGGTTTAATTTCGATATTCTTGTATAAGTGTTTTAATTTACCAAAGGATAGAAGTTAATTGGTAAATTATAAGAATTAAATCTAGTGATTAAATATTACATTTAATTGCCTTGTACAAGATTGCCCATACACTCTTAAACAAAGCCCAACCATCACCCATAACAAATCAGAAGCAAGAATCAAGAATTTTTGGCAAAAAGAGTATAAGAACACTAAACCTAGAAATCCTTTGATTCGTTGTTATTTGATGCAATTGATTGTTTAAAGTTGTGTAATAGAATGTTAATTGATGATATGGGTTGATAAATCAAAGACCCATAACATCAAAGTGCACGAATTGAAGATTTAAGCAAGTTGGAAAAACCGAATTACATTATTTTTTCACCAAATGTCGAGGCCATAACTCTTTGCTCGATCATGAGTTTTGTTCTTCAAAAGTTGTTATGTGTAGCCTGATATGTGGTCTTTAATCTTCAAAAGAATCAAGTCCATATCATGTATAGATTAGAAGTTATAGATGGTCAAACATGGTTGATTAGAGAGCATGATAAACTGTTTTTAGGCGATCTGTAATGGGGGCATTCTTGTCCACTTTTGTGCTTTAAAAGGTCTGGGCTTTTGATATGTTGTAGTGCACTGAGTTAGGAATCCATAGGCTTTGGAATGACCTCATTCCGACCTCGGATGAGGGAATTACGGTGATTGGAAGGAAATGTGTCAAATTTCTCAAAAGCCCGAAAGTCGTGACGGGATGTGCTATTCGGGGACACTTTGTTTCGATCGATTAATGTTTCCAAAACCTTCTGGGCTTTTGGTATATTATAGTACACCGAATAAGCTTTCCATATACTCAAAGCGGACTAAATCCGATATCGGAGGAGAGAGTTATGACATTTCAAAGTAGTAGTGTCAAAACTTCCCAACAAGTGCGGTGCAGATCCATTTGAATGGAATTTCTAGGCTGATGTATTCGAATTTGGAAATGGTCAAAGAATAAAAGTTGTAGCCCCAGAAGTTAGCTTCAAGTGGGCTCAAGAATCGCTCAAAAATGTTTTAAAATGAAAGAGTTATGACTGTTTTAGCGGAAGAGGTAAAAGCTGAAATGAGATTGAAAATCTGCTATGAACGTCCACTTTTGGCCTTGACTTTGTTTGGGCTACCTAATGAACCCGAATTGGGTAATTCGTATTTTTTTAAAAATAGTCTTACATACCATGTATAACATATCCAAAAATCAGATTAATCGGAGTTATGAGCAATGCGTTAGAAAATGCAAAAGTGAGCTATTGAAAAATTAGTATAAACCAAGTCCCACATCGATTAAATTGAGAACTTCACCATTTTTAAACCTATAAATAGAAGGGCTTGGCCTTTGTTTCATTCACCAACAATAAGGCCTCCAATTTTTTAGAAAGGCTTTGTTGTGGGAGAACTTTTTATAAAGATCTCCTTAGTTAAATTTTAGGCGTGGAAGTCGTATTCGATCTGTGGAATTCGTGATTTTCGGGTATGTTTTTATATTTAATTTTTGTAATGTTATTATTTTTAATTGTTAGTTAAAGTTTGAATTTTTGAAGTTTAGTTAGTGTTGTTAATAAACTAGTTAGTTTACTATGTTTATTTTGGCTTGGAATTGATTATGTAAATGAGTTATTTGTGATGAATTTCATTAATTAATAATTATTAATGATATTAAAGTTATTTAATGATTATATTAAATAATTTAGTTTAAAAATGATTTTAATATTATAAAATCATTTTAAATGAAAATAAGGTATTTAAAAATATTTTAAGTTATAAAATATAACTTTTAATATTTAAATGATAATTTCATTAATAATTAAATATTAATGATATTAAGATAATATTAATGATATTTAGTTTATTTAATGATTAATATTAAATAAATAGTTTAAAAATGGTTTTACTTATTTAAAACCATTTAAAGAGGATATTAAGGATTTAAAAATATTTTAAGTTATAATTAATGACTTTTAATATTTGGATAAATATTACATTAATATTTAAATATTAATGGTAATTATTTGGGTAATATAAATATTTTAAAAATAGTTTGAGTTATTATAAATAACTTTTATATTTTAGCGATGGTTTCATTAATAGTTTAGTATTAATTAAACTATTAATGATAATGGAATTGTTTAAGGTTTAAATCATTTAATTATGATTCCGATATTTGAAAGTTATAAATAAAGCCCAAACTAGTGACTTGAGAACCGATTATGAAGTTACGAATTTGAAGAAGAACACCTATAGTAACAGTTATATCACTATAGGCCCTTTAGTAATGATTTGAATTATTTTAAATTTTTCAATTTAAAATTGCGAAAATGATTAAAAATAAGATGTCGATATTTACAGATGTTGAGGTATAGAATAAGAGTCTTAGACTCGGTATTTATCCGATAAAAAAAGTGTCGATCTGTGAAACAAATGTCGGACCTTATAAAAGAAAGAAAAGACTCTTTGTAAGAGCATGGATGAGATATTTGAAAATGTATAAAAATATTTCAAGTATAGAATAGGAACTAAAAGTATGATCACTTTGTGATTATGTGATTGGACTATGTCTTTGTCGTAATAGATAAAGCGATTACTATGTGTTAAGATATATTGTTCTAATCGAACGAATGATCGATTATTGATAGGTTGTGATAAAGAGATAAAACCTAAGTTGAGATTTGTAATCGTTGAATCGAGTGAGTATCCTACCTTTGCACTTCCTTTATCTGATGGACATGAGTAAGAAGTTTGAAATTATTCTATCCTGTCATGGATTATGTACTCTTTGATTATCGACATGTTAGCTCGGATATATATTCTGCTCATTGATTTCTATAAATGGTTATACAAGTGTCCCCACTTGGATAATCATGGCATTTGTTCACATGTTGATACACCTTTGTCAATTACCCGTATATATATGTTGAAGTACATATTATTGTTGAGCAAGATTAAAACCTTCGGTTTGGAACCGAACATGTATGAACATCCCTATATGGGAAGATTTTTTGCAAAGGCGAGATAGAGTGAAGCGATGAATTTCGTTCAAGTTATGTATTATTGATCAATACAGGTACAATGAAATTTGATCACCCTCCGTGCCGTAAGTTATAACCAGTTTGAGGATAGAATTCCGCTAAACCTTTTCGAAATGAAAAGAATGTTCATAGTATGTTTCTTAAACCCTATTCAAGGGTAGAGCGAGCCAAATTTAAAGAATTTGAAGAGAGTTGTTATGTGAATTTTTTATCGAGACTGATTACTTCACAACTTTCAATTCGTTGTAGAAGTGTTATGTAAAGAGAATACTTATATTCTTTCAACATATATAATTGCTATTACTTGCTGGGCACTTAAATGCTCATCCTTGCTTAAATTAAATGTTTTCAATTATGTATGAGCAACCTGAAGGCTCAGGCACGAACAAAGGAAAAGGAAAGGCGATCGAATAAGTGTGTATTATGAGTTAATGGTTATAGTTGTATTGGTATCTATTCAAGTATTGTAAGGAATGTATTTGAAGGTCACGCATACTAGGGAAGTAAACTTTGATGTATGTAAATTAAGTTCGAATGTATTATTATTTAGTATTATTCACTTAAAAGAAATGGTATCATGGAGAACCGAGTTCGGGTTTCAAGTACTGGATTTGGGGTCGTCACATCACCGGTCTTTGCAGAATGGGCTTTTCAATGACATATAGCTTGCGCTTTTTTTTTGAGGACAATCCTCAAGTTCTATGCCGATCGAGGAAATTAATTCCACTCAACTTTTCCTTCTCGAGGATGATCGTAGTGAAAGACTACTTGTATTGTTGTTGTTTGCCATTGATATCTACAATTTATAAGTGCAAAAAAAATAATAAGTCAAATTGCGAGTTGATATTATGTAATTGATAATAGTACATTCAAAATATACCTCCCACTATTTTATTCAAATTAATAGCCCTCGCCATTAATTCTAAAGCATTTTTCAATTAAATCTTTCTAGTGAGCTAAGATCCATATTTCATTATGCCCTAAGTTAGCTTTGGCTAATCTCTTAAAACACAATTATTTAGGTGAACAACGCTTTTGTCAATTATATCATATATAACTCCCGGATAGTTTGGTAAACAACAATTGTTTCTAGTCCATCTAATGGTACCTACCAAACTCTATGCCTCTAAGTCCACAATCCTATTGAGATAACTTAGTTAAGTCAAGACCAATGATTTTAACAGTTTGGATATCACAATTATCCTATCGCATCTTACCTAGATAAATAGGGTACTTTGCTTTGGCAAACCTACATCTATTGATCAAGGTCTTGATGAGTGTTATTCATTGGAAGGCATCCGATTTAGACTTAATAATTTAATGAGGATTTTATTAATAAATTTAGATCTCACCAATTTTAATCTTATTAAGCATGCACATTATTTATCATATCATATCGCATACAAGCATAAATAAAGTGCAAAATTAAATGTGTCACGATTATGTCCCAATCCAATTTGTCAATCTTTTCAAGCTAATGAAAGATTGAAGGTCAATCTAAGGTGGTAAAAGATCTTAAAATAAATAGCTTCCTTGGATCTTCCTCAAGCATGTGCCTCCTCTCCATCATCATCTTTCCATCGTGTCCTTCATCTTTTCATCTTCATCGATTACAAATTATTACATGACATAAAGAAACCTCGAGTTACATTCGAGGGGATTTAGATGAGAAGAGAATTTTACATTAGAATTTATAGAAAGGCACGACATGCAAGCCGTATTTCAAAACCAAAACCACTAACCTATGGGTCAAAAGGCCATAATTGTGCACCATGCATATCATAATAAGCATATAACAGTTTATATAAAATTAAAGAAAAATATATATAACAAATTGGGGTCACAACCATCGTGCGCTACGACGGGGGGTCCAAGGGGGGGTCTCCCCCCCTGGCGGTGGTTTTCGAACTACAATCTGTATTGCAGAATTTTTCCAAATGATTCTTTGAAACAGTTTCAGAATCACGTATTTTAATCCACCTGGTATACTCATAATAACAATACACCCAGTTCATATCATATATGTCCAGTTTCAATTAATCGTATTAAATCAAATTTTCATGCCTCTAATCCAATTAGAACAGAATTTGTATACTGTTATTACGCCATACAATTAACAGAACTTTGTATACATGCATATCTACTACTGATATTCATAATACCAGATTATGTCGATTACAGAATATCATATACACAATTAATAGAACATCATATACATGCATATCAATTACTGATATTCATAATACCAAAATATATCGATTACAGAATATCATATACTTAATTTCAATTCGGTAAAATTGTATCATCATATATCATATATATCAAAAACAATATAATCAATTTCAGATCGGTGAAATTGTAACATCATATATCAAATATATCGAAAGCAATAAAACACGTAATCTGAATTAATCGTTTCGCAAGTAGCTCTGATACCACTGTAGGGGTTCGGCACATAAAACGCAGCGGAAATAGAAAAATTCAAAGCAATTTCCGAAACCCAAAAACAGGATCCATGCAAAAAATAATTAACTCAGTTGTTTAGAGATTATACCGAATATGAAAAATGAGAATCTGAAATTGATGCGCTCGAATCCTTAATGCAATTCCTCACGAAACTACGTCTCTATGGTATCCACACCGACGCAGCATTTAACCGCGGTAATGATTGATTACAATAAGAGGGACTTGCAGTATTAGCCACCAAAAGGAACCTTTATAAAGCAGATGTTTTCTCTAGTCTCTCTCTAAGAAGCGGCTTGGGTTTTTCAAGTTATGAATTAACCTAAGTAGGCTGCTATATATCCTATATATAGTAGTTAAATGGAATTAATCAAAACCTAATTTCATAAAATCCGAATTTATATATATATAACTTAATTAAGTCTTACTTAATTAATATACATATATACAAACTTTCCTTTTAATTTAAATTAAGTGATTTAAATACTATTAATCATATTAATATATTTAAATCCTTAAAATTTAAATTTATTCCCTTTAAAATTACGTTACATGTGTGTGACCACATAGGTTATTATCACGTTGGAAATAATTTTAAAATCATATTATAAAATTATAAACAAAGGCGGCATCTAGTAATGCATCACTGCTACCCAAGTAATAATAAGATCGATGATTCGATGCAACCTTTTAATGACCAATGTTTCAATGTAATTTAATCCTTTTAACCTTAATATCCTAGATTAAACTCGAGTCATGGAATGTGTCATACTCTTCATAATTTAATCTGAGTTTTCTTGATCAATGAGTAGACTATATGAAACAAATCACTATTTGAGCATGACCATGCATTTCATAGTCCTACTCAATTAAGAGACCTATGGATATCACTCCTAATAAATAGGAGGATTAAATTCCATCTAGATTACTCATATTCCTCACACGATTCATGATGTACCCAATAATCATCTTTATAGTCCACCCTATTAAAGGTAACATTTGATGATATCAAAGTACATAAATTTCCATGTAGTAATATAGTGATTTCAAGTCAGAGGACCATTACATCATTGTCACTATGAGAATTGCTAATGACACTTCGCATAATGCTCCAAATAGAATTCTCATGGTGGATGCATCCGATTACGTTCTCTAACATGTACCTATGCATTGACTTAATATCTCATATATTTATTACCGATGAGATTTGGTCATTAGTCAATCCACATACTAGTCTCAATGCATCATTGTTGTCCCATCAACAATAATACTCGACTAGGAACATTTAAGAACAATGATACTAATTGTAATTATATAATCTCATGTTCAAGTCACATACTTGAAACCATATAATTTGTATCACTATTCTAAGGAATTTTATTATGTTAACAATAATATAATGCAGTAAATAAAACCATAATAAAATCATTCATTTATTCAATCAAATATAATATCAAAACGTTAAGCAATTATATCAAATAATTGGCCTCTAGGGCATAAACTCTAATAGTCTCCCACTTTCAGTAGAGCCAATCACTCATGTATCTAATACCCATGGAACTAGTGTGACCGTCGTAAGCTGCTGCGACAAAGCCTTGGTCGATGGATCTGCAACATTATCATCGGTTGGCACTCTTCCTATATGTACATCTCCTCTATCAATGATTTCACGGATGAGATGGTACCGCTTAAGTATATGCTTGGATCATTGGTGAGATCTGGGTTCCTTAGCTTTGTCAATGGCTCCATTGTTATCACAAATATAAACTTAACCGGATCAACAATGGTTGGAACAACACCTAGTTCGATGATGAACTTTTTAATCCATCTGACCTCCTTAGCCGCACTTTAGAAGCGACAATATACTCGACCTCTGTTGTAGAATCGACTATTGTCTCTTGCTTCTAACTCTTCCATTAATGACACCACCATTAAGGCAAAATACAAAACCCGATGAGACTTATAATCATCATTATCGATCTGAAACTAACATCTCTGTAACCCTTCTTTCGCTAGTTCGTCTTCACCTCCATATACCAAGAATGAATCCTTAGTCCTTTTTAGGTACTTGAAGATATTCTTGATCACGTCGATGACCTTCACCGGATTTGATAGTATCTGCTCATCATGCTCAAAGCATCTGAGAGACATCCGGACGAGTACATATCATTACAGCACATGATAGATCCAATTCTTAAAGCATAAGGGATCTTTCTTTTTCGCTCCTCATCATCTTGTGATTGAGGACATTGGGCCTTAGAGATCTTTACACCATGAGTCATGGGTAAGTGTCCTCTCTTTGCCTCTTGCATCTTTGACTGTTTGACACTTTATCAATATATGTACTACTCGACTTAGGTAAAGATTTTCCTCGATCTATCTCGATAGATCATGATACCTAAAATGTAAATTTGCATCGCTTAAATCTTTCATGGAGAAACATTTTCCTAACCATGTTTTTACAGCCTGTAATGAAGGAATGTCATTCCCAATAATTAATATATCGTCAACATATAATATTAGAAATACAATATGACTCCCACTAACCTTCTTATATACACAAGGTTCATCTTCATTTTTAATAAAGCCAAACTCTTTGACTGCTTCATCAAATCGAAGATTCCAACTCTGAGAGGCTTGCTTCAATCCATAAATTCATCGTTGCAGCTTACATACCTTTCCAGCATCCTTTGGAGCGACAAAACCCTCAGGTTGTGTCATGTACACATCCTCAAGGAGATTTCCATTAAGGAAAGCGGTTTGACATCCATCCGCCAGATTTCATAATTATAAAAAGTCAGAATAGCAAAATACGATCCTCGATGGATTTAACCATTGCCACTGGAGAGAAGGTTTCATCATAGTTAACACCTTGAACTTGTTTGAAACCTTTTGCTACCAGTCGGCCTTTATCGGTTTGTACATTACCATCCATGTCGGTTTTCTTCTTGAAAACCCACTTGCACCCTATTGGTTTTACCCCTTCGGGTGGATCAACCAAAGTCCATACTTGGTTAGTATACATGGAGTCCATTTCAGATCTTATGGCTTCAAGCCATCTCTCAGAATCTGGTCCATTCATTGCTTCTTGGTAGGAAGCAGGCTCATCCTGATCTATGAGCATCACATCGCCATTTTGAGTCACAAGATATCCATAATATCTCTTGGGCTCTAGGCGTGTCCTACCAGATCTACGAATTCCTTGTGTAATTTGAGTAGGTTCACTTTCCACAACATCTTGTGGTTCCTGCTCACGTTCCAACTCAGGTTCAATGATATTTTGTGGTTCTCTAATTTCTTCGAGTTCTACTTTCCTCCCACTGTTTCCTTTAGAGACAAATTCTCTTTCTAGAAAAATACCAGTTCGAGCAACAAACACTTTGTTCTCAGAAGGTTTGTACAAATAATACCCTTTTTGTTTCTTTTGGGTATCCCACAAAATTACATTTGTCGATTTGGGTCCGAAACTTGTCGTAATCCGGGGCGTTTTACAAACGCCTCATGACCCCAAATCTTCATGAATCGACATATACTAGGGCGTTTCCCGGTCCACATCTCATATGGTGTCTTCTCGAACCGTCTTTATAGGAACACGGTTAAGTGTGAATGCAAATTGTCTCTAGGGCATGACCCCGAAGCTTATTGGAAGATCTCAGATGACTCATCATTGATCGTACCATGTCCAACAAGGTTCGATTCCTCCTCTCAGACACACCATTCCATTGTGGTGTTCCAGGTGGAGTGAGCTATGATATAATACCACACTCCTTTAGAAGGTCATCAAAGTCTTGGCTTAAGTATTCACCTCTTCGATCGGATCGAAGGGCTTTTATGCTTTTCCCAAATTGGTTTTGAACTTCATTCTTGAATTCTTTGAACTTTTCAAAGGATTCGGATTTGTGTCTCATTAGATACACATATCCATGTCTACTAAAGTCGTCAGTAAATGTAATGAAGTAATAAAACCTACCTCTTGCTAACGAACTCATGGGTCCACATACATCACTATGTATAAGTCTCAATACATCGCTAGCCCGTTCACTGTGTCCAATGAAAGGGGCTTTAGTCATCTTTCCTAATAAACAAGACTCGCATTTCTCATATGATTCAAAATCAAATGAATCCAAAAACTTATCTTTATGGAGTTTTGATATGTGTTTCTCATTTATATGGCCCAAACGACAGTGCCAGAGATATGTTGGATTTGAATCATTTGATTTAAATCATTTTGTATTTATGTTATAGATAGGCATATCTAAGTCAAGAATATAAAGACCATTAAACAATTGTGCAACACCATAGCATATATCATTTAAGTAAAACGAACAACGGTTGTTCTTTATTATAAATGAAAAACCTTTCTTGTCCAAGATAAATAACAACCTTCTAATTCTAAAACTAGCCGAGAGTAAGACCATGTTTTTGCTTATAGCAGGCACAAAATAACAATCTTCTAATTCTAAAACTAGCCCAGAGGGCAAAGATAAATAATAAGTTCCTACGGCCAGTGCAGCAACTTTTGCTCAATTCCCAACACGTAGGTCAACCTCTCCTTTTGCCAAAGTCTTACTCCTTCGGAGTTCCTGCACATGAACACAAATGTGAGAACCACATCCAGTATCTAATACCCATGATGTAGAAGTAGACAAGTTGACTTCTATAACATATATACCTGAATCGGAAGTTATACTTCCTTTCTTTTTCTTCACTTCTTCCAAATAAGCAAGACAATTCCTTTTCCAGTGTCCAGGCTTTCCACAGAAGTGACAATCACCTTCTTTAGCCACCCCACCTTTAGGTTTTAAAGCCTGTTTAGTTTTGGGATTAGGTTTAGCACCAGATTTAGATCCTATCTTCTTCTTGGCTTTCCATTTTCCCTTAGCATTTCCCTTTTGCACCATCATTATGGGAGCGGGTCCTGCCTTTTTCATGTTGTTCTCAGCAGTTCTTAACATACTCAACAACACAGTAAGGGGTTTCGCAATTTCATTCATAAGATAATTCATGACAAATTGAGAATAAATGTTGTTCAGGGATTGCAAAACAAGATCTGTTTGGGCCTCCGGAGTGATTGGAAAACCCAACCTATCAAGGTACTCAATATACCCAATCATTTTTAGCACATGTGGACCAACTGGATCACGTTCACCCATTTTACAGTGATATAATGCCTTGCTTGTATCATACCTCTCCTGTCGAGCATGCCCTTCGAACAATTTCTTGAGATGCTCGATTATCTCATAAGCATCCATCAACTCATGTTGCTTCTGAAGCTCAACGTTCATGGTTGCTAGCATGAGACAACTCACATCCGTAGAAAGATCATCTTGATGCTTCTTGTAAGCATTATGTATGCTCATGCGTGGTGCGATGTCGGTTGGTCTTTGCGGGAATGGGCTTTTCAATGATATATAGCTTGCGGTACTAGCCACCAAAGGAACCTTTATGAAACTGTATGTTTTCTCCCTAGTCTCTCTCTAAGAGCGGCTAGGGTTTTTCAAGTTATGAATTAACCCTAAGTAGCTGCTATATATCCTATATATAGTAGTTAAATGGAATTAATCAAAACCTAATTTCATAAAATCCGAATTTATATATATATAACTTAATTAAGTCTTACTTAATTAATATACATATATACAAACTTTTCTTTTAATTTAAATTCGTTATTTAAATATTATTAATCATATTAATATATTTAAATCCTTAAAATTTAAATTTATTCCCTTTTAAATTACGTTCTATGTGTGTGACCCTACGTTCTATGTGTGTGACCCTATAGGTTATTATCACGTTGGCAATAATTTTAAAATCATATTATAAAATTATAAACAGTGAGCGGCATCTAGTAATGCATCACTGCTACCCAAGTAATAATAAGATCGATGATTCGATGCAACCTTTTAGTGACCAATGTTTCAATATAATTTAATCCTTTTAACCTTAATATCCTAGATTAAACTCGAGTCATGGAATGTGTCATACTCTTCATAATTTAATCTGAGTTTTCTTGATCAATGAGTAGACTATATGAAACAAATTACTATTTGAGCATGGCCATGCATTTCATAGTCCTACTCAATCAAGAGGCCTATGGATATCACCCCTAATAAATAGGAGGGTTAAATTCCATCTAGATCACTCATATTCCTCACGCGATTTAGGATGTACCCAATAATCACCGTTATAGTCCACCCTATTAAAGGTGACATTTGATGATATCAAAGTACATAAATTCCCGTGTAGTAATATAGTGATTTCAGGTCAGAGGACCATTACATCATTGTCACTATGAGAATTGATAATGACACTTCACATAATGCTCCACATAGAATTCTCATGGTGGAGTCCATCCAAATTACTGCCTTCTCTAACATGTACCTATGCATTGACTTAATATCTCATATATTTATGACCAATGAGATTTGGTCATCAGTCAATCCACATACTAGTCTCAATGCATCATTGTTGTCCCCATCAACAATGATACTCTACTAGGGACATTTTAGAACAATGATACTAATTGTAATTATATAATCTCATGTTCAAGTCACATACTTGAAACCATATAATTTGTATCACTATTCTAAGGAATTTTATTGTGTTAACAATTATATAACGCAGTAAATAAAACCATAATAAAATCATTCATTTATTCAATCAAATATAATATCAAAACGTTAAGCAATTATATCAAATAATTGGCCTCTAGGGCATAACTCTAACAATTTTCAGATTTGTCTATTATGGTTTATGCTTAATTAATGAATTGCTTGATCACCAATTCCTTGTGAACTCATATGAACTTGAGAGATGAAGTGTAGGTTTAGACCTAATCATAGTAGTGTGTGATTGTGATTTCTGCATATTGTTGGGATTCATAATTTATTTCTAGGATAGAGATATACATATACATCATGCGTAATCTTATGACAACTTGTGATTAAACCTTCTTGAACTGTAATTCACATAGAGATATAGTGAATTAGTTAATTAGGGTGTTCTTCTTAATTCTATCATCTGTAGGTTTAAGTTGATATACATATAACATATTGAGAGATGGTTATATCTACTGTTGTGATCTTGATTAACGAACTGGAATAGTTAATGTGAATTAAAAGGAAGTGTGTTAGTCTAAGTGAAGCATCAAGTGAAATTGTAGTCTTAATTCTCCAATCTCTGAATAAAGTTTATGGTAGTAAGTTAATTTTTCTTTACTTAGTAGTTTTCTTAAATATCACAGATAATATAAGATTGGTAATTTTTAGGATAAAATTCAGTTATTTTCTTTGTAGGAACGATACTCAACTTATCACTTTATTACTTGTTGACCACGTATACTTGCGTGTTGTGCGTAACTAGATTTTACCTAACAAGTTTTTCGCGCCATTTTTGGGGGAAATAATTGTGTTTATTACTTTCAATATCAGTTTAATTATATTAGTTTTAGTTCAACACTTTTCTTTTTGTTTTTTGTTGTTATTTCTTATTTCAGGTTCTCTTGAATAATGCATGCAAACTCGATCAAAGAAGCCAGACTTAGTACCTTACGAGGATGATATCGAGAGAAAGTTTCAGTAGTTGAATAAGTGGATAAAGGAGACCCAAAAGAACTTAGAACAACAAGAGAAAATGGTTGCGGATGATCAGAAAGCATTGCGGGATTATGCCACTTCGAGGGTGACTGAGATTCAGTCGAGTATTACAAGACCTGCTATTACTACTAATAATTTTGAGATAAAGATTGGTACAATACAGATGATTTAGAATTCGGTGCAGTTTGGGGGTTTGGCTAACGACGATCCGAATGAGCATCTTGTGAGCTTTCTAGAAATATGTGATACCTTCAAGTATAATGGGGTATCAGATGATGCAGTGAGACTTTGCTTATTTCCATTCACATTGAGAGATAAGGCGAAAAGTTGGCTACATTCATTACCAACACGTTCAATTACTACTTGGGATCACCTAGCTCAAAAGTTCTTAGTGAAATTCTTCCCACCGGCAAAAACAGCAAAAATGAGGAATGACATTACTACTTTTGAACAACAACATGGGGAGTCACTGTATAAAGCTTGGGAGAGCTATAAAGAGTTATTGAGGAAATGTCCACATCACGGATTACCCAAGTGGTTGCAGATGAACACCTTTTTATAATGGGTTGAATAGTAATCTATGGACAAGTATAGACGCAGTGTCGGGAGGAGCATTTATGGCTAAGGGGTTTGAGGAGGCATATGATTTGATGGAAACTATGGCAGCTAATAACTACCGGTGGCCAATAGCAAGGATGACTTCACCTAAAGCAGCTGGAGTGTTAGAAGTGGATGGAGTTATAGCTTTAGCAGCTCAGATATCTGCACTATCGAAGAAAATGGATGCTTTTATGGGAGTACAGGTTCTGTAGGTAGCATGTGTATGTGAATTATGTGCAGGGGAACATCCGACAGATCAATGTGCCACCAAACCCATGATCAGAAAGCATTGCGGGATTATGCCACACCTAAGGTTACTGTGATTTAGTCGAGTATTACCAGACCTGCTATTACTGCTAATAAGTTTGAGATAAAGCCTGGTATAATATAGATGATTCAGAATTCGGTGCAGTTTGGGGGTTTGGCTAACGATGACCCGAATGAGCATCTTATGAGCTTTCTAGAAATATGTGCTACCTTTAAGTATAATGGGGTATCGAATGATGCAATGAGGGTTCAGTTATTTCCATTCACACTGAGAGATAAAGCGAAAAGTTGGCTACATTCATTATCAGCAGGTTCAATTACTACTTGGGATGACCTGGCTCAAAAGTTGTGACGCCCCTAAAATAGGTCCACATGACCCATTCTGAGTCGCCAGATATCACACTATAAAAATCAAATACAAACTTTATTTATACAACTGTTGAACTGTCGTATAGAATACAACCACAATTAACTGTGAGTTTTAATACAAATGTATGTAACTCTCATGGTACCTCGACCACAACCTTACAATGATACTTTACATAAAAGTATAGTCAAAAACTATTTTAGAAATTAAAATCTTTGGGAAGTGCTCAAGGAAACCTTCGTACATGGGAGGCCATGCGTCTAGGTTATGATAGATATCATATGTCCACAGAATTATCCTTGGTTGACCTAATAGACCCCAAAGAAAAACGAGAAGATTACTATCATCTTCTTTCCAATGGTGAGTCTTCTCTTGACATATAACTATCTCCACTGTCTCCAAGTGAAAATTATATTTCAAATAAACTCCAAGATCATATAGGTAGTGCTCGTAAATATACTCAGCAAGTGGATGTGCACAACCCTATCTTATAATAACACGAGGTTGTATGTCATTAGACATCTTGTATGATAGTGGCAAAACACCCTTCCAAAGTTGGGTTCACCTCACCCTATTCGGTTCACCAAAATTAAATATCAAATGACGTATACAATACGACACACTTATCTAAAGTTCTCAATAAAATTATTTCCATAATATTTAGGGATAGACCACCGTTCTATTCCCCTGTTATCCGCGCTCGACCCAGCTACACTCTTATTACCTGAAAGAAATTGTGAAGCAAAAAGGGTGAGCTCAACTAGCCCAATAAAGAATATCATGACTACAGATAATATATTCAATAGTCTTCATCGGTAATAAATCAGAGATTTAGTACATATGGTAGATGATAAAACTTTTTAACCATAGTTGCAACGGAACGAACAATCCATTAGAAGAGTTAAATAGACCATCAGATCTATTATCTTCTCTATGTTAAAAGTCCACCGATAATGTTTTATCCTTGTAACATCAATCAACAATTCATGTCCACAATCATATGAATAACTCATAATCATAATTGTGATTCTAAATTTCTCTTCGCACCCAAGACGAAGATAATTTTCATCACCTATCTTCACCTGAAACATCAAAAATCATGGTTATACCAAATCACAATTTTTGCTCATAATCATACTAATAAATTCATCTTTGCACTACAGCCAAAGATATTCATTAACAATTCATCTTTGCACTACAGGCCAAAGACATACAACTGTATTTTAGAAGAGTCAAGTAGAGCATGTATCTACTATCTTTTACAAATTAAAAGCTTATTATCAATATTTTATCGCTGAGACTTAGCTTAATAAATAATCCACATCATCGAATCACCCCTGCACTACGGTCAAGGATATTCGCTAATATCACATCCATGAATTAATATTTCATTGCTGAGACTCAGCTCAATAATTAATCCACATCATCGAATCATCCTTGAACTACAGGCTAAGGATATTCGTTAATATCACGACCACGAATTATCTATGCACTACGGGCCAAAGATAATCGTGTTTTCATCAACGGTCCTGATCATGCCATAAAATAATTCATCTTTGCACCCTTGGACGAAGAGAATCCATAGCCATAATCATACCAAAAACTGTCCATCAATACACTACGGGCGAGGACTTTTATCACATCATTTGTAACATTACGGTCATGATTATACCGAATAATTCCTGGTCATAATCATACCAAGTCCATCTATGCAGTACAGGCCACAGATGACTTTCATCATAATATAAGCATGAGGATAATGACAATGATATAAAGAATCAATCAAATGATAAATATTAAACATTTATAATAAAATTTATCCAGCGTTCAATAATAACCAAATGTTATTAATCACTTAATAATCTCATAATCCAATATCATTAATATTATAAAAATATTTTAATCATTTCTTAAACTTATAAATAATTTATTTCAATTGTTTACACTTTATCAAATAATGCATTTAATCATTCAAAATGCCATACTCATAAGATTTCATCATCAATGATCAAATCCTCATCAAAATCTGCATATACCCTATATAGGATTCCCAAGCCATAAAATCCTATTTTCTAATTTTATTACTTCACATAACATATTTAATTCATTTACTCATAACTAGTTCATTTTCATGAAAAATACCAAATCAGGTCCAAAAATATTTCTTTTACGGGATTTAGCGAATATAGTCCCATATTGAACATATATTTTTCTCGAATTTTTAAAATTCATTTACTATTTTTATATAGCTAAAAATCTAATATTTAGACATTTATCGTAAATTGTACTTTTGTCCAAAAATTCCGAAATTTATAGGATATACTCATGTTATATACATGTACTCCCAGTTAAAATTTCACCAATTTTGGAGTTATCCACAAGGAGTTATAAGGGTATACTTTTAAAATAGTCTTTTCCTATAAAATTCATAACTCCTAATCTATACATCCAAAAATTGCCATTTTTGGACACAATCTAGAAAACTCATCAAATTATCATTTTAAATTTTTCGAAATTTTTGAGGTCGGAAAAATTATGAAATCGCCTACAAGCGAAACCCTTTTGAATGAAAATACTATTCATATGAATACGAAGGATCATTCACCATGCATGCGATAATCCACATAGACAAGTTATTCCAATAGAATAATAAAGAATGGAATAACAGAAGAATTCACAATGCATGCGATAGACCTCACAGACAGGCTATTCCTAACAGAATAATAAAGAATGGAATAACAATGAAATTCACCATGCATGCGATAGAATCGCATGACGAGGTTATTCCAATGTAATAATAAAGAATGGAACCGGATTAATGCGTAAATGCACGACGGGATATTAAGCGAATAATAAAGAATAGAACCAGGTCATGCGTAAATGCACAAACAGGATATTCTGACAGAATAATAAAGAATAGAATAACAGAAGAATTTCACTATGTATACAGGTAGTCCGCGTATACAGGTTATTCCAACAGAATAATAAGAAATGGAATAACAATAGCTCTCTTCATGAATACAAAAGAAATAATACCCCTTACGAGTACAACAAATAATATCCATTACCTTAGAAGAAACTGGATATAGGAGTAGTCAAGTAGCAGAATACTTTTCTTCTTTCTCTCTATAGTTTCACTCTCTAGAGTTTCAAAGGAATTAAATAAGAAATAATGAAAGAATGAGCTTCTATTTATAGGAGAATGGACTGAATAGTAACTAATTCATGAACGGTCCAGATTGATTTACTTTTAAATGGACGGTCCATATTAAATTACTATGCAGTATTAATAAAATATTCTAATAAAATAAAATCTTTTAAATAAAATATAATATATTCTATTTATAATCTAATAAAATGAATAATTTTATAAAAGTATTATGTTTTATATAAAAAGATTTTACTATTCAAACACTATCTATCAGAGCCTTATCTGAACACTATGCATAATAGAATATTATATATTCTATTTATAGTATAATAAAATGAATAACTTTATAAAAGTATTACATTTTATATAAAAAGTTTTCTGTTTTATTAAATTTATAATAATAATAATAAAACAAAACTTATCACCTTTATTATAATTCACAATATTAATCGACCGTGTCGTTCCCGTGAAAGAGGGGCTTTCGAATAAGAATTTTTCCCAATTGGTGGCCTGCAATTAGGTGACCAAACCTCTCCTTGATGAACTTACTAGACATCGTTAATATTGCAAATAATAATATTAATAACTTTGTTATCTCAATTATTGATTTAATAATATAAAAATATCGACAATAATTGAATCAAATAACGTGAGATCTTATGCAACAATTCTTGTAGCAATAATTGAACAAAAGCGAGTGATTTCTCACTAAGCATCAATAATCAATACCGTGTTAGCTACTATGCAACCACAGCAGTATTCGTATTTTTACTACCGAGTAGTTCAACAATTTTAACGATAAAACTTGATTAGTTATTTTCATAAAAATATTTTGTCATTTTCTCGGTCAAATGATAATTCCGTTGTGGGGTCCACCAATGATTGTACCGTCGTATGGATATTCCCCGACAAAAAGAATATTTCCCAACCAATCGAATATTATATAACAACTTGCATACTTTGCAAAATTTATAAATACTACCCACAACTATAACATTATCTCAAATCCACACCATAATATTCAAAAAAATATTTCGAGAAAATTAAATCTTTATTCGTAAAATTTGGTGTTTTACAAAAGTTCTTAGCAAAATTCTTCCCACCGGTAAAAACAAGAAAAACGAGGAATGAGATTACTACTTTTGAACAATAGCATGGGGAGTCACTGTATGAAGCTTGGGGGAGGTATAAAGAGTTATTGAGGAAATGTCCACATCACGGATTACCAAAGTGGTTGCAGATGAACACCTTTTATAATGGGTTGAACAATAATCTTCTGACAAGCATAGACACAGCGTCGGGAGGAGAATTTATAGCTAAGAGGTTTGAGGAGGCATAAGATTTGATAGAAAATATGGCAGCTAATAACTACCAGTGGCCAACAACAAGGATGACTTCTCCTAAGGCAGCTGGAGTATTAGAAGTGGATGGAGTTACAGCTTTAGCAACTCAGATATCTGCACTGTCGAAGAAAATGGATGCCCTTACGGGAGTACAAGTTCAGCAGGTAGCATATGTATGTGAATTATATGCAGTTGAACATCTGACAAATCAATGTGCAATGAATCCAGTAGCATTACAGTTTGTGGGGAGATACAGTTTATGGGGAGATATAATCGGCCACCAAACCCGTATCAGAACACCTACAATCCTGGGGCAAGGAACCATCCCAACTTTTCATGGAGCAACCATCAGAATCAACATCAAGCTCCACGACCATCATACCCCCCCCCCCCCAATTTTCAAAATCAGCACCAACAGTCAGTTCCACAACATGAGAAGAAGTCAGATTTGGAGGAGCTGCCTTTGAAATATACTACGAGTAATGAGGCGTCAATGAAAACTTTGGCGGCTGCAATAAAAAATTTGAAAAATCAAATGGGACAACATGTAATTGCCTTGAACAATAGACCTCAAGGTTCTTTACCGAGAGACACCGAAAAGAATCCCAAGGGAGGTTAAGAGAAGTGTCAGGCTATTACACTTCGGAGTGGAAAATAGTTAGATGGGCAAAGTGCAGAAAATTCAAGGATAAGGAAAAATGCTGAAGAAAGTGAACCAAAAATAGTTGAAGAAAAACTAGTGTCTAAGGAACAGAAAGTTGCTGTACCAGTTATCTATCCACCACCACCTTTTCAACAAAAGGGTCCAAAAGTAGAAGTTAGATAAACAGTTCTCCAAATTCCTGGAAATCTTCAAGAAGCTACAAATAAACATATTTCCAGCTAAGTTCATTATCCTTGATTACAAAGAAGATAAGAACATTCCGATTATTTTAGGGAGACCATTCTTAGCAACTGGGAGGACTCTCATCGATGTGCAAAAAGGAGAATTGACTATGAGAGTTCAAGACCAAGAGGTTATGTTTAATGTATTCAAAGCTATGAAATTCCCTACAGATGATAAAAAAATGTTTTAGGATGGATGTGATATAGAAAATGGTGAGTGAAGATTTGATTCGAGGCATGGATAGGGACCTGTTGGAAAAAATATTGCTAGGAGATGTTGACCTGAACAATCCCGGGTTGATTGATTATTTTCACATGTTAGATGCGTTACCTAGAGTAAACAAATTTAAGATCATGTTTGAACCATTAGAAACTGCAGAAAAATCATCGGTACTGATGAAACCTTCACTAGTGGAACCACCTACACTTGAACTCAAACCTCTTCCTACACACCCTAGGTAAGCATTTTTGGGTAATTCATCTACTTTACCATTTGTTATTGCATCTGCACTTAAAGACTTGTAAAAAAGTAAGCTGTCGAGGGTTCTCCGAGAGTACAAATCTGCTATAGGATGAACCATTGCCGATATCAAAGGGATAAGCCCATCATTTTGTATGCATAAGATCCACTTAGAAGATGATGCAAAACCCACAGTAGAACAACAACAGAGGCTTAACCCAATCATGAAAGAGATAGTGAAGAAGGAAATTTTGAAACAACTTGATGTTGGAATAATTTATCCCATCTCAGATAGCTCATGGGTGAGCTCAGTACAATGTGTCCCAAAGAAATGAGGTATGACAGTCGTGACTAATGAAGACAATGAGCTGATACCAACTCAGACAGTGACTGGTTGGAGGGTGTGCATGGATTACAGGAAACTTAACAAGGCAACCCGAAAAGATCACTTCCCTTTTCCTTTCATTGATCAGATATTAGATAGATTGGCGGGACATGATTACTATTATTTGTTAGATGGCTATTCGTGTTACAATTAGATTGTAATTGCACCATAAGACCAAGAGGAGACAACGTTCATATGTCCATATGGCACCTTTGCCTTTAGAAGGATGTCATTTGGACTTTGTAATGCACCGACAACTTTTCAGAAATGCATGATGGCAATATTTTCAGATATGGTGGAATGCAATGTAGAGGTATTCATGGATGACTTTTCAGTAAATGGGGATTCCTTTGACAGTTGTTTAGAGAACCTAGTTATGGTACTTAAAAGATACATTGAAACCAATCTGGTGCTTTATTGGGAAAAGTGTCACTTCATGGTTAAAGAAAGAATCATCCTTGGGCATAAAGTCTCAGCAAAGGGGTTGGAAGTGGACCATGCCAAATTAGAAATAATTGAAAACCTTCCACCACCGACATCACTACAGGGTATTCATAGTTTTCTTGGACATGCTGGATTCTACCGTCGGTTCATAAAGGACTTCTCCAAAATCTCAAAACCTTCTACTCCTTTAAGAGTTTGACTTAGAAATCAAAGATAGGAAAGGAACCAAAAATTAGGTGGCTGACCACCTTTCGTGATTAAAGAATCCAGACCAAGAAAAGGAAGATAAAGTGTTGATCAATGATATGTAGATTTTGCCAACTATTTGGTGAGCAATATCCTTCCTCTAGATTTGACATGTCAGAAAAAGAAGAATTTTTTACATGATGTAAAATAGTATATGTGGGATGATCCGTTTCTGTTTAGACAGTATGCAAATAAGATGATTCGTAGGTGCGTGCCACAAAGCGAAATGGACAGTATCTTGCACGCATGCCACACATCCTTATATGGGGGACACTATAGAAGTGAAAGAACGGTCACCAAAGTACTACAAGCTGGATTTTATTGGCTCACCTTGTTCAAAGACACATCAGTTTATGAAAAATTGTGATTGATGTCAAAGGGTGGGCAACATTTCCAAACGAAATGAGATGCCACTCAAAATGATTATGGAAGTGGAAGTTTTTGATGTGTGGGGGATCGATTTCATGGGACCTTTTCCGCCTTCCCACAATAATTTGTATATTTTGTTGGCAGTAGACTACGTTTCTAAGTGGGTTAAAGTTGTAGCACTCCCGATGATTGATGCCAAAGTCATCTTAAATTTTCTGCAAAGGAACATCTTCACAAGATTTGGCACTCCAGGAGCAATTATCAATGATGAGGGAAGTCACTTCTGCAATAAATATTTCACAGCTCTCTTAGCTAAATACATGGTCAACCATAGAATTGCTACTGCTTATCACTCCCAAACTAGTGGCCAAGCAGAAGTATCGAAAAGAGAGGTGAAGAGGATTTAGGAGAAAATAGTGAACCCAAACCGAAAAAATTGGTGTCTGAAACTGGATGACGCTCTATGGGCAAATCGTACAACATACAAGACACTAATCGGGATGTCTCCATATCAGCTCGTCTATGGAAAAGTGTGTCACCTCCTAGTTGAACTGGAGCATAAAGCGTATTGGGCATACAGAAGCTAAATTTTGATCTCACAGCTGTGGGGGAGAAAATACTTTTACAACTCAACGAGTTAGATGAATTCCGCCTGCAGGCTTATGAGAACTCAAAATTATATAAAGAAAAGGTCAAAAAGTGGCACAATCAAAAAATTATGAACAGGAAATTCGAACCGAGCTAAGTAGTGCTATTATTCAACTCTCTACTAAGACTTTTCCTCGGGAAACTGAAATCCAGATGGTCGGGACCATTCACAATTAAAACAGTCTTTCCACATGGTGCCGTTGAATTATTTAGCCGGAATTCGGTATAAACCTTCAAAGTAAACGGACAACGCTTAAAGAATTATTGGGGTGGTGACCTCGATCACCAAGCAACCTCAATTACTCTTGTCGATTCACCATGAAACAGGAGTAGCCAAGCTGAAAGAATCAAAATCAAGCGCTTACGGGGAGGCAACCCAATTTTAGCGTTATTGTAGTATGTAGTTTGCAATTGTGCAATCCAGTAGATTAATTATCAGTGTCTATACTTAGTTGTCAATTTTTATAATTCATATGATTGTTTATTAGATAGTTAGTTAGTTATAGATTTGCATTAATCAAAGCTTTCGTGCTTATTCTCCATAATAATTGCTCTAATTTTGGCCTATGTATGATTTCAAGTAATGACGCTGAGACTAATGCGTGTGCCGAGCACATCAGAAACATAGAATTCTTTTTCAAGAATCAGAACCCCGCCCAGGCAGGCGATTTTAGCCTACAAACTCCCACCCCGGCAGGGGTGTTCTCTGTCTATTCCCGCCCCAATGGAAAAAATACACTACACATCACCCGCCCCGGTGTGGGGGTCCTCTATCAAAGCCCGCCCCGACGGTAATTGCAGTATAATTCATGCTCGCCCCGGCGGGTACCACGAAAATCAATTTTTTTAAAAACCCCCATTCTAGTCGACTTTCTCCATTCCAAACACATAAATAGGAACCCTAACCCACGATTTCTCTCCTGTACTCCCATTCCCCACCAATTTTGTCCCACAATCTCCATCCTATACATAACCCACTTCCAATTTAAACAATCATCTCCAATTTGGGTATCTTCTCAAAATTTAGGGTTTCATCATGTCTATTAACCTCTTAAGCAATAGGAATTGAAAGAGGGTTTGTAGAAAGCTTGGAAATCATCCTCAACTAGTAGCAACATGTACTTGGGTAAGCATTCAAATTTGGGTACTATTATCAATTTGGGTGAAAACTGAGTTTGGGGGTAGTATATGTAACTATTCTTCATACCCATACCAATTATTCGATAAAATGCTTAAGCGAATAAGTTTGAGGGAATTGATTGATTTGCAATCACAATGGCTCTGAAAACGCCAGTAACAAGACAAAGGGGCGAGGGCTCATCACCACCAGTAAGGAATTTTGATACGAGGAAGTTTGTGAGTGCCACGGCGGGGTACAAAATTAATTATTTGGCCATGAAAGAACTCTCATTGGAGCGAGGTTTGAGGCCAGAGTCCTTTGATGGGCATATAAGGAGACAAATACATGAACATGGCTGGGATACTTTCACAGATCAGCTTGAAACGACAGTGGTGACTGTGGTCAAGGAGTTTTATGCGAACGCAAAGCCCCGTTCGTAACATTCGTAAGAGGAAAGATGGTGTTGTTCAGTGCTGAAGCGATCAATCAATTTTATGATGTGAGGGCCCCCTACAATTTATTAGTATGCAGAGGTATGAGACAGTGGACCTGACTATAACCAGATATTGATAAAGGGTAAGAAGAGAGGTAATTTTATTTATGAGCAAGGATCTAAGTCTATATGGAAAAATATGGTATGCTTTCTTATGTGCGAAACTCATGCCATCTCAGCACACAAGTGAAGTGACGAAGGAAAAGGTGTTACTATTATATTCAATTATCAAGGATTTTGATATCGACATTAGAGAAGTCATTAGTTTTTCTATTCGACAATGTTTGCGAAGACCGATTTCAAGAGGGCTGCCACATCCGTTGCTTATCTATGGCCTATGTCGTCAAGCAGGGGTTAGGTGGACTGCTGACAAGCCTATACAAAAACCTCTTCAGCTGCTGGAACCTAGGCTTATTGCGAGATATTCAGTGTGGCCACGAGATGAGTCTCATCCAAGAGGACTTAGGTTCATATTTCCCAAGGATTCGGAGGATGATGAGGAGGAAGCTGCTGATTCTGCGGATGAGGATTTCTAGGCTGATAAAGTGCCTGAGGGTGAAGAGACTACTGCTACTAATTCATCATGCAAGACAAAGTTCATGTTTAATACTCAGTTCTAAAGTCTTCAGCGGCATTTGGATGCGTGGGATAAAGAAGAGGATAAAAAACTCAAGAGGATGACAGTAAGGAAGGATCATGCATTTGCCACTCAGAGTACCTTCAATGCATCCTTGGCGGAAGCGTTTTCCCGACTAAATCCCAATGTTGAGTCGTTCTAATTTCCTACTCCACAACCATTGCCTAACTATCCACTGTTAGTCGAAATTTAATTACACTCACACGCAAGTGCACGTGGTCAACAAGTAATATAATGATAAGTCGAGTATCGTTCCCACAGAGAATTAGTATGAAATTAATCCCAACAATTACTAGCTTTATATTAATCCAAATTTTATTAAACTAACCAATTCAATGATTGTAACTAATAAAAACTAACAATATTAAAAATACCAAGCAATCAACAAAATAAAAACTGTAATTTCAAGCAAATATTGGAGAATTAGGCTTATACCTTCACTCTAAGTATCACTTTGATTATTACACCCAATTTCAGTTCAACTTACTATCCCAGTTTATTAATCAAGAACACTCAACTAGAATTAGCCATCTCTCAATGCACTAATACCATATTAACTTAAATCCACAAATTAGATAGAATTAAGCTAAACACCTTAATCAACTAACTCACTATATCTCTATGTGAATTATAATCAAATAAGGTTTAAGTTCAAGTTCTCTATCCGATTACATGTGATGCTAGGCATATCTCTACCCTACCATTAATCAAGATTCCATTCAATCATAGAATTCAAGAACACATGCTATAATGAATAGGTGTAGATTCATATTTCCTCTCTCAAATCCATACAAATCCACATAGAATTGGTGATCAAACAATTTATAAATTAAAGCACAAATCACAATATATAAACTGAATGATAGATTATTAAACTAAAATTAAGAACTACATAATCATCGTTCAACCATAAAGATCCGTCATAAGCCTAACAAGTAAATTAGTTCATCACAAATGAATTAAAAACTGAAATCATCAATGTAATCATCATCCCAATTACAATAATTGAATTAAAGAAAAAGAATGAATCCAAAACCACCCTTCTCCTTAGCTCCAATTTGCAATTTTCGTGACTCGGGCCTTCCATCCTTCCTCCAATGCTTTCTCTCCAAATTAGGGCTTCTCACTTGCTAATTGATTGTTAGATGTAATCTCCCTTGTTGTTTCTTGTTAATATCCAACCTAGGACACATATTCTACTCATAATTCGAGGCTTAATACAGTTCCAAATCATGCCAACCTCCTTCTTTCACGCCTCTACAGCATTACAGTTCAGACATGAGTCTTGTTTTTCCCGTACCCCTGCCCCTGCAGGGGTTTTCCTTCTTTAAGTGGAGGCGCTTGCGGGGGGTCAATCTGCTGCAGTCCAGCTTTTGCTCATTTTCTTACCCATTTTAGCCACAAAACCACCTTTTAAGCCCAAATGCTATGCCACCATACCAAAATATAAAATAACACTAAAAAAGTAAAACGAATCACAAAAATAATGAGTTAACACAACTTAAGCTCGGATTAGAGCCGATTCGTAGGTATAAAACCCACTCATCAAACTCCCCCAAACTTAAACTCGTGCTAGTCCTCGAGCACAAAACAAAACCAAAAATGTTGTGCAATGCAATGCAATGGAATGTAATGCAACTAATCTATATGCCTACGAATCCAGCAGTAGTGATAGAAACAAATCTGCCTCAGAGAAATCAAGCAAACATGACAATACTTCATATCAAAACCAATCACTAAATTCCTATCAATCATCAAATCTTAAATTGTTATCACTTGTATAGTGCGTGTGTGCTCAACACCTATGCTAATTGATGCAAATTCAAATTTAATACATAACAAGTCTCTTTGAAGGCATCATACAGTGTAAACTTAAGAATTTCAAAAATAGTCAAGATCCAGCTAAATCAAACAATTACCAAAATTAAGGGTCCAAATAGGGTACTTATGCTTTTATTTTTCCTTTATAGGGGCTTTTTGCTCTTATTTCCCATTTTATTCATTTTTTTCTTTTATTATTATTATTATTATTATTTAATACACATGGCTGTGCAAGGTCCAATTCCCTTAGGCTTTTCAATGATACCTTAACGAGCTTTCGACCAACGACTCCTAGACCATTAAAATCTTAGGGCGCTAGGTGTAAAGACACTCCCTCAGGCTTACTTACTCAATTAATAAAGGCCACAAAATTAGACTAACCACGGTGTTTATTCTCTCTTTTTTTTAAAACTGAAGCTTATATATCCCAAAATTTTCCCCAAACTTAGGTTCTTACCTAACTTTTGTCTTCACTGGCTATCCTTGTCATTCTTTTATTTAGACTAACATTACCCTTTAGAGATCCATTATGTATCAATTTGAACTAAATTAATCCACATAGTTATTATTATTGTGCTAACCTTATTATACCAGTTTCAAACAGACAAAGATCCAATTCATAGCAGAAAATCACGTCAAAGTTCTAATATTCGGAACTATACTTGTCTACTCAACCCCAGTCTCATCATTGGCCAAAATAGACTGTACTATCTAACAGCTGGACTCATGCAGAACAACACAATACTTAACTAATTTTTTTTTGATATGGAATAAACATAACATAAGTAAAAACTAATAAAAACTATTTACATTAATATTCTACTATGCATATATTACATTACAGAATGCAAACATATAAAAAACCTAAACTAAACAAACATGAAAACTTATGGAAAATTCACTAACTAAATTAAACATGCAAACATAACAAAATTAAACTAACTCCCCTAAACTTAACAATTACAATGTCCTCATTGTAAAAATAAAACACTAAGTGTACAAGGACTTCCCTGTAATCGACTAAGCTTGAGGTGGTGGTGGTTGTTGCTCTTCATTGTCTGAATCAGACGGTGGAAATTGTGGCATTGGGGCAGATTACTAGTATAGAAACTAAGCATTTGGATTGAAATTTTGGATAGTCGCGTTTAAGGAGGTGAAGGACACGTTCATGGCCTCAAACATATGGTCCTGTCTGGCCGCCAGTCTTCTCATTTGCCTGTTGGCGTCTTTGTTGTGTCCATCAATTTGGCTCTGAGAGGTCATGGCCCGAGCTAAACATATGTCCGCTTTCGGTATCTTGCATCTCCTCGGTTCTCTTCTCTCTCCGTAGTCTCATCCATCCACCAACTAAATCGTCATTAGAGGTGTCCTCAACATCAGCCTCATCCTCGGAGGCTGGTGGAAATATGAACTCAACTCCTCTTGGGTGCGACTCTCCCTCGGGCCACACTGAATATCGTGCAATCATCTAATGTCCAAAGTCCAGAAGACATCATCTCATGTAGTCTCATCACCGGATCACTAACTCCGGCTGCTGCACAACCCACCCATATATGGATGGGTGTTGCGGTAGCGAAAAAATAGCCCTCGTAGGCATCTCACTATACCAAAAATGGCCTATAGCGAAGGAAATTTTGTGAAGGAAGTTATTCCTTCACATAAGGAGTTGTTTAGCGAAGGAACAGTGAAGTAAAAAACTATAGTGACAATATAGTCATTAGCGAAAGAAACATCCTTCACAATTTATATTTTTTTTCCTCGCAAAATTGGGGCGATAGAAAGATTTTTGGAGTCAATTTATAATGAAAATTTGCGAGGAAAAAATCTATTTAGTGAAGGAATTATTACTCACTATATATCATTATTCAGAAGTTTTTTGTGAGGGATAAAATTGGTCGCTATCTTGTTCTAAATATTTTTTTTTTGAATTAATTGTGGTGAATATAAATACCTTAAATTTTTTATAATAGTAAATTTAATTTTAATAACAATTTTTAAGTAACTTACAATATCAACTATTTATTTTAATAAACTATAAAGTAATAACTTTACACTATGTTAAACTTTAAAATTTCTCCATAAAAGTTTATTTTATGATCATAATTAAATAAAGTTAAAGTTAAATAAAATTAAATTAAATAATCCAAAAGACTTTAAATTTTATTTTAAGTATATAATATTAATTAATCCAAAAAGTCTTTTGGAGATTAATTTAAAGTAACTTTATTTTTTGGTATTGTATTTAACATTCACTTAAATAAAAATTTGGGAGGGACACCGTAAGGTCAAAGTCGTGACTCAAGAAAGCGACTCAAGAAAAATTGAAACAAGTCGAGCAATTAATGACAACACACATGCGTGACTCGTGAGAAAGGGAAGCAACTCAAAGCAAACGAGATAGGGTTGAAGCAAGCTAGCCGGATCAAGGGTTTCACGATCAATCCTTAGCCAAAATTGAAGATTCAACAAGATAGATGCTAGTTAGGTCTCTACCAATTTGGTTTCCCTCTCTTCCTTGGCCTTAAAGGGAGAAATAAAAAAAATTAGCGCCAAATTTTGTCGCAATTAGGGAGATCGAGATTTGATTGTGTGAATAATGTTTCGTATGAGTAAAGGGATTATCATTAATCCCAAAATTTTACCCCAAATTTCATCATCGCATCTTCAAATCTGCACCTTTTATACCAATTGTAGAAGCCCTAATTTCGAAGAACCAAAGATTTGTCAATTTGTTCGAAGGTATTTTTTCCAACAACTTTGTTCATCCGTATTCCATTAGTTGCTGTAATGATATATATATATATATATATATATATATATATATAGACAATACATGTATGTATGTGTGTATTTATTTCTTGATCCATTTATATATATTTGTGCTTGTGGGACTTATGTAATGTTGATTTATGTATTAGATTGTTGCGTTGTTCACCAGTACAAAACTGTAAATAGACAATACTTAAACAACAACGTTTTTATAAAAAATATTATGATATTTTTTTCACAACGTTTTTTAAAAAAAAAACGTTGTAGATACATATGAAAAAACATTATCTATTTATAAGGGCAATTTTTGAAAAAACTTGAAATTAAAAAATCATAAATCCCAAAAATAAAGATTTGGGAGTAATAATTTGCAATTATGGCGTTTGTGTTTGAAAGAAGGAGAGTGAGGCTGTCTAGGGTTTTGTTGCAGTCTCATTTGGCTGGCATTTGGCCATTTGGGGATGACAAAAACCTCACATTCAAGCTTCCAAACCTTATAATCGATTTTCTACAGCTCAATAACACCGATTACAGGTACTCTCTCTCTCTCTTGTTGGTGATTGATTGAGTTTATCCTCATTAATAAATTATGTCCTCACTGAGTTCTGATTTGCTTATCTAGCCAAAGGACTTGCCGCCCGCACTTCCGGCACGGCAGACTTCCAAGGCTCGTTGGCCGTCTACTAAGCGGCCCTTGCCTACTAAATCAGACACCGTTGAGCAGTCGACGAATGTAAGCACTACAAAAAAGGAAGAGGTTAAAAGATCTAGAAGTGGTAGTTTTGGTTGCAGAAAGTGGAATGTGGCTGACCCAGATGAATCGTTGTATGTTTCTATGGCTCTGGAAGAGAGAGAATTTGAACAAAGGGTGGACGAAAATGGTGGGGCGAATCTTGCTTCTGCTGCCCCGCCTTCTTCATTGCCAAGGTTTCGGGAGTCCGAGTTGAATGACAATATTGGTTATTTCATTAAAAAGGTAAAAGTAAAAACTAATTGAATTTTTCCCTTATTCCATTTCTTTTAGCTGTATCTAGCCATGTTCCTCAGGTCTTTGATTAACTAGTTTGTTATATTTAATTGGTTTAGACTTAACTGTTAATATCAGTATCTAATAGCCATAATGAATTGAGACTTTTTTAGCTGTTTATTGAGTAGGTTCAAGTAGTGGTATTGGGTATACATTTTGAAAGTTTTATGTTATGGAGATGCGAATTAATGAAAAAAATTATTATGGAAATGCGAGGTTATGATGCTGGTATAGTAACATACTGTGTAGTACACATCTAGTAGTTATGTTTTGGGTTTTAATTTGTATTTTATTCAATTGTTTTCATAAATCTATTATCTAAAAAGTTGCCAGTTTATACTTCATTTATGGATTTGTTCTTCTTTGTTTTGCTCATAAATTAGAGGAAAACTATTTGTTCTCTAACTTCTCTTTCATATGTTTCAGCCTAGTAAGCCGTGCAACTAAGAAATTCATACTTCTTTTTTACTTAGCTTAATTATGCTTCTGATACTGTTGTTGAGATATTCATGCATTCTAATTTTGGTGCTTTGGCTTGTGATGTATTTTCTACTAGTATTTATGTGAAATTTCATGTGTTTTAGAAACTTTGAGTTTGGTGTCAGCTTCAAAATGGGTATTGGGAATCAGGACAGATACAGTTTACTTCAGCAGAAACAACTTCAGGACAAATACAGTTTGGTTCTGTTTTAGTCTCCATGATTGGAAGCTCCTCTTTTGATGCCCCACTTATGTTCCTTTGGTTGATATTCTATGCTGAGCGTTAGAATTTCTATTTATGTATGAAGTTATATCTATTCCATACTAGTGTGTCAATGAGGAAAATATATATTTCTTTATCTTATAGTGGGGAAAGTGGAGCTGGAAAAACTGAAACAGCAAAAATTGAAATGCAATACTTGGGTGCTCTTCGTGGTGGTAGTGGTGGAATAGAGCTTAAAATCCTTCAGGCAAGTTGTATACTGGAAGCATTTGGGAATGCAAAAACATCTAGGAATGACAACTCCAGCCGATTTGTGAGTTTTCTTTATGAAGAGATTTATAACTGCTTTTTTTAATATTTTAAATTACACATTTTAATATACTTATTTTCTGAAATGCTGCAGGGAAAGCTGATTGAAATTCAATTTAGTGCTATGTGGAAAATATGTGGTGCTAAAATCCAGACCTGTAAGCTTGATTTTTCAAAGTTGCCATCACAATATAATTTGATCATCATTTACTAACTGACTTATCTCGTTGGTACAATGTCACATGCATATGTCTGTCAACGCCTATGTGGTAGCAAGCAGTTTACAATTGATCTTTCAAATCTGTTACTCATTGGAGGGAAGGTCTGTTGGGATCTCTATATTGATGGTCTAGTGGTTAGTACAGACGGGAACCTGTTTGATGCCTTTGGTGCTGCCATTAAGGTATTTATATATGTTTACATTTTTGTATTTTTAAAAATGTATATACTGAATGAAAAGGAGACGCCACAGTCAAACACAGTTCGCAGTGTTGATGGGAGATTTGATGCACGTGCTGCGGAGAGGTCACATCTTATTTGAACTAGATAGTAAATAATGAAATATTTTTCTGTCAACTTTTTTGCAATGGCTGATTATTAGCCTTTTAGAGATATTACCTTGAAGCCTGAACCTACATGCTTCTTAGATTGTTATAATTTGTTGGTCTTCAAGTCGATCCTCCCTGTCTAGCTGGTCTGATAATTCTTTTGATTTGTCAAGAGGTTTGTAGAGAGGATCACTACTAGAAATTCGACCTATTGCGATGAGATTGGTGCTTAATTTTATTTATGCTACTAGTAAGACTTATTAGGCCTCCTAATTTGGGGATATCGTTGGGTGTTTATGTCTTCTGTGCAATAATTGTAGCAAATTGAGCCTACAACTCCTGATCCCAGTCCAACTGATCCTTCTAATTTGGGTTCTTTTGATCGACTTATGTGTTTTCTTTTATGTTGTTCACTTATTTAGTCTTATCTGGTGTAGTCAGTACTTGACAAAGCTATTGGGTGAGCATCAGAAGCTTCAACCATTCATGCAAGTCCTTCCCATCTGTACTAGACTCTTGAATCAAGGTTTGTCTGGGTCTTTTGTTCTGATTCTTGGATCTTAGTTTACTAAGCTTTTATTTAATTTTAACTGCATTCTGGGGGCTTAACTATAAGAGATACACTTTTATGGTAGGTGAATTATACAAGTTAGATCCGACTTGTCTGAGTAATTTGATTTTTGAAGTAATCTTTCACGTGGTTTATTTACTTTCTGTTTGTTTTTCCTAATCCAAATATATTTTCATGGGGTTGAGTCTGATTCTGATTGTTTTGAGTTGGCATTTGGGCTGTCTATGGATGGAAGTGAAGAACATACTATCTGGAACACTTATCTTTGTTTTGTGTTTTGTGAATGAGAGTCACTTCTGCTGCTCCACATCACTTATAGGTCAAGTTACCATCATCATTCACTGAAGTACAAATGCAAACTCATTTAGAGCGAGTTGATTTATCGGTAGATGGACTCTATAACTTTGAATAAGAAATGTCCTAACTTCCTATTTGGAAGTTAATGGGGATGATTCAATGTCCATGGAGAAATTGAATAGTCCTCTATTTCCCCCTGGACCATCACATTGGAGTCTCGTGATATAGCAAATTGCCTTATATTTTTTTTTTTGCGCATTGTGACATCCTTTTTCCCCCCTTAAATCGTTTTCTTTAGTTAATAGGGAGATACATAGGACTCTGGGAGCACTGGACTAATTTTTCTGAAAGCATGCACCTCTTATCCATGAATTTAGAAAAATTCAAAAATAGATCCTATGGGTATTGGGTAGAACTTGCAACTCCCACATCTTTAAGGAGTTTGAATCACATCAACACCATAAATTTAACGCATATAATCGATAATTTTCACTCTCCGTCAGTACCTCAAATTTAACTTTGTGGTATAAAAAAAACATTTCCAATCATTAAATATTTAAGCGCCATGACGTAAAAATGGAGAAGTGAAATAGTTGTTTACTAAAACTATGTTTAAAATTGGGAATCTGAACCGATAGGACTTTGGGTAACATGTTGTTGGCTATTAGTGACCCAAGATCCCTTCCTATTTCCTTTAGCGAAGATAAAAGCGGTAGCGGAGTTTGAGTGCTTTAGTGATCAAAGGACGACTCTCAGATTTTGCGTATTGTTTGTTGGTTTTACTTGAGTGTTCGATTAATCTTAAATCTTCTTTTTCATCTATGTAAAAGGATCTTAGGCGATGGTATAAGCGGGCATGTATAAGGGACACAACATATAACTTTCATCTTATTGGGCTTCGATTTGCTAATCAGTAATCACTATAAGTCAATTTTTTCTCCCACAATTGCTATCGAGTCTAATGACATGCTAGACATCTCCCCTAAGATTGTGCTCATAGAATTTATATACATATTGATGAAGCATTTCTAACTAGACTTGTTGTTTCTTGATTATGGTTTTTTTGTTGTTGTTGTTTCTCTTAAGCTCCTTATTCCTCTTATTCTTTTGAATTCTCCATCATTTCACATCCTTCTTGTTTTAATGACCAAATCTTGATACATGATATATATACAGCTTTTGTCATTTCTGGACTTTAATATATGAGTCAACTAATCACGAAAATCTCCGTAATTGCGTAAGTTTTACGTGTTTACGGATCTTTGCTTGACCAAGGTTTTAATGAACTTGACAGATCATGCGGCATAGAAGCCCCAATCCTATGGCATCTTCAAACCTCATGTCAAACATGTCTGGGACAGGAATGGGTGGCTTGAATGGCCTTCCTCAGGAGGTAGGGTCCAATTTATTTATTCATTGTTGGTGGGAGCGAGCTACTTCTTCATTTTTGATTTAATATTTCGCTTTTCCAGGTTCACAGGCACTATAGTTGGGGTTGGAAGTATCTCCTCACAATGGTCAGATTCTAAATGGCGGTCATTGAAGGTTTCTAAGAGTTTTAACTAACTCTCTTGGTTTTTGTTTAATATGTTGTCTTGTTTTAATTCTTCCATTTCCCAATTATGACACTTTTAGATTCAATGGGATGAACTCAGATCCATACAAAGGCGAGAGAGGGTTTCTGCATGGGAAATTAAACCCTTCACGCCTTCGCTTCCTTAGACCTCCATCCACCAAAGATAAAGCCCAAAAGACCCTCGCCAATTGAGCTTCCTCTTCTTTGGTATAGAAAACTTTTGTTTCGGCACTTTTTTTTGAACCAATACTCGGTTTGTTTTACTTAATTGTTTCCAATTGATGTAGATACTACTACTTGCTCGGCTAATTCACTGCTACGGTATCCGGATCGCCTATATCCCTTGAACTGAGCCACTTTACGTAGTTCTGCTGAAGTTGAATGCTGCAACGAAAGCCAAGTTTTCTGGCCTCTGAAGCAAAAAGATACTGTCACACTTTATTCCTTCTAGTTCATTGTTATTCTTTCAGTTTTCTTATGTTAGTTAATAAATTTTGTAGGTACTATGGTCCTTGTGAGACCAAGATACAATGACAAATTTTGTAGTTATTGTGACTCGAGTATTATAATCTATTTATATGAAAGTTTTGATTTTACTAGCTCTTTATGTGTTAGCTTATCAATTAGTTTGAAAAAATATGACAATATTTATATTTACTTGAAAAGTAAATTTAATATTTCTTATAGAGATTAATAATAATAATAATAATAACTATGAAATCAATGATTTAAAAATTAATTATAATTTTTAATGAATTTTGATTATTTAGCAATTAATTTTTTATTTATAAATTTATAATTTGTGAATGAATTTTTCTCTCACTAATTTGAAGAAAGATTCTCAATTTATAATTAGTGAAGGAAAATTTATATTCTATCCTTAAATAAATTTGTTCCTCACAATATATTATTTGTGAGGGAATCAATTTATTCACTAATTTCAAATAGTCCTTAAAATATTATTTGTGAAGGAAACCAATCTTTCACTAAATAACAATATTCCATGACTAAATACAATTTATGAAGGAATAAGTTATTCACAATAAATCCTTCACAAAAAATATTTAGTTACTACTTAGCGAAGGATACCCAATTGCGAGGAGGTCTAATGCGAGCACTCGTGTGAAGGAAATATTTTTTCGCAATAAATCACTTGTGAGTGATATAGGGACTCTAGTGAAGGATTTGTCCTTGACTAGAGGCCATTTTTGGTGTAGTGTTTGTATAGAGAAATTTATGATGGCACCCACGTTGATGAGAAAGTTTTGCACGATTGCATACAAAAGAAGTATCTTCTCCTTTGTTACCTCTATCGTATGTGTGGAAGGGAATAGCTTGGCACACATGAAAGCGTACCATATTTTACCATAATGGCTTAGGTCCTTACTATGGAAGATGGTACCCCCTTTACGGCCCTTGACCTATGTGGTGCCTGAATTTGTTATTTCAGTTAAAATCTCATCATAGTCGGGATCATGGTCACGCAAATAGGCATACTGGCACTCTATAGGAACTCGCAAGCTGTAATACTCGTTAATATTGTTTGCACTGAAAGGTACTTGCTTGCCCCTCGCGAATGCTATGAATGGTGCCTTATCCTCCGCATTGGCATAAACTTCCTTCACCACATTAACAATCGCTGGCTTTGACTCGTCAGTGAACCTATCCCATCCTTTTTCATATTTTTGTCTCTTTATGTGGCCATCTACATTGTCGGGTGCCAAGCCTCGCTCGGGAGTTAGGGCCTTAGTCACTAGATAGTCATAGCGATCGGTGGCGTTGGCACTCATGAACTTTCTCCTGTCAAAGGCCCGAGTCGGTGGTGTAGACCTAGAGCTCTCACCTAACTGTCTCTTTGCTGCTGGTTTTGGTGCTATGGTACTGGAATGGATGAACTCAAGACAATTTCCCCCAAACTTTACTTGAACCAATCGTTGAACACTTGGTGTGCATGACCCACAAGACTCCCCTCAATTTGTAATATCACTTCAAGTATGGTGATATATGATGAGAAATTGTAAGAATTAACCGCTTACCCTCAGTGTATTAACAAATTGGTTGATTCTCCCCTCCCTTTTTTTTTGCTATCAAAAATCGCACTATAAGAACCCTTACTTTGAATGACTAAAATTTTATGGACTAGAATGGAGATGTTGTGTAGTTAGGGTTTGAATTTATAGAGAGGAGATAGAGTATGTATTCAGTGGGTTAATGTAATGGAGAAGTGGGGAGTTTGTGGCTAATCCGTGGGTTAATGGGGGTATAGGAGTTGCGGGTTTCAGTTATGCTTCAAGGAAAGGGAAGTGGAGAAGATGGTCTGAATGTTGTAACTGCTGAATTTGAACTCCTTCATGTTCCTCAGATCCCCACCCCCGGCCTGGGGGTAATAAGAGATAGATGCCACATCCGTGGGGTATTCTTCTCGCTGCTTCATGACCCTTCCTTTTACGGGGGTATTCAGATAAAATGTTTGCCCCGACGGGGGGTGGGGGTGGTTTTGCAGATGGGTTCAACTTTTCCCATTCTTAGCATCCAACACATATCCATGCACTTCCCTAGTTCTTGAAACACCATAAAATGATAAATTTAAGATAACAACATGAACATTGAACATTGAAGGTTGAATTTACTAGTGAGCATGACTCGACTATCTACCTAATAAATTGAAATAACTTACTGTAAACTAAACTCATACTAAACTTATACTCTTAACTACGAATTAATTAGCATGCTTAAAAATACTAAAAATAAAAGTAAAATTGGGTTGCCTCCCAATTAGCGCTTGATTTTAAGTCTTGCAGCCTGACTACTCCATGTTCATGGCGTGTTGGCAAGTGTGATTGCGTTGACTTCATTGTCGATGTCACCACCCCAGTAATGCTTCAACCGTTGACTGTTGACTTTAAATGTCTCCAATGGATTTCTACTGCATAACTCAACGACACCATGTGGGAAAACCCTCTTTATTGTGAATGGCCCCGACCATCTTGATTTGAGCTTTCCCGGGAAAAATCGCAGTCGTGAATTAAATAATAATATTGCTTGTCCTGGTTCAAACTTTATATTCATGATCATTTGGTCGTGCCACTTCTTAACCTTTTCCTTGTACAACTTTGAATTCTCGTATGCTTACAGTCGAAACTCATCTAGTTCGTTCAATTGGAGAAATCTTTTCTCTCCTGCAGTTGCTTGATCAAAATTAAGTTTCTGAATGACCCAATAAGCTTTATGTTATAATTCAACTGGGAGGTGACACGCTTTCCCGTAGACCAATTGATATGGGGACATCCCAATTGGTGTCTTATATGCTGTCCTATAAGCCCATAGTGCATCATCCAATTTTAGAGACCAATCTTTTCTGTTTGAATTCACTACTTTCTCTAAAATCTTTTTCACCTCTCTGTTTGAAACCTCGGCTTGACCACTCGTTTGGGGTGATATACCGTAGCCACCCTATGATTGACCCCATATTTTGCCAAAAGAGCTGTAAACGATCTGTTGCAAAAGTGACTACCCTCATCACTAATAATTGCTCTTGACATGCCAAATCTTGTAAAAATATTCTTATGTAAGAACTTGAGAACCACTTTGACATCGTTTGTGGGGAGTTCTACGGCTTCAACCCATTTCGACACATAATCAACCGCTAGCAAGATGTACAGATTATTGAAAGATGGAGGAAACGGCCCCATAAAATCCATCCCCCATACGTCAAAAATTTCCACTTCCATGATTTTTTGTAGTGGCATCTCATTCCGCTTTGAAATATTGCCCACCCTTTGGCATCTGTCGTAAGTCTTCACAAACTGATGGGCATCCTTAAACACCGCAGGCCAATAAAATCTTGCTTGTAGTACCTTGGCTGCTGTCCACTCACTACCATAATGTCCCCCATATGCTGAAGAATGACATTCGCGTAGAATTTTCTTCACTTCACTGTACGACACACACCTTCGAATCATCTTGTCTGCACATTGTCTAAATAAATATGGCTCATCCCACATGTACCACTTGACGTCATGTAGGAATTTCTTTTTCTGTTGTCACGTCAAATCAGGGGGAAGGATGTTGCTCACCAAATAGTTATCAAAATCCGCATACCACGAAAATTTTGAATTGACTCCAAATAGTTGTTCATCCGGGAATGATTCAATAATCACACACTTATCCACTTCATCTTTGTCCATATTTTCCAGCCTCGATAGATGGTCTACTACTTGATTTTTTGTCCCCTTCCTATCCTTTATTTCTAAGTCGAATTCTTGAAGGAGAAGGATCCATCTAATTAGTCTAGGTTTATCATCCTTCTTTGAAATCAAATAGTGAATTGACGAGTGATCCGTGTAAACCACCACCTTTGTTCCAATTAAATATGCCTGAAATTTGTTAAAGGTAAATACTACTACAAGTAACTCCTTCTCTATAGTTGTGTAATTCAATTGGGAATCCGTAAAGGTTTTACTCGCATAGTATATGGCGTGGAATATTTTCTCTCGGCGTTGACCCAAAACAACTCCTACTGCATAGTCGCTCGCATCGCACATTAATTCAAAGGGCATAGTCCAATCCGGTGCGATGATCACTGGAGCTGTAGTCAACTTCTTTTTCAATTGCTCAAATGCTTCTTTACACTCTTCATCAAATCTGAATACAACATCCTTCTCTAAAAGACTGCACAACGGTTTTACAATTTTAGAGAAATCACTACTAGAAAATTGACCTATAGCGACGGTCGGCGACCGTCGTTATAGGCCAAAAGACTGTCGCTAAAAGTTTTAGCGATCGTCGCCATAGAAACCGTCGATAAATCTTTTAGTGATGGTTTTTTGGCCTATAGCGACGGTCGACGATCATCGCTATAGGCCATAACAAAATCGTGTATAGATGTCTATAGTGACTCTTGGCGACCGTCGCTATAAGCCTGTGCTTTATATAACATTATAGATACGGTCGATGACCGTCGCTATAGCCTTTTTATATTTAAAAAAAGAATAATTAATAATGCAAATTTATTCAATAAACACAAATACAATATAAAATAAAATATAAAAAATATTATATACATCATTTAAAATCATTCACATTACAACATTACAATATAATAGTTGAATAATTCATCTCCTCAAATATGATGCTCTCTCCACCTTCGAGATACTACTGCTGCTCTTTTTGCTCTCTCTTTTACTTCTTCCTCTGCAAAAACCATGTATGTTCAACTTGAGTAACAGAGCACATCATATCACACTAGAGGAATTTTGGTAGGACATGCAGTGTTGAGTTTGGTATCTACTTGACATTGAATTAAGTCATCAACATGCACATTAGCTAAGTTTCCACAACTACATTAAGTAATAGGCCATCAATGTGAACAAACTATGATGTAGCAGTGAATAGAGATCATTATGTTTAGCTTGACAAGAAGGCAATTTAACTACTTCAACAAATTAAAAACATGTGCATGTACTTTAAAGATGAACAGGCTTAATGAGAGTCGCATAAAACCAAATACTGAATGAAATATTCATAGCAACATAATGGCTGTATAATAAAGTGTTATCAAACTGAGACTTTTCCTTGATGTTTTAGAAACACTATTTTCCAGAAATTTGTAATTTCCCTTCTCTGTATCCTTCTTACCTTTCTACTTCATCATCCTTCCTCTAGCTTGCTCTTGCAACGAATTCAGAAGTTGCATTCATTAAAACATCATTCATATTAAATAACACAAATTCACTAGTGTTTGGATATCAATCAAATCCATGCACATGAGGACTAAATCTGCTCGGTAATAAGAAACATTAGCAGGATTTACTTTGTGATCAGTAAAGACGATTCCTAATTTCAAAGCATCCAAAACCTCTAGGTAAGATGTAATATTTCAACCATTAATTCCTTTATTATTTAACTGATGTATTATGTAGGTATTATTCATTAATTTGGTAGTCTCATTCCATTGTCAAGCATCTTGCACCAGGATCATGGATTTTACAACTTTTTTGTGCCATTCTCTTTTTTCTTGTACATTCATATTATAATTTGTTGTGTCAATGTCCATATTCAAGAACATTACATAACTCGACCCAACTAAAAATTAGTGTACAGAGTTGATTAAGTTAGTAAGCTCCCTTAAAAAGGAAATATTTGCTGATTAAATATTGTTCTAAAAGTAAAAAATTAATCTCATAGTACAATATGCAAGAGGGCTCAATTTAGCAAGAATGTAACAGTCTTAGGCTAATTAAGCCAAGAAACAAGAATAACTCGAGATATTGCTTCCAGCAACCAGCATTCTTTGTGCAGCTAGCATATACATTCTTACACTAGTGATCATGCGAAGGGGCTAAACAACGATGAAAATGTAACAACTAGAAAAACTAAAACCCTCTTAATCAAATTCAAGTTGACAAAAGATTGTGTAGCATACTTTTGCTTCATGTATTATCTTAGACTCGGGATATTTATGTCAAAATTTAATCTGTTTATGGCTTGCTTCCCTCACATTGAGCAATTTACCTCTCAACGGAAAAACACCATAATAATTTCGACCAACAACAGAAAGTCTAGCCATCTGTATATAAACTCAATCATCTCAACCATTTATATGCAAAGAAACCAAACTACATTACTTGAATCAAGAGGAAAACAACTTACTGCAAGAGCTTTAGCTGAATGTCCTTCTGTCAAAATCAAGGTGCATTTATGAGAATGGACTACTCCAATGATCTTATTTTTCTTTGTTCCATCAGTTTTCTTAAGGTCTTTGCTCTGCTTGAAATCTGCCCATGAGAGCAGCCTTTCCACCACTCCAGACTTAGTAACTGCAATTCAGTTGATAAACAATCAATAAGAATAATGACAAACCAAGGCTCTAATGATTTCTTGAATACAAAATGGAAACACATACCAAATTAAAACTACATACCTTTTTGATACTTCTCATCAATAATGTAGAACAATAATGTACCGATGGAATTGATACTTCTCATCAATAATTTACTGATGGAATTGATACTTCTCATCAATAATGTAGAACAAGGTAGGGAATATTGATGGCAATCTCATGGAACCATCCGTAATCTACCATCCGCCTTATTGTAAATCAATCTCAAAGTGAAACAGTTTCACCTTAGCAAATAATAGTTTGAGTTTTGGTTTTTTTTCATTGTGTACATAATATATAGTTCAATTAGCCTAATGAATAGATGCTTATATTATTAGCAATCTCTTGTAGTCATCTGCATAATCTACCATCAGGTTCTTGTAAATCAACCTCAAGAAAAACAAACTACAAGAAAAGCAACACAAAAATATTAGACAAACCTGCATATTTCCAATGAGAAATGAAAATAGAACCAAGCCATAGATAGATATAAAAACTGCAAAACAAATCTCCCAGACAAAGTGCTAAATCTTTAGGATATGAAACAATCATGACAAAACTACAAGCTCCATAAATCAATCACTAACCTTCCTTAATCTTTTCAGGATCATAACAACTGAAACAACAACCAATAAAAACAAGACAATCGCAGAATAATAACTTAAAACAAACACCTAATTGACGAGAATCATAACTTAAAAAAAAGTTAAACAAATTAAACACCCAATTCATAATTCACAAACCCAGAAACACTCGGCGACCTTCCCAAATCTGTAATGGAAACTTAATACTTTGTAAATACCTAGATAAAAAAATGACACCCTTTGGCAAGGTTGGGTTGGTCCAACAAGAATCTGCTTCAGCATATTGGCTGGTCTCCATCCCTAGATCTAATGAGAACAATTGCAGAATAAATTATCCCACACTATAACCATTTTTTGAACCCCAGAAAGTGATTTGGGTCGTTTAGAAAAGGACGATGTAGTTCAATAAATTTTTTACGATAAGAGAGGGACATTTAAAGTTTACCTACATAACACACGCGTGACAATGGCTGGAGCAACAGCTGCGACGGGTAGAGGAGGCAGCACCGCCGAGGAATGAGAGAAATCTGGTACTGTTGAACGTCTCTTGATAGTCCAATAATAGATCCTTCGGAACCCTAAATGCGTCGTGTGCGCACATGATGGCCAAACTGACGAGTGAACTATCAAAGGGCAAAGATGAGAAGCGATCGAGTGAGAGGGCAACGAGGACTAGGATAGAGAGGGCAACGAGGACTAGGAGAGAGAGGGCAACGAGGACCAGGAGAGAGGGCAACGAGCGGCTAGTAGGGTAACGAGGACCAGAAGAGAAAGGGCAGATCGAGTGAGTGAGAAGAGAGTTATATTGATTTGATTTGGGGGAAATGTTACATATTAATTTGGGAAAAAAGGAGGAATTTGCGAAAAAAGAGCTCTATCCCGATGGTCAGCCTCTGGCCATCGCTATTCATACCCTATTGCGATGGTTCCGTCCCGACCGTCGCTATAGCTTGTCGTTATAGATTAAATTTTTAGTAGTAAATCTTTTATAAATCTTATGTAGAACCCAACATGGCCAAAAAAACTGCGAATTCCTTTTACTGAATTCGGCGGTGGAAGATTCTCGATCGTATCCAGCTTTGCCTTATCAACCTCTAAACCTTTAGCAGAAACCTTATGCCCTAGAATTATCCATTCTGAAACCATAAAGTGGCACTTCTCCCAGTGGAGTACCAAATTAGTTTCCACACACCGCTTTAAGACCATGACCAAATTCTCTAGACATTTATCAAAAGTGTTTCCATAGACTGAAAAGTCGTCCACGAAAACTTCAACATTTTTCTCCAACATATTTGAGAAGATGTCCATCATACATCGTTGGAACGTAGCTGGTGAATTACATAATACAAAGGACATCCTTCTAAATGCAAAGGTGTCATATAGAGATGTAAAGGTGGTCTTCTCTTGATCCTTGGGAGCTATGACAATTTGGTTGTACCCCGAGTATCTATCCAGTAGGCAATAGTATTCATGTGAAGCCAATCAATCTAACATCTAATCATTAGAGGGGAGAGGAAAGTGATCCTTCCGGGTTACCCTATTTAGCTTTCTGTAGTCCATGCACACCCTACATCCGGTAACTGTCCTCATCGAAATTAGCTCATTATCTTCATTCTTAACCACTGTCATTCCACCCTTTTTTGGCACACACTGTACTGGACTGACCTATGCACTGTCTAAAATCGGGTAAATAATTCTTGCATCCAACCACTTTAGTATTTCTTTCTTCACCACTTCTTTCATGATTGGATTAAGCCGTCTCTGCTGTTCCACTGTTGGCTTCGCATCCTCTTCCATGAGAATCTTGTGCATGCAAAAGGAGGGGAAGATCCCCTTTATATCGGCAATGGTCCAGCCTATTGCAGACTTGTATTTTCTCAAAATCCTCAACAATTTACTTTCCTGCAATTCGTTAAGTGCAGATGCAATAATCAGGTAAAGTATTTAAATCACCCAAATAAGCATACCTGAGTTGTTTAGGAAGTGGTTTGAGCTCAAGAGTGGGTGGCTCCTCAAGTTAAGGTTTCATCCGAGCTGAAGCTTTTTCCTCCGTGCGTAATGGCTCGAATGGAACTTTAAATCTACTAATTCTAGGCAAAGCATCCAGCACGTGTAGATACATGAACTTTGGATCATCCAAATCCTCATCCCCTAATAGTGTAGTTTCCAATGGATCATTGACCAAACTTTTTAACATATCATCATTAACTATCCGGTCGATTACACCTACCTAGAAACACTCCTCTTCATCTGTAGGGAACTTCATGGCTTTAAATACATTGAACTTGACTTCCTGATCTTGAACCCTCATAGTTAGTTCACCTTTTTGCACATCGATGAGAGTCCTACCCGTAGCCAAAAATGGTCTCTCTAAGATGATTGGGATGTTCTTGTTTTCCCCATAATCTAGAATTATAAAATCTGCTGGAAATATGAATTTATCCACCTTAACCAAAATATCCTCCACAATTCCTCTCGGATATGTTACTGATCTATCTGCTAACTGTAACGATATGTTCGTAGGCTTTGGAGTTGGTAAACCCAATTCGGTATAAATGGACAATGGCATGAGGTTTACACTTGCCCCCAAGTCATACAAACACTTCTTGAAGGCCATGTTACCGATCGTGCAAGGTATTGTAAAACTCCCCGGATCCTTCAACTTTGGAGGTAACTTTTGCTGTAAAATTGCTCTGCATTCCTCTGTTAATGTCACAGTTTCATACTCTTCTAACCTTTTCTTCCTAAACAAAATACCCTTCATAAATTTGGCATAACTCGGCATTTGCTCTAGGGCTTCTGCGAATGGAATATTAATTTGAAGTTACTTAAAAACTTCCAAAATTTTGGTGAATTGCTTGTCTAATTTTTGTTTTTGGACCCTCTACTAAAACGGAGGTGGAGGATACACAACTGACTTGACATCTGACTTGGTTTCTTCATCTTGCTTTTCCTCCTCCTATTTCTATTCAACCACTTTGTTTTCATTATCTTTAACATCTTCCTTAACTGAATTTTCTGCAATTTTTCCATCAAGATGTTTTCCACTCCTCAAAGTGATTGCTTGACACTACTCATGATTTCCCTTCGGATTCTTTTCTGTGTCACTTGGTAGAGTCCCTTGCGGTCTATTATTCAATGCTAAGGCCAACTGTCCCATCTGATTTTCTAAATTTTTGATGGCCACCGCTTATGTTTTCATCGCCGCCTCGTTTCTCGATATGTATTTCAACAAAAGCTCTTCTAAGTCTGTCTTCTTTTCTTGATGCGGAGCTACTTGTTGATGCTGATTTTGGAACCCCGGAGGGATAAGAAGGTCGTGGAGCCTACTAATTTTGATTGTTGCTCTATGAAAAGTTGGGATGATTCCTATTCCCCGGGTTGTAGGCAGTTTGATACATGTTTTATGGAATCCTATTATAGCTGCCCACAAACTGAACCGATGCTGGGTTGATGGCACACTATTCTGTAGGATGTTCTCATGCACATAATTCGCAAACATATGCCACCTGTTGTGGTTGTGCACTAGTCAAAGCATCCATTTTCTTCGATAAGGCTGAAATCTATGCCGCCAACGCTGTTACTCCATCTACCTCTAATACCCCAGCTACCTTAGGCTGTGTCATTCTCGCTTTAGGTCACTGGTAGTTATTAGCTGCCATAGTTTCTATCAACTCATACGCTTCCTCATAGCTCTTAGCCATAAACGCTCCACCCGAAGCTGCATCTATGCTTGTCTTGAGATTCCTATTTAACCCATTGTAAAACGTATTCATCTGCAGCCATTTTGGTAATCCATGATGAGGGAACTTTCTGAGTAGTTCCTTGTACCGTTCCCATGTCTCATATAAAGACTCCCCATGCTGCTGTTCAAACATGGTGATCTTGTTTCTCATCTTTGCATTTTTAGCTGGTGGAAAGAATTTAGCCAGGAACTTCTGAGCAAGGTCATCCCAAGTAGTTATTGATCTTGGCGGTAGAGAATGTAACCAACTCTTCTCCTTGTCCCGCAAGGTGAAAGGGAACAAGCGAAGTCTGACTGCGTCATCCGACACCCCATTGTATCTAAAGGTGTCACATATCTCCAAAAAGCTGACCAAGTTTTCATTCAGATCATCGTTTGCTAGTCCCCCAAACTGTACCGAGTTTTGAATCTTCTGAATAGTCCCAGTCTAATCTCAAAAGTATTCGCAGCAATCGTCAGCCTGGTGATACTCGACTAAAGCTTAGTCACCTTAGGTGTAGCAAGATCCTTCAACACTTTCTGGTCTTCGGCAACCATTATTTCTTCTTTCTCAGAATTCTCAAAGTTCTCCCTCGTGTCTTTAATCCACTTACTTAGCCTTTGAAACTGTTTCTCAATATCGTCCTCAAAAGGAAGCAACTCTGGGTTTTTAGACCAAGTTTGCATAAGCCAGCTTCAAGAACCTGAAATAAGAACGAACATAACAAAAGAAAAAAAATGTTTAAGTAAAACTGGACTAATTAAACTGATATTGAAAAATATTAAAATCTATACTAAAATTCCCCGGCAGTGGCACCAAAAACTTGTTGGTCGAAATCTAATTACGCTCACACGCAAGTGCACGTGGTCAACAAGTAATATAATGATAAGTCGAGTATCGTTCCAATAGAGAATTAGTATGAAATTAATCCCAACAATTACCAGCTTTATGTTAATCCGAATTTTATTAAACTAACCAATTCAATGACTGTAACTAATAAAAACTAACAATATTAAAAATACCAAGCAATCAATAAACTAAAAATTGTAATTTCAAGCAAATATCGGAGAATTAGACTTATACCCTCACTCTAAGTATCACTCTGATTATTACACCCTATTTCAGTTCAACTTATTATCCCAGTTTATTAATCAAGAACACTCAAGTAGAATTAGCCATCTCTCGATGCACTAATACTATATTAACTTAAATCCATAAATTAAATAGAATTAAGCTAAAAATCTTAATCAACTAACTCACTATATCTCTATTTGAATTACAATCAAATAAGATTTAAGTTCAAGTTCTCTATCCGATTACATGCGATGCTAGGCATATGTCTACCCTACTATTAATCAAGATTCCATTCAAGCATAGAATTCAAGAACACATGTTATAATGACTAGGTCTAGATTCATATTTCCTCTCTTGAATCCATACAAATCCACATAGAATTAGTGATCAAGCAATTCATAAATTAAAGTACAAATCACAATAGATAAACTGAATGATAGATTATTAAACTAAAATTAAGAACTACATAATCATCGTTCAACCATAAAGATCCGTCATAAGCCTAAAAAGTAAATTAGTTCATCACAAATGAATTAAAAACTGAAATTATCAAAGTAATCATCATCCCAATTACAATAATTTAATTAAAGAAAAAGAATGAATCCAAAACCTCCCTTCCCCTTAGCTCCAATTTACAATTTTTGTGACTCAGACCTTCAATCCTTCCTCTAATGCTTTCTCTCTAAATTAGGGTTTCTCACTTGCTAATTGATTGTTAAATGTAATCTCCCTTATTGTTTCTTGTTAATATCCAGCCTACGTATTCTGCTCATAATTCGACGCTCAATACAGTTCCAAACCATGCCAACTTCATTCCTTCACGCCTCTACAGCATTACAGTTCAGACAGGAGTCTTTCTTTTCCTGTACTCCCACCTCGGCGAGGTTTTCCTTCTTTAAGTGTCCGCCTCGGTGGGGGGTCAATCTGCTGCAGTCCAGCTTTTGCTCATTTTCTTGCCCACTTTAGCCACAAAACCACCTTTTAAGCCCAAATGCTATTCCACCATACCTAAACATAAAATAACACTAAACAAGTAAAACGAATCACAAAAATGACGAGTTAACACAGCTTAAACACGGATTAGAGGCGATTCGTAGGTATAAAACCCACTCATCATCCACCCTCCGACTCTGATGTTGAGGAAGTTGATCCCGATGTTTAGCCATTTAAGGGAAGTCCCATTTACTTCAATTCTGTTTATCTTACAATGAGGACATTGTTTAATTTTAAGTTTGGGGGTGTCTGCAAGCATTTTTAGTTCATGTTTAGTGTAATTTTGCATTTAATTAGCATTGCATGTTAATTTAATTGTTCATATTTAGTGTAATCTTCATATAGTTTTTCTTTTTGTTAATTAGTTTTCGATTTCATTTATTATTTATTAAAAAAACTTGAAAAGATGGAAAATCAAAAAAAATATTAGTTAGGGTTAGTACTAATGTGTTGCCTATAGTTAGTGCATTATGTATGTTTCTAGCTTGTTAGTTAGTTTAAAGTTAATTTGACCGATGATGAGACTGGAATTGCTTAGACGAGGAATAGTATTGACAGGTAGGTCATTGAAGTAATTTCATAGCATGAACTTAGTCTTTGCCTGTTTGAAACTGATGTAACCGGATAGCACAATAGGATAACCATGTTGACTAACTTAGTTGAAATATACACATAATTGACTTATTAAGGGAAATTGAGAGTTTAATGATAGAAATTCAGTGAACTAGTGGTGAAGGCTAAGATTAGGTAGAGACCTAAGTTTGGGGGAAGGTATGGGATTTAACTAATTGAAAAAAAAAACGAAACTAAAGAAAGAAAAAAAGAAAAAGAAGAAAAAGGAAAAAAATAGTGAATAAACACCTTGACTAGTTTAGTTCTGTGGCCTTTGTTACTTGAGTAAGTAAGCAATAGGGGATGTCTCTACACCCAGCGCCCTAAAGCCATCTAGTTTGGGAGTCTTTGGTCGAAATCTCACAAATGGGTAGCACTGAAAATTCTAAGAGGACTAGACATTGTACAGTCATGTGTAAGTAGAAATACGGGAAACAGAGCAATATGCCCCTGTAATGGAATAAAGGTAGCAAAAATATCCCATATGACTTCAATTGTTCTCATTAGATCTAATTCATCTTTGTATTCAGGATGTTATTATCTTTGTGAATTTCAGTTTCTAATTCATTCGTTATGAACTAATTTACCTTTTTAATTCTACAATGGATCTTTTTGTGTAAAAAAGGTTGATATGCTTTAATTTTAATTCGTGGATGCTATTTTCAGATTCGTCTATTATGGTTTATGATTAATTAATGAATTTCTTGATCACCAATTCCTTGTGAACTCATATGAACTCAAGAGATGAAGTGTGGGTTTAGACCTAATCATAGTAGCGTGTGATTGTGATTTCTGCATATTGTTGGGATTCATAATTTATGTCTAGGATAGAGATATACCTATACATCGCGCATAATCTTATGAGAACTTGTGATTAAACCTTCTTTAACTGTAATTCACATAGAGATATAATGAATTAATTAATTAGGATGTTCTTCTTAATTCTATCATCTGTGGATTTAAGTTGATATGGGTATAACGCATTGGGAGATGGTTATATCTATTGTTATGTTCTTGATTAACGAACTAAAATAGTTAATGTGAATTAAAAGGAAGTGTGTCAATCTAAGTGATGCATCAAGTGAAATTGTAGTCTTAATTTTCCAATATTTGATTAAAGTTTGTGGTAGTTAGTTAATCTTTCTTTACTTAGTAGTTCTCTTAAATATCACTACTTAATCATTAGTTTAATAAAATTGAGATAATATACGATTGGTAATTGTTAGGATAAAATTCAGTTATTTTCTCTGTTGGAACGATACTCAACTTATCACTTTATTACTTGTTGACCACGTATACTTGTGTGTTGTGCGTAACTAGATATTACCCAACAAGTTTTTGGCGTCGTTGCCAGGGAAAATAATTGTGTTTATTACTTTCAATATTAGTTTAATTATATCAGTTTTAGTTAAACTCTTTTCTTTTTATTTTTTGTTGTTATTTTTTGATTCAGGTTCTTTTCAATAGTGCATACAAACTCGATCAAAGAAGCCAGACTTATTACCTTACGAGGATGATATCAAGAGAAAGTTTCAGTAGTTGAGTAAGTGGATAAATGAGACCCAAAAGAACTTAGAACAACAAGAGAAAATGGTTGTAGATGATCAGAAAGCATTGTGGGATTATGCCACTTCGAGGGTGACTGAGATTCAGTCGAGTATTACAAGACCTGCTATTACTACTAATAATTTTGAGATAAAACTTGGTACAATACAGATGATTCAGAATTCGGTGCAGTTTGGGGGTTTGGCTAACGACGTCCCGAATGAGCATCTTGTGAGCTTTCTAGAAATATGTGATACCTTCAAGTATAATGGGGTATCACATGATGTAGTGGGACTTTGCTTATTTCCATTCACATTGAGAGATAAGGTGAAAAGTTGGCTACATTCATTACCAACACGTTCAATTACTACTTAGGATCACCTGGCTCAAAAGTTCTTAGTGAAATTCTTCCCACCGCAAAAAAAACAAAGTGTGCCACCAATCCCATCTCGTAACACCTATATCTCAAATTCCCAATCAATGCATCACGTCTCTCAAATTCGGTGCATCAATATCTTATCTTACTAAATCATTAACAACGGAAATAATAGAATAATTTACATTGATATAATATAAATATTCACGTCCCAAGGTACTACCGTAACCATTACTACGACAATTCAAAGATTAACTTAAACATAACTTAATCATTCTTGAATACATCATAACAAGCATAACAATAATAATAATACTTCTAGTCTTAAGGACTAAGTTATTATGTATGTCGCCTTGCCCTTTCCCTTGTCCTTTCTCAAGTACCGCCTTGCTCTTGCCTTTAATCGTAATGTTTTAGGAAGCAAGAATGAGCAACAAGTTTGCCCAACAAAGTAATATAGCCGTAAGAACAAGCAGTTATAGCATTTAAATCTTTCAAGGGTATAATAATAATTTGTAGTTCAAGGATATCAAGAAATATCAAAAGTATTCAATAGGTGTCGCTATAGACTGAAGGATATCAACAAAATTTCAGGATTTATTCATTTCGAGGTTCAACATGAATGAGCACTAAGCAGTCACTAAGGACTAAGAACTCTTACTAGAATTAACAGTATTACACTGTAATCCAATATAAACGAGTACAACAGGTGATCAGCCTAAAGTACCCTACGTTATGCATAACATTTAATCATACTTATGTGCGCACGTCGGTTTCCCGACAATATATAATTTCCCCTCCAATGAGGGTTGTTCATCTCAGTAGATTTACGATAGTCCGCACCAAGTCAATTGGTTTGGATAGCTTTTAACACATAATAATAGTCTAGTCGAATCAAAGGCTTAGACAAATTTTTATAATGCATTTAAGAACGATAAGTCCAATGCTTGCAACAACGTCAAGGTATACAAATGATTTTTTAATAGAAACAGGTATTTGCTTGAGACAACAATTCGAATGTATACGATTAGCAGAAGTAAGGAACTTGCCTCGTTAAATCGATTATGTTTACCTTTGACACCTTGTCACGATAACGCCTATAATATAATAATATAGCCATATATAAATTAGTGATTGTTGAAACCAACTCACTTTAGCTATTAATCGCATGTCATCCTAGTTTAAGGTACTAGTCTCTCATAAAATTCATAAAAATACTACATTTCTTACTTACTACACATTTATGCTCACAAATAAGAAAACTATGCACATAACATTTATTTATTAAACTGTTGCTCAAATTAGTTATCCGAACTAATTTTATTAATTAGAGTTTTAAATGACATTACACTATTCCGCTTTGATTTACCATCATAAACTCTTACTCACTTTCTTTTCAATTTTTACATGTTAGTAATGTCACATTAGAATGTAGTGTAAAGGTAATTATTTCCCTCTTGATAATTATATTACTTTTTTATTAAAGGTAATACACCTACCCTTTTCATTACTTCCTTAAAAATATATGCACATAGTGTCACAATAAAAGTTTTAATGTTATTATTAAATTAGTTTAGTGTACCAATTTATAGCTCTTTAAATCTTCACATTGCCTACATTTTAAATGTTTAAGATTACATAATAGGTAAGGCTAAAAGGATCTTTAATTCCTTGCACACTAGCAACCTAAATTAGCCTTAAAAATATAAAGAACATCCTTATTGCATGAAAATAAAAATAACATGTAGCAACATATTATTGATTATGCCACAATTAATTATATTGTTGTACAACTAGACCTCTTCTTAAGGTTAATTAGCCTTAACATAGCAGGTAAAATTTGAAAGATTTTATTTTATTTATTATTATTTTTATTTTTTCTAAATAATATGTAAAATATTGAATATTTTTTTCTTGCAAAATTAGCCAAAAAATAGCTAACTTAGCCATCCTTATAAAAAATAATAAAAAAATCACATATATCAACCCTCTAAAATCATAAATCTACTCAAATCATTCCAAAGCAAAAAGTGAAAATGGAAGTATATGTTTTTCATTATTTGGTCGAACCATAACTTCATTTCTACATTTCTTTATCACCCATAGATTGCTTTTCTTTTTTTTTTTCTTTTGCCTACATGCTTTATGTGTTTTTTCTTCCAAACAAAGCAATAACCTCATGAAAAACCCAAAATTAACACACAAGAACCCACCACGCACATGCTTTTCGTGCTTTGTCCTTTTTTTTTTTCCACGTAAATCATTATGCATTCATGCAAATTAATTTATTTATTTTGAAAGCACATGGTAAATATTAATTTAGCATGCACACATCTAATTTAGCATACTAATTTTACAAACACACAAAATATCCACACTACTTCAAAAAAAACAAAAAAACAACAAGTGTGTACAAGAATTTAAATGGAAAGAAATTTTATTTAACTAATTTATCTATATACCTTAGCTTGAAGAAAAATAGAATTGGTTGCCAAGATGAAAGCTACATTTTACCCTCTATCTAGTCCAATCGAACACCCACCTTCTATAATTGGTTCTTGTTTTTTTTTTTTTTTAAAGAAACAACTAGAGCAAGGGGTTTATATATATACCAAAAAAAAAAGTGCATAAATTAATTAAAGTATCCTATGGCCATCCCCTACATATATTTATAGCAGCCTAAGTGTTCTAGACATCCCATCACACATGTCCATAAGTATTGCCAACAACCAAAAAAAAACACAATAAGCCTCCTTTTTTTCTTGGATCCAAAGGTTCTAAAATGATGGTCTCATTTATGGGTAATACCCAATTCACTAGAACTTAGCTTGTTAGAATTTAGTCATCTATTCTCAAGGCTTAATTTTAATTAACTTAATCAACATATTTGCTACTACTAGTACTAGTCAAAAAAAAGTAAAAATAAAATTTTATAAGAATTCCACCAAAAATAAAGTGAGTGGAGAAAATTTTAAATCAAATCAAAAAATGAAATGGGTGGATAAATCAATTTACATGGTCATTTGTAAAAAAATAAAATGGGTAGTGAATTAATTCACATGGTTGCTTAAAAAATAAAATGGGTGGGTGAAAAAATTCTCATCTAGGTTCTATTTCTCTTGGCTTACACATATATAATTAGCATTAAGCTTGGACTAATTTGGTTAACACACACCCAAAACAAATTTACAAGTAAATGGGTTTGGAAAATTCCCAATTTAGGCCTACCACCTTATTCTACCAGTTTATTATTTGGATTATAAACATGTAAATACTTAATTATTAATGCAAAGAATTTAATTAATTTAATTTACCCAAATAACACTAAATTATACACCACCTTAATAATTATTAATAAGTTGGGCTATATCACATAATTCAAGTTACTCACAAAAAATGATTTAGTTTTTACAATTTCAAACTTTCAACCTATTCAAGGATTTATCAATATTTTGATATATTTAAATAAATTAATTATATACCACCTCTCTATTGTCATCTCTTTACTTAGTAATGCATTCCTTCTTTAATTTATTCCTCCCTAATTCCATCATTGTGTCACAAGACATTTCATAAACTTATCATAATTCTCCACATCTTATCAATTATTAAAAGTTCAATTTAATTCAATTCAGTTACTCACCTCATGCCATGTAAGCATTTATAAAATAAAAATCACAGTGCTCTATTTATATAAATATTAATATTAAATCATAAAATTTACTGGTTATTACATCCTTTCCCCTTTATAAAAATTCCGTCCTCGAATTGATACAAGGTTACACAAAAGATGGGGATAGTCTCTCCTCATCCTATCTTCTAATTCCCATATGGCCTCCTCGACATCGTGGTTTCGCCAAACAACCTTTACGAAGATATAACTTTGTTTCTTAGCGTTTGTTCTTTCTTATCTATTATCCGAACAGAAATTTCTTCATATGCCGATTCTTCTCTACTTGAATGGGCTCATAGAAATCACGTGTTTATAGTCGACTTGTATGCAGACGTAGTACGCGGAAATGTGAAACACGTTGTGGATGTGTTCCATTAATTGGCAAGGCAACTTTGTATGCCACTTCCCACTCGCTTCAATATCTCGAATGGCCCTATGAACCTCGGACTCAATTTTCCTTTCTTTCCGAATCTGATCTTTCCCTTCCAAGGAGATACCTTCAAAAACACAAAACTACCGACTTCAAAGTCTCGGTTCTGACGATGCAAGTCGACATACTTCTTTTGGCGATCTTGAGCTGCTACCAATCTGCCCCTTATTGTTGTTACCACGTCGGCCATTTGCTGAACTAATTCTGGTCCCAAAAGTCGTCGTTCTCCGACTTCATCCCAACATAATGGTGTTCTGCACTTTCTCCCGTAAAGAGCTTCATATGGCGGCATACCGATACTCGCATGATAGCTATTATTGTAAGTGAACTCAACTAATGGTAAATGGTCGTCCCAATTTCCCTTGAAGTCCATCACGCAAGCTCTAAGCATGTCCTCCAACGTTTGTATGGTTCGTTCACTCTGCCCGTCAGTTTGAGGGTGATAAGCAGTACTTAATCTCAATTGAGTTCCCATTCGTTCCTGCAAAACTTTTCCGAATTTTTGACGTGAAACGTGGATCTCGATCGGAGACAATCGATCGACACGACACTCCATGTCGCGATCGATTTCCTTTACATACAAATTTGCTAACTAGGTTCAAAATTGAATCGAATCTTGATGGGTAGAAAATGAGTTGTCTTTGTTAGTCGGTCCACAATAACCCAAATGGCATCATAACCCTTACGTATGTAGGAAGTCCAACCACGAAGTCCATCGTAATGTGCTCCCATTTCCATTCTGGTATTTCCAACGGTTGAAGTAGTCCACTTGGCCTCTGGTGTTCTGCTTTGACTCTTTGACAAGTAAGACATCTACTAACACACTCTGCAACCTCTCTTTTCAAATTAGGCCACCAAAATGGTGTCGAAGATCCCGTACATTTTGTGCCTCCCGGATGTCTGAGAATACGTCGTATTGTGTGCTTCGTGTAGGATTTCCTCTCTCAGTTCGATTACATGGCACCCATACTCGACCCTCAAACCTTAATATACCGTCCTTATCTACTTTGAACCTTTCTTCCTTATCTTCTACTATTCTCTTCTTTATCTTCTCACATTCTTCATCTTTCTCTTGTGCTTCCTTTATTCTATCCAATAACGTCGGGTGAGCTCTCATCATGAGTAATTTTCCTTCCGCTTCTTTTGGTTCCTCCACCTCTATTTCCAACTTTTCCATTTCTCTTATTAATTCCTCTTGAGTTGTCAATTTGAATAACTTCTCCTTCCTTTTCTACTCAAAGCGTCGGCTACGTTTGCTTTTTTCCGGTGATAAAGAATTTCACAGTCGTAATCCTTAATTAGTTCTAACCACCTTCTTTGTCGCATGTTCAACTCCTTCTATGTGAAGATATATTTCAGACTCTTGTGATCCGTATATATCTCACATTTTTCTCCATACAAATAGTGCCTCCAAATCTTCAATGCAAAGACTACCGCCGCTAACTCCAAGTCATGGGTAGGGTATCGTTTTTCGAAATCTTTCAACTGTCGTGAGGCATATGCAATGACCTTGCCATGTTGCATTAGCACACAACCCAGTCCTCTATGTGATGCATCACTATACACAAAAAATCCTCCCGTATCATCTGGTAATGATAATACAGGCGCCTCACTCAACCTCCTCTTCAATTCTTGGAAACTCTCCTCGCATTTGTCCGTCCATACAAACTTCTCTGTCTTCCTCGTTAGATTGGTCAGCGGGGTTGCTATCTTAGAAAAATCTTGGATAAATCTTCGATAGTACCACTAAACCTAAAGAAACTCCTAACTTCATTGGCGTCTTGGTGTTCGATTATTTACCGCTTCCACCTTTGCGGGATCCACGAAATTCCATTTTGATCTATCACGTGTCCTAGAAATTGAACCCTTTCCATCCAAAATTCACATTTTGAAAATTTAGCGTACATCTTTTCCCTTCTCAATGCTTCCAATACCATCTTTAGGTGTTCGGCGTGCTCTTCTTTTCGTCTTTGAATAAATCAAAATGTCATCGATAAATACTACTACGAACTTATCTAAGTATGGCTTGAAAACCCTGGTTCATCAAGTCCATGAATCTTTCTTAGGAGCATTGGTTAACCCAAATGACATCACTAGAAATTTGAAATGTCCGTAGCGAGTTCAAAGCGCCGTCTTTTGTATGTCCTCCTCTCGCACTTTCAACCGATGATAACCCGTTCAGTAAATCTATCTTGGAAAAACACTTCGCTCCCTTCGGTTGATCGAAAAGGTCGTTTATCCTTGGCAATGGATATCTATTCTTAATTGTCACTCGGTTCAACTCCAGATAATCGATCTGAGCCTCATCGATCCATCCTTTTCTTTACAAACAACATTGGTGCTCCCCGAGGAGACACACTTGGCGAATGTAACCCTTATCTAGTAACTCTTGCAATTGAATCATCAATTCCTTCATTTCTCTTGGCGCCATTTGATATGGGGCTTTTGAAATTGGTGCGGTTCCGGTGCTAAGTCTATTATGAATTCAATTTCTGCATGCAGCGGAAGGCCGGCGATTCGTCTGAAATACGTCTTGGAAATCTCTTACCACCGATATATCTTTCATTTCTATTCCTTTTTCGAGTGTCCACTATATAGGCTAAATAACCTACACATCCTTTCTTTAACAATTTCTTAGCTTTTGCATCATCGTAAGGCAACACGATTGCTTGAGCGATGAGTTCGTAAAACACTACCTTAGGCCGATTTGAGGTGCGAAGGTTCACACTCTTCTTCGACAAATCGATTATCGCGGCGGCGTGGCGGATAACCAATCCATTCCTAATATCACATCAAACTCTCCCGTTTAATCGAAATTAAGTCTACGTTTAGTTCGTGACCTCTAATGTTTGCTGACAACAGTTTTGATAAACAAACTCTATGGAATTACTTCCTTATTCGCAATCTCTACGTTCAATGAATTTTCTAAATGTTCAGGAGGTATGTTTAGTCGATTAGCAAATTCTTCAGACACAAAGGAATAGGTAGCACCCGAATCAAATAATACATAGGCATTTATATTATTGATTGGGAGAATACCTGACACCACGTCCCTTGCGGTCACTGCGTCTTGAGCGATCGTGTTAAAGGTTGAGGGATCGATTGGGTTTGATTGCGTTGGTCCGCCGATCATCAGCTTCTTTGCCCCCTCCCTGTTGGCCGCTTCCTCCGTTGCTTCCCTTCTTTGGGCAATCCTTGATTTGATGCTCAGTTGAGCCACACGCGAAACATCCCTTGATCTTTTTCGGCTTTGGGCAGTTGGGTGAAATGTGCCCTTCTTGGCCGCAGTTGTAGCAGACGTTGCGCCCCTTCCAGCATTCCCCTTGATGGTTTTTCCCACATTTTGAGCAAGCTTCACTTCTTTTCTTAAACCCTCCTTGATAACTTTCTGACTGGTTGATGTTTCAGTGGTTGGTGTTGTTGTTGTTGTTGTTGTTGTTGTTGCGGTTATCCCATTTCCTCTTTCCCAGATAACTTCCACCACTGCTACTCCCTCCACGAGTTTCTCCCCCAACATTCTTGTTCTTCTTCTCCTTGTTGTATTGGCTCAATGCCTCGCTACCTCCCTCAGCAATTATCGCCTTCTCCAATAATGTGGCGAACGAGTCGATTTGAAGGACCGACACCTTGTTGAACAACCAAGGTTTTAGTCCAAGTTCGAAGCGTCGAGATTTCCTTTCTTCAGTGTCTACTTGATGTGTTGCGAATCGTGCGAGTTCATTGAACTTGGCCGCATACTGTGCCACTGTCATCTCCCCTTGTTTTAGTTCTAGAAACTTTACCTCCATCCTATTCTTCATGCTCTTCGGGAAGTAATTCTCGAAGAACAAAGTCTTAAACCTTTCCCAGGTTATAGTCCCTTCTCCCGCCCTCTGTTGATTTGCTTCCCACCAGTAGTTTGCTTCACCCCTCATCATATATATAGCGAACACGGTTTTCTGGTCTTCACCCACACGAGCAATGGCAAAGGCTTTCTCCATTTCCTTGATCCACGTTTGCGCTTTCTGATAGGGTCGGTAGTACCCATGAATTTTGGAGGTCCCACACTCTTAAAGTCCTTGAAGTTTACGACTGGAGCTACTTGGGGAATGGGTGGTACTTGTTCATTTCTTCCCCTAAGAGCCTCCCCTAACAAATCTACAAGCCTCTGAATGGGATCTACTTGTCCTCTCTCATCATTAACCGACTCTTAGGTGTGCGGTTAATCTACGTCTGGCGGCATTTTTTCGCATCACAAAAAACTCCATTTTATTATCTAATTATATTACTTAAACAATTCTCCATAAAAGGAATAAGATTTGAGAATACATTTTTGAAACAAGATCATTTATATTCATATGCCAAATTGTTACATTACATGTTTATCTCTAGCATACTTCAATAAACGACACAACTTATCCCCTAATATCACAAAAGGTGGGGACAACCATTAACATACTACCCCTCTAATATAACTCAAAAGTGTGGGGCTTACAACTATCTCACGTTCTACATAAAAGACTAAAATTACAACAACAGATAATACACCACATAACGAACTATAACTAATAACTTTTAACGCCTAGACTTAATCCATCATTCCGCGCTCCACAGCGCTCTGGTACTCCCTCTGAGTAATGTGCACCACCAAATCTCGGCTTATGGTGTGCCGAGTCTGTCCCTGCTCTGTCGGGTAGTGATTTACCCCATCAATCAGTCTCTCCATGGCCGTGCGCACTGCATAGCCCATCCTGTTCATCTTCCTCCTTTTGCACCTCACTTCATCTTCTAGATCGTTAGCCCTATCATTGGCCCCTTCCCACTTCTCTTCGAAATGGATCCTATCCATTACCTCCATCTCTAACTGAGTACGGATAGCTTCCTTCTCTCCTCTCTCTCGCTCAACTCCCTCTGCTCCATTTCTTCCAATTTCCCGCCAGCTTCTACATTCCTAGCCACCGCCAGCAAAACAAAGCCCCCATCTGGATCCTGCCTCCTTACGGTGAGCAATCTCCACCTCCATCTCTGCATCATCACTAACTTTCTCTGGTGGTCTTCATCCCTCGCCTTTTGGAACTCGGACTCCCGTCCCCAGCCTCGGCCTCTAACTCCTCAACTCTGCACCCTAACTCTAAAATCTGCTCCTCATACTCCCCCAACATCCTATCTTCTCAAAAGTAGCCTCGTGGAGTCCTCCATGGGCTCGTCCACCATACGCTCCTCCATAGGCTCCTCCTCAGGATCAGACTCCTCGGGTATTGGCTCCATCTCCTCTTCCTCATCATCATCATCGATAGGGACTACAGTTGATATAGGCTCCGCTATCAATGGTGCCTCATATACCACGTGTATGTCACGCTCCTCTCTTCTACTACTCGGCTAGGTCCTCCCATATCACCATCCTACAATCACACAACAACACAAGACAAAACAAACAACAACTCCATTAGAATGTTAAATAACATAAGTTCATTGTATAGAATGAAGTTATATTCTATAACATGCTAAGTCTCTCTCTACAAAAAACTCTATATGAGTTTCATCCCTTTCTATCTTCTAAGTTCTCCTAAGTTATAATCTAAGGGCTCTCGCTCCTAAGGTTTATAACTATAGCTTTGATACCAACCTTGTGGCGCCCCCAAAATTGGGACACCATATCTCGAATTCGATTGCATCACGTGCAACTATGAATATCTTACTAAATCATTAACAACGAAAATAATAGAATAATTTACATTGATATAATATAAATATTAAGCGTCCCAAGGTATATAGTAACCATTACTACGACAAATTCGGTGATTAACTTAAACATAACTTAATCATTCTTGAATACATCATAACAAGCATAACAATAATAATAATACTTCTAGTCTTAAGGACTAAGTTATTATATCGCCTTTCCCTTTCCTTTGTCCTTTCTCTGAAGTCTTGCCTTGCTCTTGCCTTAAGCGTAATGTTTTAGGAAGCAAGAATGAGCAACAAGTTTGCCCACAAGTAATAGAGCCAAAAAAATAAGCAGTTATAGCATTTAAATCTTTCAAGGGTATAATAATAATTGGTAGTTCAAGGATATCAAGAAATATCAAGAGTATTCAATAGGTGTCGCTATAGACTGAAGGATATCAACAAAATTTCAGGATTTATTCATTTCGAGGTTCAACATGAATGAGCACTGAGCAGTCACTAAGGACTAAGAACTCTTACTAGAATTAACAGTATTACACTGTAATCCAATATAAACGAGTACAACAATGATCGACTTTAAAAAGTACCCTACGTTATGCGTAACATTTAATCATACTTATATATGCACGCGTCGGTTTCCCGACAATATATAATTTCCCTTTAATGAGGGTTGTTCATCTCAGTAGATTTACGATAGTCCGCACCAAGTCAATTGGTTTGGATAGCTTTTAACACATAATAATAGTCTAGTCGAATCAAAGGCTTAGACAAATTTTTTATAATGCATTTAAGAACGATAAGTCCAATGCTTGCAACAACGTCAAGGTATACAAATGATTTTCGAATAGAAACAGATATTTGCTTGAGACAACAATTCGAACGTATACAGTGTAAGAAGTAAGGAACTTGCCTCGTTCGTCGATTATGTTTACCTTTGACACCTTGTCACGTATACTGCCTATAATATAATAATATAGCCGTACAAGTTAATGATTGTTGAAACCAACTCACTTTAGCTATTAATCGCATGTCATCATAGTTTAAGGTACAAGTCTCTCATAAAATTCATAAAAATACTACATCTCTTACTTACTACACATTTATGCTCACAAATAAGAAAACTATGCACATAACATTTATTTATTAAACTGTTGCTCAAATTAATTATCTGAACAAAATTTTTATTAATTAGAGTTTTAAATGACATTACACTATTCCGCTTGTTTACCATCATAACCCTTACTTACTTTCTTTTCAATTTTTACATGTTAGTAATGTCACATTAGAATGTAGTGTAAAGGTAATTATTTCCCCTCTTGATAATTATATTACTTTTTATTAAAGGTAATACACCTACCCTTTTCATTACTTCCCTTAAAAATATATGCACATAGTGTCACAATAAAAGTTTTAATGTTATTATTAAATTAGTTTAGTGTCTTAGATTTATAGCTCTTTAAATCTTCACATTGCCTACATTTTAAATGTTTAAGATTACATAATAGGTAAGGCTAAAAGGATCTTTAATTCCTTGCACACTAAGCAACCTAAATTAGCCTTAAAAATATATAAATGACATCCTTTATTGCATGAAAATAAAAATAACATGTAGCAACATATTATTGATTATGCCACAATTAATTATATTGTTGTACAACTAGACCTCTTGCTAAGAGTTAATTAGCCTTAACATAGCGGTAAAATTTGAAAGATTTTATTTTATTATTATTATTATTATTTTTTTTATTTTTTTTATTATATTACTATTACCAAAATATTGAATAAATTCAAAAAAAATTTTGCACAACTATAAATAAAAATAAAAATAAAGCAAACAATCTATATCACAAATATCATATATCAACTCTCTTAGTATAATACCTACCCTTCCCTTACCACTTCATTTACATGCTTGATTGCTTGCTTTTTTTTTTTTTTTTCATGCCTAGTAAAAATTTCCTTAAAAGCAAAATATCAATATCATGAAGCACCCAAAATTTTCATACACACCTCACACAAAATGAAGCACCCAATTCTTTTTTTTCTTTTTGCTTTGAGTTGGTTTTTTTTTTTTTTCTACGTAAAATCATTATGCATCCATGAAAATTAATTTATTTATTTTGAAAGCATATGGTAAATATTAATTTAGCATGCACACATCTAATTAAGCATACTAATTTACAAACAACACAAAATATCCACACTACTTCAAAAAAAAAAAAGTGTGTGTGTACAAGAATTTAAATGGAAAAAATTTTATTTAACTAATTATCTATATACCTTAGCTTGAAGAAAAATAGAATTGAGTTGCCAAGATGAAAGCTATGTGTTGTCTGCTACCTTCTATCTCTCTCCAAAACACTCACACTTCTCTATTCTAGTTTTTGTTTTTTTTTTGTAAAGAAAAACTAGAGCAAGGGGTTTATATATATACCAAAAAAAAGTGCATAAATTAATTAAAGTATTCATGGCCATCCCCTACTATACTTTATAGCAACCTAAGTGTTAAGACATCCCATCACACATGTCCATAGTATTGCCAACAACCAAAAGAACCACACGCAAGCTCCCTTTTTTTCTTGGATACAAAGGTTCTAAAATGATGGTCTCATTTATGGGTAATACCCAATTCACTAGAACTTAGCTTGTTAAATTGAGTATCTATTTACAAGGCAATTGGCTTTAAATCAACATAGTTGCTACTAGTACTAATCATTCTTAAAAAAAGTAATGAAAAAAATTTCCCAAAAGTCGCCACCATGCTAATCATTTAAAATGAGTGGGTGGATAAGACTTTACATGGGTACGCAAAAAAAAAAAAAATCAAATGGGTAGGTAGAATTCACATAAATGGGTGGCAAATAAAATTTAATGGGTGGGTAAAAAAATTCACATCTTGAAATTTTCTCAAACATAACATGGGGATACTAACATGGTAGCCACGCAAAAATAAATGGGTGGAAAATTTGGCTGGCTAGGTCCTATTATTTGGATTATAATCATGTAAATACTTAATTATGTAGATACTTAAATATTAATGCATTAATTAATTTAATTTACCCAAATAACACTAAATTATACACCACCTTAATAATTATTAATAAGTTGGGCTATATCACATAATTCAAGTTGCTTACAAAATGATTCAGTCTTTTCTAGATAAGCTTTCAACAATTCAAGGATTTATCAATATTACGATATATTTAAATAATTAATTATGTACCACTTCTCATATTGTCATCTTTTACATAGCGATGCATTCCTTCTTTAATTTATTTCTCCTTAATTCCATCATTGTGTCACACAAGACACTTCATAAACTTATCATAATTCTCCACATCTTATCAATTATTAAAAGTTCAATTTAATTCAATTCACCTCATGCCATGTAAGCATTTATAAAATAAAAATCACAGGCTCTATTTATATAAATATTAATATTAAATCATGAAATTTACGGCTATTACACCAACTTTTCATGGAGCAACAATCAGAATCAGCAGTAAGCTCCACGACCATCATACCCCCTGACTTTCAAAATCAGCACCAACAGTCAGCTCTGTGACATAAGAAGAAGTCAAATTTGGAGGAGCTACTTTTGAAATATATAATGGGTAATGAGGCGACAGTGAAAACTCAGGCGGCTGCAATTAAAAACCTGGAAAATCAAATGGGACAGCATGCAATTGCCTTGAACAATAGACCTCAAGGGCCTTTACCGAGTGACACCGAAAAGAATCCCAAGGGCGGTCAAGAGGAGTGTCAAGCTATTACACTTCGGAGTGAAAAACAGTTAGATGGGTAAAGTGCAGAAAATTCAACGATAAGGAAAGATGCTGAGGAAAGTGAATCAAAAATAGTTAAAGAGAAAAAGGGTGAAGAAAAACTAGTGGCTAAGGAACAGAAAGTTGTTGTACCAGTTGTCTATTCACCACCACCTTTTCAACAAAAGGGTCCAAAAGAAGAAGTTAGATAAACAGTTCTCCAAATTCCTAGAAATCTTCAAGAAGCTACAAATAAACATTCCATTTGTAGAAGCCTTAGAACAGATGCCAAGTTATGCTAAGTTTATGAAGGGTATTTTGTCAAGAAAGAAAAAATTGGAATATTATGAGACAATAGCATTGACGAAGGAGTGTAGCGCAGTATTTCAAATAAAGTTTCCTCTGAAGTTGAAGGATCCGGGTAGCTTCACCATTCCTTACACTATTGGAAGCATGTCCTTCAACAAGTGTTTGTGTGATTTGGGTGCAAGTGTTAATCATATGTCGTTATCAGTTTACACTCAGTTGGGTTTGCCGGTATTGGTCGTTTTACCGATCAATATATGCGTGCAAGTATACATGGTCAACAAGTAATAAAGAGTAAGTAAAGTATCGTTCCCACGGAGAATTAACTAATAAAGTTTACCAAGCATTAACCCATAACCATTTCAGTCTTATTTAAACGAATGATATTATATTTTATATTTTAACTATGAAATTAAATAAACCTAACTATTCCTAAAGTGAGAATAGATAATGAAGACCTGAGATTATAATTTCATCTTTTGACTCATTCAAATCCATACACTCCATGTTAAGCCAAACTAATTGTACCGAGTTGTTAGTCGAGAACACGAAAGTAAGGTATAACCATCTCTCAATGTACCATACCCATATCACATATAATCCACAACTGATAGAATACACATGAACACCCACATTACCTAAACCACTATATGTCTATGTGACTTATGAATAATTAGGGTTTAATCCCAAGTTCTCAATTGATTACGAATGGCACTTCGGTATATGTCTATCCTAAGCACAAATCATACATCTCAACACAATGTAGAATATACAATCATAAGCTATCAAGATCAGATCAAAACCCATACTTCGTCTTTCAAGTTCATATGGGTTATCACAGTAATTGATGGCCAATCAACTAAGTAAATAAGCATGAATCTTAATAGACAATCTTATAGCAATCAATAAGGCTAACAATGGAACATATCAGAAATAATTAATCCATAGAATCCATTACAATCTCAGAATAATGTTTAAATCATAACTGAATTAAAGCTATCATCCACATATTGAATAAACATCATAAGATACAATTAGAAATCAAAGAGAGGGTAAGAATAGAGAATGGTAGTTCAAATCTGTTCTCTTGCTCCAAGGTTGAATCTCCAATGCTTTCCAATCGCTTCAAGTCTTTAATCTAATCAACTCTAGAAATCACTACTCTAATATATTCTAATCTAATTATTCCAAGTTGAAGAAAGAAAATAGCAATAGTTTCATTTTTCAGGGTGGAAATATCTCTTACATAATGAAAATATCGCCTAATATATAAGCCCTAATTGAATCCCTCTCTAAATTACGCTTCAATTGCATTTGTTTAATGAAAAGTCGACTTTGTCAACACCAAGTCGTGCTTGCCGCAGCAGAATTGGCTCAAGTTGCGACGCGCGCTCAAGCAAAAATTCACGTTTTTTTGGCACGGGATCATCATGCTGGCATGGAAAATACACTACAAATTCGCGCGCCCGCGCGTTCCATTTTCTGCTGTAGTGTCCTCTGGTAAAATGGTCATAACTTTTGATCCGGAAAGAGTTACGGGGCCTGCCACCTATAAAATCGAAGATATCGACGAGCTCTACGACTTTCATTCTTTGATGATTGAGAAATTCTGGCCGAATGAAGGTTGAAAGTGGTCTGGAAGTGACTGCTATGAAAATGGCTAACCAAAATAGCGAAGTTTGACGTCCATTGGTACAAAGATCATAACTCTTTCATCCGAACTCCGATTAGAACGATTCAAGATATTCCGGAAAGCTACAAAGACACTCTACAATGTAAGCTAAGTTCCAAACCAAGAACATGAAGTAAACATGAAAGCCCAAATGATGTCCGAATTGCTTTTCTTTGCATTTTCCTTGCTTTTCCTTTCCAATAGTCGCTCACACCGTTCCCAAACATAAGATCTACAAAATAAACACAAAATGCATGAAAAGTAACTAAGAAGCATGAATATAAGCAACTAATTCAAGTAAAAGATACCAGATAAGTAGGTATAAAACCAACTTATCAAATATCCCCAAAATTAAACCGTTGCTTGTCCCCAAGCAACACAATATAATGCAATGTACATGCTATGCAAGCTACGCTACTATGACAATGAATCCCCAGATTTCCAGCCATGTTATGAATTCTAGTGAGACATGCCTCAGAGAAATATCAAGATTCAAGAACAAAGCATCAAACTAAGATAAAGACATAATGACATACAATCAGATAATCCTAACCTGCTATAAAGATGTGTGTGTGTGTGTGATGTGTTCACAGATAAGCTAAACAAAGGTGAAGATACCACATGCTTTATTGCTTAAGGCAGAAAATTGAAGTTTAAATCAAGAACTACATATACTAATGAGACATCAACTACTCCAACACATCAATACAAACTAAGGTTCAACAATGGGTTTATTCTGCTTTATTTTTACTCGTGATGGCGATTTTTGCACATTCCCGCGGTGTTTATTGATTTATATATATAACGAGTGCGTTTTACGCTCCAGCTCACTTTCCATTTCCATTTAAACGAGTGCGTTTTACACTCCATCTCGTCCCAATAGCAAGCATACCCATGTGTTCTCAAAGTTTGAGTATCTGTGTTTTCATAGTCTGTCTACTTTATACACAATTCCATCTTTAAAAACAACATTTTCTACTCAGCAAACAAACAAGTTATTCTTAAACCAGCAAGTAGATATGAACACCTATGTGCTAACCGATAGCATCTAAACAACAAGCATAAATTAAATCATGTATAACATTATAACTAAGCTCATGTTATCCACTAAATTCAAAAATCTATCAAATTTCTATATCATCATTGGCCAAATTAGAATTTAACGGACTAAAACATGTGAATATGCTATGTAATGCAACTAAATAGATATTAATCAAACAAAAAGAAAAAATTTACGTCAAAATTAAACTAAAAACCACTAACATGCAATTAACTATATGTAACATGAAATTACTATATATGATGCACTTACACTACATGCTCTAAACTACTGATTAAACCCAATACCCCCAAACTTAAAATGAACAATGCCCTCATTATAATTAAAAGTGAAAGAATACTCCCCTAAGTGGCAATGTCATCTTCGTTCGCCTCCTCATGATCTGATGGTATATCAGGCGATGGCTAAGTTTGAGATATTCTATAGTTGGAAACTGAGTGTGGGCTTCTAACTGTCCGAATGCTTGAGTCAGAAATTCTAAAAAGTTAGCAAATTTTTTTTCTCGCGATCGAGCTATGGCGCGCCATGTGATGTGATGTTTAACTTGTAGTTGGGTAGCGATCGCTTTGACCACATTCTCTGGCGGTTTCATTTGGTTTGACTTGCTTGATCCTCGAATGCTTATAGCAATTGGATTGAACTTTGAGAGGAGAAACAATAAAACTATTATTAAGATTTACCACTATCTAACATCTACTAAATATGAAAATTTAAATAAGAATTAAACAAGGAGGGAGAAAGATTGGATGGGGGTGCCTCCCATATAGCGCTCGGTTTATAGTCCGTTAGCTGGACTCTTTTCTTGACACCACTATCCAATTCCTCTTCGATAAGCTAGGAACCCTCCATCCATTAGAACCGCTATGTTCTTTGGTAGGTTCCCCATCATGAGAGTCTTCGGATTGAAGCCACCTAGCATATTTCCTATACATGATGTCCCCAGTTCTATTACATAGCCAGGTGCTCTTTCGGTTGTATCTGTGAATAGATTTTTGCATTGAGGCATGACAGATACAACAAGATTTTCTTCTTCTATTATCTCTTCCTCAGCCCACCATGGTTTGTAAGAGGCCTCATAATCGCAGAAATTCTTGCTTTGGATGTGACTACCAAGGGAACATGGGTGTGCAAAATTCAATGAATATTTCAACTCTAACTGAGAAGGAACTTGGGGTATTATACAAGTCAACTCATGTTCTTCATTTTCCATACCCCCAGTTGTCTCCTCAATATCCACTCCTTTCTGTTCATTCTGTGGCATGCACACTTCTGGCCCTCCATCAGTTTCATCGTCTATGTCATATCACCAATTATTTGGAGGGCGATTGTTCAAGGATTCGAACATTTGATCCATATGATTCTGAAGATTTCAAATTAACCTATCTTGCTCAATCATCTTCTCCTCAGTTGATGCTACAAATTTGAAACACAAATCCTCCAATCTTGAATTATCTTGTTCAGTTTCAAAATCCATGTATTGAGGACCATTCATTGAGGATTTAATGAGTTGTTCCATCTGTCTATTAAGATTTTGGCTTGATAACTCCTGACTCATCATCATCTCTTCATGGTCTGCTATGCTTTTTGACATAAATTCCTTCAACTCTGAATTTTCTTCTTGTTGCATTGGAGGTGGATATGAGAAATCCGATGGATGTGTTGGACTTGAGATGCAATATTGATCTTGATAGTTATAATCCCATTCATAATCTGGGTGATACCCCCAACCTTGTAGATAATCAGGATAAACATCGTTGTTGAAGTAATCATCCCCAAACTGCACTTGTCCAACCTTGATGTTGCACTGATAACTCGGATGCTCGCCAGCACAGTTTTCACATGTAACTACTATCTCTCGAGTGCGTTGGGCAATAATATCCAACCTCTCCGAAAGTGTTGCAATTTGTGCTGACAATGTAGACAATACATTGAGTCCTCGATGTTTTGTGTCCCTTGGTTGAATCATATTTGCATAAGGCCATTGATAAGCAAAGTCACCCATGGTACCTGAAAAGAGAAAAATATAAGAAGATAATTAAAACAAAATAAAAATATTTAAATTAAGACCAATTTGATTGAAATTAATGTTGGCAAAAATTTATTAAGCTAATTCCCCGGCAACGGCGCCAAAAACTTGTTGGTCATTTTACCAATCAATATAGGCGTGCAAGTATACACGGTCAACAAGTAATAAAGAGTAAGTAAAGTATCGTTCCCACGGAGAATTAACTAATAAAGTTTACCAAGCACTAACCCATAACCATTTCAGTATTATTTAAACAAATGATATTATATTTTATATTTAAACTATGAAATTAAATAAACCTAACTATTCCTAAAGTGAGAATAGATAATGAAGACCTGAAATTATAATTTCATCTATTGACTCATTCAAATCCATACACTCCATGTTAAGCCAAACTAATTATACCGAGTTGTTAGTCGAGAACACAAAAGTAAGGTATAACCATCTCTCAATGTACCATACCCATATCACATATAATCCACAGCTGATAGAATACACATGAACACCCACATTACCTAAACCACTATATGTCTATGTGATTTATGAACAATTAGGGTTTAATCCCAAGTTCTCAATTGACTACGAATGGCGCTTTGGTATATGTCTATCCTAAGCACAAATCATACATCCCAACACAATGTAGAATATACAATCATAAGCTATCAAGATCAGATCAAAACCCATACTTCGTCTTTCAAGTTCATATGGGTTATCACAGTAATTGATGGCCAATCAACTAAGCAAATAAGCATGAATCTTAATAGACAATCTTATAGCAATCAATAAGGCTAACAATGGAACATATCAGAAATAATTAATCCATAGAATCCATTACAATCTCAGAATAATGTTTAAATCATAACTGAATTAAAGCTATCATCCACATATTGAATAAACATCATAAGATACAATTAGAAATCAAAGAGAGGGTAAGAATAGAGAATGGTAGTGCAAATCTGTTCTCTTGCTCCAAGGTTGAATCTCCAATGCTTTCCAATCGCTTCAAGTCTTTAATCTAATCAACTCTAGAAATCACTACTCTAATATATTCTAATCTAATTATTCCAAGTTGAAGAAAGAAAATAGCAGTAGCTTCAGCCCCCAAGGGGTGGAATATCTCTTACATAATGAAAATACATCTAATATATAAGCCCTAATTGAATCCCTCTCCAAATTACGCTTCAATTGCACTGTTTAATGAAAAGTCAGCTTTGGTCAACACCCGAAGTCGTGCGGCCGCGCAAGAATTGGCCTGAAGTTGGACGCGGCCGCGCTCAAGCAAAAATTCACGTTTTTTGGCACTGGGTCGCAAGTGTCATAAGGGAAATACACTATAAATTCAGCAGCGCCTGCCGCTGCTCCATTTTCTTCTCAGTAGTGTCCTCTGGTAAAATGGTCATAACTTTTGATCCGGAAAGAGTTACGGGGCCTGCCACCTATAAAATCAAAGATATCGACGAGCTCTACGACTTTCATTCTTTGATGATTGAGAAATTCTGGCCGAATGAAGGTTGAAAGTGGTCTGGAAGTGACTGCTATGAAAATGGCTAACCAAAATAGCGAAGTTTGATGTCCGTTGGTACAAAGATCATAACTCTTTCATCCGAACTCCGATTAGAACGATTCAAGATATTTCGGAAAGCTACGAAGACGCTCTATAATGTAAGCTAAGTTCCAAACCAAGAACATGAAGTAAACATGAAAGCCCAAATGATGTCCGGATTGCTTTTCTTTGCATTTTCTTTGCTTTTCCTTACCAATAGTCGCTCACACCGCTCCCAAACATAAGATTTACAAAATAAACACAAAATGCATGAAAAGTAACTAAGAAACATGAATATAAGCAACTAATTCAAGTAAAAGATACATGATAAGTAGGTATAAAACCAACTTATCAGCTGCCACCTAAACCAACGAACATCTCATTACAACTTACAGATAAGTCAGTTACGTACCCGAGGGAATTGTGGAAGATATGTTTGTGAAAGTGGACAAGTTCATATTTCCATCTGAGTTCATTATCCTTGATTACGAAGAAGATAAGAACATTCCGAATATTTTAGGGAGACCATTTTTAGAAACTAGGAGGACTCTCATCGATGTGCAAAAAGGAGAATTGACTATGAGAGTTCAATACCAAGAGGTTACATTTAATGTATTCAAAGCTATGAAATTCCCTACAAATGAGGAAGAATGTTTTAGGATGGATGTGATTGAGAAAATGGTGAGTGAAGATTTGATTCGAGGAATGGACAGGGATCCGTTAGAAAACATATTGCTGGAAGATGTTGACATGGATGATCCCGAGTTGATTAATTATTTGCACATGTTGGATGTGTTACCTAGAGTAAGCAGATTAAAGATTCCGTTTGAACCATTAAAAACTGCAGAAAAATCATCAGTATGAACAAAACCTTCACTAGTGGAACCACCCACACTTGAACTCAAACCTCTTCCTACATACCTCAGGTATGCATTTTTGGGTAATTCATCTACTTTACCTATTATTATTGCATTTCTACTTAACGACATGCAGGAAAGTAAGCTGTTGAGGGTTCTTCGAGAGTACAAATCTGCTATAGGATGGACCATTGTCGATATCAAAGGGATAAGCCCATCATTCTGTATGCATAAGATCCTCTTACAAGATGATGCAAAACCCATAATAGAACAAGAATGGAGGCTCGACATGCATGAAAGAGGTAGTGAAGAAGGAAATTCTAAAACATCTTGATGTTAGAATAATTTATCCCATCTAAGATAGCTCACGGGTGATCTCAGTACAATGTGTCCCAAAGAAAGAAGGTATGAAAGTCGTGACTAATGAAGACAATGAGCTGATACCGACTCGGACAGTGACTGGTTGGAGGGTGTGCATGGATTACAGGAAACTTAACAAGAAAACCCGAAAGGATCATTTCCCTTTACCTTTCATGGATCAGATGTTAGATAGATTGGAAGGACATGATTACTATTATTTTTAGATGGCTATTCGGGTTACAATTAGATTGTAATTGCACCAGAAGACCAAGAGAAGAAAACATTCACATGTCCATATGGCACCTTTACCATTAGGAGGATGTCATTTGGACTTTATAACGCACCGACAACTTTTCAGAGATGCAAGATGGCAATATTTTTAGATATAGTGGAACACAATGTAGAGGTATTCATGGATGATTTTCTAGTGTATGGGGATTTCTTTGACAGTTGTTTAGAGAATCTGGTCATGGTACTTAAAAGATGCGTTGAAACCAATCTGGTGCTTAATTGAGAAAAGTGTCACTTCATGGTTGAAGAAGGAATCATCCTTGGGCATAAAGTCTCAAAAAAGGGGTTGGAAGTGGATCGTGCCAAATTAGAAATAATTGAAAATCTTCCACTATCGACATCAGTAAAGGGGATTCGTAGTTTTCTCAGACATACTAGATTCTACCATCGGTTCATAAAGAACTTCTCCAAGATCTCAAAACCTTTTTGTAGTTTATTGAAGAAAGATTTACTCTTTAGATTCGATGAAGAGTGTTCATCAGTGCTTCAACAGCTAAAGAAGAAATTGACGACAACACCTGTAATCGTAGAATCGAACTGGACCATGCCATTTGAACTGATGTGTGATGCTAGTGATTATGTGTTAGAGGCTATTTTGGGACAACGCCGAGAGAAAATTTTTCACACAATCTACTATGCGAGCAAAACTCTGACGGATGCTCAACTGAATTACACAACCAGCAAGAAGGAATTACTTGCGGTCGTGTATGCCTTTGATAAATTTCGCTCGTATTTGATTGGAACAAAGGTTATAGTTTATACCGACCATTCGGTTATAAGGTACTTAATTTCTAAGAAAGACACAAAATCCTAGAAGGATTCGTTGGATTCTACTCCTTCAAGAGTTTTACTTAGAAATCAAAGATATGAAGGGGACAGAAAATCAGGTGGCTGACCACCTTTCGAGATTGGAGAATTTGGACCAAGACAAGGAAGATAAAGTATTGATTAATGAATCATTTCCAGATGAATAGTTGTTTGGGTTTAGTTTCGAATTTCCATGGTATACAGATTTCGCCAACTATTTGGTGAGCAATATCCTTCCTCCAGATTTGACACGTCAGCAAAAGAAGAAATTCTTACATGATGTAAAATGGTATATGTGGGATGATCCATTTTTGTTTAGACAGTGTGCAGATAAGATGATTCGTATGTGCGTGCCACAAATCAAAATGGATTGTATCTTTAACACATGCCACGTATCCTTATATGAGGGACACTATGGAAGTGAAAGAACGACGCCAAAATACTACAAGCAGGATTTTATTGACCTACCTTGTTCAAAGACGCACGTCAGTTTGTGAAAAATTATGATCGTGTTAAAGGATGGGCAACATTTTCAAACGGAATGAGATGCCACTCAACATGGTTCTGGAAGTGGAAGTTTTTGATGTGTGGGGGATAGATTTCATGGGACCTTTTTTGCCTTTGCACAATAATTTGTATATCTTGTTAGCAGTAGAGTACGTGTCTAAGTGGTTTGAAGTTGTAGCACTCCTGACGAATGATGCCAAAGTCTTCTTAAAATTTCTACAAAGGAACATCTTCACAAGATTCGAAACCCTAAGAGAAATTATCAGTGATGAGGGAAGTCACTTCTGTAATAAATATTTCACAGCTCTCTTGGCTGGAACCCCATAGAATTGCTACTACTTATCACCCTCAAACTAGTGGCCAAGCAGAAGTATCAAATAAAGAGGTGAAGAGGATTTTGGAGAAAATAGTGAACCCGAACCGAAAACATTGGTCTCTGAAACTGGATGACGCTTTATGGGCATATCGCATATCATACAAGACACCGATCAGGATGTCTCTGTATCAGCTCGTCTATGGAAAACGTGTCACCTCCCAGTCGAACTGGAGCATAAAGCATATTGGGCCATACAGAAGCTAAATTTTGATCTCACATCAGCGGGGGAGAAAAGACTTTTACAACTCAACGAGTTAGATGAATTCTGCATGCAGGCATACGAGAACTCAAAATTGTAAATATACTACTAATATAAAATTTTAATTATATTTTTGATGACTTTATTACAAAATTTTAATTAGTTTAATGACCCAATTGATAATTTTTAAAATTTAGTTGGCTAACACTTAAAAGGTCTCAAGTTCAATGGGATATTTATTGGTTTTGCCATAAATAATCACATTATTAATTATGATTTTGCTAACATCAAATATGTACAAAAATTATAAATTTTATTTTCAAATATGTTAATAACACTCAAATAATTGGATATAATAAATAAAATATTATTTAAGTACCATTTCAAATAAATTCATGTACATCATATTTATTAATAAATAGTTAAGGCCTAAATATGGATTAATACCTTGACCTTTTAATATTTTTCTACTTTGGGGATTGTCTTCTCAATTTTTTCAATTAAGGGATTAAACTTTTATTTTTTTTTCCACTTTGGGGATTGTATTCTCAATTTGAAAGTCCAATAATTATCTAGAAGGGTTGAATAGATTATTACAGGTTAAAAATTATCTTAGGCCTTTTTGAATTTTTGGATAATTAATTTGTAGTGTTAGAAATTAAGACAGTAAAAATTCAATAACACAATGCACAAAGATTTATCTGGTTTACAACATACACCCCTAGTATGTTGCTACTTCTAGTCTCAAGTTCTTATTTAGAACTCGAGATCCTATTATTATCATAATAAATACTCCTTTAACAGGCGGAGAAGCCTTTACAAAGTTTTATAGACAAACTTCCAACTATTATCAACTAATCTATCTTGGACAACAAGCTCCCAGCTCCCCCCTCAAGCTTAGTTGTACTTTCTTTTGAGTTCAGTTCTATTCTATGATCTGGTCTTGAAACAACAACCTCTTCCTCACCTCACAAGTTTACTAGAGACCCAACTCCCAGCTCACCTCTCTACAACTCTGGTCTTGGTCGAAGAATTGCTTATCTTTCTCACAGGTACATAAAATAAACTAACTAACATTTTCTCTTTTTACAAAGGATTTTACAACAATGTGCTTCTTAAATAAGCAAATAAAATTTAGTACAAATACGTATAAAAGTTTTAAATAACTTTTATATTTGAGGCTCTTAAATAAATAGATATCAATTAAAGAGCAAATATATTTATAAAAGTTCAAATACTTTTATACTTGAGAAGATATGCTTCTTTGTAAGCAGATATGCAAATTTATGCACTGTTATAAAAAATTAAATAACTTATATATTTTGTGTAAAATGTGCTTCTTGAATAAGTAAATAAGTAAATTTTAGCTTTTACTCAAAGATGCTTCTGTATAAGTAGATAAATAGTTTTAATATAATTTTGTAAAGAATTATTTATTCTTTATAATAAAGAGTGTTTTTCTATGGATTAAGAAACTTTTGTTTCTCAGATATTCTCTATCAAATATTATATGAATAACTTTGTGTTCAAATACTTGTGATTAACTGAATAAGTCAATTTAAGCAATGATTATCAATTATAACAATTTAGTTAGTTAAGCACTACTTGATATGACAAATATACTTGTTTAACTCAGATAATATATAATAATATTTTATCTATTATGTGATTTATAAATAAAGTCACTTAGCACTTTAAGGAATCGTACAGTTCGATTCCCTCACTTAAGAGGAATATCTTTGTAGCCTTTCGGTGTCTAAGTGTGACATAATTTATTTTCTCACAATTGATATTTATATAAATATGTTGAATAGATAACTTTAGATTTTCAAATCCGGTTAGGATGATTAACTCTTTTTGGAGGAATATCTCAGTGTAGTTTTGAACTATCAAGTGTATATCTATTTTACAAATATTTATATAAATAATATCAATAAAAATTTACTTAGTACTATAAGGAATCGTACGGTTCGATTTTCTCTCCGTAGAGGAATATCTCCGTAGCCTTGCGGCGTCTAAGTATAACTTTTTATTTGATAAATAGATGAAATATAGATATATACAATTGCATATAACAATTTATATTCGTATATCTATAAATTTGGAACAAGTAAGAAATAATTCAACTAGATTAGATCAAATTACTTATCTTAATTACTTGGACCAATTTTCTCTTCTCAAATAATCAATACTTTTGTAAGAAGAGATATAAAGCTTTAGAGAGTGTATGTAGGCAAGGAGAGTAAGCTTTTCTTTTCACTTGAATTGGAAAAAACCAAATGAATGAAAGACTCCCTATTTATAGAATTTTGAGGTTGGGGGCAAAATGGTAATTTTGAAATCTATTTTTAAATTAATGACTAGGATTGCTTCATTTTTGAAATCAATGGTTTGGATGAAACAGGCAAAATGTTTCACGTGGATTCCCAAATGGACAAGCCCAAGCAAAAAGGTTCCTTCTTTTATCAACTTATTAAATTCGGTCAAAACCATTGAATTCATTCACCGCGTGGCCTGTTGTCCCATAAAGAAAGTCACTTACACACACACGGTTAAGTATATATATAATACTTATATATATATATATATATATATATATATATATATATATATGTTCACTCCTTTAAAGCATACACACACACACACACACACACACACACACACACACACACACACACACACACACATATATATATATATATATGCATGCAATAAAACAATTTTTGCCCAATTTTGTTTTTTGTGAGTTTGAAAGAAAATAGGATTTCCTTGCCTTAGAAATGTTTATATAAATAAATTTATTTAACACTTGATATTTAAATTATCAAGGTCAATAAAATTAATTCAAATATAGAAAATAATAAAATATAATATACAAAATGATAAACTTAATGGAAGATTATATTACTAGTAATTGTTATAATCAAAATACTAAAAAAATGAAGACCTATCAATCTCCCCTTTTTGATGATGACAATTATATATAAAAAAATATTTTCTTTAGCTATTTTCCCTTATTGTTAAGAAGCTCCCCCTCACATTATGAATATTTTAAGTCATAATATTTTAGCCATTTGTACCACATCTCGTAGCAGTTAAGCAGATATTTTAGCAGTTTGTACCACATCTAATAGCAGTTAAGTAGTTATAATTATAAACATCTCATAGCATAAAAACATCTTATAGCAGTTAAAATAATATTTTTCTTTCTTCTCCCCCTTTGTCATCATAAAAAAATGATGGGGGAAAAAATTGATCCTGTAGAAAAAAAAAGTTAGTCTTTTGGTCCTGCACAACAAGTTAGTAACAAGCATATCATACATAAAACTAGTGATAGGTTTCTTCTAGTAGTGGTGGTGGTGGTGGTGGTTAGTAGAGGTTAGTTACAGTCATCAAAAATAGTTAGTAATATTACAAACACTTCAAATAGTTAGATTTCATCAAGATTAAGAGGAGTGAAATGTTGAGCAGTATCTGGAAGATTGTCATCCTGATCAACTGGGAATAGTTGTGTTACATGATCAACTCGTTCAGCACTGATGGTTGCATGAAACTGATATGGACCCAATAACAGTCTATTGTTCTCCATCATAAAATAAACCATAGACTTAACAACATGCAAGGACAATTGCATATCTTCTAACTTTTCTAGCATGAGATTTTGGTTGTGCAGAAGAAGTTGATTCATATTGTTAAGAGAGTCTATTTTGGTGGACATATTGATGTTAGACTCTATGAACTCATAATCAAAAGGTTTAAAGATAATCAAGGATTGAGGTGGAAGATTAAGATGGGAGACAATGTTGCTAGTTGGAACCAATTGAGACTGATGTTGTGTGACATTTATTTCCAAATAGTTAAAGATGTGAGTGAGCAGCAGACCAAAATCCAGACAATTATTGTGGAAACATAACTCAAAAGAGAATAACAGAAAGTAAGCCAAATTGTAAGGCATACGTTCATTCAAAATACTTTTGATAAGTTCCAAATCAAAAGGAAGTAATTTTTTGATCTTCTCTAACATGCATGAAATTATTCCTAAGAATTTTACCTGACTTTCGGCAGTAAGAAATTCTAGACCAACCTTACAAGGAAAATCAAACAGTAAAGCAAGTACCATTTGATCAGTGACAACATACAGATTATGTTTAAAAAGCATACATTCTTCAACAGAAATACCAGAGGGATGAAGATAACAATTGACCCTGGGTAACTCTAATATGGAAGGATGAAGTTGGAGTGCATTAACAAGGAAATGTTCATCAATGACATATACTTCACCCTGTATTCATGTGACGATACTAGTTAACAGTCCAGATGAATCTTTAGAAAATTCCATGTGAGTATACATTAGAGATGAGACAAGGATAGATAGATTTGTCATAAAAAGTAACCAAACAATCCCACCCAATATTTTTTATTTTTTCAAACAAATCTGGAAAACTGTTAAAAGAAGTGATCACATTTCCTGGAGACAGATTATGTCTCATGATTCTATATTTAGCTTGAGTAGATGCAGTAGTGAGATGAGGAACACCATGAGGAAAATGTAGTTCAGAGTGCAAAAGAAGTTTCTTGCGTTTAGATGAAAAAATATTAGACATGATGAACAGAGAAGCAGGTAGTAGAGGTGATAAGATGAAGCTAAGTAATAACCGAATATATGAATGCACCATAATGGAAACTGAACTTATATATATTGAAGAAAGGTAATGATATGCTTTAGGAAAGACTGTCCTTAGATTATATATATGAAATATAATAAGTCAAGATTAGCAGTAAATACAAGTATGGATTCACAAGTAAGATAACCTTACTCTGAACTGTAGATAAGAATAGAAAGCATTTAACCTGAACAATGAATTGGATGTTTTTCAAATCTTATATTTAAGAGGGTAAACAAAACAAATTTCAGTAAGCCAAGGAATGTGCCACATGTCGAATATATAACATAAGAGAGGGTCATATTTAGTCAGTTTTACAAAATAGAGTATATGACTACAGAAATAGGCAATAATATTTATCATCTATAGCATTCCTTAATATAACGTGGCAAATAATTATTTTTAAAAGAGGGAAACATCAAGATTTAACTAGGTATTTGTATTACAACAGTTAATAGAAAGGGGTCATACCAGAGCATGAAGACTGACAATATCAAAAAAAATTTAGAGAGGAATGTATTATGTAATGTCTAGCATTTATAACATAACTTAGTAGAATACGACAAACATGTAACTGAAACAGAAAGTATGAACAAAAAATTTAGTGGACATCGGTATCCATACCCAATGCAATGATATGACTGTAATAAACAACAGTGGCTATAGTTAAACCAAAAAAATTAAAGAGATACATAGAAGATTTTACCTAAGCGAGTATATTAAGCAAAACATATACCAGTTTCGTGTATCATAGATACATATGTCAGAAGAAGAGTAATCATGTTTCATGCACATCCTTTTGCTGTTTCTTAGCGGAGTGTAACTCATTCTTTCAAGCAGGAGTATATAGATACACGACCAAATATATATATATATATATATATATATATATATAGTTGTTTGATAAACATAGCTTCAAAAAAGTTGTATATATATATATAAAAAAGAATATGTAAGATTTTTAATTTTTTTTTATATATGAAGTTTTGAAGTACAGATTTGAAAACAATTAGGAATAAAATAGATGCATATGTAAAAATAAAAAGATAGAGTATATGAATAAAAAAAATGATCTTAGATCTGAAGTTTTTTGATCTGGAAAATTTTAAGATATATTAACTTACTTAAAAGGAAACTGATGTAGTTATCGAAGTTTAGTTTTAAAAACAAATTCAAAAGTGATAATATTGATCTTGTTAGATCCATGAGAGATAGAAATTAATTTTCGGTCGAAACCCTAAACCCAAAAATGAAGATTCCACTTATCAAAAATAAAGGAAGAACGAACAGATCTGGCTAATATAGAACAAAAAATATACATATCGTAGATCTGATGTCTTTTCGATTTATAAGAGTGTGAGATTTAAACAAAATATGATTTTAGGAATAAAAATTTGAATGGATTAACATATCTTAAACCTTTTAAAAAATCACCCTAACAGATAAACGAAAACTGATTGATCAAAGTAGAAAATATAAATTTATTCGATCAAATAGATTGATAAAACAAATCAATACGAAATCTGTAATGAAAATCGAGCTACTGAGAACGATAGAAATGATTTTCATCAGGTTTTGATATATCAGAGAAGAGATAGAGAGATGAGAGAGAATCGGTAGGAGAGGAGAATAAAGAGAGAGAGAGAGAGACTCGGGGGTCAGAGACGACAAGAGAGAGAAAGTAAAGATAGAAATGAAATAAAAAATTAAAATTTTATATTTATAGTTTGACTAACCTTGTTGATTCAATGGTTGAGAGTTTACCCAGATTGAGATCAATAGTCGGGATTTGATTTGAGATATGAACAGTTGTGTTTCTTTTTTTAAAACGGATCCAATGGGATTGTGTTCCAGGTTTGATCTAGCAATGCAAGATGGTGATCTGTGTGCTTCTCAATAGTTGAATTCGATTAGGTCTTAACACAATGCATGGATTGGTCAATTTTTGACCATTGGATTTGTACTTGTTTGAATGGTGCAGATTTAACCCTTGATATACATATATAAATATATATCGAAAATTAACTAAAAAAAGCTAAATTATTAAACATTATTTACTAATAGTTAATTGAAATACACAAGTTAGTAATAAAATAAAATAAATGATATTAAATTTTTATAATTCTTAAAAAAATTATACTAATGTTTTGTGAGTAGGATTTATAAACATAATTTTATCTTTGTAATATACATATATAGAAGTATGATATATATATATATATATATAATATAATATAATTAAAAGATAATAAATACATAAAATAAGTTAAAATTTAAAAGATGGTTAATAATAAAAAATTAAGAGGAAATTTCTAACATACCTAATTCAATTCGTAATTTGCAAAATATATCCGAACTCAGTGGTTTAGTGAATATATAAGTGATATTTAATTCAGTATCAATGTGTTCTAGTTTAATAATTTCGTTATTAACATGATCACGTAAAAAATGATGCCTAATATCTATATGCTTCGACCTAGCATGTAGAACGATATTTTTACTAAGATTGATAGTGCTTGTATTATCACATATAATTCACACACAGTCAAATTTCAAATTATAGTCAGCAAGAGTTTGTTTCATCCACAGTATTTGTGCACAGCAACATGCAGCAACAATATATTTAGCTTCAGTGGTTGAAATAGATACCGAGTTTTGTTTTTTAGAGAACCAAGAAACTAAACATCCTCCCAGAAATTGACATGTACCACTGGTTCTTTTTCGATCGACATGATGACTAGTCAGAGTTTGAAAAAACACACAAGATTAAATGGTTGATCTTTAGGATACCATAAGCCCAATTCAGTTGTTCCTTTAAGATACCGAAAAATCCTTTTCACTGTGACCAAGTGAGATTCTTTAGAATTTGCTTGAAATCTGACACATTTACAAACACTAAACATAATATCAGGCCTACTGGCAGTTATATACAGTAAACTTCCAATCATTCCTCTATATTTCTTTGAGTTAACATTTTTTCCATTTTCATCAGCAATCAATTTATCAGTAGTTGACATAGGAGTATTAAGAGGTTTTGCAGATTCTAAGACAAATTTTTTGATCATTTCTTTATAATATTTAGATTGAGATATATGAATACCTTTTTCTCCTTGTTTGATCTGCAATCTGAGGAAGAAGTTTAATCCTCCCATCATACTCATTTCAAATTCTTTACTCATATTTTCAAAAAAATCATTGCACATAGTAATGTCAGTAGAACTAAAAATAATATCATCAACATATATTTGAATTACAAGAATATCATCGTCCTTATTTTTAGTAAATAAAGTAGTATCAACAGTACCCCTTTTAAAACCATTATTTAGAAAAATTTACTTAGTCGTTCATACCATGTTCTCGGGGCCTGTTTTTACCCATATAAAGCTTTATATAATTTATAGTCTTATTCAGGATGATTAAAATCTTTAAAACCAGGAGGTTGTTTAACATAAACTTCATCTTCTATCACACTATTCAAAAAAGTAGATTTAACATCCATTTGAAATAGTTTAAAATTTTTATGGCATGCAAATGCTAATAACATACGAATAGATTTAATTCTAGCAACAGGAACATATGTTTCATCATAGTCAATGCATTTCAGTTGATTATATCCTTGTGCAACTAATCTTGCCTTATTACGTTCAATAGTTCCACTTTCATCTAGTTTATTATGAAACACCCATCGAGTTCCAATAATTGAGACATCCTCGGGTTGTGGAACTAACTCCCATACTTCGTTTCTAGTGAATTGTTCAAGTTCATCTTGCATAGCCATTATCAAGTCTTCATCAAGTAAGGCGTCTTTTATATTTTTAGGTTCAATTTGAGATAAGAAAGACAAGTGACCAGTTAAATTATGTGCTTGTGATCTAGTGATAACTCCTTTATCAATATTACCAATTACATTTTCTATAGGATGATTTTTAATAATATAAGACTCCTTGGGCAAATCATTTAACTGAGGGTTTGGGTTCTCAAGGGGATTCTCAGCAATAGGTGGAGATGCATTATCTAGTTTTGGTTCTTCCATATTTCTGAGAATATCTTCAATGAAAACATCACTGTCAACTAACTCTTTATATTTTGGAGGAGGCTGAGTTTCATCAAAAGTTACATTCATTGACTCTTCCACAACTAGACTTATTTTGTTAAAAACTCTGTATGCTTTACTATTAAAAGAGTATCCAATAAATATTCCTTCACCAGATTTGGGATCAAATTTTAATAAATGTCATTTGGTATTTAGAATAAAACATTTGCTCCTAAAAACACAAAAATAGTTTATTTTTGGAGTTCTTTTATAATAAATCTTATAGGGAGTTTTGAGCAAAATATGTCTTAATAAAACTCTGTTTAAAATGTAACATGATGTTGCCACAGCTTCAGCCCAAAAATATTTTGGAAGACGGTATTCATTTAACATGGTATTAACCATTTCTTGCAAAAATCGATTTTTCCTTTCAACTACACCATTTGACTGTGGTGTATATGGAGCAGAGAAGTTATAACTTATACCGTTCTCATCACAGAACACAATAAAATCAGAATTGTCAAATTCTCTTCCGCGATTAGATCAAATATAGACAATAGAACTTCCCTGTTGATTCTGAATTTTCTTACACAAGGCAGAAAAAGAGTTAATAGCCTCGTTTTTAATTTTAAGAAAATCAACCCATGTAAATCGTAAATAATCATTAACCAAAACTAGAATGTTTACATCACCACCCATGCTATGTTTAGGAATTGGTCCTACAAGATCCATATGTAATAGTTGTAAGGGTCTAGAAGTTGACACACTAAGTTTAGGTTTATGTGATGCATGAATTTGTTTTCCCATTTCACACGCTTCACAGATGTACTCTTTTAAGAATTTTAATTTCGGGAGACCACGAATGTGTTCTTTAGAAGAAATGTTATTTATAAGTTTCATGTTGATGTGTCCTAGTCTACGATGCCACAACCAATGATCCTCATTTGCAAAATATAAGACAAATATTATCTAGATGAGAATACGCATCTAAGTCACATGTATACACATTTTGATATCTAGGACAAACTAAAATTAATTTACCAGTTTGATCAAATATAAAGCAATTATGTGTACTAAAGGATATTTTAAAACCACTATCACATAGTTGACTGATAGATAGAAGATTATACCTGAGTCCTATGACTAATTGAACGTTAGAGATAGTTATGTGGTTATTACCAACACTTCCAACTCCAATTATTTTACCTTTATTGTTATCTCTGAAAGTTACTTCACCGAAGTCTGTAGCTTGCAGATTTTTCAATTTTGATTTGTCACCAGTCATATGTCTTGAACAACCGCTATCAAGATACCATTTACTTTTATTCAAATCAGCTGCAAGACATACCTGCAATATACGTACTAATTTTACAAATTGGCACCCTTTAAAAAGAAGGTTCCTTTGGTTGAGTTTTCCATTTTGTATAAGGAACATTTGAAGTTTCCTTTACAAAACTTGGCATAGGATAATTAGTTTTAATAGAAATAAGCATTATATGTGTAACAAGATTATGATATGTATGATAATACTATCTATGAAATTCTTTTCTTGTGATAATTGGAGCAGTGTATGTCCCTTTGGGAACCCAAATCATTTTTCTTTTATAGTTTCCATTTCTAGCATTACACATATAAAAGGAATGACCATTTCTATTATAGTAAGAACATTTGGTGAAAGGAGATATATGCCTTTCCTTTTCTTTGATTTTAACATGATATAATCCTTTATCTTTTGATTTACTTGTTTCTCTAGTATATCCCAAACCATCTTTATTAAAACTGCATTTTTGTTGATTTAACATGACATCAAGATTTTCTTTTCCTTTTGTAAATTTATAAATTATAGTATTTAGATCGTCACGTTCTTTAGTTAAATTTTCAATTAAAGAATTATGTTTTTCTAATTTCATTTTCAGATGTGAGTTCTCAATTTTGAGATTTCTAATTTCTTTAGTTATCACTTGATCTTGTACTTGAGTATCTTCATTGATTACAGCAAGTGTTGAATTTTCAATTTCAAGATTTTCAATTGAGATGATAAGTATTGAGTTTTCTATTTCATAATTTTTATTTATTCTTTTAACTTGTTCTAATTCTTCTTTTAATGAATCATTTTCCAAGTTTACTTCATTTAAAAATTCATTGGTTATAATTAAGTTAGCATTTTCAATTTCAAGGCTTTTGTTTATTTTTCTTAATTTTTCTAATTCTTTTTTTATTATTTCATTATATTCATATAAGTGACTGTAAGCCTCTTGTAATTCATAATGATCTTCATTTATATTTTCTAAAGTATATATAGAAAATGAGGTGCTAGGTAATTGGTGTTCTGAATTTACCTCAGATCTTGGTGATGAGTCATTATCTGCCATTAAATAGAGATATGCAATTTCTTCGATTTGTTCAGCAGTTTCTTCCTCGTCACTTCGATCCCATCCTTCCTCAGCTACTAGAACTTTGTTGTTGACTAGTTTTGGATAATCCTTTTTGAAGTGTCCAGGCTGCTAACATTCAAAGCACGTGTTTGAATTTTCATTTGAGTTGGTATTTTTGAAGTTGTGTTATTTGCCTTGAAATTTCCTCCTTGTGTCTTTGGTTTAAATATTTGTTTGCTCTTGAAGTTGTTGAAGCTGTTGTTTGTCTTCATAAAGCCTTTGCCATATTTTCTTGCCTTGATTTGAATTACTCTCTTGAGTTGTCTAGATAGTAGGGCAACTTCATTGTTTTCTAGACTTAGGAGTTCTTCACTTAGTTCTTCATCATCGTTTTCTTGGTCTACCAAAAGGGATTTGAAAACGATTCCTTTCTTTTTGAGATCTGTGTCTGATCCAGCTTTTTTGACTAGCATGTCGACTTCATGGGCACGAAGATTTCCAATGAGATTATCCATAGGATATGTGGTTAGATCTTGCATTTCCTTGATTGTTGTAACCTTCATTTTCTAGATGGATGGAAGAGCTTTGAGAATTCTTCTATTTTTCTCATTTGTAGTGTATGCCTTTCCCAATTGCTCTAGCTCATCCAATAATTCTGGAAAAACGTGTTTCCATATCAATGAGCTTTTCTCCTTCTTCAAGCTTGAAGCTTTCATATTCTTGGATTAGGGAATCTTTTCTGGTTTCTTTGATATGATTGGTACCTTCATAAGTTACAATCAATTTTTCCCAAATTTCTTTTGCATTTTTGTAGTTGCTAACTCTTTTGTACTCTTTTTCTGTCAAAACACTTGTTAACACTTGTTCAGCTTGAGAGGCTATATTCATAGTCTCTTCTTCTTCAGTAGTAAATTCATAGATATCTTTCTTGACGGTCTTTTCTCCTTAAATTTTTGTTGGAACTTTTACACCACGTTCTATGGCACACCAAATTTTGATTCCTTGTGATTTGGCATAAATTTTGAATTTATTTTTCCAGGTGGCAAAGTTGGTACCACCAAATAGTGGAGGTCTGGACATTGATAGTCCTTCTCCGCAACCAGTAGCATTGTAGGCCATTGGTCTACTCTTAGATATGCGTGTATTTACTCAATAAACAAGTTAAAGAGCAATGCTCTAATACCAATTGAAAGTCCAATAATTATCTAGAAGAGGGGTTGAATAGATTATTACAGGTTAAAAATTATCTTAGGCCTTTTTGAATTTTTGTATAATTAATTTGCAGTGTTAGAAATTAAGACAGTAAAAATTCAATCACACAATGCACAGAGATTTATCTGGTTCACAACATACACCCTTGGTATGTTGCTACATCCAGTCTCAAGTTCTTATTTAGAACTTGAGATCATATCACTATCAGTAATAAATACTCCTTCAAGTACAGGTACAGAAGCCTTTATAAAGTTTTATAGACAAACTTCCAACTATTCTCAACTAATTTATCTTGGGCAACAAGCTCCCAACTCCTTCCTCAAGCTTAGTTGTACTTTCTTTTGAGTTCAGTTCTATTCTATGTCTGGTCTTGAAACATTAACAACCTCTTCCTCACCTCACAAGTTCACTGACCTCACAAGAATTGCTTATCTTTCTCACAGGTACATAAAATAAACTAACTCTGACCTTTTCTCTTTTTACAAAGGATTTTACAACAATGTGCTTCTTAAATAAGTAGATAAAATTTAGTACATATATATATAAAAGTTTTAAATAACTTTTGTCGACGTCGGGATTTTTATTTGTCCCTTTCTATTCTTGTCTTTTGGTGTTCTCATTTTAGGTGAGATTTGTTTGAAAAAACAAGTTAAAAAGGTCCGACATGTGTATGTCGATGATTTGACTGTAAGAGTCGCCAGTTGGTTATTTTTAAATGGTTGCACCAACTCAACCGAGAAAAGGTTTGCACAAAGACCTAGTGATATGACCCTATTTAACTGGTCTGCAAAACCGAAATTCGTTAGGTCCGGGGGCTTGATTAAGCGAAGGGAAGGTGTTAGGCACCCCCCGACTTCCATGATAACACGGTTATCGCTACTTTTCATTAAAACTTTTTTTGTGAATGTGTTTGTGTGTGTGTGAGAGTTAGGTCTATATGCAGTTATTTGGAACTAATGATATGCCTCGTTCGCACCTATATACAAAGGGTTTGACTTTTTCATAAAAGTTCAATTTTAACGAGATATAGCATTGATGTTTTGTAAAACTGATTTTTTCAAACCCTTGTGCTCAATAGTATTTGAGGCCTTTGATACTTCCATTTTATTATGTGTTTGGCTTGATTGCTTTTATTTTCGAGATGCGAGGCATCTCAAAAATAAGATATATAGCAGTGCCGAACACCTTGTGGGCATGAAAGCCATCTAAGGATATTCAGACACCCTAGATAATTTACAAGCTAGCTTCAACTTAAAATGTCCATCACGGGAACCGAATCTAGATTCAGAAACTTAATCTGTGATCACATGATTCCTAGGCTCATATGACAAAACAATGTGTACAAAAGCTAGAAAACGATCTAGATTTGAGTAAATCTAAACATTCCAGCTTTAACGGTTCCAGTTTAGTCACCATGAACCGGTCAAAGTGAGAAATAGCCAGAATTAGGCAAATCTAGCCCGCAGGCTGAAATATTAAATATCTACATTATGAAAGCACATAAAACAGTTATATATATATATATATATATGAACGTCAACTGCCACAAAGTAAACTTGAAAGTAACTTTGAAATGTATATATATATATATATATATATATATATATATATATATATATATATATATATATAAGCTGTAAACGCACTACGAGATATTATATCCGTGCTCCACCTTTATATAGAGTTCGATAATAATATATGCATATAAGTATTTGTATATATATATATATATATATATAAGCGATACGCCTCCGAATATTATATTCGGGCTCAATCGAACAAAGTTCGATAAGAATATATATATATATATATATATATATATATATATAAGCAATAAAAAGCCACGGATTGATGATCCGGGTACAACACTTTTTATTGCTTATATATATATATATATATATATATATATAGAAATGATAAAAAGCTTAAAAATCTGAAATATATTATAGTGGGCTGCCAAGAAGACTTCAGATAGCTTTAAACGCCTGAAAACTGAGTTTCCACCGGTTAAATTTCAGTATGTAGCAAAGCACGAGCTTACAAGTGTTTAAAAAGAAGAATCACTCAGTTAGAGCACTCTAGAAGTGTTTACAGGCTGAAATGGACAGAGTTTTCTCTCATATTCTCTTTTTTTTCAAATGAGTTGTCAAGAGATAATATTTAAAAACCAGATGGTCGCGGGTCTACTTGCGGCTGTCCGGGTTGCCCCGAGACATGTGGGTCCCGTCTTCTCAAAGTATGTGCACTTTGGTCCTGATAAAGGACTGTTGTACCTTTCTAGGAAGCTGTTGTCGAGAGATACACAATGACATGGGATTAGAGGTTGTACGAAGCCGGGAAGATGGGTCCATGACCAGATCTTCAAGTCTTTAAATTCTATCTGGTGTTGTGTCTTGTGTAGTAGTCACTCAGGATTTGAGCTATAGTTCTTGTGGGACACCTTGTATGAAGTGTTGATTGAAATGCTGTTGAGACGATGTGAATGTAGTATTGTGGTGGAAAAATGATGATTTTGCCCCTCACCGGGGTTATCTCCGGCTTTGTGCAGTTATAGCAGTCGTAGCTCAGGGTTATCTCTGAGATTAGGCTGCTGTGAATGCATAATGTCCTCAAGGTTATCTCTGATGTGACGCCCCCAAAATAGGTATACCTCACCTATTCTAAGTCGCCAAATACATGGTACATAATTTAAATACAAATTTAATTATACAACATGAGTTGTGAGTTTTAATACAAATATTGTCTTCTAGACAGTATTCAAACTCAAAATAAGTCCTCATTTATTATCTCACTATTTCAAAGAATAGTGAGGACTACTAATACAAACATCTGGACTGTCACTCCATTCCCCGACTAGTCCCAGCTATATTCTCATTTCTTGAAGAGAACAATGAAAGCAAAGGGTGAGCTCAACTAGCCCATTAAGAAATATTATGACTAAGATAATGCAGAATAAGTTATCGTTAGCCCTCAATAATGTTAAACTGCTAGAATATAATAGACAACAAGTTTAACAGCAGTGGAACAAACAATCCATTAGAAGAGTCAAGTAGAGCATGATATTTACTATCTTCTATGATTTAAAAAGTTTATCATCAATTTTATCGCTGAGACTCAACTTAATAAATAAACAACATCATCGAATCATCCCTGCACCATGGCCAAAGATATTCATGTAATCATCAATGGTCATGATTATACCGAATAATCCCTGGTCATAATCATACCAACAAATGTCCATCAATGCACTACAGGCCAATGAGAACTTTTACCACATCATTTGTAACATTACGGGTCATGATTATACCGAATGATCCCTGGTCATAATCATACCAATCAACAGTCCATCTATACACGTAAGCCAAAGATGACTTTCATCACAATATAAACATGAGGATGATGACAATGATATAAGAATTCAATTAAAAGAAATAAAGGATAAATTTTTAAAGATTTATAATTTAATTTATCCAGAATTCAATAATGTTCAAATTGCCAACATGATACTGCTTTGTGGAGTAAAATTCAAGAATGATATTGTATCAAAAATGATTTGGACCAAAAAGAAATCAATTATTGTCATGAATAGTACTCCGGGTGAATAGTGTTCAGGTGAATAGTACCCCGTGAATAGTACTTCGAGAATAGTATCCCATGAATAGTACTTCATGAATAGTATTTTATGAATAGTACTTTATGAATAGTACTCGTGAATAGTACTTTTATGAATAGTACCATATAAATGAATAGTACTCATGGACAGTACTCCGGCATGAAAAGCTTAAAATTTAACAAGAATGTGCAGAAAATATCCTTGTGAAACGATACTAGATGAAGCGCAAATTTTAAGGATATTCTACTAATTTCACGGAGTATATGTGACACCCCCAAATCTAGGTACTTCATTCCCACAAGATTTGGTGCTCACTATCCATACATTCATACTATTGTGACACCCCCAAATCTAGGTACTTTATTCCCACAAGATTTGGTGATCACTATCCATACATTCATACTATCTACCCAAATAAAATAATATTTAAACCATAATCCTCCCTTTTAAATAGGGTTACATCATTAAATTAAAAAAAAAACATCCCAGGTTGTCTAACCTTTAAACATCATTCAAGTGCGGAAATAAAATTATTACATTACATCATTATTAAAAAGTCTATGACCATCGCAATAAACAAAATTTACAAGTCTGCATCACTTGTACATTTTTCCCTTTCCTTTGCTAGTTGAAGGCTCATCTACCTTCTCAACCTTAGCTGCAATGAGTGTATAAATATGCAAGAGTGAGCAAAATAATTGCTCACTAGATACAACAATGAATCAATAGGAATGAAACAACTGCCAATAAGTAGGCTCATCAATACTGAGTAGTAACTGGAATCAAAATATGAAGTATATAAAACTGAGGGTCATGAGACCACGAACTATGTCCACAGTTGCGAGTAATCTTTCAACTCCAACTTTAACAGTCATAAGACTATAAGGAGTCCTCATAATTAGGGGGATCATCCCTTCGTATAATGTATTGTGCACAAACATTTCAACGCTAAGCGTAAATTATCCCCTAATAATAATAGGGTTGTTCATCTCAATATTTAGAGTACAAGTCCGCACCAAAGAAAGTTTGGTTTGGATAAGCTTTCAAGGGTAATTTAAATTTTAACGAACATCAACTAGAGGACCAGTTGAATCAATAGTGTTTGATAACACAATCGTTGATCAATAATAACATAATATGAAACAATGAATAAGTGTAAGCGAACTAACTATATCTTGAACTCATGCTTAGAAACAATTGCAAAGCACAAGTATTGAATGACAATAAACCTTGCTTGAATAAAAATTAAGCTAGGACTACGAATTATTTAATATACATTAAGTAATAGCAAGCTGAAAATAAAGCTCACTAATTATGAGAATGACTTGTGTTAAGTAAATGAACTAAGATAATTCAACATTAGAAATTAGAATTCAATAAAATTGCATTCATAATATTCGAATGACAATAATGAAACTTGTCTAACAATAAACAAGTTAGAATGCATCAATAAATATTGGAATTCAAACTTGTTCAAATAAAGTTGAAGTCATAGCTAGCTTGCTCAAATAATGATTAAGAATACCAAAGTTAGCTTAATGAAACTTTAAAGTAAGAACATGCTTAATCAAATGAATGAAGTTACACAATGTAATAATAGAACTAACTCAATGAAAGTATAGAGTTAGAAAACTTGCTCAATGTAAAAAGAAAGTTTAGAAACTTGCCTCGAGCGTAAGCTACAATATTAAACTCACGTTCACCTACACATTGGTTTGGAACCACATTATCTATTAGATATGCTAACATACCACAACATGTACATTTCTAGCTAAACTTATCATCTTAGCACAAGTCTTATGCTACCATATATATTTCAGAATTCCCAAGTGTTAACATCACAACACTTATCTAACATTCATTGTATAAACTAAGTTATCACATAATGCGTTCGTAACCTACTAATCACTTTTACAACTTTGAATTCATAATCCATATAACACAACTCTATTTTAGCCTTGTTGTTACATGTTGGACACATTACCATAACCTTAAGCTAAGCTACATCGAACGACCAAGGTCTGCAGAATTAACAGACTTCACTGTCTGAAATCGGGCACTAAGCGTGGCGCCTTCCAGCTTTTATCTTGGGTTGCAATGCCACGCCACGCCATTAAATTGCGCATCACATGCTTATTTATGCACGAATCTAGTTTTGCAGAATAGAGCTATAACACTTTTCTTAGGCCAACTAACACGAATTTCACCCACCAAATAGTGATAATAACATGTAAAAATGGTATAGGACTATCACAAACATATTCGTGAACATATTCCACCAATTAAAGCAATTTAACAACAATTTAAGCTAGGTTAATTTCTCAAATTCCATGTTTTTCATATAAAACTCAATTTTTGATATTCATCCCAAAAATCATCACTGTGAATTCAATACTTGGCCAAATCATTTCATTCAAATTATTTTATGCTCGTTTCTAAATAAACTAACATATACAAGTCTCAATTTACAGTTTAACATTCGACTTGACCATCAAAATTGGTACTTACATAAGCCACATAAATATATATATATATATATATATATATATATATATATATATCGTCAAAATTTTCTACTGTTAGAATGAAAATTAGCATGCAATCTCTTATTTTAAACATAACTCTAGCATCCTAAGCATGTATCATCAGAATTTACCAAGTATATATCCACAATTCACCAATTGATTTTTACAGAACATGAGAAAATTCTTGCCGTCCAACACATATACATATATATTATCAAAGTTATGAATATACCTTCAAGTTAGCTTGCACAACCTTGCAATTGTAGACAATTTCCCCAGGTTTCACTCTCAAACTCCCTCAATTCTCAATTCTCTGAACTCTGAACTCTTCTCTTCTCTCTCAGACTTAGCCAATATAGACACATAATGCGTAAAAGAAAAAAAATTGACACCTTAATACGCATACTAATTATATTAACAGTTACAACATAAACGTATATAATATAAATATATTATATTTATTATTTTAATTTATTTATTTAAATTCAAAAATTAGAAAACTAAAAGCCATAAGGCTTTGTTTGGCAAAACCCTTTAATTTTTAAAGAATTAATATATTAAGCCTTGTTTGGCAAAAAAACTAAATTAAACCCTTTTTAATTTATTTTAATAAACACTTTAGTTTATAATTATAATCACATATTATTTATTTGGATTTTCATATCCAACATTAACCCATTACATTAATCACATACTATATTTTAATTAAATATAACATTTTAGCAAATACCATAAAATTATAATTTTCATTATAACTTTATTTAATAATCTAATATACCATCTACATTATTAAATCAAAACAACAATATAACATCTCATGTTATACTACAATTCTCTAAATTATAAATTAATTTAATTTAGAATAGTATCTAATAAAATATTTATTTCATCAATTCAACAATAGACACATCAAATAAATATTTATATTATTCAATAAATATTTAATATTACAATTTGAAATTTTGGATCGTTACATCCTTCCCTCCTTACAAGGATTCTGTCCCCAGAATCACGATTCAAACAATCAAATCGTCACATTCTCCCCTACTTACAAAGATTCTGTCCCCAGAATCGAAGACATAAACTAAGCAAATAACTCAGGGTAATTCTTCATCATATTAGCTTCGAGTTCCCACGTAGCCTCTTTGACATTGTGGTTCCTCCATATCACCTTCACATAAGGTATCACTTTATTCCTGAGCACTTGTTCTTTCCTGTCAACTATCTGGATAAAAATTTCTTCATAAGATAAATCTTTACTGAATTGCAACAGTTCATACTCGATCACATGCTTGCAATCGGGTTTATATGGTCGCAACACCGACACATGAAAAACATTATGCACATGCTCTAATTCTGGAGGTAAAGCTACTTCATAAGCCACCTCTCCCACTCTTCGTAATATTTTAAAAGGTCCAATAAACCTTGGGCTGAGCTTGCCTTTCTTGCCGAAACGAATCTTCCCCTTCCAAGGAGAAACTTTTAAGAACACAAAATTTCCTGCTTCAAACTCACGACTCTACCTGTGTTGATCAGTATACTTTTTTTGTCGATCTTGAGCAGCTATCAGTCTTGCTCTGATGAGTTTAACAACCTCAACAGTCTGTTGTACCAGTTCTGGGCCTAACAGTTGATGTTCTCCAACTTCATCCCAGCATAGTGGAGTCCTACACTTTCTGCCGTATAACGCCTCGTATGGCGGCATACCAATGCTTGTATGGTAACTTTTGTTGTATGCAAATTCCACCAATGATAGATGATCATCCCAGTTTCCTTTGAAATCCATGATGTACGCTCTAAGCATATCTTCAAGCATCTGGATCGTTCATTCGCTTTGCCCATCGATTTGTGGATGATATGATGTACTCATCTTTAGTTGCGTTCCCATGCATTCTTGTAGTCTCTTGCAGAAATTTGATGTGAACCTCAGATCTTTGTCTAATACAATTAACACTGGAACTCCATGTCTTGAGACGATTTCTTTAACGTATAGCTTCGCCAGCTGATCATGATTAAATCTAATCTTTATTGGCAAAAAGTGTGCAGATTTTGTCAATCTGTCCACTACCACCCATATCGTATCGTATCCTTTCTGAGTCGTTAGAAGACCTACTACAAAATCCATTGTGATATGCTCCCACTTCCATTCTGGTATCTCCAACGGTTGAAGTAATCCGCTTGGTCGCTGATGCTCAGCCTTCACTTTCTGACATGTCAAGCACTTTGCAACGCATTCTGCAACGTCTCTTTTCATGTTCGGCCACCAGAAATGACATCGCAAATCTTGATACATTTTCGTACTTCCCGGATGAATCGAATATCTTGAGCTATGAGCTTCCGTCAAGATGTCTTCTTTAATATCCTATACTGCTGGAACCTAAATTCGTCCCTCGAATCTAGCATTCCCTCAGTATCGACCTTGTACCTCACTTCTTTACCCTCGACCACACTTTCCTTTATTTTTCTGCATTCTTCATCCTGTAGTTGGAAAAATCTTGAATAAATTGTCTATAATAACCGGCCAGTCCCAAGAAACTCCTCACCTCCAACGGTGTTCTTAGTTGTTCCCAATTTATCACAGCTTTAACTTTTGATGGATCCACTGAAATTCCATCCTTGTCAATTACATGCCCAAGGAATTGTGCACGTTCCAGCCAAAACTCACATTTAGAAAATTTCACGTTCAACTTTTCTTTCCTTAACGTTTCCAACGCCAGATGTAAGTGTTCCATGTGTTCCTCTTAAGTTTTAGAGTACACCAGGATATCATCGATAAATACCACCACAAACTTGTCTAAAAATGGTTTAAACACTCTGTTCATCAAATCCATGAACGCTGCAGGGGCGTTTGTCAAACCAAAAGAAATCACTAAAAATTTGTAATGTCCATAGCGAGTTCGGAATGTCGTCTTAGGTACATCCTCCTTCCTTACTTTCAGCTGGTGATACCCACTTCTCAAATCTATTTTCAAGAAATATCTAGCACCCTTCAATTGATCAAACAAGTCATCTATTCTTGGCAATGGATATTTGTTTTTAATAGTGACTTTGTTCAATTCCCTATAATCAATGCAAAGATGCATTGACCCATCTTTCTTCTTCAAGAACAACACCGGTGCTCCCCACGGTGACACACTTGGCTGAATGTACTTCTTGTCTAACAGTTCTTGCAGTTGCACCATTAGTTCTTTCATCTCCACCGGAGCCATTCTGTACGGGGCCTTCAATATAGGAGCGGTTCCTGGCGCTAAGTCGATCAAAAAATTGATTTCTCGGTCAGGCGGAAGTCCTGGCAATTCCTCCAGAAACACGTCCACAAACTCCCTAACCACTGGTATTTCCTCCAATTTCACCCTCTTCTCCTTTTGAGTATCGACTATGTAAGCTAAATACCCTACACAACCTTTACTCAATAACTTCTTGGCTTGCATCATCGTCAAACATTTCATTTGTCTAGGCAATTTGCTACCATAAAAGACTACCTTTGACGGAGTCATAAGGTTTACACACTTCTTTTGGCAATCAATTATCGCTCCATAATTGAATAGCCAATCCATTCCCAAAATAACATCGAACTCTCTGAGTTTTATCGGGATTAAATCTACTTTCATCACATTCCCCTTAATGTTCAACTTACAATTCTTGTATACGAACCTAACAGGAATCACTTCTCTATTCACAATTTCTATGTTTAAAGGGAATTTTAGCTCATCATTAGGTGTTTCTAATTTCATAGCAAATTCATCAGATATAAACGAGCAAGTAGCACCCGAATCAAATAATACATATGTATTTAGATCATTGATTGGGATAATACCTGACATGACATCTTTTGATTGCACCGCGTCCTGCACCATCATATTGAAGGTTCTGGCTGTGGGCTTATTTGTTGATGTTGGTCCTGCAATAGCCAGCGCACCTCTACTAGCATTTCCCTTGCTTCCATTTGCCTCACCAGATCTCTTCTTAGGGCATTCACGAGCAAAGTGATCCTTAGACCCGCACGTGAAACAAACGTTCTTCTTAGGTTGAGTGTAATTTGGGGCGATGTGACCCTCCTGGCGACAGTTAAAGAGTACTCGTTTCCCCATCAAGCACACACCTTTGTGAAATTTCCCACATGTAGCACATGCTTCGAACTTCTTCTTTTGCTGGTTTCCTTGCTGATTTCCAACTCCCACATTTGCATTCCACTTCCTCTTCATATTGTTGTTGCCATTTCCATCGTTACCACCACCACCATTCTTAGCTTCACCTTCACTCTTCTTCTTTCTCTGCTCTTGGTTATGTTTTGTTACAGTCTCGCCTCCACTTTCAGCAAGAATTGCCTTCTCCATTACCGATGCAAACGTCTTTAGTTGGAATAAGGAGACCCTACTGTACAGCCAGGGCTTCAGTCCTTGTTCAAATCTCTTTGCCTTACATTCGTCTGTGCTAACTTGATATGGCGTAAACCTAGCCAACTAGTTGAATCTTGCGGCATACTCAGACACCGACATCGTTCCTTGCTTCAGTTTCAAAAATTGCACTTCTAGCTGACTCTTTGAACTTTCTGGAAAATAAGTCTCGAAGAACATCTCCTTAAACCTCTCCCAAGACATAGTCCCTTGACCTCCTCGGGTTTTATTAGCTTGCCACAAATAACTCGCCTCTGCTTTTAACATGAATGTTGCAAAAGCAGTCTTCTGATTCTCCTCTACTCCAGCAACATCGAAAACTTTCTCTATTTCCATGATCTAGGTCTGTGCTTCAACCGAATTCATGGTTCCATAGAATTCTGGTGGTCCAACCGCCTTGAAGTCTTTAAACATTGTACCTTGATTCTGAGGTTGATTTTGCAAAGCACCCGTCAGTAACGTCACTAGCTGCAGAACTGGATTATCATCCACATTGTTGTTGTTGTTGTCCTCAGTGGTTCTCTGTCGTGGTGGTTGTCGTCTTGGAGGCATTTTCTGTTAAAATACACCCATTAGAACCTATTCAACCTTTTAAGTTTTATATACTTATGTGAGACCCCAAATTTTATGAATAAAGATTTAAATTTCTCGAAATATTTTTTTTGAATATTATGGTGTGGATTTGATATAATGTTATAGTTGTGGGTAATATTTATAAAATTTGCAAAGTATGCAAGTTGTTATATAATATTTGATTGGTCGGGGAATATTCTTTTTGTCGGGGAATATCCATACGATGACACAATCATTGGTGGACCCCACAACAGAAGTATTGTCGTAGTTAGAAAACGACAGAATTATCTTTTTATAAAAATAACGGCAAAAGTGTTACCGTTAAAACTGTTGAACTACCCGGTAGTAAAAGTACAGTAATACGCGTGGACTTTGCATAGTAACACACGGTATTGATTATTGATGCTTACGTAAGAAGTCACTTAGTTATACTCAATTATTGCCACAATAATTGCTGCATCATATCTCTCATATTATTGATTCAATTATTATCACAGTATCATTTGTATAATATGTTATATTATTAAATCAATAATTGAGACGGCAAAGTTGTTCATATTATTATTTGCAATATTGACAATGTCTAGAAGTTCTGTCAAGGAGAGATTTGGTCACCTAATTGCGAGCCAATAAGGAGAAATCCTTATCGGAAAGCCCCCTCTTTCCTGGGAACGACCTGGTTGTTAAATATTGTGAATTATAATATTAATGATGAATAAGTTCGTGTTGATCAAAGATGAAATTGATAGTTCCATTGTGTGGAAATTATTAGTGTTAGTGGAAATCGACATTTATTTCGATAATAATTGATGTCTGGTGGTTATATTGACCAATCGGGTAATTAACCGGATAAATGAGCAATTAATTGCTATTGATTCACATGATTATAACTATTTGTTCACATGTGTGTACTATTGATTCACATTTATTTACTATTAGGGGAGTTGGTGCAAGATTGATAATACTTGCATGACTAAGTTAAAAATGGAGGTATAGATGGAGGTACTTATCTTTGTAATTAGTATTTTCACATGTCTAGAACTATTGATTCACATGATTTACTATTAGGGGAGATGGTACAAGTTTGATAATACTTGCAGGACTAAATTAAAAATAAAGGAAAAAAGGAAGGTATTATACTGTAATATTTTGAGCCCTAAAATGTGCAATTATTGAAACTATATTTTCCTATAAATAGAAGCTCATTCTTCCTTCATTTCTCACCAATTCACTAAAGCTATAGAGCAATTATTATAGAGAGAAAGAAGAAGAGAAGTCTGCTACCTCACCATTCCAATATCTAGTTTTCTTCAAAGGTAAGGGGTATTATTCTTTCGTATTCATGAAGAGAGTTATTTTCTTTCAATACTCGTAAGGGTTGTTATTCCATTCTTTATTATTATGTTGGAATAACTTTGTCATCTGATACCGCATACATGGTAAAATTATTCTGTTATTCTATTCTTTATTATTATGTTGGAATAACCTATCTGTGCGGTCTATCGCATGCCTGGTGAATTTTGTTGTTATTCCATTCTTTATTATTCTGTTGGAATAACCTGTCTGTACGGTCTATTGCATGCCTGGTGAATTCTGTTGTTATTCCATTCTTTATTATTCTGTTGGAATATCCTATCTGTGCGGATTACGCTTGACTTGGTTCCATTCTTTATTATTTTGTTGGAATAACCTGTCTGTGCGGTCTATCACATGCCTGGTGAATTATGTTGTTATTACATTCTTTATTATTCTGTTGGAATATCCTGTCTGTGTGGATTACGCATGACCTGGTTCCATTCTTTATTATTCTATTGGAATATCTTGTCTATGCGAATTACGCATGACCTGGTTCCATTCTTTATTATTCTGTTAGGAATAACCTGTCTGTGCAGTCTATCACATGCATGGTGAATTCTTCTGTTATTCCATTCTTTATTATTCTGTTGGAATAACATGTCTATGTGGATTACCGCATGCATGGTGAATGATCCTTTGTATTCATTCTTTATTAAATTGTGGAAATGATCTGTCTACGTGGATTACCGCATGGCGGGTGAAAATCCATTTGCAGTTTCATATATTCTATTATACTCATCTGGGATATCATTTCTTTTGTACTCGTCATGAAATATCATTTTCTTTGGTATTTTTCTGTTACGAGTTACTATTCACAGGTTACTATTCACCCAGTTACTATTCACTCTAGTATTATTCACTCGGGTATTCGGGGTACTTTTCGTGCTGGAGTACTATTCACGAGTTACTATTCATGGGTTACTATTCACCCAATTACTATTCACTCTAGTATCATTCACTCGGGTATTTGGGGTACTTTTCATGTCGGGGTACTATTCACGTGGTACTATTCCCGAAGTACTGTTCACAGGATACTATTTACTCGAAAAATATGTTTCTTTTCTGTCCAAATTATTTTTGGTACATGAATATTATTCTTAAATTTTACTCTATAAAGCAGTATCATGTTGACAATTTGGATATCTTTAAACTCTGGATAAATTTAAAGTCTTTAATATTTATCCTTGATTTCGTTGGATTTGTTTTCGTTTGATTATTGCTTATATCATTGTCATCATCCTCATGCTTATATTGTGATGAAAGTCATCTTTGGCTTACGTGCATAGATGGACTTGGTATGATTATGACCAGGGATTATTCGGTATAATCATGCCCGTAATGTAACGAATGATATGGCAAAAGTCCTCATTGGCCTGTAGTTCATTGATGGACAGTTGTTGGTATGATTATGACCAGGGATTATTCGGTATAATCATGACCATCGATGATTACATGAATATCCTTGGCCGTGGTGTAGGGATGATTTGATTTTATTTATTAAGCTGAGTCTCAGCGATAAAGTTGATGAAAAACTTTTTAAATCATAGAAGATAGTTGATTTAATTCTATACTTAACTCTTCTAATGGATTGCTTATTCCGCTACAGTTGTTGATCTAAAACTTGTTGTCTATTGTATTCTATCAGTTGTTATACTGTTGAAGGCTAAGGATAATTTATTCTACATTATCTTAGTCATAATATTTCTTACTGGGCTAGTTGAGCTCACCCTTTCTTTCATTGTTCTCTTCAGGAAATGAGAATATAGCTGGGACGAGTCGGGGAATGGAGTGATGGTCCAGGATAAATGGCTTTAGTAGTCCTCACTATTCTACGAAATAATGTGATAATAATTGTAATGAGGACACCATTGAGTGTGGATATTGTCTAGATGACAATATTCTTGTTTAAACTCTCAGCTATATTTTGTCGTATTTTACACGACTGTTGTATAATTAAGTTGTATTTGAATTTATGTACCATGTATCTGGCGACTCAAGATGGGTGATGTATACCTGTTTTGGGGGCGTCACAACTTAGGATGCACATCATAAAAGATTATCACGTAACACATAACACTTTGAATAAAATAATAACTTTTATTCATTCATCATCTTTTAAAAACACCAAAACAATAGCATCACTGCTATTTACATTACTTTCTTAAACTATAACAGTTGCAGAACAACATCATCATCATCTATCCCATTGGTTATATCATACCCGGGATTTACATCTTATTTACTCACTAATCACATAATAATTACATATCACTACGATGTCCTACTAAGATACTGCGTAGCCTTATGATGCTCTTCCTCTATAATTCAGAACATTGTTCGGCGATCTAACATGTATGATGGTAGCATCTCGAACTGAATTGGATAACACATGACCCGATCCTGAGCTTGATTGATCACGGTGTTGAATACGTTATTCATTTCTTCCATCTTCATCCTCTTTTCTTGTGCGTCTCTCTCTGCCATTCCAGCTCGTTGACAAGCTTCATTGTACGCGTCTTTAGCTCTTTCCCTCTTGGTAGATTCCTCTTTCAGCTTATTCCCTAGTTCTGCAATCTTCTCTATAAGTTGCTCGTTTTCCCATTCCGTGTGGATCAGCTTCTCTTCAACGTTATTCAGACGTTCTTCTCGATCTTGGATCTCGTCGTCCTTCTATGCCATCGAGGTCTGTTGTTCAGATACTATCTCCTGTAACTCCTCGACGATATCTTGAAGTTCCACATTGCGGTCATGCACCTCGTCGTACATACGAGCAACTATCGAGTTAATTGGAATCTCCTCCTCCTCCTCGTCCTCCTCATCCCCCGACTGTGGCAGCTCAACAGGGTCCTCCTCATCCGTCTCTATCGCATCCTCCTCATCAGGTACTCTCTCTTGCTCAACTACTGTGACCAACAGAACTATTTCCCATGGCAGTAGTTGTTCCCAAATCACCTGAATATCTCGAGGCTCCTCCTCTCTAGCCTGACTGGATCCTCCTATATTAGTCATCCTGTCAACCAAAGTTTAAGTTTTAATTACTAATCATTACTACTCGACACTCACGAGCTCAAAATTTGTAATCATATAAGCATATAAGTGTTTTATTACTTTCTCTTTCCTAAAACTCGATAAGAGTTTATCACCACTATCTTTTCAAAGGTTACTTCCTAAGACTTTTCCCCCACCTAAGGTTCATAACCTAAGGCTTTGATACCAACCTATGACACCCCCAAATCTAGGTACTTCATTCCCATAAGATTTGGCGCATTGATCACTCAAATGATTTCCAGCACAATAATCACAAGTAACCGCCACACTTTGACGACGTTATGCTGCAAAAACGTCTAACCTCCTCGAAAATGTCAATTTATGCTGATAATGCAGAAAGTATTGTCGCGAGTCCATCAATCTCAGTTTCCATTGGTTGAGTCATGTTTGCCATCCTTCGACTCCGTTGGGCTGCGATAACCTCCAACGTCTTCGAATTTGCCTCCATTTGTACTGACTCTACAGAAAATGTATTAAGTCCACCAATCCATGTTTCCCTTGGTTGAGTCATGTTCGTGTATGGCCATTGATACGCAAAGGCATCCATGGTACCTGAAAAGAGAGAAATATAGGAAGAGAATTAAAAATAAAAATAAAAATGTTTAAATTGAGACTAATTTGATTGAAATTAATATTGATAAAAAATTATTAAATTAATTCCCTATTAACAATGGCGCCTAAAAACTTGTTGATCGATTTCGCAATCAATGAATACGTGCAAGTATACACGGTCAACAAGTGATAAAGTGATAAGAAAAGTATCGTTCCCACGGGGATTTATTTAATAAAAATTACCAAGTACTAACTCTTAACCAAATCAATTTTATTTAAACAATTGCAAAGTGTGATTTTTCTAATTAAGAAAACTAAATTAATCAATTAAAATTAGATTACTCTAAAATTAATTCAAATAAATAAAGATTAAGACTCGACGAATGAATTCAGAAAAATAAAGGTTAAGACTACAATATCCCCAATTTATGTACTACAAACCAATTATCCAACTAATCCAATTATTATGCCTAATGAATTGTTAACATGAATTCTAAGTGTTAAAAGCCCTTTCCCAAGTGATCAGTTAACTTTTATCCAATTCAATTAATCTTGCGATATTCCTATGCAAAATAATTAAATTAAACCCATTAAGTTCCAATTCCCAGTTTGTTACATGCAATGAACAGATATTCCTATTCAATTCACGACCCTAATTATTCGTCATGCAAATAATTAAGCATACATGTTATCATGTCCAGTTCTAACCCTAGATCTCCTCTCCCGAATTCTTCTAGAGTAACAAGGTAATTACTGGCCAAATAATTAATCAATAAGCACAAGACATAATAAACAATTCACCTTGACATAAATAATTGGAATAAATCAAATAATTAATTCATTGACATAAAAGGTTCAATTGGTAGTCTTAATAAAAGAAATTTAGTTCATTGTCATTGAATTAAAATCAAGAATCCACAACTGAATAATCATTAAAAGATAAAATTAAGAGAAGAGAAGATAATAGAATCTGTTGTTAGTAGTCTTGAGACGCCTCTTCCGCTCCTGCTTTGAATCTTCAATGATCTTCAAGTTGCTTCAATCTCCAACAATCCAATATAAACTAGGGTTTATGTTCTAATCTAATGGAGTATTTTATCTAAGCTAATCTATGTAATCTCCCTTTATTTTATGCCTTACATCATGTATTTATAGGTTACAAGTCCAATTTTTAGCTTAGGAACAAATCCAATCCAATTTGGAGTCAGAAAAGTGTCAAAATTCGCCCCAAAATGCGTCCAAGCTTGATCAAGCCCTTCCCAAAGGCTCTCGGTGTTTGGGCATGGCATTCTGCAACATCAGATTCTAGTGCCCGTGCTACCGGGCATAGGTTTTGTTTGAGCCTTGCCACTGGCCTCATGTCTGGAAATTTTCTCCTCCGACGTCCTTTGGGAAAATGACCATAACTTCTTCGTCCGAACTTCAATTTTGATGATTCAAGATCTTCTGGAAAGAGGAGACATAGATCTACAACTTTTATTTTTTGAGGTTTTCGAAATAAGGGCTGGAGCAATGCTAAAATTGGCTTTGAAGTGGATGCTATGTAAATGGCAAGCTGAAAACGCGAATCTAGCCACCCCAAACGTCGATCCAAGTAACTTTTATCCCAATTCCTACAAAACAACATAAAACATGCATGAATTGACATAAACACTTAAAATCAACGTAAAAAATGCATGAATAGACACAAACACTTAAAAACTTCCAAAAGATTAAGCTCAAACGCACTCAATTCATGGGTATAAAACTCATTCATCACTCCTCAATACATGGATTCCAAAAATAAGACAGATAATTCAAGGTTGGAAGAATTGTTGTCCAAGTTCGTAGCATTAAATGTGGAGATAAGGATTAAATAAGAGTGGTCAATTCAGAATCTTCAGAATAAGATAGATCAAATGCTCAAAGCCTTGAACAACCGTCCTCAATATAATTGGTGTTATGACATGGATTCTGAGATTGACGAAGTGCCCAAACCAAATCTACAACCGGATGAGACAAGAGATGTTAAAAAAAGGAGACAAGTGGGGATAATAAAAATAAGGTCGGTGAAGAACTAACTGTGAGTACCAAAGAGGATGAGCCGATGTTATTAGTGCCCCAATTGCCTTCTTCGCCAAAGATCAAGGGTCCAGTTAGATTTACAAAATCGTGCTCGCTCGGTAATCATGTCATTGACAAGGGTCTTTATGATATGAGAGCTAGTACAAATGTGAATCCATGGAGGGATGAGGATGAGAAGATAGAAGAAAAGCCCGTTGTGCTTACCAAGCCTCAAAGCCCCAAACGAATCATAGGGTCTTTAACATTCTCAATTGAGCACTTATTTAAACAAAGCATGCTAAGTGACTTAAATTCGATAGCCATTATAAATGGGAACATACCAAGAGCTACATTATTTCCGATGGATGGAGGGTTCCTCAATTATCAAGGAGGAATTAGATAGTGCTGACTAGACAAAGTCAGGCTGAAAGACTTTAAATCAAGCGCTGACTGGGAGGCAACCCATGAATTTTTATGTTTATATGCTTTACTAGTTTATTTAGTAGATAGGAATCAAATTGTTATATTTTCTTATTAAGTTATCTTATAATCCAAAGTGCTATTATAATCCATGTTATCTCTCTTCATTGCAGGTATTGGAGGTTCAATGGATAGGCAAAAGATTATGGAAAAGGAAGCAATTGCACATAAATCGAGGAAAATTTTGCAGAACAGAGCATGTGGAATAGCGTCGAGTGTTTCTGCCATGACCACCATCGCCGCCATCATAACCATCACCTCACGCTTAGCTAATTACAGGGAAGTCCTCTTCTCCTTACTGCTATATTCTTACAATGACGACACTGTAATTGTTAAGTTTGAGGGAGTTAATTAGTTTAGTTTTGCATGTTGAATGTAGTTGTTTTAGTTTTTCATAAGTTGTCATGCTTGTTTAGTTTAGGTTTATTATATGTTTGCATTCATGTAGTGTAAGTGCATAATAGTTTGCATAGTAGTGTAGTTGTAAATAGTTTTTATTTATGTCTATAAAAAGAATGTTCAAAAATAGAAGTTAGTTACTATGTTCGTCTTCATGTTTCCAGCTATTAAGATAGTTACAGTCTATTTTGGCCAATGATGAGATTGGAATTAAGTAGACAAGTATAGTACTGACTATTAGAGCTTTGATGTGATTTCTTGTTATGGATTGAATCTTTTTTTGTTTGAAACTGGTAAAATAAGGATAACACAATAAAAATAACTATATGAATTGATTTAGTCTAAATTGATACATAATGGACTTCTTAAGGATGATACTAGTTTGAATGAATGAAAGACATGAACAGGCGGAGATGGCTAAATTTAGACAGAAACTTAAGTTTGGGGGAAAATTTTGGGATATATAAGCTTCATAAAAAAAGGAAAAAAATGAATAAATATCATGACTAGTCTTGTTTTGGGGCCTTTGTTACTTGAACAAGTACGCCCGAGGAGATTGTCTTTACACCTAGCGCCCTAAGGTCTTTATAGTGCAGGAGTGATTGGTCGGCTTCGCTAAGGGTAGCAATCATTAGCCTAATGGAATGAGACATTGCACAGTCATGGTTAATAAAAAAAATAATAAGACGGGAAAAGAGCAAAAAGCCCCCGTAATGAAAAGTAAAGCATAAGTATCCCGGATTGGACTCTTGAACTTAGTGAATGTTTGAATTTAGTTGGATTTATCTTGTTCATGAATTTTGTGAGTTTACATTGTATGATGCCTTTAAAGAGATCTATTATGTGTTGTATTTTGCATTATATCAATTAGCATGGTTGTTGAGCACACACACACTATATCAATGATAAGAGTCTAAGATTTGATGATTGATGAGGAATTTACTAATTGGTTTTGATATGAAGTATTGTCATGTTTGCTTGATTTCTCTAAGGTCGGTTGAATAGATTTGTTTCAATCATTACTGCTGGATTTGTAGGCATATAGACTAGTTGCATTACATTGCATTGAATAGCATTTTTTTTTGTTTCGTGCTCGAGGACTAGCACGTGTTTAAGTTTGGGGGAGTTTGATAAGTGAGTTTTATACTTACGAATTGTCCTCGAATTCGAGCTTAAACTGTGTTAATTCTTTGTTTTTATGTTTTATTTTTACTTGTTTAGTGTTGTTTTATATTTAGGTGTGGTGGCGTGATAATTGGACTTAAAAGGTGGAATTATGGCGAAATTTGGCAAGAACAGGAGCTAAAAGTGGACCAAAGATAGAATATTATAGGCTTGGGAGTTGTGTGAGCGACTAATGGTATGAAAATGCAAGGAAAAGTAATTCGGACATCATTTGGGCATTCATGTTCATTTCATGTTCTTGGCTTGGAACTTGGATTATATTGTAGAGCTTCTTCTTAGCTTTTTGGAACATCTTGAATCATTCCAATCAGAGTTCGGATGCAAGAATTATGACTTTTGTACCAACAGATGTTGAACTTCACTATTTTGGATGGCCATTTGCATAACAGTCACTTCAGAACCAATTTCAACCTTCATCCATCCATTATTTCTCAATTCTCAAAGAATAAAAGTTGTACATCTCGTCGAGAGCTTCGATTTGATAGGTGGAAATCCTCGTAACTCCTCCCGGATCAAAAGTTATGGCAGTTTTACCAGAGGACACTACAGCAGAAAAAGGATCCCCATTGAAGTGCTTTCTATATAAAACCTACGTAATGGGGTACAAACTAAAAAATAGTAGTATAGCCAATTTGGGGTGGGCTATCAAGATAAAAAATGTCCGTCGAGGCGGGGGTACGGGCAGAAAATGTAGTTTTTGTTAGAATTTGAGTTCAAGAAGGATTGGTTCGAGCTGTTTGATTCAAGGACTTCTAGGAGGACTTAAAGACATATAAAGAGACATATAAAAGGAGGAGAATTGCAAGGATTAAAAGAGAAAGAGAAGGATTCCATTAGATTAGATTATAGTAGATTAGGACAAACCCTATTTCTTATTAGTTTTGGAGATTAATGCAACTTAGAGACCATTGAAGATGAAGAACAGGAGCTTGAGGAAGATGGAGATTTGCTGACAACAGATTTATTCTTCACTCTACTCATATTTTTGTCTTTCAATGTTATTTCAATTGTGGATTCTTGGTTTTAATTCATTAATCATGAACTAAATCTTTTGTTTAAGATTACAATGGAGCTTATTGCATAGTTTATTTTTAGTACGATTCTCTATTAACTATTGTGATTATCCTTGGATTATCTATTATGGTTTGTGTTTATTGCTTAATTGCCTAGCTAACAATTACCATGATAATCTATATGAACTCGAGAGATGAAGTATAGATTTAGATCTGATCATAATAACATGTGATTGTGTTTTCTGCATGGCAGTGGAATACATAATTTATGTATAGGATAGAGACATACTTATACATCAAATGTAATCTGATAAAGAACTTGTGCTTTAAATCCTCTTTAATTGTAATTCACATAGAGATATAGTGAATTAGTTAATTAGGGTGTTCTTCTTAATTCTATCATCTGTGGATTTAAGTTGATTTAAGTATGATGCATTAAGAGATGGTCATATTTAATTATGTGTTCTTGATTAACAATTCAGAATAGTGAGTTTAATTGATAAGAAATGTATTAATTGTAATGAAGCAATAAGTGAAGTTGTGATCTTAAATCTCCATAATCTGATTTGTAATTAGTGGTAATTAGAATTAGTTTAATTAAATAATTTACTTTATAACATTAAATTGATTGTTTAAATAAAATTTGTTTGGTTAAGAGTTAGTACTTGGTAATTTGTATTAATAATTCCTCGTGGGAACGATACTCTACTTTCATTGTATTACTTGTTGACCACGTATACTTGTGTGTTATGCGTAACTAGATTTTACCTAATAGTAAGGTTCTCCCAATACATCATATTTCTCAAAAATTGGGAGTCTTGAATTTTTTCGGATAATGAACCCCGGGGAAAATGCAAAGGTCTGAATATGAAACACTTCCGTGTGTTCCAATCCCTTTGATGGACCGAATGGTCTCTTCCATTTGTAGAACCTTCTTCTGAATATCACCGGTGTCTTGATCTTCTTTAAGATGGGTGATTTCATGGGATTTTTTGATCTTCTCAGTCTGAGATTCAGGTGCTGGAACTTCTTTGTCCGGACCTTGGATTCCTCCTTGTGTAGAGGGTTCTTTGTGGATGGGTATTTGTTGACCCTGAGTTGATTTGTGTATTTCTTTGAGCAAAACAATCAACTTTGTTATTTTATTGCTTAATCCTTCGAAGTCTTCACGAGAGACGGGAGCTGGACTAAGCTGGCCACTTATATCCATGTCTGACTGTAAGCTTAATGCCTTCTTGGACTTTGAACGGGTAACGGGACCAATTGTTTCCCTATAAAAAGACTAATATAGTTTAGTTTGGGAAACGTGGAAATGTTACGTGCTATGTAATATGTCCATTTTTTAGGAGTATTATCTTGCAAAATGGATGTCAGCTATTTTAATGACAGGATAGCATGACAGGTCTTGATATGAAAAGGAATGCATGTTCACATATTCCTTTATATTTTCCAATACATTGAGTTTGACATGGAAATAAAACTACAAGTAATTAAAATTACAAGTAATCTAAATGGGAAGGTATGAAGAGACTTTCTTCCGCATTTGGTTTATCAGAGGCTACTTTCGCGGCTTTTTGGCATGAAGGTCCCCAGATCATCGCAATTTACTCAATGTGAAGTTAATCCGATCTTTCAAGTGGAGCGAATCTGGGTGGTGCCTTTCCTGAGCCTCGTGGAATTAGTCTTCCGACGAGTACAATAATCAAACACCAACGGGATAGCCTCCTGATGGAGGGACCACACAACATACATTCACATACATTGCATCTCACTATATGGAAATGAGGACATGTGCGAAGCAATAATATCACAAGCAGATATGGTGCGAAGCACTAAGTGCAGTAAATAAAGCATTAATATACATTCATTTAAATGTAAATGTAACATTCACACATAAGCAGATAAAAGTTTTAAAAAAGCTTAAATAGCGGTTTAACCCCTTTTACTGGAGTCCCCAGTAGAGTTACCACCTGTCGACGTCGGGATTTTTATTTGTCCCTTTTTGTTCTTGTCTTTTGGTGTTATCATTTTAGGTGAGATTTGTTTCAAAAAATAAGTTAAAAAGGTCTGACATGTGTATGTCGATGATTTGACTATAAGAGTCGCCAGTTGGTTATTTTAAGATGGTTGCACCAACTCAACCGAGAAAAGGTTTGCACAAAGACCTAGTGATATGACACTATTTAACTGGTCTGCAAAACCGAAATTTGTTAGGGTCCGAGGGCTTGATTAAGCGGAGGAAAGGTGTTAGGCACCCCCCGACTTCCGTGATAACATGGTTACCGCTACTTTTCATTAAAACTTTTTTTTGTGAGTGTGTGTGTGTGTGTGTATGTGTATGTCTGTGTGTGTGTGTATGAGTTAGGTCTATGTGCAGTTATTTGGAAGTAGTGATATGCCTCATTCGCACCTATATACAAAGGGTTTGACTTTTGCATAAAAGTTTAATTTTAACGAGATATAGCAGTGATGTTTTATAAAACAGGTTTTTTCAAATCCTTGTGCTCAATAGTAATTGAGACCTTTGATGCTTCCATTTTATTTTGTGTTCAGCTTGATTACTTTTTATTTTTGAGATGCAAGGCATCTCCGAGAAAATAATATACATAGCAGTGTTGAACTCCTTGTGGGCATAAAAGACACCTAAGGATATTCAGACACCGTAGATAATTTACAAGATGGCTGCAGCTGAAAATGTCCATCACGGAAACCGAATCTAGATTCATAAACTAAATCTGTGATCACATGATTCCTAGGCTCACATAACAAAGCAATGTGTACAAAAGCTAGAAAATGAACTAGATTTGAGTAAATCTAAACATTCCAGCTTCAACGGTTCCAGTTTAGTCACCATTAATCGGTCAAAGTGAGAAATAGCAAGATTTATGCAAATCTAGCTCGCAGGCTGAAAGATTAAATATCTAAATTATGAAAGTAGATAAAACAATTATATATATATATATGAACGATCAACTGCCACGAAGTAAACTCCAGGAAGGACTTTGAAATGTAAATATATATATATATAAGCTGTAAATGCACCGGATATTATATCCAGGCTCCACCGAACAGAGTTTGATAATATATATATATATATATATATATATATATATAGTAAACGCACCGGATGTATATCCAGGCTCAATCGAAAAAGAGTTCGATAATAATATATACATATTTGTATTTATATATATATATATATATATATATATATATATATATATATATATAAAAGCAATAAACGCTCCGAATATTATATTCGAGCTCAATCGAACAAATTTCGAGCAGTATTTATATATATATATATATATATATATATATATTTTATATAGAAATGATAAAAAAGCTTAAAAATCTGAAATATCTTACGAACGGCTGCCAAGAAGACTTAAGATAGCTTTAAACGCCTGAAAACTCGGTTTCCATCGGTTAAATTTTAGTATGTAGAAAAACACGAGCTTACAAGTGTTTAGATATAAGAATCACTCAGTTTAGAGCACTTTAAAAGTGTTTACAGGTTGAAATGGACAGAGTTTTCTCTCATTTTCTCTTTTTTTTTCAAATGAGCTGCCAAGAGCTCATATTTAAAAACCAGATGGCCACGGGTCTACCTGCGGCTGCCCGGGTTGCCCCGGGACATATAGGTCCTGTCGTCTCCAAGTATATGCACTTTGGCTATGAGTTGTCCGTTCGAACCTTCATAACTTTCATTCCAGGCATCCGATAAAGGCATGTTGTACCTTTCCGGGAAGCTGTTGTTGAGAGCTATACAATGACATGGGATTAGAGGTTGTACGAAGCCGGGAAGATGGGTCCACGACCAGATCTTCAAGTCTTCAAATTCTTTCCGTTGTGTTGTCTTGTGTAGTAGTCACTTGGGATTTGAGCTATGGTTCTTATGGGACACCTTGTATGAAGTGTTAATTGAAATGATGTTGAGATGTCGTGAATGTAGTATTGAGGTGGCAAAAATGATGATTTTCCCCTCACCAGGGTTATCTCCGGCTTTGTACAGATGTAACAGTCGTTGCTCAGGGTTATCTCTAAGATTGGGCTGCTGTGAATGCTGAATGTCCTCAGGGTTATCTCTGAGGTATGCTTGACCTCCCAGGGTTATCTTTGGGGTTGGAACTGACTTTTTTGGGGTTATCTCCAGAACTGGAACTACATCCCTCGGGCTTATCTCTGAGGTTGGAACTGAGCATCTCGGGGTTGTCTCCGAGATTGAAAACTGAGTATCCCGAGATTGTCTCCGGGATTGAGCTGATTTGACTTCCAGGGTTATCTCTGGAAGACGATTTTGCCTTCCTGCAAGGTTAGTAACAGGAATGCAAAATTTTGAGTGTCTATAATTTTTATATTTAAGGCTTCTCAAATAAGTAGATATCAATTAAAGAGCAAATATATTTATAAAATTTCAAAGACTTTTATACTTGAGAAGATATGCTTCTTTGTAAGCAGATATGTAAATTTATGCACTGTTATAAAAGATTAAATAACTTTTATATTTTGTGTAAAATGTGCTTCTTGAATAAGTAAATAAGTAAATTTTAGTTTTTGCTCAAAGATGCTTCTGTATAAGCAGATAAATAGTTTAATGCAATTTTATAAAGAATTATTTATTCTTTATAATAAAGAGTGTTTTTCTATGGAATAAGAAAAATTTGTTTCTCAGATATTCTCTAACAAGTATTATATGAATAACTTTGTGTTCAAATACTTGTGATTACTGAATAAGTCAATTTAAGCAATGATTATCAAGTATAACAATTTAGTTAGTTAAGCACTACTTGATATAACAAATATACTCGTTTAACTCAGATAATATATAATAATATTTTAACTATTATGTAATTTATAAATAAAGTCACTTAGAACTATAAGGAATCGTACGGTTTGATTCCCTCACTTAAAAGGAATATCTCTGTGACGCCCCCAAAATAGGTCTACACAACCCATTCTGAGTCGCCAAATACATGATACAGAATTCAAATACAAATTTTATTTATACAACTATTAAATGTCGTGTAAAATACGACAAAACATACGCTGTGAGTTTCAATACAAATATTGTCTCATAGACATTATTCAAACTCAAATAAAGTCCTCATTTAAATTATTGTCACACTATTTTACAAAATAGTGAGGACTACTATAATAACAATCTTGGACCTTTACTCCACTCCCCGACTAGTCCCAGCTACATTCTCACTTCCTGAGAAGAACAATGGAACCAAAAGAAAAAGGGTGACCTCAACTAGCCCAGTAAAGAATATTATGACTAAGATAATGTAGAACAAATTATCCTTAGTCTTCAACAGAGAAATATCTGATAGAATACAATAGACAATAAGTGTTAGATCAACAACTGCAACGGAAATTGCAATCCATTAGAAGAGTCAAGTAAAGCATGATGTCTACTATCTTCTATGATTTAAAAGTCCATCATCAATATTTTATCCCTGTAACACCAATCATAATTATTTCCGATCAATGAATTATCTATGCATTACGGGCCAAAGATAATCCTTTGTATCACCAGTGGTTATGATCATGCCAAACATTTGTCCATCTATTTACTACGAGTCAAATAGGACTTTCATCACAAACCTTTATATGTAACATTTAAGGTCATGATTATACCAATACATAATTCCTGGTCAATAATCATATCCATCAACAGCCCATCTTTGCACTATGGATAAAAGATGACTTTCAGCATAATATAAGCATGAGGATGATGACAATGATATTAATAATCAATCAATTAAGATCAAGGATAAATTTTAGAGATTTATAATTCAATTTAACCAAAGTTCAAGAATGTCCAAATTGTGAACATGATAATTAATTATGGAGTAAAATTCAAGAATGATATTCATGTATCAAAAATAATTTGGACAAAAAAGAAACCAATTTTGTCGTGAATAGTACCCCGTAAATAGTATCTCGAGTGAATAGTACTATGTGAATAGTATCCCATGAATAGTACCCTGAATGAAAATATTAAAATTTAAGAAGAAGGTTCAGACAAATATTTCAGTGAAATGATACTAGAAGTAGCGCAAAACTCAAGGATATTATACTAATTTCAGGGATTATAGAAGTAATACTTATCAAAGTAAGTGTAGATTTAGGAATATGAAACGAAATAATATCACTTACATACTATAGAATATGGAAGAAAATAATATTTTTTACGAATATTGAACAAAAATAATATCACTTTCTTTAGTAGGAGACTAAATCTGACTGGTATAGCAGAGATATTCTTGAGAAAATCTTGCACTATTAGTAACACTCAAAATATTCTTATACTAGAAAGAAATACGCACAATATTATAGAATAATAATTCTCTGATTCTGGTGTGATTTTCATTTCTTGACTAAACAACTTATTAATAGAAGAATGGTAGGGCACTATTTAAGAAAATAATCACGGATGAACATAAAGTTTTTCACGAACGAATTCGACGAATTTTTTGATTTTTACTATTCATCATTGTGCAATAAAATATTCTAATAAAATAAAAACTTTATATATAATATAATTTATTCTAATTATAATCTAATAAAATAAATAACTTTATATATATATTATAAAAAGTATTCTATTTTATATAAAAAATATTTGTTTTATTACTATTATAATAATAATAAAACAAAACTGAGACAACTTTATACCAACGATTTTGAAAAATGAGCAAGTGGACGTCCATGTAATAAGTCAAACTTACAACAAATACTTCATGATAAACCCCTCTATTTATATCAAAAATTGAATAAATATTTACCACAAATCACTTATCTTCAATAAACATATTTTTAATCTTTCAACAATTATGCATTATTAATATTATAACACACAATATTGACAACCAGATCATTCCTTGGAAAGATGGGGCTTTTCGATAAGAATTTCTCCTTATTGGCGCGCAATTAAATAACCTAACCCATTTCCTCGACAGAACTTTTTAGACATTGTCAATAATGCAAATAATAATATGAATAACTGTGTCGTCTCAATTATTGATTTAATAATATAAAATATTGTGCAGATGATACTGTGACAATAATTAAATCAATAATATGAGATACTATGCAACAACTACTATGACAATTATTGAATAAAACTGAGTGACTTCTTACGTAAGAATCAATAATCAAAGATATTGTGCAATATCGTGTGCTACTGTGCAACCACGCGTATTACTGTACTTTTATCACTGGGTATTTCAAAAGTTAATGGTAAAAGTTTTGCCATTATTTTTTATTAAAAGGTTATTTCTATCACTTTCTATATCCGACAATTATTCCGTTATGTGGGGTCCACCAATGATTGTGTCGTCGTACGAATATTTCTGACAAAAAGAATATTCCCCGACCAACCGAATATTTTATGTCAACTTGCTTACTTTGCCAAATTTGTACATATTACCCATAACTATACCATTATATCAAATCAACACCTTATTATTCAAAATAATATTTAGAGAAAATTAAATCTTTATTCATAAAAAGTTGTTGTCTTACAACCTCCTCTCCTTATGAAATTTCATCCTCGAAATTGATGTACGTACCTGGTATATCGAAGAGGTGAGGATACCTTGTTTTATTTTAGATTCTAACTCCCAGGTCATTTCCTCAATATCATGGTTTCTCCATAAAACTTTAACTTGAGGTATAACCTTTGAGCATAGAATATTTTCCTTCTTATCCAAGATCTTGACAGGTACCTCCTCATACGTTAAATCTTCCGATATCTCATCTGGTTCTAATTCAATAATGTGGTTTAGGTCTTCCACATATTTACGCAATATATATATATGAAAAACGTTATGAATACGAGACATACTTGGCGGTAAAGTGAGTCTATAGGCCATAGTTCCTACTCGGTCGAGGATTTCAAATGGACCAATGAATCGAGGGTTGATTTTTCCTCTCTTTCCAAATCTCATAACTCCTTTCAATGGAGTAACACATAATAATACATGATATCCAACATTGAATTACACGTCCTTTCGATGAATATCAGCATAACTCTTTTGTCGATCTTGTGAGGTTTGTATACGTTGCCGGATCATTTGAATCTTTTTTGTAGTCATGCATGCGTACCAATTTTGGTCCCAACAACGTTGCTTCACCCACCTCGTCCTAGCATACTAGAGAACGACACTTTCGTCCATACAACGCCTCGAATGGAGCCATGCCTATACTTGCTTAATAATTGTTGTTTTAGGAGAATTCCACTAATGGCAAGTACTTGTCCCAACTTCCTTTGAAGTCTAATACGCAAAGTCTCAATAGATCTTCAAGAGTTTGAATAGTCCTTTCTAACTGCCCGTCCGTCTGAGGATGATATGCAGAACTGAATCATAAATCCGTACCCATAGCTTTCTGCAAACTGACCCAAAATTGTGAAGTGAATCTAGGGTCTCGATCAGAAACTATGGATATTGGCATACCATACAGTCTTACAATCTCATTTATGTATTTACGAGCAAGACGTTCAAGTGAATAAGTTTCTCGTATAGGTAAGAAATGAACAGACTTGGTTAATCTATCGACAATGACCCAAATTGCATCTATGCCTTGTGAAACCTTGGGAAGACCAGTAACAAAATCCATGTTGATGTGCTCCCACTTCCATTCTGGAATTTCAAGTGGTTGCAATGTACCTTTTGGTACTTGATGCTCCGCATTGACACGTTGACAAGTTAAACACCTTGAGATAAACTATGCGATCTCTCTCTTCATATTGCTCTAACAAAATGTATGTTGAAGATCACAATAAATTTTGGTACTTCCATGATGGATTACAAACGGTGTGTTGTGTGCCTCCATCATGATTTTATACTTCAAATCAAAGTTGTAAGGAACACAAAGTCTGGAGTTGACTCAAAGTATTCCTTCCTCGTCGATCCTTGCTTCTAGAATAACACCTTCTTGTACTTTCTTCTTCATATGCATCAGCTCCGGGTCTCTAGCTTGAGCAAATTTATCTTTATCGATTAAAGTCGGTTCTACTCATATATTTGACATCATCACGTGGGTCCCTGAAGTTTTTAACTCTATCTCCATCTTGTGTAAGTCATACAAAATGGGCCTTTGTGTTGACAATATCGCACTCGTACCCGCATACGATCTTCTCTTCAACGCATTAGCTACCACATTTTCTTTTCCAGGATTGTATTGAATGGTATGGTCGTAATCTTTCAATAGCTCAAGCCATCGTCGTTGCCACATGTTGAGTTCCTTTTGGGTGAATAAATATTTGAGGCTTTTATGATCTGTATAGATCTCCACTTTCTCTCCATACAAGTAGTGTCTCTAGATCTTTAGTGTGAAAATGACTGCTGCCAACTAGAGATCATGAGTAAGATATTTCTTCTCATATTCTTTGAGTTGTTGTGAGGCATTGGCTATGACTTTCCCATGTTACATGAGAACACGTCCTAAACCTCTGTCGGAAGCATCACTGTAGATGAAAAATCCCTCCGAACCTGATGGTATTGTCAAAACAGGTGCTAAAATGAGTCTCCTCTTGAGTTCTTGGAAGCTCTTCTCACATTCCTCGCTTCATCCGCATTTTGTATCTTTTCGAGTCAGCTGAGTTAATGAAGCAGCGATTCGAGAAAATTCTTCCACGAATCTCCTACAATAACCAGCTAAGCCCAGAAAGCTACGTACTTCAGTTACTGACTTAGGGTGCTCCCAACTTTGTATTGCTTCAATCTTTGTCGGGTCAACTGATATTCTATTGTTCGATATCACATGCCCAATGACTGCTACTTCTTCAAGTCAGAACTCGTATTTCTTCAACTTGGCATATAGCTTGTTTTCATGAAGCTTTTGGAGTATCAGCCTCAAGTGTTGTTCATGATCTTCACGACTTTTGGAATAGATTAGGATGTCATCAATAAAGACAACCACAAAATGATACAAATATTCCTTGAATACTCGGTTCATCATATCCATGAAGGCAACAGGATCATTAGTCAATCCAAAAGATATGACTAGAAATTCGTAATGCCCGTACCGAGTTCTGAAAGTAGTCTTTGGAATGTCATCACTTTTAATCTTTAACTGATGATATTCGGAATGAAGATCTATCTTTGAGAAGAATTCAACACCTTGCAAATGGTCAAATAGGTCATCAATACGAGGTAACGGGTACCTATTTTTGATGGTGACGTGATTCAACTCCCGATAGTCAATGTAAAGTCGCATACTCCCATCTTTCTTCTTTACGAATAAAATAGGAGCACCCTAAGGAGATGTACTAGGACGAATGAAAATAATGTCTAACAACTCCTGTGGTTGGGTTTTTAACTCATAAAGTTCAATAGGAGGCATTCGATATAGGGTTTTGGAAATGGGTTTTGTACCGGTTTCAAGGTCAATAAAAAATTTGATTTCACGCTTTGGGGGTAGGCCAAGAAGTTCTTCAGGAAATACGTCAGGAAATTCATTAACAACAAAAATATCATTCAAATCTGACGTATTTTTGTTTAAATCCATGACATGGGATAAGAAAGCTTGAAATCCATTTTTCAATAAATGAATGACTTTATGGCTTGATATAACAGGTATTGACTTTAGTGGTTTGGTTGCTTGAATTCGCATAATAGGTTGGTTAGGAATATAAAAACTAACGAACTTACGATAACAATCAATTTTAGCATGATGAGCAGTTAACCAATCAATCCCCAAAATCACATCAAATGCAAGTATTTTCAAAGAGATGAGATCAACAGGTAATGTGAAAGTATTGATTTGAATTAAACAAGATTTATAAACAGTGGATGTAATGAAGGTTTCTCCTAACGAAGTTTCAACATATAAGTCAAAGTCTAAATTCTCAAGGGTCAAGTTCAAACGTTGAGCACAAGTAGGTGAAATAAAAGAATGGGTAGAACCGGTATCTAATAAGGTATAGACTTCGCAAGAGTTTATGATTAGATTACCCGTGATAACTTCATTCGGGTTCTTCACTTTTTGAGAAGTCATGACAAACGCTCTTCCTTGAACCAACGACTTTGACTTGTCCGGATAGCCTTTGGTGCCACCATCCCAGCTGGACTTGATTTCCCTACAGGACAAAATTGAGCTATGTTACCGTCTTTTCCACAACTGAAACACACCTTCGAAGGATATGTATAGTTTGAATCATTGTGTCCTCCTCTCCCATGATCAGATCATCTAACGGCGATGTTTCTCTCCTAGAAAGCAGCTTGTTGGTCTTTGTTGTCGATGTCTTTCCATCATTGTTGATTCTTGTCTTTTTGAAATTTCCACTTGACTCATTTCTTCTATTATCTTGGCCAGGATTACCACCAAAGTGGTTACCATTTCTGGCATGATAATTTTCTCCACGTTGGTTATCACTGCTTAGATGACTGTTGCCACTGGTACGACTATTATCTTGTTACCGATTGTTGTCTTTTGGTTAAACTATCTCATTATCTCGTTCCAACAATTGAGCTCTATTCACAACATCTCAATATAAACAAAGTTTATGAGAAATGAGGTATTAACAAATTTTAGGTTTCAAACCTCTCAGAAACATTCATGTCATTCGCTCCTCATTATCCACCAAATGGGATGCAAACCGGGATAACTCTGCAAACTTGGCCTCGTATTGCAATACAGTCATATTGTTTTGTTCTAGTTTGATGAATTCCACCTCCTTCATATGACGAATACTTTCTGGAAAATATTTGTTGTTAAATAATTCCTGGAAATTCTCCCAAGACATCTTAAGTGCGGACATATGAGTACGTTTTATAGATTCCCACCAGTAATCTGTCTCTCCATGCAACACAAAGGTGGCGAAGGAAATCTTTTGCTCTTCTGTGCATCCCAATACATCAAATATCTTGGTGATATGCTTAATCCAAGCTTCTGCCTTGAATGGCTCTTGCATTCCTAAAAACTCTGGCGGTCCCAACTCCTTGAATTGCTTAGTAGTGACTAGCCGTGAGTTGCCATTATTTCCACCTATATTTTGAACAGGAGTCTCTCTCATTTGGTGTTGCATGAATTGTAGAAAGCTCATAAGCATCTCATCGTTCATTATTTGGTCGGTGTTGTTGTTTATAGGAGGATTATTATCCTGGTTTTTGATTGGCGGTGACTCAATGGTCGCATGTGCTCCATTACTTATCTCAAAATTTTCAAATGTCATTATCAAATACTGCCACAAAACAAGTGTTAATTAAAGAAACTAACATGCCACATATTATCTCTAAATTCTGACCGACCAATTAAATAACAAATAAGCTTAGGTATGACACACTACCGAGGGTTTTATTCATCTATCCTCTCCTAGTTCTAATCCCAGACCTCTACCAGAGATCGTATCCCTAAGCTCTGATACCAACTGTGACGCCCCCAAAATAGGTCTACACAACCCATTCTGAGTCACCAAATACATGGTACAGAATTCAAATACAAACTTCATTTATACAACTATTAATTGTCGTGTAAAATACGACAAAACATACGCTATGAGTTTCAATACAAATACTGTCTCATAGATAATATCCAAACTCAAATAAAGTCCTCATTTCAATTATTGTCACACTATTTTACAAAATAGTGAGGACTACTATAATAACGATCTTGGACCTTTACTCCACTCCCCGACTAGTCCCAGCTACATTCTCGCCTCCTGAGAAGAACAATGGAACTAAAAGGAAAAGTGTGTGCTTAACTAGACCAGTAAAGAATATTATGACTAAGATAATGTAGAACAGATTATCCTTAGTCTTCAACAGGGAAAAATCTGATAGAATACAATAAACAATAAGTGTTAGATCAACAACTGTAGCGGAAATAACAATCCATTAGAAGAGTTAAGTAAAGCATGATGTCTACTATCTTCTATGATTTAAAAGTTCATCATCAATATTTATCCCTGTAACACCAATCAATAATTATTTCCAATCAACGAATTATTTATGCACTACTGGCCAAAAATAATCGTTTGTATCACCAGTGGTCATGATCATGCCAAACATCTGTCCATCTATGCACTACGGGACAAAGAGGACTTTCATCACAAACCTTTATCTATAACATTAAAGGTCATGATTATACCAATACATAATTCATGGTCATAATCATACCCATCAACAGCCCATCTTTCCAGTACGAGCCAAAGATGACTTTCAGCACAATATAAGCATGAGGATGATGACAATGATATAAAGAATCAATCAAGTGAGATCAAGGATAAATATTAGAGATTTATAATTCAATTTATCCAGAGTTCAAGAATGTCCAAATTGTCAACATGATAACTAATTGTGGAGTAAAATTCAAGAATGATATTCATGTATCAAAAATAATTTGGACAAAAAAGAAACTAATTTTGTCATGAATAGTACCCTATGAATAGTACCCCGAGTGAATAGTACCCCAAATGAAAATATTAAAATTTAATAAGAAGGTTCAGACAAATATTTCAGTGAAACGATACTAGAAGAAGCACAAAACTCAAAGATATTCTACTAATTTAAGGGATTATAGAAGCAATACTTATTAAAATAAGTGTAGATTTAGGAATATGAAATGAAATAATATCACTTACATATTATACAAAAGGAAGAAAATAATATTCCTTACGAATATTGAACGAAAATAATATCTCTTACCTTAGTTGGAGACTAAATTTGACTGGTATAACGGAGATATTCTTGAGAAAATCTTGTACTATTAGTAACACTCAAAGTATTCTTATATTAGAAAGAAATACGCACAATATTATAGAAGAAGAATTCTCTAATTCTGGTGTGATTTTCATTTCTTAACTAAGTAACCTATTTATAGGAGAATGGCATGACACTATTTAAGAAAATAATTACGGATGAACAGGAAGTTTTTCACGGAAGAATTCAGAATTTTTTTATTTTTATTATTCATCAATGTGTAATAAAATATTCTAATAAAACAAAAACTTTATATATAATATAATATATTCTAATTATAATCTAATAAAATAAATAACTTTATATATATATATATTATAAAAAGTATTTTGTTTTATATAAAAAGTTTTCTGTTTTATTACTATTATAATAATAATAAAACAAAACTTAGACAACTTTCTACCAATAATTTTGAAAAATGAGTAAGTGGAGGTCCATGTAATAAGTCAAACTTACAACAAATACCTGATGACAAACCCCTCTATTTATATCAATAATTGAATAAATATATACTATAAATCACTTATCTTCAATAAACACATTTTTAATCTTTCAACAATTATTCATTATTAATATTATAACTCACAACATTGACAACCAGATCATTTCCAGGAAAGAGGGGGCTTTCTGATAAGGATTTCTCCTTATTGGGGCGCAATTAAATAACCTAACCCCTTTTCTCGACAGAACTTTCTAGACATTAATAATAATGCAAATAATAATATGAATAATTGTGTCGTCTCAATTATTGATTTAATAATATAAAATATTCTGCAAATAATACTGTGACAATAATAGAATCAATAATATGAGATACTATGCAACAACTATTATGGCAATTATTGAATGAAACTGAGTGACTTCTTACGTAAGAATCAATAATCAAAGATATTGTGCAATACTATGTGCTACTGTGCAACCACACGTATTACTGTACTTTTATCACCGGGTATTTCAACAGTTAACGGTAAAAATTTTGTCGTTATTTTTTATAAAAAGGTTATTTCTGTCGCTTTCTATATCCAACAGTTATTTCATTATATGGGGTCCACCAATGATTGTGCATTCGTACGAATATTCCCGATAAAAGGAATATTCCCCGACCAAATGAATATTTTATGACAACTTGCTTACTTTGCCAAATTTGTACATATTACCCATAACTATACCATTATATCAAATCAACACCTTATTATTCAAAATATTATTTAGAGAAAATTAAATCTTTATTCATAAAAAGTTGGGGTCTTACAATCTTCGTAGCCTTTCGACGTCTAAGTGTGACAGAATTTATATTCTCATAATTGATATTTATATAAATATTTTGAATATATCACTTTAGATTTTTAAATCCGGTTCGGATGATTCACTTTTTTTAGAGGAATATCTTTGAACTATCAAGTGTATATCTATTTTATAATATTTATATAAATAATATCAATAAAAAGTTACTTAGTACTATAAGGAATCGTACGGTTCAATTTTCTCTCCGTAAAGGAATATCTCCGTAGCCTTACGGCGTCTAAGTATAACTTTTTATTTGATAAATAGATGAAATATAGATATATAAAATTGCTTATAAAAATTTATATTTGTATATCTATAAATTTGCAACAAATAAGAAATAATTCAACTAGATTTGATCAAATGACTTATCTCAATTACTTAGACCAATTTCCTCTTCTCAAATAATCAAAACTTTTGTAAGAAGAGATATAAAGCTTTAGAGAGAGTATGCAGGCAAGGACAATAAGCTTTTCTTTTCACTTGAATTAGCAAAAACCAAATGAAAGAAAGACTCCCTATTTATAAAATTTTGAGGTTGGGGGCAAAATGGTAATTTTGAAATCTGTTTTTAAATGAATGACTAGGATTGCTTCATTTTTGAAATCAATGGTTTGGATGAAATAGGCAAAATGTTTCACGCGGATTGCCAAATAGACAAGCCCAAGCAAAAAGGTTCCTTCTTTTATCAACTTATTAAATTTGGTCAAAAACATTGAATTCATTTACCGTGTGGCCTTTTATCTCATAAAGAAAGTCACTTACACATACACGATTAAGTATATATATAATATTTATATATATGTTCACTCCTTTAAGCGCACACACACGGTTATATATATATATATATATATATATATATATATATATGCAATAAAATAATTTTTTCCCAATTTTGTTTTTGTGAGTTTGAAAAAAAATAGGATCTCCTTGCCTTGGAAATGTTTATATGAATCAATTTATTTAACACTTGATATTTAAATTATCAAAGTCAATAAAAATTAATTCAAATATAGAAAATATTAAAATATAATATACAAAATGATAAACTTAATGGAATATTATATTACCAGTAATTGTTATAATCAAAATACTAAAAAAATGAAGACCGATCACAATTTTTTCAATCAAAGATTAAACTTTTAATTTTTTTTCACTTTGGGGATTTTTTTCTCAATTTTTTTCGAGGATTAAACTTTTAAATTTTTCTGATTAGGTCTAAATTGATAGTAGCGATACATGACTAAAAAATACTTGTGTAATATTGAGTCTAATTTAACATTTATTCAATTAATTTTTTGTATCAAAAAAGATAAATATAATACCATTATTAATTTTACTTTAAAAAATAGTAATTAAATTTACTTGAAAAAACTAAATTTACTAAAAAATTAAATTTAATAAATTACCAAAAGGGTAAAATTATCATTAAATTTAATTTATAAAAATTAATAATGTTTTTATTTTAAAATTATAATAATAATTTACTTTAAAAGTAATAATGGTCATATATTTATCCTTTTTGATATAAAAATTAATTGAATAAATGTTAAAATGAGGCTCAATAATACATGTAAGTATTTTTTAGTCACGTGTCGCTATCATGTCATCATTTTTCTAACGTAACACTATCAATTGGATGTAATCAAAAAAATAAAAATTTTAATACCCTAATGGAAAAATATTGAGAAGACAAACTCCCAAGTGGAAAAAATTAAAAGTTTAATCCCCTAATTTAAAAAATTGAAAGGACAATCCCCAAAGTGAAAACAAATTAAAAGTTTTATCTCCTAATTAAAAATTTGAGAAGACAATCCCCGAAATAGAAAAATATTAAAAGTTCAGGGTATTAATTAATATTTAGGCCAATAGTTAAATACATACATCATAATAATTAGAAATTCATACTGATATTAATTTCAAATTGAACGCCATAAAGTGGTATATTAGTAGTATATATAGATGGATCAAAATCATGTATTGCATAATGAAGTTCATGATAAATTATGGGTTGTAAATGTTAGATGTTTTGCTATAAATATTATATTTATCTATTTATTTAATGATTATTTATTTATGTTAGACATTGATTTATTAATAAAATTACATCATTCATTAAATGATCATTTAGTTTGTTTATAAATATCTCCATATTATATATGTTATGGTTTATGTGTATAAATAAATATTATACACAGAAAATATAAATCATATGTAATATATAAATAAAAAAATAATGGTTTATACCCTGGAATAATTTGGAGATATTATCTTGCATGTTTTAGTACTTTAACAAAGATGATTTATCTTGATCATGGAAGTTGGACTTCTACTAATAGGGTGCATTAAACGAATCATGTGATAATATTTATTTATAAAATATTTTCAAATAAATACTATTTAGTAAAATTTCTTAATTTTGAAATTATAGTGGACTTAATATTGTTATATATATTAATTTGATATTTCAATGAGTGAGATTGCATCATGTTAATTAATACCTCGAAATGTCGATTAACATATTTAATTAATATTATGAACATTATTATTTTCAAAACATCTATAAGATTTTTCATAAGATAATTTATCATTGATCATAGAATCTTGGTCGATTCTTTTAATATTTATTATTAAAAGGATTGATTTAATTGTTAAATCAATTTATGATCAACAGAGATAAATTATGGAGTTATTAAATTAGTTTAAATGTATTGGAATTATATTAATTGATTGTGAAATATTTATGTACATTTATAGAGAATATTTACAATTTATTAGTAAAGGGTTTATTTAATTAATTCTTGGACTGAAGTGCAATTATAATTATTTAGTGGAATTAATTGTAATTAATATTTATTTTAAATATTATTATTAGATAATAATATCTAGATAAATATTGGAGCCAAAAGAGGAATCCCTTAGTATCCATTTTCTAGCCTAATACGGACCAACTTCTTGAGAGAAGGTAAGGATCAATATTATTATATATATCATTGATCAGAAACGTATAGATAGACTTTTTCTATTTGAGGAAAAACAAAAATATGTATTCTCTCTTTCAGCCTAGGAAAAACAGAGTTAGGGTTTTTCTAGAAGGGTGCTTTGGAGACCACACTACAGGTTCAACATAAGGTTATAGAAAGGAAGATCTTGAGGATATAATTGTGATAAGTCAGTTTTATACCTACTTATCTGGTATCAACTAATTTCATTTGTTGCTTAATCCCGTGTTTATAAGTAGCTTTTCATTCATTTTACTTTTATTTTGTAGGATTCATATTTGGGAACTGACTTGGTAGCAATTAAGGATAAAAGTTATGTAATAGGAGCTTAATGTTCAAGTATTGAGGTGATAGCAAGTGAAGTGAAGCGGTTATTGCGTATAAGGTGATTCTAGAATTATAGCAACATGTGCCAATAGCCAAATAAATACTATATGGAGATCGTGGCGCGCCATTCCACATCCAAAAATTCCAAAGTTTGCCCCGCCAGACATTTTATGCCTGAAAAACCCTCCCTAGAGGAGAGAAATCTGTCCAAAGCCCACCCTAGCGGGCTTTCTAGTGGAATTTTACCTGCTCCGGCGGGTGTTACGAGAATCAGATAGCAAAGCCCTGTTGCATGGCCGCATCCAAATTAACCTTCTAAGCAACGCAGCCGCGCCAGTTCGGGTCTGACCAAAAGTTTGACTTCTCTTTTTAATTGAACAATTGGATTGAAGCTTGGGCAAGGAGTTAAATGAACTTTAGCCTATATTTTGGCATATTTCATATTGTATATAATATCTAAGACCTAATAAATCCCTCTTAGGGACAAATCTCTTCTTATATATTTTTCCTTTTCTTTCATTCTTAGATTAGATTAGGCAAAACCCTAGATTAAATTAGATCTGAAGATTGAAGCAATTGAAGAGCATTGAAGATTCAAACTTGGAGCAAGAAAGATCAGATTTGCAATTCTAATCTTACTTTCTCTTTCACTTCTATTTGTATTCTTCTAATGTATATTCAATTGTGGATCATGGATTCTAGCTCAATTATGAGCTAAGCTCTATTTTGGAATTACAATGAATCTTATTGAGTAGTTTATTTTGATATGCTTCCTTGTTAGTTTAATTAATTATTATTGGATTGTCTATTATGATTTATGTTTAATTGCTTAATTGATTGGCCATCAATTATCGTGATAACCTATATAAAATTGAGAAACTGATTATAGGTTAAGATCTGATCATAATAGCATGTGTTTGTGACTTCTACATGGCGATAGAATTCATGATTCGTGCCAAGGATAGAGATATACCGACGCACCGCATGTAATCCGATAAGAACTTGTGCTTAAACTTTCTTTAATTGTAATTCACATAGAGATATAGTGAATTAGTTAATTAGGGTGTTCTTCTTAATTCTATCATCTGTGAATATGAGTTGATACGGGTTTGGTACATCGAGAGATGGTCATATTTTACTTTCGTGTTCTTGATTAACAATCCGGTATAATTAATTTTGCTTAATAGGAAGTGTATTTATTTAAATGAACCGATAGATGAAATTGTAATCTTAAGTCTTCACTATCTAGTTTTATTCTAGGGGTACTTAGTATTAGTTTAATTACATAGTTGTAATTCAAAATACTAAATCATTCGTTTAAATAAGATTAAGGTGATTACGAGTTAGAGCTTGGTGATTCCTATTAAATAATTCTTTATGGTAATGATACTCTATTTACTCTTTATTACTTGTTGACCGTGTATACTTGCACGCATATATTGATCGCGAAATACGACCAACAAGTTTTTGGCACCGTTGCTGGGGAATTAGTTTAATAATTTTTGCCATCATTAATTGCAATCAAATTAGTCTTAATTTAAATATTTTTTATTTTAATTCTCTTCTTATTTTTCTTTCTTTTCATAACTATCTATGGCCTTATGAGAGGATGGAACAACAACGTGAGTCAGACGAGATTGAGCGATTGCAAGAACAAAATGCAACCCTTTAAAGGCTTAGTAACACTCATTTGTATCAATTCAATCAGAATGCCTACTATCGGGAACAAGCCGACTACGCCCCAAACTATTATTATCCGGATTGGCAAAATTATTTAGGCTTTTCATGGGAAAACAATCAAGATCAATTCTATGATCCGAATCTCTCATACTTCTCAGAATTTTCATGCCAACCTCCATTGGAATATGAGAATACGTCTAAGTTGGAGGAGTTTCTTTCCAATCACTTAAAGCAACACGAGGAAAGAAGGTTGGAAGAACTAATTACAACATTCATTTCTCGGAATGAGGTTTGGATGGCAGTTCAAAGTGCTTCAATTCAAAACCTCGAGAAACAAATTGAACAACTTGTCGATGTTATCATGAACCAACATTAAAGCACTTTACCTAGCAATACTGAGATTAATCCTAAAGAGGAGAGTGAAGAGCAATGCATGGTGAATACGCATTGATGTGGGGAGGAGTTAAGCGAGGCTATTAAAGGAAATTTGATGCTACATCCTATTGTGGATGAAGATTCTGAGGATGATGAGAAGAGGAGCACGAATAGGGTTTATAATTAGGAAAATGAAGACCAAGAAGTTATATTCAAGGTTTTCGAACCCATCGAGCACCCATTGGTTCATGAAGATTATCTTTATGTTGATATTGATTTAATTGTTAATGGATAAATCGGATGTTGAAAGCCTCTTTTTGCCAATGGATAAATCAAATGGTGAAAGCTTCTTTTTGCCAATGGATGAAGTTGAGTTTGAGGATCACCAATCGTGCATGTATGTCATGCAAATCAATGAAAGAACAGCAAGGCAGCATGCTATGGTCATTTTTGCAATTGAGTTGGATTAAAAGGAAATAAATAAGTCTGTCAGAAGGACTATAAATCAAGCGCTAGATGGGAGACAACCAATCAATTTACTTTTTTTAATTTCAATTTTTAGTAATTTTTAGAAGTATTTAGTCGTGATTAGTAGTATTAATAAATAGTTTTGTGATCCTCAGGTTAAATTCAATTGACACAAGGATGCATGTCAAAACAAAAGTCAAAAGCTGGAGTTGCCAAGGTGCGAGCAGCGGCAGCGGTCGCATACTAATTTATAAAGGGAAATGCAATGCTGTAGCACCTTAAATCGATCACAAAAAGCCAAGTTCTCGCTAAAATCTTGCGAATCGCCCCAAACGCATAAGACAAAACATGAGCAACGCAGCAATGCATGATCGATTCGAACTCCCCACTCAAATCATATTTATCTTAAGGCTCACTTGGCTAAAATAAGGCTTTCCCCTCTCTTTTGCCAACTGAAAACTACTTCACTTACACATTCTCTAACCAAATTCGCCAACCGAGCCTCCCCCACTCTCTCATTCAAAAACTCATTCCCCCATCATCTTCTGCACCCTCACTCCCAATATATATATACCATCCCTAACATGTATTCCCTCTCTACTCTCACTGAGATCTAGCCTTCAGCCACAATTCAACCCATTTTTCCTTTGAAGGGAATTAGAGACTTACAATAAACGTTTGAGTCGGAACATAATAGTAAATATGGGTTGAAACAAAGAGCATTGCAAATGGTTCTGAAAAAGGCTAAGAGACTAAATTGGAGTGTCAAATAAGTTTGGGGGGAAACAGGCAAAGATCCCAGATCATTAGGTGTCCAAGTTCAGTTCCCAACCTTTGTATCTGCTCAGACTTATCTATCATCTGACACAATTTCAGATCATGAGGAGGTGGGTGGCGACGAAAATGCTATCAAGGGGAGTATTTCTTTTAATTTCTATTGCAATGAGGGCATTATTAGTTTTAAGTTTGGGGGGATTGCTCTTCTTTTAGGTTGCATATAGTATACTTATGTTGATTGGATGTAGTTATTATTATCAAGTAGTTATTATTATTAGTTTAGTGTTTAATCCATATGTTAACATGTTATTTAGCTTAATTTAGCTTAATTCATATGTTTGATTGCATGTATTGTATTTGTTGCATTTAGTTAAGTCATATTGCATGAATCCAAGTTTTTTAGTGGGTTTGAATTTCATTTGGCCTATGAGGAGGTTGGAATTACATGATTTTTAAATAGTTTTGATGACTTAAGCTTGGTTGTAATGTTATAACATGATGTGAATCTTAATTTGTTTAAAACTGATGTAATCAGATAGCACTTTAGAGTAACATTTACAATTTGGTTAGTCTAAATATTTCCATAATTGTCTTCTGGTGGGAAATTTTTGTTTTAATGATAAAGATTTAGTAAAACAGTTAGTAATGACTAAGATGATGCTAAAGCTTAAGTTTGGGGGAAAACAGGGGGTACGTGTGCTATAAAAAGTCAGTAAAAGAATATGCTGAATAAACACCTTGGCTAGTTTAGTTTTGTGGCCTTTGATACTTGAGTAAGTAAACCCTAGGGGATGTCTCTACACCCAGCTCCCTAAAGCCATCTGGTTTAGGAGTCGTTGGTCGAAAGCTCGTTACACGGGTATCATTGAAAAGCCTAAGAGAACTAGACATTGCATAGTCAAGTGTAAACGCGGGAAAGTGTGATTATTACCCTCGTGACTAAATAAAAACATAATAAATCCCTTGTTCACTCTTAGCTTAGTTGATGAATAATCTTGGTAAAATATTTGATTGTTTGCTGAGATTCTTGAGTTAAAACTGTATTTTTTTCCTCTAAGAAGCGTTTTATGTGAAGTATTTATATTTTAGTAGATTTAATGGTTGTTAAGCACATAACACACTACATTAGTGATGACAAGTTTTAATTTACAAAGTGATATGCATTATTGCCTTGTTCTTGGTTGGATTCTCTGTTTGAAGTTGTTATGGTTTTGCTGAGGCATTTCATTTGGATTTTATGCTTACTGATGTTTGGATTCTTAAGCATTTTAGGAGTAGATTGCATTTTGTTTAGTGAATTGCATTGTATTTTATTTTTGTTGCTTGGGGACAAGCAACGATATAAGTTTGGGGGTATTTGATAAGTCGGTTTTATACCAGGTATCAACTAATTTCATTTGTTGCTTAATCCCATGTTTATAAGTAGTTTTTCATGCATTTTATTTTCATTTTGTAGGACTCATGTTTGGGAACTGACTTGGTGGCAATTGAGGATAAAATGGATGTAATAGGAGCTTAATGTTCAAATATTGAGGTTATAGCAAGTGACGTGAAGTAGCAATTTGCGGAAGCGAGGATTCGAATTATAAGCATATACTACGGCCTTGCCATAAATGCACTATGGAGTTCTTGAGGCCACGCCATTCCTCATCCGAGAAATTCAAAGCACCTTTAACGGACTTTTTATGCCTGAAAAACCTACCTTAGCGGAGAGCTCTTTATCCGAAGCCCACCCCAATGGGCTTTCTAGTGAAATTTTGCCCACCCCGACGGGTATTACAAAAATCAGATAGCAAAGCCCTGCTGCGTGGCCGTGCCCAAATTAACCTTCTGAGCAATGCGACCGCGCCAGTTCGGGTCTGACAAAAAATTTAACTTCTCTTTTTAATTGACCAATTTATTTAAAGCTTAGGCAAGGAGTTAGACTAACTTTAGCCTATATTTAGGCATATTTCAAGAAGGATAAATCTCTTCTTGTATATTCTTCTTTTTCTTCCTTTCTTAGGTTAGATTAGGCAAAACCCTAGATTAGATTAGATCTAAAGATTGAAGCAATTGAAGAGCATTGAAGATTCAGACTTAGAGCAAGAGAGATCAGATTTACAATTCTAATCCTACTTTCTCTTTCACTTCTATTTGTATTCTTTTAATGTATATTCAATTGTGCATCATGGATTCTAGCTCAATTATGAGCTAAGCTCTATTTTTGGATTACAATGAATCTTATTGAGTAGTTTATTTTGATATGCTTCCTTGTTAGTTTATTTAATTATTATTGGATTTTCTATTATGACTTGGCCATCAATTACTGTGATAACCTATATGAAATTGAGAAATAGATTATAGGTTCAAATCTGATCATAATAGCATGTGTTTGTAACTTCTATATGGCGATGAAAGTCATGATTCGTGCCTGAGATTGAGATATATCGACGCACTGCATATAATCCGATAAGAACTTATGCTTAAACCTCTTTAATTGTAATTCATATATAGATATAGTGAATTAGTTAATTAGGGTGTTCTTAATTCTATCGTCCGTGGATTTAAGTTGATACAGGTATGGTATATCGAGACTTGGCCATATTTTACTTTTGTGTTCTTGATTAACAATCTGGTATAATTAATTTTACTTAACAGGAAGTGTATTGATCTTCACTATCTAGTTTTATTCTAGGGGTATTTAGTATTAGTTTAATTACATGGTTTTAATTCAAAATACTAAATCATTCGTTTAAATAAGATTAACATGGTTATGGGTTAGTGCTTGGAGATTCTTGTTAAATAATTATTCGTGGGAACGATACTCTACTTATACTTTATTACTTGTTGACCGTGTATACTTGCACGCATATATTGATACTATACTTACACTTTCTTACTTGTTGATCGTTTATACTTGCATGCATATATTGATCGCGAAATGCGACTAATAAAGAGATTGTACAAAAATTCAAATCGTGCGAATCCAACTAAGCACTAGGTAACAAATTTGTACTTTAGATACATGTAATACACATTTGTTGTTTCTTATAAAACCATAAAGATGATCTTGGTTTTATTTTTCTTTAAACCTATTTTCAGAAAAAAAAAAATTCTCCAATTAGTATCAGAGCAATCTTTATGCTTTTATATGAATAACATGAATGTAATATATATATATATATATATATGTGTGTGTGTGTGTGTGTGTGTGTGTGTGTGTGTGTGTGTGTGTGTGTAGGTGATTTTTGAAATATGTTGCTTAAGGGTTTTAATAAAGTAATATGCTTGTTTATGTTATAGAATTAAAGTATGCATGAGATGTATTAAAGTATTGTTTACAGTACACAATTTGATAGATTATTGTTCTAACTTTTGTTTTGCAGAATTGATTGTTACATACTCTCATGGCTAGTATGAGTGTATATTTTAATAAATTGTTGGTTTTGATTTTGGGTTGTAAAACTCCTGCTGAGAGTTATTTTATTTTCTACAGTTTAGATAATATGTAAACTTTTAATGAGTATAGGTTTCATTGATGTAATGATATCTAGATTGGATGTATGCTTCGTATGAAGTATAGGACCTATATGTAATCCGCTGCGAAAATAATATGTATGTTGTTGAAGAAGAAAGGGCAACAAAGGAGCAAAGTTAAAAGCCTGCAGGCATGAATGTCTAGTGTTGCGCCGCTCCACAGCGATCACAACCCTCCTTCCTTTAGTAGCAGATGCTCAAGTTCCCTGCTCTCAACATCTTTGTAATCTCCTTGAATCTTATAAATAATATTAATAGTTTAATTAATAAAATGTTCAAATATTTATTTGAATATAAACATATATTTTGTGACAAGAGATGTGAAAATTCAATTAAATTGAATTAAGTAATATAGTGGAGGTTATAATGAATTAAATTGAATTAAATCATAATGAAGCTTATTTAAGCTTATGAGGTATGCCTAGTGTGACAAAGCAATGGAATAAGTAATTTATTAATTAAATTAATAAAGGGTATAATTAAATAAGGTGATGGATTAATTAGTTAATTTCCATGTGTAAATATATGTGTGTGAGCATATGGATATTTAATAAAGTTGCTTCATGTATAAAATATGGTGTGGGATGTTAAGAGTAATATGATAATATGTGAATAATGATTATATAAGACTATATGATAAAAGTAAACTTTAATTATGTAATTTACTAAGTTGTATGAAAGAGCCTGGTGTGGCATTATGAATTATGGTAAGTCTATTAAATGTATATTTTAGAAGTATGGAAGAAAATTATTTTTATGGAAAATAAACATTTAATATTAATTATCATTGTAATATTTGAGTATAATTTAATATTAAGTTTTATGGAAAGTAAGGGGTTGTTTGTAACACCCCCTTTCCGAAATGGAAAGAGAGGTTACTCAAAACATAACAAAACTGATGAATTTAATAGCAAGGCTCAAAGCCGCCACAAAAGAAAAATATTAATATCTGATAAATATCACAACTCAACCATAATAAATGATAAATAACTCAAACCACAATCTAAAATAATTATTACAATTCCGAACAAACTAATGTATCACAACCTAAACATAATATTTCTAAACTATTGGAATAAAGGGAGCTCTCATCACACTTGCCCTTGATCCCCTTGATTACCTGCCGGAAGAAAAATACAGCATGAGCCAAATGCCCAATACGGATATAGAATACAAATAATGAATCGAAATAACTAACTCAATTTAATGAACTGAACTGAAACGAACAAAACTGACACAACAAAATAATAGGCTGAATCAAATGGTTGGGAGTTATTTCATACCGAGCTCAAAATAAATAGTAATATACCTTGCCACACAAGTAAGTCAAATAATGCCAAACAGGTAATCAAAATAATGCCACACGGGCAATCACACATCGGAACTGCGCAATCCAGATGCATGCAAAATCGGAAGGCGTGTTTGGCACAAACATCACCACTCCGCAGAACAGAACAGAACAAAACAGAAAAACTAGGGTCGACCCATACGCCTCCCACAATAAAACACCAAATGGTCAACTCCCACCGGAGCACAAAATGAAGATGTCGTGGACTGATCACACTGCCACGGAAGGTGTCATGCCTCGGTGCCAAGAGGACATGTCTGTGGTACCCCCACAGGTGGTTATAGCTCAGGTATACCCTACGGTATTCTAACAAAATATAATGTCACAACACATGCAACAAAATATCAACACAAAGGGGTTCTAAAATGTACATGTTAAACTGAAACAAATCATCAACACAAGTCTCCAAAAAATGTACTAACATGCACATTACTACAATATCAAAATAAATTTATAGACATGATACACTAGTCTAAGAGTACAAATAGGAGTTCTAATATAAATGCCAAAATAAGCTATCAAAATAAATTGACAAGAAATAATTATGAGAGGCAATACTAAATTTTAAAACGAATAACGAAATAAACAAATTAAAAAAACAAAAGAGTCTCGCTAAAAGAGTACGGAATCCGTACCTGGATTAAGCAATGTAATACCCAAAATTTATACTCCAAATTTGACTCGTTTAGACTCTCTCCGTTCAATCTAAATAATTTAATAAGATTTTATTAAAATCCAATCATTAATAACATAATACTATTAAATTTATTATTAAGAACTTTTACAACTATGTCGGAAAAATTAATTAATTTAAATTAATATACGTAACTTCAATTTGATTTACCAATTTATATTTTTAAGTTTCATGGTCAAATACTTATTAAAATATAATATATATATATATATATATATATATATATATATATATATATATATATATAACTCTTTGAAGGATTTGATATTTAACTATATATATAGACGAAAGTTATATTATTAAACTAGTGATATCATTTAATCATGTGCAAAGCCTATGAACCACAAAAACAAGAAAGTTCTCCACCTCTCTTATTCACAATTGCCGACACTATACACACATAATTTATAGAATTGATTTTGATGGTTTTATGATTGTCTTACCTTTGTTAATTGTGTGTATTAAAAGCTTGCAGCCTTCTCCTCTTCCAAATTTACTACGTCATTCTCCTTTCCTCAATTGCATATTAGGCGTAATGTTTAAGTGAATTAGGTTTAGTTATTTATTCACTTAAAACAGATTTTATTAATTAATATATTTATTAACTCTCCAAATTTTAATAGGATTTTAAAATTACACAATTATAAATTTGACCCACTTAATTTAAAGCCCAATTTTACCAATTTAATTTATCCACCACTTATTAATACGTTAGCCCACATAAATTTAATAACTAATTTGACCTAAATAAATGACAAAGTACAAACAATATATTTTAAAACAAAATAATAATAATTATTTTATTATTATTATTTAATATTTTTTTATTATTTTTTCGGGTATTACATTGTTAGTACCCCATTTCAAGTATTATTTGGACTAACTCAATGTACACGGATTATATGATTATATGTATATATATCCCTGACTTATCACAAGGTAATAATATTAACTCATTAAAATTTTACTTGTAAGCCCTAGAGGTATTAACCTTAGTGTAACTAGTAGCCTTTTGCTAAATGCAGTAAAATAAAGCCTTGTCCCAAAAGTTGTGTCCCATTTCATCATTTGTCGTGTTTAGGCAAATTGTATAGGTCATTGGCCTAGCATCTCTCCATTCTCAAAATCAGTAGATTTCCAATGATGAAAGGGGGTGTGGCTCCAATAGTAAAATGCAACTATTCCACCAAATCACCAATACCCATCATCATCTTCTTCTTCCTACTGAACAAAAATGGAGGAAAAAAGCTTTGTATGGGTATAAACTTTTCTATAAATTAAAGCTCTTCTCTTCTCAATTCACTGCTAGAAATTTTTTGATAAGTTCATATAGAGTGTGAGTCTAGTAATTAAGAGGGAACAATCTAAGATTGGAAGGATTTCCATTTCAAGCTTCAAAGGAGGTAATATTACTGATTATGTTCTTGATTTCAAGTTCTTGCAAATTGTTAGAAAATTACAAGAATTTATTGATAATTGGTTTGGAAATGGATACCATGATGTTATATAAGTTTGAATGTGCGTTATGGGCAATGTATCTCTGGTCTGAGCTTGCTAAATTAAGTATATAGGTGTTATGATCTGAGTTCTGCAAAAGTAGAGCCAACTTCGGTGTTGTACCGAAATGGCGCGGCCGCGCCACTTCCCAGTACAAACCCAACGTGGTCGCGCTGTCTGTCAGTCTTGAAATCTAATTTTTGTTGTAATCTGATATGTTGAACATGTGTAGATAACTTAGATATTTCTGCAAATGAGTCTAACATGTGGTCTAAGGTTGTTTTGCGTATTATGAGTTGTGTTAGCTTAAACTTAGTGATTTTCTAAAGAAAAGTTGAAGTTTTGAAAAAAAAACTTGACAAACCTTGTGCCTTTTTAAGTTCTAACTTTGTGAACATGTGTATGTGGCCTAGTTACGTGCTCAAGGGGGTAAGGAATGTGGGTTCAATATATATTGCATATACAAGGTTGTCTAGCTCGGTTTAGTATGTGTTTTAAAGGAAAATTTAAGGTTTTAGAAACTAATTTTGATGAACAATATACTAATAACGTTATGACCTTATTTGCAAGTGTAATATTAATCTTTATACCTCTAAGCATGATTGATATGGGCACCCAACTAGTTAGACATGATATGAACTTTTCCAACTTGGCTTAAAAGTAAATTTTCAAGTATATGGTTATGTTAACTATGTATAAATGAGTTTAATGACTTGAGCATGCGTAGTAACAGTATATGTAACATCCTTATGTGGTTTAATAATTAATATAACAACCCTTTTGTTAAATGAACTTATTTAGCTTAATTAAAGGGAAGTTTCCAAATGAAACCATGACTTGTAAAAATAAAACGGAAATGATCATGAGAGATATCACACCTAGTCTAAAACCCTTAAACATGTGTGTATGATATTAATTAGTACCCATGTATGTTAGAGGGTAATCTAGGATCAGGCAAACTTAAACTCAGTTCTGGTTTTAACAGGGAGCAGCGCGGCCGCTCCACTCCCAAGTTATAATCCAGCGCGGTCGCGCCGCACTGCAGTTTGGTCTGACTGTTTTAATTATAATATGAAACTTGATGCATAAGTGTATGAATGTTTTAAGTTATAGTACAGGACTCAAGCATTGTTTTAAGTGTTCAAGCATGTGATGATTATATGAAACCAAGATTTGATAAGTGTTTTTAAAAACTTTCAAAAGCTAAGTCAACAACGATTACGGAATTATGTGGTTTGCTTATGTCCTAATGTATGATCTGATTATGTAACTAAGATAAGACTTAATGAATGTTCTTAGCATAAGTGATTCAGGATATATAGGATCATTGGTATATGTATCGAGCTTGTTTAACTGATGAAATTGTATATATACGTAACTATGATAAAATAGGACTTGGTGGTGATATTAAACTATAAGTTGGTAATCGACTTAAAAGGCAAGTCCCCTAACTTACACAACTTTGTATATTGTGCAAGTTTAAATTGTTGTTATATCAACTACATATTTGAGCAAATACATCTATTGATTATATAATCACTTTATTGAATAACTCTTATGTTATCAAAATTCTTGTAAGTTATTATTCATAATTGTATTCTTGAAATCATGATGTATACCTTGAGCTTGCGAATCATTCTGAAGTGTATTGAGAAAAGATGTCTAAGCTGTAAGGAATAAACATGTGAATGATATTCCTATTTATATATGATTTGATTATGATATATATGAATGAATATGCAAGTATGCTTGCATTAAGAAAAGCTATAAAGTCCTCTGATAGAGTATAGAAATATATGTACAAGGACTTAGAATGAATTGATCAAATGTGTTAGGTTGATCCTATATAAGCAGAACATCTTTGTAAAGTCCTTAAAAAGAAATGATGTATAAGGACTATAAACATAGAAAGATCAAACATGTTAGGTTGATCTTATGATGTAATAGATAGGCTTGTCTGATCGTCGAAACCTTTTTGTAAATTGTAGTCTGCAAGGAGAGTCAAGGATAACTCGAGAGCTATCGAGGCAGAATCGTAGTCTGCAAGTTAGTAGATCTCAGAGTTTGTAGACTTCCAGGAGAGATAAGGAAGGATCATAGTGTGTCGAGTAAAGCTTCCTCGGAGCCGTAGACTGCTGAGGAAGTCATGTTCAGAATCGTAAAGACAGCCTGCCTACGAGCCGACCAAGCATCTGCCAAAGTCAAGTCAAGAATCGTAGACTACACTCGGAGTCGTAGAGTCTACTAACGTCCAAGTCAAGGATCGTAGACTACACTCAGAATCATAGAGTCTACTGATCATATCAAAGGCAAAAATCGTAGTCGAGCAAGATCAAATGAAGAAAACAAGCACAACGACAGAAATCGTAGTGTCAAGATCTGATCTCGGAGTAGTAGTGTCTGCATAGCCGAAGCTGAATCATAGAGTGTAGAACTAAGACCTCAACAGATGTGCTCACAAAGCCAAAGAAAAATTCGTAGAACAAACACGATTCTCAATAATTAAGCACTCCTAGAATATCCAAAGGAATGAAGCCTCTGGTTGGTACTGTAAGGATACATCTCACCTAAAGGAAGCCAGAGAACACTCAACGAATGACATGCAAGCTATTAGAAGATCTAAACATCAAATTAATCAGCATCCAGATTGAGTTGTGAAGCCATTCATGATAAAGTCTTCCACAAGATGATCATAAGAAGACTTTAGTAGCTGACTAAGGAAAGTCAGCTTGTGCAGTAACTGTCAAGTAGAAAGATGACAATGATCTTGGAAGTAACTAGGATCATAGTGTTTGCCAAACGAAGAAGGAACTAATGGAGTATATACAGAGATACTGGTTTGCCTTTGAAGAACAAGGCTAAAGTGATTAAGCATTGGGTCAGTCCATTGATGATAAGTGAACGGGAGATCACAAGGAGAAAGCGAGCTGGACACGCCACAAATCTGAAGTGTCTTGTTATTCGGAAGGGCCGATCAAGGAGTCGAGCCATCGATTCGAGAGCAGTTAAGGCAAAATGTAAGAAGTGTTGAAACCTTTGCATGAAAGAAGGAAAAGTTGTTTTTCACTAGAAATCAAGTGAATGCTCTTCAAGATCGTACTGTTGACTCTACATGTCAATAAGCATCAGTCAATAAGACACTACGATCAGGTCCGAGACGAAGTGCATCATAATCGTTGAGTTCAAACAACTGAGGATTGAAGCATTGGCAACGGTTCAATCTGAAGGTTGACATTCAGATAAAAGCTTATTGAGAGCATCGATGCAAGGACAACCTCTGATCAAGAAATCAGAAGGGAGAAATAAAGTCGACGACCTGCCCGAGACATCAAAATAACATATCTGACGGGGTAGATGAAACAGTAGACTGCAGTGTCAGAAAGTCCGAAAAAGATGTCATGTCACATCTGCAGTCTGCACCAATTAACTCGAGATCTGCGAACTAATTTGAATAGCTTTCAACGGCCACTTTCCAACGGGAAGATTGGGAAGCAGTATAAATCAACAGAGCTTCAAAGATCAAGAGTTGTTGATAATTGTTATGTTAAAAAATCGTTGAGTTTGTGAATGCTATTGTTGACTCTACGAGTTTCACCAATGATCAACAGAACAAGTCTTAGTGACAGTGAGACTACCAAGGTGGAAGTGAAGCAACTTTGAAGAAGAACTCAAACAGATCAAAGCTTCACTCAACAAAGATGAGAATGCCACTAAATATGGGAGCCAAGCTTAGAGCCGAGAAGGCCAAGAAGATAACATTCAGGAAAGTGGCTGAGTACAAAGAAGATCAAGAGAGCCACTCTACGAATCACCATGAACCAAAAGCTAAAACTGAACAAGTGCAAAATCATGTCTGCAAAACATTCAAGAAGGGTTCAGGGATTGCTAAGTGCCAGACGAAGTCTACCAAAAGCACAGAAACTTAGCCAATCCAGATGGTGATGGTGCACAGCTGATACCAGACGAAGATGAGCAGAAAAGAATAAAGATCAGCTGTACCAAAGAAGATGTGGTCCAGACATAAAGTAGAAAGAAAAGAGGACCACACCAAGCTTCTAAGAACAAAGGATGTTCTAAGCTTAATGACATCTTAGCAGCTCAACACCAACAACAACGATAACTACAACAACAAGAAGCCAGGGCCTGAGGGGTCCTTGTCCGGAGGGACTAAATGAAGTTCCAAGCCTGTTGGGCTTGAAGAGTTGATAGGGAACTAGAGAAGTTCCAAGGCTACCAGCCTTGAAGAGTTCTTAGGGAAATAGAGAAGTTCTAAGGCTGCTGGCCTTGAAGAGTTCTTAGTGAACTGAAGTCCCAAGGTCAGCCGCCTTGAAGGAATCTTAGTGATTCAAGGTCTTTGCCCTTCCTTGGTGGAAATCCTCCTGGTTTGAAAGCGGAAAGAGTGGATTAGGAGCTTGAGTCTCTGAACCACTTAAAAACCCTCTGTGTCTTTTACTTTATGTCATTTACCTTATGTATATTAACTGTTATAACTGCTATGTATGTGTTAACTACTTACTACTAAATTAACTCTACGAACAATGTATAATTGATTATGAATATATCAATGAAGGGGATCTTTTACTTACCCCGCTGTACTTGAAAAGATTCTTATATTTGTCATATGCTACTTTATGTGCAATATAAAATAAATGAGAAAATGTATTTGAAATTCAAAGGATCTATTCAACCCCCCCCCCTTCTAGATCTATATTGTGCCTACTAGGAACTAACAACTGGTATCAAAACAGGTTCTCATGCTATATTCAAAAGCTAATCACTTTGAGTCTGATCCTAGGCACAAACATTGTTCTAAACTTAGTTTAGTAGTAAGTCACTTGTTATATGCAGATGAGCTCATACGTTGGAAATATTGTGTACAGGTAAATGTGCATCTACACCTGAAGCTACTCAGATTGGTCCATGTTGTTCATTGCCAAATCAACAAGACCAATCCTTACTCGCGGTCAATCTTATAGTCTGGAGATCAGGCTAGAAAGCTCAAGAGACATCAACAGAAAAGAATCAAACATTCACCAGCTAGAAAAGATGAAAAGGCCATACAGGCTAAGTAATGCTTATCCAGAGAAGAAAGAAGAACTTCTCAAACATGTGTCCAGCAACTACAATTTGGATGTAAACCTTGTGAACTCAAGGATGTCAAAGAACTAAAGATGCTGATATTCTCTTAGCTTACATCTTCAAGACCACGACTGATTGATTGAAGGACAACTAGAGCAACTAGCTGTCAGGAGAAATTGAGAAACTATGCACATCAATGCCTAAACTCAGTATATCTAAGATAAATGACTGTTATGAAACTGACAGCAAAAAGGTACGATTCCTCACTAATATAAATATGTTCATCATACTTGCACCTCCCTTATGAACTATAACAATATTCTTTCAAGGAATCATAATCTACCTAAAAAGGTGAATAGAGAAAGTACACTGATGGTGGAAACTCAAATGTCTATAAACTTTCTCTCCATCCAAGTTTTAGGGTGAAGATAACAACTTGAAAGAAACCTGAAGTGGGTTTTAAGAGAATCACAGGTCAAATGAATATGAAGTAATCTTTGCTGATGGGTTAATGTATATGTACATCATATTGTCTAAGTGTTTAATGACACACAGAGTATAATTAACTCTACAAGAGAATCTTGGAGATTCATAGAAACTGATCACCTCCATGAATCAACCAGATACTAATAAATCGCAGAGTTGATTCTCACTCTGTGAATATTTAAACTCTGTGAACATAACCTAGCAAATGATGAAACCATCAAAGAAAAAGAATGTTTTGATAAAATGACAGATTTCACACACACTCATCACCATGCATCTCAAAATGTATTAGCTAAATAAATTATATGCATGAATACGACTAATGGTGGTCAATATGATGATTATCCAAATATATGAGGAACAGGAGTTTAGAAAATTAACCAACCAGGACCCATTCAACCATGGGTACCAAAAATAGAAATTTATAACCTGCAGGTACTTGGTCTATCTGACCACACTAAGGAATGCTACAGAAAAGGACTTCAGTCAAGAAGATTCAACCAGCAGAAGGCTATTCAACCAAAGATGAAAAAGGGTCTTAGATGCTCAAGCATGCAAATCTTGTCCTCAAGAAAGCTCACACCGGAGGATCATCGAGCATCAAACATGAGAAACTCATTACGGGAGCTGAACTCCACAAGTACAAGCTGATAAGGGAAAATTACGTTTGTAGTACTGTCAAGGGATCGTTGAATGATCAACCCTGAAGATGCCCATTTCTACGATATAAGAAGATTTAATGATTTCAGTTAAAAGGAGATATGCGTGGATGCTTCCTAATGAACATGAAGAAAAAGAAATCACACCTCACTGAAAAGACAACATCAACCGTGGGGGAGCAGTGACCTGTTAAGGAACAACAGCACTGGAATATTCTATGAAGCAATGTACCAGCTACAGAGTCCCAAAACTTTATGGCTGATGAACCAAATGACAATCCATAGTCAGTAGGAACATCTCAAAACGTACTACTGATAACCTATCAGTCACCCAACTCAAAATCATGGAGTGCCTACAATCAAACATCAGATCGTAGTGTAAGAGCAGTAGGACACCACGATTACTATAAATACAATTGACTAAAGATTAGGAGAGGACCTCCCCAACAGAAAGGTCAAAAGAGATATCAGTGCAAATTACTCCTAAAGTACTTCATCTGGAAAGCGCCTCAGGGACACACCTGACCCTTAGCTCACTCTAAGAGGTTGGCCCTTCCCGAGCTACTTTAACCCAGAAGAATTGCTTGATCAAGTTCATCTCAAGGACCAAGACAGTCAATGATCGCAGAGTAGAGTTTGAGAAAACTCAACGATCGTAATGTAACTTCAACTATCATAGTGAAACCTTATCAATCGTAGAAACAGACTCGACGATTACAGTCTTACAAGAGGCTACCCTTAACTCATGAGGAGCTAGAAGAATATGACAATTGCCCAACCATTCAAATTATGAGGAGATCAGATCGAATGCTGGTTGGAAAGATGACTTGCTAAAGAGAAGTACCCAAGGCTTCATGAAGTAAATCAGTGGCTGAATCATGAAAATTCAAAATGAGAGGAATTGCCAAAACCATCCACTGCAACATCTCTCAAAAGTTGATCGTTGAGTTAACTAAGGAAAACGTAGAGTCCATAGCTGTCTTATCATGCTACTCTACGAACCCAAGAAGTCAACGGTCAATCCACATCAATCAAACATCTACTCTTCTAAAAGAGACATCTAACTGAAAAGTTAATGGGGAGTTACAGCTCGTTACTGAGCATCTTGCAACCAATGGCTAGTTGACACGCTATAACATGGCGTGTCAAGAAGAAAAAGCGCCATAAAGACAAATTCAAAATCAGTAATGCGATTACGAGACCCATTGAACCTCTCTCCCACTCCTTTTTAAAAACCCTAGAATCCTTTTTGAAGCCAAACCAATCAAACTTCCAGAGCCCAAATCACTTTCAGCTAAATCTCTTCGAACCATATACCATATACCTTGAACTCCTCAAATGGCAGAATAGAAAGTTATAATGGGTATTCAACACGGCTTTACAAAGTTTGAAGAATCAGAGACAAAGTTCAAGGACATACTTGAACTCGTAAAGGAAGCTGGGTTCTCTGAGTGCCTGGAGGCCAACACTACAGTTTATATAGAGCTAGTGAAGCAGTTCTACTCAAATGCTTTAATGAACTCTGGGCTTCTGACTAATAAGGTGAAAGGATCTAGTCTGAATATAAGAGCATCAGACATTAATCAATGTCTAGGGTTTCCTAATCAAGGTCTGATAAACCTGGATGAAGTCGACATTGAAGAAGGTAAGAGGCTAATGCGGTACCAAAGAAACCCTAGTCTGAAGGATATAAAGAAAAAGGAATTTCCTGAGGAATTCGAGTTCCTTGCTGACATAGTGGGAAAATGTATATTGTGTAAAGACACTGCACATGACACTATACTCGACCAACAGTTGAAAATTATGTCTACCATAGTTCTGAAGAAACAAATCAACTTTGGAGTCATCCTGTTCGATCAAATCTCCAAATGGATAGAAAAAGCTGAGTTGAAGAAATCTACAAACAAACCACTTACAAAAGTATTTCATGGAAGACTGTTAAGCATAGTGATGAAGAAGAAGCTAGGAAGCAAGATCAAGGATAATGAGGGAAAACCTCTGAATGTGCACAAAGTAATGTCTCCACAATTGTTTGTGAATTGGAAGAAAAACCCAAAGGAAAACAGGAGGCTAACACAAACTGTAAGCAGTAGAAAAGTCTCTGCAAAGAAGAGAAAAGCAAACGAGGTGGAAAGCTCTGAGTCTGATGACTCTACATCAGTTGCTGCCACACCGGCGAAGAAGAAGCCTAAGAATATGAAGAATGCAGAGGCTTCGTTAAGACATGTCTCCACTGACAAGAAGAAACAAGGATTAGGAGAAAAACCAGCATCAACTGCTGAAAACCCAAAAAGAAGGAGTAACAGACTACTCCAAGAACCACCCAAGAAGAAAGCAAAAGGGATTAAGAAATTAGTTCTAGTTCCCCAAGGAAGCACATCTGACAAAGAAGAGGACGTAGAGTCAAAAGAAGAAAAGGAGACTGATGATCTCAAGACTGAATCCCCGGAGATCAGATCCAGCAATGAAGGTGGAGTTTGATCCATGAAAAAAGATGTAAACTCTGCTGATGCAGAAGAATATTTAAGTCCTATGGCCAATTCTTAGAGTACTCACTTTGAAGTTGAAGAGAAGCAATAAAATGACCCATCTGAATCTCCAAATGCAAATCTTCAAATAAGCTCTCATTATGGATCAAAAGATGATGAGATCAAAAAAGAAATACCTGCCCCTGCCAATGATGAACACCAAGAAAGCTTGCCTGATGACTCAAAGGCCTCAGAGTCTGAAGAAGAAGAAGAGTCTGATTCTCCCATAGCTGAACCTCCAAGGAGAAGGAAGAGCTACAAATTGATTGCTCAATTTGCCTGTGACGAATGAATTATTTGAATTGTGATTCTGGGGACAGAATCCTTGTAAGGAGGGAATGATGTAACATTCTAGAATTTTTAATTATTTTATTAAATATTTATTGAATTATTTAAGTATTTAATGGATGTGTTTATTGTTAAATAAATAATTGTTCAAATTTGATTCAATTTGGTTTCTTTATTTGTTAAATAAATAATTAAGGAAATTAATTATTTTATGCTAATTTAATTTAATTATTAAGTTAGAGAGTTTTGATTAATTGAATTAATATTCTTTTTATTGGAATTTGTAATTAAAAAAAATGTGTTAGTTGATTAAATAAAGTTATAATTATATAGAAAATTATAATTTTGTGGTATTGATTTATGTGATGTAGTAATTTAATAAATTGTTATTAAGATTAATTTAATTTAGTAAATGTGTGACAAATAACCTTTTATAAAGGAGTTATTAAAATAACTTAAAGGAGTTTTAATTCAGTTTTGCCAAACAAGGCCTAATGCCTATTAAGTCTTTAATCTAATTGTGTTTTACCAAACAAGGCATAAGGATTAATTGGTTATTTTTTTTAGTGACTAGCCAAACAAGCCTTATGGCTTTTGGTTTTCAAAACTCAGATAACTGATATCAGTTATATCTATATTTATATTATATAATTAATATAAATTATATCCTATATACGTTATACTGTTAGTACGTAGTTAGAGTTAGGAAGAAAAGAGAAAAACTCAGAGGAAGAAGAAGAAGAAGAAGAGAAGAAGAAAAGTGAGAGAGAAAAGAAGAGAGGAAGAAAGGCTAGGGAATTGGTGAGAAGAAAAGCTTGAGAATAAAAAAAAAAGAATAGCCATCATCATCTTCTTCAAAGTATTATCCTATTCTTTTTAGTTTTAAAGGTTTAGTTTTTTTTCTTCTATTCCCTAATTCTCTGTAAAATCCTTGTGTAAGGATAAATTATTTGTTATGTATGTGATTTTATATGATAATATAGTATTGTTAAACTATTTTCTTAAGCTATAATGGAGAATAGTCCATGAATTTATATTATGTATATGGTTGTGAAGAAAAGCTATTTTTACAGAGAGTTTTTGTGTATATATATATTGTTTAGTTTAAAGTAGAAATTAAGGGTAATTAGTTGTTTAATTGATAAATTGACTATTGAGTTTGATAGAGTATGTATAAACATTGATAAATTGCTTTGAATTAACTGTTTTGGTTGAAAAACAAAATCACAGTGTTTATTTTCATCAAAAACATCAAAAAATGAGTTTTTATCAAAAATAGTGAAATTGTATGTGTTAAATTTGTTGTTTATATTGTTTTATGAGTAGAAACATGTTTACAATCTTTGAATTATGTTTACATGAAGTCTTTGTATGAATTACATGTGAATTAGACTGTTAGAAACGAGCTTGTAGGCCAAAATTGGCTTTTTCTTATCTTTTGTTGCCAAAGTTTGTCGGTTAAGCTATGATTTAGCGGTATGCGCATATGACCAAAGCTTCATCTTTCGGCCAGTAAGCGTACGGCTACATGTGTAGTCACTTATAAGCGTTATTCTTATTCTTCATAATATTATCTTCTCATATACAATGCACGCACCAAAAGTTTAAACTGTAGGCATGCATGACTGAATTAGAGAATGGTATGACGAAAGGTACTTTTTGTACTCGAAATTTTAAGGAATTATTATGTGATGATAGTAGGACTATAAAATGTTGATTTTAATATTTCTATACTATGAATAAATATGTTCTTAACGATTAACTTGTGTTATAACTTGATTATATGATTAAATAATCAAACCTATATGATGTATGTAGTTAGTTAAATTTGTAAAGTAGTAGTAACTATGTCATGATGACATATATATATATATATATATATATATATATATATATACATATAGGGTATTGTGATCCAAATTGATTCGGTTTAGCCTACGAGCAAGGCAAGTTTTCTAATTCTTTATCTTGTTGAACTATTTATTGTTTCAATTCGATTACCTTATAAATGATGTAAGCTTTCTAAACTTTGGTTTGATGTTGACAAGTTATTCTTGTATTTAACTTGTTGTTTAGCATGCACAACTATTTATACTAATGTCGAACAATTTTATCGTTCAAACTAATATGCATGCTTAGTACTCAATTCTAATTAACCTTGACTTAATATTGTTCAAGCAATGCATGTTATAATTATTCAAAGTATATGCTATTAGGTTATTCCTAAAGCATGATTTTGGTTTACCATGTTGATTCAATTACGATTATTCTATAGTACGATGTTATTGGTTTTATTCAACTAATCCTTAGTTGATGTTCGTTGAATTCTAAATTACCCTGAAATGTATCCAAACCAAACTCACTTTGGTGCGGACTTGTACTCTAAATACCGAGATGAACAACCCTATTATTAGGGGTAACTTGCGCTTAGCATTGAAATGTTTGTGCACAATACATTGTACGAAAGGCTGATCCCCCTAAGTACGAGGAGTCCCTATAGTCTTATGATTGTTAAAGTTTAAGTTGAAACATTACTTATAATTATGGACATAGTTCGTGGTCTTAGGACCCTCAGTTATATACTTCAGATTGTTGACAAATTGTAATTGTTTAAATTCATTGAGCCTCTTATTTAACATTTGTTGTAAAGGTTTTTCATTCATTATTGTATCAAGTGAGCTTTGTTTGCTCACTCTTGCTTATATAATTATTACAGTTAAGGATGAGAAGGTTGATGTACCTAGCACCAGTAAGGGAAAAGGAAAGATGAACAAGTTTTGAAGACTTGTAATTTGATATTTTATTATCAGTTTTTAAATGAATGGTTGTAATGAAGTTTAATTATTATTTTTTCTGCATTTGAATGATTGTATTTAAAGGTTAGACAACCTAGGAGATTTTTTTTATGTAACCCTTTAATGGGGAAGGTTTTATTTATCCAGTTTTATTGTGATTGGGTAGTTAGATATGAATGTTTGATTAAGTGAACACCAAATCCTGTGGAAATGAAGTACCTGGGTTTGGGGGTGTCACATTGCCTCCAAAAAGAAAACTGACAACTTTACTGAAGTCATTGAATTAAGTGATGAGGAATATGAGTCATAGGAAGAAAGTGTTGAAGATGAGACTAGCATTGGAGAAGATGATTCCAAGAAAGATATTGCTGAAGAAGGCTCAGAAAATGAAGACAAACAAGAAGAATTCACTGATAAATATGATGAATGGAATCCGCAAGATTCAGGCTCAACAAGGGAAGAGATAAATAAAGATTCCAATTCTGCACATCAGGAATCAGAGGAACCAGAATACAATCATGTTCTCTCTCCAGCCAGGATTAACAGAAGAATTGTAGTGGAAGTCTTTGATGAACCACCAGCTGAACCAGCAGCAAGATGGATAAATCATGGAAATGAACAACTTTGAGTTGTAAGAATGACCACAGATGAAGTGCTTCATAACTGGAAAAATATGTAATTAGACTGCACAGCAATACTGTATAACTCTGAAGACCTTTTGATGAGATGGTTCTTCCCGTGGATGCCATGGTTGAAGGCACATACTAATACTGATGAGAGCTACTTCAGCTGGTGCTATTCTCAGTTTCCAAATCTAGAGCTGGTGTCACAAAACTTTCCAAGGGTAAAGAAGTTTGCAACCATGATGATAAATGACAAGCCCCACTACAAAGTCTACCGACATGCTGAAAATCATTATCATTATATTCCTTATGATCGTAGAGCGGACTCTGATGGAAAAAGGAATATGGCCAAGACACTGATCGTAGAGTCTGTTCACTCTACCACTGATGATGATCAAGTCCAGAATAACATGTCTCCATCTACCCTAGCACAACTATCTAACATTCCTTCATCCTCCCAATGTAAGACCCCAACTTTTATGAATAAAGAATAATTTTTTCAAAATATTTTTTTGAATATTATGGTGTGGATTTGATATAATGTTATAGTTGTGGGTAATATTTACAAATTTTGCAAAGTAAGCAAGTGGTTATATAATATTCGATTGGTCGGGGAATATTCGTTTTAACAGAGAATATTCATATGACGTCACAATCATTGGTGGACCCTACAATGAAAATATTGTCGTAGTTCGAAAATGACATAATTATCTTTTAATAAAAATAACGGCGGAAGTTTTATCATTAAACTGTTGAACTACCGGGTAGTAAAAGTACAGTAATACGCGTGGTTGCATAGTAGCACACGGTATTGATTATTGATGCTTATGTGAGAAGTCACTCAATTATACTCAATTATTGCTACAGTAATTGCTTCATCATATCTCTCATATTATTGATTCAATTATTATCATAATATCATTTGAATAATATGATATATTATTAAATTAATAATAGAGATGACAAAGTTATTCATATTATTAAATTGCAACATTTACAATGTTTAGAAGTTCTATCAAGGAGAGGGTTGGTCATCTAATTGCGCGCCAATAAGGAGAAATCCTTATCGGAAAGCCCCCTCTTTCCTAGGAAAGACCTGGTTGTTAAATATTGTGAGTTATAATATTAATGATGAATAAGTTCTTGTTGATTAAAGATGAAATTGATAGTTCCATTGTGTTAGAATTATTAGTGTTAGTGGAAATCGACATTTATTTCGATGTTAATTGATGTCTGGAAGTTATACTGACCAGTCAGGTAATTAATCAGATAAATTAACAATTAATTGCTATTAATTCACATGATTATAACTATTTGTTCACATGTGTGTACTATTGATTCACATTCTTGTACTATTAGGGGATTTGGTGTAAGATTGATAATACTTGCATGACTAAGTTAAAAATGGAGGTATAGATGGAGGTACTATACTATAATTCGTATTTTCACATGATTATAACTATTGATTCATATGATTGAACTATTGATTCACATTATTTACTATTAGGGGAGGTGGTGCAAGTTTGATAATACTTGCGGGACTAAATTAAAAATGAAAGAAAAGTTGAAGGTATTGTCTTGTAATATTTGAGCCCCAAAATGTGCAATTATCGAAACTATAATTTCCTATAAATAGAAGCTCATTCTTCCTTCATTTCTCACCAATTCACTAAAGCTTTAGAGCTATTATTATAGAGAGAAATTAAAGAGAGAATGAAGAAGAGAAGTCTGCTACCTCTCTACTTTAGTATCCAGTTTCTTTCTAAGGTATGGGGTATTATTTCTTTCGTATTCATGAAGAGAGCTTCTATTATTCCATTCTTTATTATTATGTTGGAATAACTTTGTCTATCTGAAATACACATACATGGTGAAATTCTTACATTATTCCATTCTTTATTATTACATTGGAATATCACATGCATGCGATTACGCTGACACAGTTCCATTCTTTATTAATACATTGGAATAACCAATATGCATGCGGTCTATCGCATGCATGGTGAATTCTTTGTTATTCCATTCTTTATTATTACATTGGAATATCACATGCATGCGGATTACACTAGACTTGGTTCCATTCTTTATTATTACATTGGAATATCACATGCATGCGGATTACACTAGACTTGGTTCCATTCTTTATTATTACATTGGAATAACTTGCATATGCTTGCTATCGTATGCATGGTGAATTCTTTGTTATTCCATTCTTTATTATTACATTGGAATATCCATGCATGCGGATTCTTACGTGACTGGTTCCATTCTTTATTATTTTGTTGGAATAACTTTATCTATGTGGATTATCACATGTATGGTGAATGATCCTTCGTATTCATTCCTTATTAAATTGTGGAAATGATCTGCATCACGTGGATTCTGCATGGCGGGTGAAAATCCATTTGCGATTTCATATATTATATGATACTCATTTGGTTAAAGTTTTGGCTTCTATAATCCATGAAATTAGTAGAATATCACGGATATTTGCGCTTCATCCAATATCTTTTCATGGAAATATTCTTTTGAGCATTCTTGAATTTTACTCCTGGCAAAGCGATATCATGTTGACAATTTGGGCGTAATTGATTTCAAGATAAATTAACTTATAAATCTTTAAAATTTATTCTTGAACTTGTTTTATTGAATTATTATGTCATTTCATCATCATCATGCTTATATTGTGATGAAAGTCATCTTTGGCTTACGTGCATAGATGGACTTGGTATGATTATGACCGAGGATTATTCGGTATAATCATGACACGTAATGTTATAAATGATGTGGTAAAAGTCCTCGGTAGCACATAGTGCATTGATGGGCCGGTTTTTGGTATGATTATGACCGAGGATTATTTGGTATAGTCATGACCATTGATGATTTAATGAATATCCTTGGCCCGTAGTGCGAGGATGACTCGATGATGTGGTTTATTTATTAAAATTTGAGTCTCGGCGATAAAAATTGATGAAAACATTTTAAATCATAGAAGATAGTAGATATCATGCTCTACTTGACTCTTCTAATGGATTGCTTATTCACTACTTGCAGATTAAACTTGATGTCTATTGTATTTTATCGGTTTAACATTGTTGAAGACTAATGATAATTTATTACGCATTATCTTAGTCATAATATTTCTTCTTGGGCTAGTTGAGCTCACCTTTTCTTTCACTTGTTCTCTTGAGGAAATGAGAATGTAAGCGGGACTAGTCGGGGAATGGAGTGATGGTCAGATGATATAGCATTAGTAGTCCTCACTATTACTATTAAATAGTGTGACAATAAATGTAATGAGGACTCCATTGAGTGCGGATATTGTCTAGATGACAATATTCTTATTAAAACTCTTAGATTATGTTTTGTCGTATTTTACATGATTGTTGTACAATTTAGTCGTATTTGAATTTTGTACCATGTATTTGGCGACTCAAGATGGGTGATGTATACCTATTTTGGGGGCATCACAGTTGGTATCAAAGCTTAGGGATATGATCCCTGGCTGAGATGTGAGACAAGAACTAGGAGGGGAGAGATGGGGAATTCCTTCGCTAGTATGACCTACCTAAGTTTATTTGGTATTTAATTGGTCGATCAGAGTATAGGGATAATATGTGATATGTTAATTAACCCTTGTTTTGTGGCAGTATTTGAAAATGGCATCCAAAAATGTTGAGATAAACAATGAAGCACATGAGACCGTTGAGTCACCACAGATTAATACCCAGGATAATGTGCAGCAGGAAGACAATAATCCTCATGTAAACAATAACACCAATGAAATGGTGAGCGATGGGATGTTCGGAGGCTTTATGCAATTCATGCAACATCGGTAACGGCTCTGTCCAAAATGCGGTGGAAACAACGACAACTCTCGGACGGTCACCATTAAGCGATTCAAGGAGGACCACTGGAGTTTTTGGAGAGCCAAAACCACTTAAAGCGGAGACGTGGATAAGCGGATCAACAAGATATTTGATGTCTTGGGATGCTCAGAGGAGCAAAAGGTTCCTTTGCCACCTTCATGTTGCGGCGGATGCGATTCTTGGTGGGAATACGTAAAGCGTACTCAACTTTGCCGCCTTTTCAAAATGTCTTGGGAGAAGTTCGAAGAGTCATCAATGACAAGTACTTTCACGAAAGTATTAAATCACATGAAGGAGGTAGAGTTCATCAAGCTTGAGCAAAACAATATGATCGTGGCGCGATCTGAAGCTAAGTTTTCCGAGTTATCTCGGTTTGCGTCCCACTTGGTTGATAATGAGGAGAGAATGGCGGATGTTTCTAAGAGGTTTGAAACCTAAGAGATACGTCGATACCTAATTTCTCATAAAAAGCTGTGTTTGTATTCAAATGTTGTGAATAGGGCTCGATTATTGGAGTACGATAATGAGTCAACCCAACCAAGAGAAACGGCAAACAAATCGATAATACCGATGGTAGCGATCATCGAAGCGGTGACAACAAAGCGTGGAGGAATCAACATGCGAAAATGATAATCACTTGGTGGTAATCATGGCCATGACAATAAGAGTGGACATTTCAAGAAGAGAGATTCAACAAGGATGGAAAGACGTCGGCACCGACACATTGTTGTTGTTAAGGAAGGAGAAACGACCACCGGTCGTATGTTACAAATGTGGAGGAAGGACACATAAGTCCAAAGCGCACGATCACGGTCAAAGCGTGTTATAATTGTGGAAAAGAAGGTCACCTAGCCCGATTTTTGTCATGCACCAAAAAGTCAAGTCCAATTTGGGATGGAGGCATCAAAGGGTGTCCCGACAAGACAAAAGCCGGTAGTTCAAGGAGAGCGTTTGTCGTAACCTCCCAAAAATGAGGAATCCGAGCGAGGTGATCACGGGTAAGCTAATCATAAACTCTAGCGAAGTTTATACTTTATTTGATATCGGTTCTACCCATTCCTTTATTTCTCCTACTTGCGCTCAACGTTTAAATTTGACTCTCGAGAATTAGACTTTGACTTATCTGTTGAAACTCCGTTGGGAGAAACCTTCATTACATCCACGGTTTATAAGTCTTGTTTGATTCAAATCGGTAACCGCTTGCGTTACTGTCGATCTTATTTCTTTGAAAATACTTGCATTTGATGTGATTTTAGGGGTTGATTGGTTAACTACTCATCATGCTAAAATCGATTATTTTAAATAAGGTTGTTAGCTTTCATATTCTAACTTGACCTATTATACGAATTCAAACAACCAAACCACTAAAATCAATCAACTGTCATATCAAGTCATAAAGCTATTAGTTTATTGAAAAATGGGATGTCAAGCTTTCTTAGCCCATATCACAGTTTAAATAAAGATACGTCGATTTGAATGATATTTCTATTGTTAATAAATTTCTGACGTATTCACGAAGAACTTCTGGCCTACCCCCAAGCGTGAAATTGAATTTTGTATCGACCTTGAATCGATACAAAACCCATTTCAAAGCCCCATGTCGAATGGCTCTATTGAACTTGAGGAGTTAAAAACCCAACTACGAGGAATTGTTAGACATCGGTTTCATTAGTCTAAATAAATCGTCTCCTTGGGGTGCTCTCTATTACATTAAGTAAGAAGAAAGATGGAAGTATCGACTTTGTATTGATTATCGGGAGTTGAATCATGTCACCATCAAAAATAGGTACCCGTTGCCTCGCATTGATGACTGTTTGACGATTGCAAGGAGCCAAATTCTTTTCAAAGATTGATCTTCGTTAGGATATCATCGATTGAAGATTAAAGCGATGACATTCAAAAGATCGCTTTTAGAACTTCGATGCGGGCATTATGAATTCCTAGTCATGTCTTTTGGATTGACTAATGCTCCTGCTGCCTTCATGGATATGATGAACCGAGTATTCAAGGAATATTTGGATCACTTTGTGGTCGTCTTTATTGATGACATCCTCATATACTCCAAAACCCGTGAAGACCATGAGCAACACTTGAGGCTGATACTCCAAAAGCTTCGTGAAAACAAGCTTTATGCCAAGTTGAAGAAATGTGAGTTCTGGCTTGAGGAAGTTGCATTCCTTGGGCACGTGATATCAAATCATGGAATATCTGTTGACCCGACAAAGATTGAAGCAATTCAAAGCTGGGAGCAACCTAAGTCGATGATAAAATCACGTAGCTTTCTCGGCTTAGCTGGTTATTATCGGAGATTAAATAGAAGGGTTTTCTCGAATCGCTACTCCATTAACTTCATTGACTCGAAAAGATACAAAATTTGGTTGGAGCGAGGAATGTGAAAAGAGTTTTCAAGAACTCGAGAGGAGACTCATTTATTTTGTTACGACAATACCATCTGGCTCTCGGAGGGATTTGTCATCTACATGATGCTTGAGGCAAAGGGTTAGGATGTGTTCTCATGCAACATGGGAAAGTCATAGCCTATGCCTCTCTCGACAACTCAAAGAATATGAGAGAAATTATCCTACTCATGATCTAGAGTTAGCGGCGATCGTTTTTTTCTTGACTTAAGATTTGGAGGCATTACACTATGGAGAGAAGGTGGAGATCTATCTGGGATCATAAAAGCCTCAAATATTTCTTCACTCAAAAGGAACTCAACACATGCGGCAACGATGATGGCTTGAGTTGTTGAAAGATTATGATCATACCATCCAATACCATCTGGAAAAAGCGAGCGTAGTAGTAGCGGCGCATTGAGTAGAAGATCATATGCGAATGCAGAGTGCAATATTGTCAATGCAAAGACCCATTTTGTATGACTTGGAAGGATGGAAATAGAGTTAAAGACTCCAGGGACCCATGTGATGATGGCGAATATACGAGTGGAACCAACTTTAATCAATAAAGTTAAAGCTGCTCAAACTACAGACCTGGAGCTGATGCGTATGAAGAAGAAAGTGCAAGAAGGTGCTATTCCGGAAGAAATAATCGATGAAGAAGGAATACTTGAGTCAACTCCGGACTTTGTGTTCCTAACGATTACGACTTGAAGTATAAAATCATGATGGGCGCACAACACACCATTTGCAATCCATCACAGGAGTACCAAAATATATCGTGATCTTGACATACATTTTGGTGGAGCAATATGAAGAGAGAGATAGCGGGGTTTATCTCAAGGTGTCTAACTTGTCAGCGAGTCAAGGCGAACATCAAGTGCCAAAAGGTCCATTGCAACCACTTGAAATTCCGAATGGAAGTGGGAGCACATTACCATGGATTTAGTTCTTTGGTCTTCCCAAGGTTTCTCAAGGCATAGATGTGATTTGGGTCATTGTTGATAGATTGACCAAGTCTGCTCATTTCTTATCGTCTGAAAAACTTATACACTTGAGCGTCTTGCTAGTATGTACATAAGCGAGATCCTAAGATTGCATGGTATGCGGTATCCATAGTTTACGATCGAGACCCAATATTCACTTCAAGATTTTGGGTTAGTTTGCAAAAAGCTATGGGCGCAATTTACGATTTAGTTAGGCATATCATCCTCAAAAGCGATGGGCGATCGGAAAGGACTATTCAAACTCTTGAAGATTTATTAAGACTCTATGTCCTTGACTTCAAGGAAGTTGGGACAAGTTCTTACCATTGGTGGAGTTTTCCTACAACAATAGTTTATCAAGCAAGTATTGGCATGGCTCCATTTGAGGCGTTGTATGGAAGAAAGTGTCATTCTCGATATCTTTGGGATGAGGTGGGTGAAGCAACGTTGTTGGGACCGGATTTGATACATATGACTACGAAAAAGATTCAAACGATCCGACAACGTATAAAAACCTCACAAGATCGACAAAAAGAGTTATCTTTGATCTTCATCGAAAGGGCGTGGAATTCAATATTGGAGATCATGTGTTGTTACGTGTTGCTCCATGGAAAGGAGTTACAAGATTTGGAAAGAGAGAAAGCTCAATCCTCGATTCATTGGCCCATTTTAATCCTCGATCGAGTAGGAGCGTGGGCTATAGACTACGCCTTACTGCTTGAAGTATGTCTCGTGTTCATAACGTTTTCACACATATCTATATTACGTAAATATGTGAAAGACCGAACCATATTATTGAATTAGAACCAGACGAGATAGAGGAAGATTTAACGTATGAAGAGTTACTGTTAAAATCTTGGATAAGAAGGATCATATTCTACGCTCTAAAGTTATACCTCAAGTCAAAGTTTTGTGGAGAAACCACGATGTGGAGGAAATGACACAGGAGTTAGAATCGAGATGAAATCAAGGTATCCTCACCTCTTGACATACCGTCGTACCCTAATTTCGAGGACAAAATTTCATAAGAAGGGAGGTTGTAAGACCCCAACTTTTATGAATAAAGAATAATTTTCTCAAAATATATTTTTGAATATTATGGTGTGGATTTGATATAATGTTATAGTTGTGGGTAATATTTACAAATTTTGCAAAAGTAAGCAAGTGGTTATATAATATTAGATTGGTGAAAAATATTCATTTTAATAGGGAATATTAAATGCGATGGCACAATCATTGGTGGACCCCTGGCGGAAGTATTATGTGTAGTTAGAAAATGACGATAATTATCTTTTATAAAAATAACGGCGGAAGTTTTATCGTTAAACTGTTGAACTACCCGGTAGTAAAAAAATACGATGTCTGGCGTGGTTGCGTAGTAGCACACGGTATTGATTATTGATGCTTACGTGAGAAGTCACTTTCGGTTATACTCAATTATTACTACGATAATTCTTTGCATCATATCTCTCATATTATTGATTCAATTATTGTCACGATATCATTTGCATAATATGATATATTATTAAATCAATAATTGAGGCGACAAAGTTATTCATATTATTAAATTACAATATTTACAATGTCTAGAAGTTACATCGAGGAGAGGTTTGGTCATCTAATTGCGGCGCCCAATAAGGAGAAATCCTTATCGGAAAACCCCTCTTTCACAGGAATGACACGGTTGTTAAATATTGTGAGTTATAATATTAATGATGAATAAGTTAGTGTTGATTAAAGATGAAATTGATAGTTCCATTGTGTTGGAATTATTAGTGTTAGTGGAAATCGACATTTATTTCGATATTAATTGATGTCTGGAAGTTATCTTGACCCGATCGGGTAATTAATTAGGATAAATGAGCAATTAATTGCTATTAATTCACATGATTATAACTATTTGTTCACATGTGTGTACTATTGATTCACATTCTTGTACTATTAGGGGAGTTGGTGCAAGATTGATAATACTTGCATGACTAAGTTAAAAATGGAGGTATAGATGGAGGTACTATCTTTGTAATTCATATATTTTCACATGATTATAACTATTGATTCACATGATTGAACTATTGATTCACATTATTTACTATTAGGGGAGGTGGTGCAAGTTTGATAATACTTGCGGGACTAAATTAAAAATGAAAGAAAAGTTGAAGGTATTGTCTTTGTAATATTTGAGCCCCAAAATGTGCAATTATCGAAACTATATTTTCCTATAAATAGAAGCTCATTCTTCCTTCATTTCTCACCAATTCACTAAAGCTTTAGAGCTATTATTATAGAGAGAAATTATAGAGAGAAAGAAGAAGAAGTCTGATACCTTTCTCTCTCTTCTAGTATATCCGGTTTTCTTTCAAAGGTAAGGGGTATTATTTCTTTCTTTATTCATGAAGAGAAGAGATTCATGAAGAGAGCTTACATTATTCCATTCTTTATTATTATGTTGGAATAACTTTTATCTGTCTGAAGTACCACATATACATGGTGAAATTCTTACATTATTCCATTCTTTATTATTACATTGGAATATCACATACATGCGATATTACGCTTGATTCTTTATTATTCCATTCTTTATTATTACATTGGAATAACTTCTTTATTATTACATGGAATAACTTTTCTATCATGCATGGTGAATTCTTTGTTATTCCATTCTTTATTATTATGTTGGAATATCACATGCATGTGGATTCTGGCTGCGTTCCATTCTTTATTATTGGAATAACACATGCATGACTGATTCCATTTTTTTTATTATTACATTGGAATAACACATATCATGTGGATTATCACATGCATGGTGAATGATCCTTCATATTCATTCCTTATTAAATTGTGAAAATGATGCATCTACGTGGATTACCGCATGGCGGGTGAAAATCCATTTCTAGTTTCATATATTCTATGATACTCATTTGGTTAAAGTTTTGGCTTCTATACTCCATGAAATTAGTAGAATATCACGGATATTTGCGCTTCATCCGTATCTTTTCATGGAAATATTCTTACGAGCATTCTTGAATTTTACTCCTGAAAGCGATATCATGTTGACAATTTGGGCGTAATTGATTTCAAGATAAATTAACTTATAAATCTTTAAAATTTATTCTTGAACTTGTTTTATTGAATTATTATGTCATTGTCATCATCCTCATACTTATATTGTGATGAAAGTCATCTTTGGCTTACGTGCATAGATGGACTTGGTATGATTATGACCAGGGATTATTCGGTATAATCATGACTGTAATAATTATAAATGATGTGGTAAAAGTCCTCAGTAGCCTTGTAGTGCATTGATGGATAGTTTTTGGTATGATTATGACCAGGGATTATTAGGTATAGTCATGACCATTGATGATTTAATGAATATCCTTGGCCCGTAGTGCAGGGATGACTCGATGATGTGATTTATTTATTAAGCTGAGTCTCAGCGATAAAAATTGATGAAAACATTTTAAATCATAGAAGATAGTAGATATCATGCTCTACTTGACTCTTCTAATGGATTGCTTATTCCGCTACAGTTAAACTTGATGTCTATTGTATTTTATCAGTTTAACATTGTTGAAGACTAATGATAATTTATTACTACATTATCTTAGTCATAATATTTCTTCTTAGGGCTAGTTGAGCTCACCCTTTCTTTCACTTTGTTCTCTTGAGAAATGAGAACGTGGCGGGACTAGTCGGGGAGCGGAGTGATGGTCCGGATGATAGCATTAGTAGTCCTCACTATTACATTAAATAGTGTGACAATAAATGTAATGAGGACTCCATTGAGTGTGGATATTGTCTAGATGACAATATTCTTATTAAAACTCTTAGATTATGTTTTGTTGTATTTTACACGATTTGTTGTATAATTAAGTTGTATTTGAATTTTTGTACCATGTATTTGGCGACTCAAGATGGGTGATGTATACCTATTTTGGGGCGTTAGAAAGTGAGCTGGACACGCCACAAATCTGAAGTGTCTTGTTATTCAGAAGGGGCCAGAGCAAGGAGTTAAGCCATTAGTATCTTAGAAGAGTTGAGGCAAACAGAAGTATTGAAGCACTACACGAAACAAGGAAGAGTTGTTTTTCACTAGAAATTAAGTGAACGCTATTCAAGATCTTAGTGTTGACTCTACATGTCAATAAACATCAGTCAATAAGACACTACGATCAGGTCCGAGAAGAAGTGCATCAGAATCGTTGAGTTTGAACAACTAAGGATTGAAGCATTGGCAACGGTTCAATTTGAAGGTTGACATTCAGACAAAAGCTTACTGAGAGCATCGATGCAAGAACAACCTCTGATCAAGAAATCAGAAGGGAAAAATAAAGTCGACGACCTGCCCGAGACATCAAAGTAACATATCTGACGGGGTAGGTGAAACAGTAGACTACAGTGTCAGAAAGTCAGAAAAAGATGTCATGTCACATCTGCAGTCTGCACCAATTAACTCGAGATCTGCGAAGTAATTTGAATAGCTTTCAACGGCCACTTTCCAACAGGAAGATTGGGAAGCAGTATAAATCAACAGAGCTTTAAAGATCAAGAGTTGCTGATTATTGTTATGTTGAAAAATCATTGAGTTGGTGAATGCTATTGTTGACTCTACGAGTTTTACCAATGATCAACAAAACAAGTCTCTGTGACAGTGAAACTACCAAGGTAGAAGTGAAGCAGCTTTGAAGAAGAACTCAAACAGATCAAAGCTTCACTCAACAAAGATGAGAATGCCACTAAAGATGGCAGCCAAGTTGAGAGCCGAAAAGGCCAAGAAGATAGCATTCAGGAAAGTTGTTGAGTACAAAGAAGATCAAGAGAGCCACTCTACAAATCACCATGAACCAAAAGCTAAAACTGAACAAGTGTAGAATCATGTCTGCAAAACATTCAATAAGGGTTCAGGGATTGCTAAGTACCAGACAAAGTCTACCAAAAGCACAGAAACTTAGCCAATCCAGATGGTGATGGTGCACGGTTGATACCAGACGAAGATGAGCAGAAAAGAATAAAGATCAGCTGCACCAAAGAAGATGTGGTCCAGACATGAAGAAGAAAGCAAAGAGGACCACACCAAGCTGCTAAAAATAAAGAATGTTCTGAGCTTAATGACATCTTAGCAGCTCAACACCAACAACAATGACAACTACAACAACAAGAAGCCAGGACCTGATGGGTCCTTGTCCGGATGTATTAAATGAAGTTCTAAGCCTACTGGGCTTGAAGAGTTCCTAGGGAACTAGAGAAGTTCCAAGGCTGCTGGCCTTGAAAAGTTCCTAGGGAACTAGAGAAGTTCCAAGGCTGCTGGCCTTGAAGAGTTCTTAGTGAACTGAAGTCCCAAGGCTACTAGCCTTGAAGGAATCTTAATGATTCAGGGTGTTGTCATTCTTTAGTGGAAATCCTGCTAGTTGAAAGAAGAAGAGTGGATTAGGAGCTTGAGTCTCTGAACCACTTAAAAACCCCCCTGTGTCTTTTACTTTATGTCATTTACCTTATGTACATTAACTGCTATAACTGCTGTGTATGTGTTAACTGCTTACTACTAAATTAACTCTACAAACAATGTATGATTGATTATGAATATATCAATGAAGGGGATCTTTTACTTACCCCGCTGTGCTTGAAAAGATTCTTATGTTTGTCATATGCTACTTTATGAGCAATACAAAATAAACGAGAAAAAGTATTTGAAATTCAAAGGATCTATTCAATCCCCCCTTCTAGATCTATATTGTGCCTATTGGGAACTAACATAAGCCATTTGATTCGGTTATACTATTATCTATGAATTTGAAAAGCTATCTAAACCAATTGACTTGTTGCGGACTCTTATAAATTATTGAGATGATCAACCCTCTTAGAAGAGAAAATTTTATATGGTCGGGTAACCGACGTGCGCACAAACTACATGTTTAAATGTTATGAATAACGTATGGTACTATGGGCTGATCACTTGATAAACTTGTTTATATTGAATTGTCAGTTAAATAATGTTAATTCTAGCAGGAGTTCTTGGTCCATAGTAACTACTCAGTATTCAATATTCTTTAAATTGAAAAGTTGAAACCTTTAAATTCTATTAATAATCTTTCAGTCCTTAGTGACTCTTATTTCAATTCAAAGGAAAAATTTGAAAATGTTGATGCTCTTTGTTTAAAACATTATTCTTTTGAATTCCTGAGCTATCAATTACCGATATACCCTTGAACTTATGAACTCATATTATACATTTTCACCATTTTTATTATATTACTTGTTGAGCAAATGTGTTACTCATTCTTGATTCCGTTAAATATTTCAGTTCAGGCGGAACAGCACGGACCCTCAAGAAAAGATAAAGGCAAAGGCAAGGCTACGACGTAGCTTTGTTCTTTTATTAGAAGAAATTATCTACTAAGTTGTTTTAAGATTTAGCTATGGTTATGTAATCAGACTTAATTATGATTTATGTATTAAGTTATGTCGTCGACTTACTTATGTGATGTTTTAGTAACAGTTACAAGACTTGGGCAAGAATATTTATATTAAATCAATGTAACTTATTCTATTATTTTCGTTCTGTGAGACATTAGTTTGTTATTGGAATTAGAACGTGAACACCAAATTCGAGATAGAGGTATCTGAATTTGGGGGCATCACAGTTAATCTTAACATTTAATTCTGTTTTTCTTAGTTTAAAAATAATATTTGAAAACCCCTCATCTTTATTTTCTGCTAAAATAGTATAATAATTCTAAAACAAACTTACTCTCTGTGGAACAATCCTTGTTTAATATTGTGTTAATTGTTTGAATTTGTGAAGTGGAAGTGAAGTTAATTTTGGAGTGTCAACGACAGCTCCCAAAAGATTCTGAATTTTCCTTGCAACCTTGGCCAAGCACTACTTTTTTGTCTTTTGAATAAGGTAGCGCTACCTGTGACCCCGATCGACAACGAGCCTTGCCTTTTAGCTCTGTTTTATCCCGTTTTCATCTCATCAGCTCCAATTACTCCTGAAATTAATAAACACACTAATAAGTCCATTTACACCTATGACACCCCCAAATTTGGGTACTTTATTCCCACGGGATTTTATGTTCACTGTCCAAACATTCATTTTTAACTACCCAAATTCAATAATATTTAAGCAAGAAATCTTCCCATTAAAGTGTTACATAATTAAATCCAATAAATACTAGGTTTTCTAACCTTAAAACATTCATCAAATGCGGAAAATAAGTAATTACATCACAAATAAAACCAAGTCTGAAAAACACAAGTCTCAATAAATTAACAAGTCTTCAACACTTGTTCATCTTTCCTTTTCCTTTGCTAGTGGTTGGCTCGTCAACCTTCTCAATCTTAGCTGCAACTGTTATATATATGCAGGAGTGAGTAAAACAAATGCTCACTTAAAAAAGATAATAACTGGCAATGAATAAGCTTGACTGAATTGAATAACATTTTCTAGAATCGATAATCAAGAACTGATATGGAAAATCATCTGAGGGTCACAAGACCATGAACTATGTCCCAGATTATAAGTATATCTACTTAAATCTTTAACAATCGTTAGACTATATGGACCTTCTTCTCTTACTTAGGGGGATCAGCCCTTCGTACCATGTATTGTGCACAAACACCTTAATGTTTTCGCGTAAATAATCCCCTATATTAGGGTTATTCATCTCAGTTTTAACATACGAGTCCGCACCAAAGGAAGTTTGGTTTGGATAAGTTTCAAGGGTAATTTAGAGTTCAACATTCATCAACTAAGGATTAGTTGAATCAAAAGTTTAATAACAATGCAAAGGCTCAACAACAACGTATTACAATGTAGTTATAAACCATAATTGAATATTGTAAAGCAACAAATTCATGCTTTAAGAATAAAGTTCAAAGCATTGAAAAGATATAATAAACCTTGCTTGAACGACATGGTAAGCTAAGGTTACAATTTCCAACAAGATTAAAACTTTGCTCAACAGAATCATAAACTTGCTTAATATAAAAGTAAGGTTCGGAAACTAGCTCAAATAAAGTTAGGGTTAAAGAACTTGCCTTGCGTGTAAGCTAAACAGTTATAACTCACGTTCCCAAATATCCTATACACATGTCATCATTACATAATTAGTTACCACATGATCACAGTTCATAACCGAATATCTATTTCATTTACAACTCTTAGTGTTAGGTTTAACCACATGCTTAATCCACACTTCTAATTTATTAACACTAATTTCAACTATCACATAACTCACTACTAACGAATAATAACTTTCATATTTGGTATTATAACAGCACCACAACATGATTAATCACCTTTTATAGTCATAAGATTGCACTATATTAACAACGAAAGAATTGTATATTAAAAATCAAATTTATGGGCCAAATCATTAATTGGTATTGCAGTACCTGATTTTATCTTGAGGATCAAGCGTTATGCGGTGTTGGTCTAAGCACCGCTGCAGCGAGATAAAGACTTCAAACCCAAGATTGTAAGCGTGATCTCGGCTACTGCAAAGACTTCGCATTTACTCACGAACCCGAAAGCTACATCGCCTGCAGTACTCGTCAACAAAGACCGAGAGCGGTGCAACACCTGTTTTTCATTGAGCAGTGACTGCGACACCGCCGACCACGATTTCAGCATGATGTTCGCGAGGAACACAAAATAAAGCCAAATTGGCCTAAAAGTTTCTTTCTAACAAAAAAATTAGCTCATATAATACACATAAACTTTACAGAAATATAAACTAATGTTTCTAACATGTTTCTAACCATATAAACAGCATAAACATCAAATTAAAACCTTTAAATTCATTGTTTTTGTTATTTCTTCCATTTTAGACATTCTTAGCGAAACAAATTAATATAAATTCATTTTTTAACCAAAACAGTTTGTTTAAAACCCATTGTTTTTGTTTCTTCATATATTTACACAATCAAAAATCAATTCACGCATTAAAACATGAATTGAGCATCAATTTGATTCTAAAATAAATCATATCAAATATACATCACTGTAAACTTACTATAATATGATTTTCTTCATATTAAACATACTTCATGGATTAAATTACTCCAAATCATATCTAAATCATATAAAGCAGTTTATATATACGAATTAACTTACACAAACCATATAATCAACTATTAATCCTCAATATAAATTCTACAAAGAACTTCTCATACAAAAAGAAAACTAAACTTTAGAAGGTAACATTATACCTTTGATTGCTTGCTTAGGTTAGCTAGGAGATAAGAATTAACCTCTCCTCCTTCCTTAGCTCTCAAAATCACAGAACTTTTCTTCTTTCTTCTCTCTTTTCTCTCTTTTCTCTCTGTGTTTTTCTTCTTTCCCTTCTCTATTTCTTTATCTCTTCTAACTTAACGTTTAACAGACATATATGTATAATATATGTTAACATAAAATAAAAATAAAAAACTGACAATATAATAATAATTATGACACCCCCAAATCCGGGTACTCCATTCCCACAGGATTTGGTGCTCACTATCCAAAATAATTACATCTAACTACCCATAATAAAGGATAAAGACATAACTTAAATAACTTAAACAATAGTCTTCCCCATTAAAGGGTTACATCAACTTAAAACAATCCCAGGTAATCTAACCTTAAGTTATTACATAAGTCTATGGAATACATCACAAAATAAATTAAGTCTCATAACATAAGTTCATTTAAGTAAATTCAAATAAGTCTTCATCACTTGGACATCTTGCCCTTTCCTTTGCTAGAAGACGGTTCATCGACTTTCTTAACTTTAGCTGCAGTGTTAATTGCAAGAGTGAGCAAACAATTGCTCACTAATATAAAGAATGATAATAGCATCAACATAAGATTAAACAATGAGTACTGAGTAATAGAGAACTCGTTCTATGAATCAAGAATAGAAAACAAGTTCAAGATTTATATCTGAGGGTCTTAAGACCATGAACTATGTCCTCGGTAATTAGGTATTTTTACCTCAACCTTAACAATCAATTTGACTATACAGACCCTTCCTTATGTACTTAGGGGGATCAGCCCTTTGTACCATATATTATGCACAAATATCAAAACGCTACGCGTACGTAGTCCCCTATATTAGAGTTGTTCATCTCAGTTTAACTTTAGGATTTCCGCACTAAAGAAAGTTTAGTTTGGAACTAGCTTATCAGTGGTTCTAGAATTTTATAACACTCATCAAATATAGATTAGTCCAATCAATATATGTTTGTTTGCTATTCGAAGGTTCAACACGATAATATAAGATTGAACAATGATACTTAATTCCAATATTGAATATTAACAATATACAATTGATTAGACGCGGTATAAACAAGGTGTTACATCCAAAAGAGTTAGAAAACTCATTTGTAATAATGAACTTAGACAATTTATGCTTTAAATAGTAAGAACAAAAGTTAGGAATGTGAAACTCGCTCAATGTAAAGAATTAGATTACAAGAGCTTGCATAATCTTAAACAAGATGGAATCAATAAACTTGCTCAACTTAAATATAAGATTTAGGAACTCGCATAATAAACAATTAGAGTTAGAGATCTTGCTCGGCAACAAAAATAAATAGAGCTATGAAACTTGCATTCATTATAAAGAGAATGAAGTTAGGAAACTTGCCTCGTGCGTAAGCTACACAAGTTTAATAAACGTTCGCCAAACACCCTACATATACCATTAGAGTTACATCATCGATTAACTATACTATCATTAACTTTATAGGTTCAATTCTTATAACCTTTAACTTAAGGTCTAACCATATTGGTTAACCACACAACACGAACCAGAAACTCACTATCATATAATATAAAGCTTTAGCATTCACCTCTAACTCTTATAAATATCGAATTTCAATCACTATATAACTTATTAAGTAATTAATTACAAATCTTCATTTTTGGTATTACATTACATTACAATCTGTTATTATATCTTATAATATAATTAACATTTTATCATGTGTACTATACTAGGTTAGGACTTCATATCACAAATGCGCAACTAAAAAACACACTTTGTCTCTGCCTTTCGAGTGCAGTGCGCAATTAAACAAGGCTGAGTGCTCGACCTCAAAAAAACCAATGTAGCAATTTACACACTGCTTTCTACCTTTGGTACCGACGCAGCATGGTATGCCAAGAGACGATGTATGTGAAACGAAGCTGCAGCCTTCCCTATTATAATCCAAACTCTAATTTTCCTCAATTTTTACAGAAATTCGCCAAACCCAATAGCTATAAACTTACTACAACATTGCTAAGTATAGATATAACACTTTTAATAACAAAACAACCAAATTTTAAAGGATTAAAACTATGTTTTTGTTATTTTCTCCATTTTCAACACATTTAGCGAATTCAATCACCAAATCTCCAATTCTTAATCAAATTACACCATTTCAATTGGGTTGTTTTGTTTCTTGATATACTAACACAATCTACAATCAATTTACAAATTATAACAAGGATTAAACATAAAATTTTGGACTCAATTAAGCCGTTTCATATGTATATAACAATGTTATTGAAATCTTCTTCTTCAACCCAATTTTCATGAATTTGATACCCCAAAATCATTTGAAAACAACATATAACAGATTATGAACCATGTACAACACAAATATCAATTACTCTAACAAATCATCAACCCAATTTTCTCTTTTTCCAAGAAAAATCAAGAACATAAAGCATAACTTTCATAAATTTAACAACTAAATTTACTTATATATGATGATTATCAGATTTTACATGTATATAATCAACACCTCAACCTTATTCCAACAAAATTTTAATTCACAGAAAAATAGATATTGCAAAGAAGAATTTAGAATTAGGATAAATTATACCTTTAATCCTCATATTGTATTTTAGCAATAGATGGTGACAAGGTTTTAGCAATCCTTCCTCTTCCTCACCACAACAAAACCCTCAATTTCTTCTCTAACCTTCTAACAATTTTCTCTATGTTTCTCTCTTGTTCTTCTTCTCTATCCTATGTGTAAGGAATAAACATGTGAATGATATTCCTATTTATATATGATTTGATTATGATACATATATGAATGAATATGCAAGTATTCTTGCATTAAGAAAAGTTGTAAAGTCCTCTGATAGAGTATAGAAATATATGTACAAAGACTTATAATGAATTGATCAAATGTGTTAGGTTGATCCTATATAAGCAGAACAGCTTTGTAAAGTCCTTAAAAAGAAATGATGTATAAGGACTATAAATATAGAAAGATCAAACATGTTAGGGTGATCTTATGATGTAATACATAGGCTTGTCTGATCGTCGAGCACTGCACCAAAAATTATAGTCTGTTAGGAGAGTCAAGGATAACTCGAGAGCTATCGAGGCAGAATCGTAGTCTGCAAGATAGTAGATCTTGGAGTTTGTAGACTTCCAGGAGAGACAAGGAAGGATCATAGTATATCGAGTAAAGCTTCCTCAGAGCCATAAATTATTGAGAAAGTCATGTTCAGAATCGTAGAGATAGCCTGCCAATGAGCCGACCGAGCACCTGCCAAAGTCAAGTAAAGAATCATAGACTACACTCGGAGTTGTAGAGTCTACTAACGGCCAAGTCAAGGATCATAGACTACACTCAGAATCATAGAGTTTACTGATCATATCAAAGGCAAAAATTATAGTCGAGCAAGATCAAATGAAGACAACAAGCACAACGACAGAAATCGTAGTGTCAAGATCTGATCTCGGAGTAGTAGTGTGTGCATAGCCGAAGCTGAATCGTAGAGTGCAGAACTAAGACCTCAACAGATGTGCTCACAAAGCCAAAGAAGAATCGTAGAGCAAACACGATTCTCAACTATTGAGCACTCCCAGAATATCCAAAGGAATGAAGCCTCTGGTTGGTACTATAAGGATACATCTCACCTAAAGGAAGCCAGAGAACACTCAACGAATGGCATGCAAGCTATTAGAAGATCTAAGCATTAACTTAATCAGCATCCAGATTGAGTTATGAAGCCATTCATGATAAAGTCTTCCACAAGATGATCATAAGAAGACTTCAGTAGCTGACTAAGGAAAGTTAGCTTGTGTAGTAGCTGTTAAGTAGAAAGATGACAATGATCTTTGAAGTAACTAGGATCATAGTGTTTGCCAAACGAAGAAGGAACTAATGGAGTATATACAAAGATACTGGTCTGCCTCTGAAAAACATGGCTAAAGTGATTAAGCATTGGGTTAGTCCATTGATGATAAGTGAACGGGAGATCACAAGGAGAAAGCGAGCTGGAAACGCCATAAATCTGAAGTGTCTTGTTATTCATAAGGGGCCAGAGTAAGGAGTCAAGACATCAGTATCTGAGAACAGTTGAGGCAAACCGAAATGTTGAAGCACTTCACGAAAGAAGGAAAAGTTGTTTTTCACTAGAAATCAAGTGAATGCTCTTCAATATCGTAGTGTTGACTCTGCGTGTCAATAAGCATAAATCAATAAGACACTACGATCAGGTCCGAGAAGAAGTGCATCAGAATCATTGAGTTCAAACCACTGAGGATTGAAGCATTGGCAACGGTTCAATCTGAAGGTTGACATTCAGACAAAAGCTTATTGAGAGCATCGATGCATGGACAACCTCTGATCAAGAAATCAGAAGGGAGAAATAAAGTTGACGACCTGCCCAAGACATCAAAGTAACATATATAACGGGGTAGGTGAAACAGTAGACTGCAGTGTCAGAAAGTCAGAAAAAGATGTCATATCACATCTGCAGTCTGCACTAATTAACTCGAGATCTGCGAAGTAATTTGAATAGCTTTCAACTGCCACTTTCCAACAGGAAGATTAGGAAGCAGTATAAATCAACAAAGCTTCAAAGATCAAGAGTTGTTGATAATTGTTATGTTGAAAAATCGTTGAGTTGGTGAATGCTATTGTTGACTCTACGAGTTTCACCAATGGTCTACAGAACAAGTCTCAGTGACAGTGAGACTACCAAGGTGGAAGTGAAACAACTTCAAAGAAGAACTCAAACAGATCAAAGCTTCACTCAACAAAGATGAGAATGCCACTAAAGATGGCAGCCAAGCTGAGAGCCGAGAAGGCCAAGAAGATAGCATTCAGGAAAGTGGCTGAATACAAAGAAGATCAAGAGAGCCACTCTACGAATCACCATGAACCAAAAGCTAAAACTGAACAAATGCATAATCAAGGCTGCAAAACAATCAAGAAAGGTTCAGGGATTGCTAAGTGCCAGACGAAGTTTACCAAAAGCACAGAAACTTAGCCAATCCAGATGGTGATGCTGCACAGCTGATACCAGACGAAGATGAACAGAAAAGAATAAAGATCAGTTGCACCAAAGAAGATGTGGTCCAGACATGAAGCAGAAAGCAAAGAGGACCACACCTAGCTGCTAAGAACAAAGGATGTTCTGAGCTTAATGACATCTTAGCAGCTCAACACCAACAACAACGACAACCACAACAACAAGAAGCCAAGGCTTGAGGGGTCTTTGTCCGGAGGGACTAAATGAAGTTCCAAGCCTCCTGGGATTGAAGAGTTCCTAGGGAACTAGAGAAGTTCCAAGGCTGCTGGCCTTGAAGAAATCTTAGTGATTCAGGGTGCTGCCCTTCCTTAGTGGAAATCCTGCTAGTTGAAAGTAGAAGAGTGGATTAGGAGCTTGAGTCTCTGAACCATTTAAAAACCCCCCTGTGTCTTTTACTTTATGTCATTTACCTTATGTACATTAACTATTATAACTGCTATGTATGTGTTAACTGCTTACTACTAAATTAACTCTACGAATAATGTATGATTGATTATGAATATACCAATGAATGGGATCTTTTACTTACCCCGCTGTGCTTGAAAAGATTCTTATGTTTGTCATATGCTACTTTATGAGCAATACAAAATAAATGAGAAAAAGTATTTGAAATTCAAAGGATCTATTCAACCCCCCCTTCTAGATCTATATTGTGCCTACTGGAACTAACAATTGGTATCAGAGCAGGTTCTCATGCTATATTCAAAAGCTAATCACTTTAAGTCTGATCCTAGGAACAAACATTGTTCTAAACTTAGTTTAGTAGTAAATCACTTGTTATATGCAGATGAGCTCACAAGTTGGAAATATTGTGTACAGGTAAATGTGCATATACACCTGAAGCTGCTCAGATTGGTCCATGTTCTTGATTGCCATATCAACAAGACCAATCATTGTTCGCGATCAATCTTGTAGTCTGGAGACCAGGCTAGAAAGCTCAAGAGACATCAACAGAAAAGAATCAAACATTCACCAGCCTAAAAAGATGAAAAGGCCATACAAAATTTAAGTAATGCTTATCCGCAGGAAAGAAGAAGAACTTCTCAAACATGTGTCCGCCAACCTACAGCTGGATGTAAACCTTGTGAACTCAAGGATGTCAAAGAACTAAAGATGCTGATATTCTCTTAGCTTACATCTTCAAGACCACGACTGATTGATTGAAGGATAACTGGAGCAACTAGCTGTCAGGAGAAATTGAGAAACTATGCACATCAATGCCTAAACTCAGTATATCTAAGATAAATGACTGTTATGAAATTGACAGCAAAAAGGTACGATTCCTCACTAATATAAATATGTTCATCATACTTGCACCTCCTTTATGAACTATAACAGTATTCTTTTAAGGAATCATAATCTACCTAAAAAGGTGAATAGAGAAAGTACACTGATGGTGGAAACTCAAATGTCTATAAACTTTCTCTCCATCCAAGTTTTAGGGTGAAGATAACAACTTGAAAGAAACCTGAAGTGGGTTTTAAGAGAATCACAGGTCAAATGAATATGAAGTAATCTTTGCTGATGGGTTAATGTATATGTACATCCTATTGTCTAAGTGTTTAATGACACACAGAGTATGATTAACTCTACAATAGAATCTTGGAGATTCATAGAAACTGATCACCTCCATGAATCAACCAGATACTAATAAATCGCAGAGTTGATTCTCACTGTGTGAACATTTAAACTCTGTGAACATAACCTAGCAAATGACGAAACCATCAAAGAAAAAGAATGTTTTAATAAAATGACAGATTTCACACACACTCATCACCATGCATCTCAAAATATATTAGCTAAATAAATTATATGCATGAATACGACTAATGGTGGTTAATATGATGATTATCCAAATATATGAGGAACATGGGTTTAGAAAATTAACCAAGCAGGACCCATTCAACCATGGGTACCAAAAATAGAAATTTATAACCTGCAGGTACTTGGTCTATCTGACCACACTAAGGAATGCTACAGAAAAGGACTTCAGTCAAGAAGATTCAACCAGCAGAAGGCCATTCAACCAAAGATGAAAAAGGGTCTTAGATGCTCAAGCATGCAAATCTTGTCCTCAAGAAAGCTCACATCAGAGGATCATCGAGCATCAAACATGAGAAACTAATTACGGGAGCTGAACTCCACAAGTACAAGCTAACAAGGGAAAATTATGTTTGTAGTACTGTCAAGGGATCGTTGAATGATCAACCCTGAAGATGCCCTTTTCTACGATATAAGAAGATTTAATGATTTCAGTTATAAGGAGATATGCGGGGATGCTTCCTAATGAACATGAAGAAAAAGAAATCACACCTCACTGAAAAGACAACATCAACCATGGGGGAGCAGTGACTTGTTAAGGAACAACAGCACTAAAATATTCTATGAAGTAATGTACCAGCTACAGAGTCCCAAAACTTTATGGATGATGAACCAAATGACGATCCATAGTCAGTAGGAACATCTCAAAACGTAATACTGATAACCTATCAGTCACCCAACTCAAAATCATGGAGTGCCTACAATCAAACATCAGATCGTAGTGTAAGAGCAGGAGGACACCACGATTACTACAAATGCAATTGACTAAAGATTAGGAGAGGACCTCCCCAACAGAAAAGGTCAAAAGAGATATCAGTGAAAATTACTCCTAAAGTACTTCATCTGGAAAGCGCCTCAGGGACAAACCTGACCCTTAGCTCACTCTAAGAGGTTGGCCCTTTCTGAGCTACCTTAACCTAGAAGAATTGCTTGATCAAGTTCATCTCAAGGACCAAGACAGTCAACGATCATAGAGTAGAGTTTGAGAAAACTCAACGATCGTAATGTAACTTCAACTATTGTAGTGCAACCTTATCAATCGTAGAAACAGACTCGACGATCGCAGTCTTACAAGAGGCTACCCTTAACTCATGAGAAGCTAGAAGAATATGACAATTGCCCAACCATTCAAATTATGAGGAGATAAGTTCGAATGCTGGTTGGAAAGATGCCTTGCTAAAGAGAAGTACCTAAGGCTTCATGAAGCAAATCAGTGGCTGAATCATGAAAATTCAAAATGAGAGGAATTTCCAAAACCATCCACTGCAACATCTCTCAAAAGTTGATTATTGAGTTAACTAAGGAAAACGTAGAGTCCATAGTTGTCTTATCATGCTACTCTACGAACCCAAGAAGTTAACAGTCAATCCACGACAATCAAACATCTACTCTTCCAAAATAGACATCTAACTGAAAAGTTAATGGGGAGTTACAGATCGTTACTGGGCATCGTGCAACCAATGGCTAGTTGACACGTCATAGCGTATGCAGTGTAAGAAGAAACTGTCATAAAGAAAAATTCAAAATTTGCAAACAGTTATCAGAACCCATTGAACTTCTCTCCCTCCCTTTTTTAAAAACCCTAGAATCCTCTTCGAAGCCAAACCTATCAAACTTCCAGAGCCCAAATCACATTCAGCTAAATCTCTCTGAACCACATACTATATACCTTGAACTCCTTAAATGGCAGAATGGAAAGTTATAACGGGTATTCAACTCGGCTTTACAAAGTTTGAAGAATCAGAGACAAAGTTCAAGGACATACTTGAACTCGTAAAGGAAGCTGGGTTCTCTGAGTGCCTGGAGGCCAACACTCTAGTTTATACAGAGCTAGTGAAGCAGTTATACTCAAATGCTTCAACGAACTCTGTGCTTCTGACTAATAAGGTGAAAGGATCTAGTCTGAATATAAGAGCATTAGACATTAATCAATGTCTAGGGTTTCCCAATCAAGGTCTGATAAACCTGGATGAAGTTGACATTAAAGAAGGTAAGAGGCTAATGCGGTACCAAAGAAACCCTAGTCTGAAGGATATAAAGAAAAAGGAATTTCTTGAGGAATTCGAGTTCCTTACTGAGATAGTGGGAAAATGTATATTGTGCAAAGACACTGCACATGACATTGTACTCGACTAGCAGTTGAAAATTATGTCTGCCATAGTTCTGAAGAAGCAAATCAACTTTGGAGTCATCCTGTTCGATCAAATCTCCAAATGGATAGAAAAAGTTGAGTTGAAGAAATCTACAGACAAACCACTTACAAAAGTATTTAATGGAAGACTGCTAAGCATAGTGATGAAGAAGAAGTTAGGAAGCAATATCAAGGATAATGAGGGAGAACCTCTGAATGTGCACAAAGTAATGTCTCCACATCTGTTTGTGAATTAGAAGAAAACCCCAAAGGAAAACAGGAGGCTAACACAAACTGGAAGCAACAGAAAAGTCTCTACAAAAAAGAGAAAAGCAAACGAGGTGGAAAGCTTTGAGTCTGATGACTCTGCATCAGTTGTTGCCACACCGGCGAAGAAGAAGCCTAAGAATGTAAAGAATGCAGAGGCTTCGTTAAGACATGTCTACATTGACAAGAAGAAACAAGGAGCAGGAGAAAAACCAGCATCAACTGCTGAAAACCCAAAAAGAAGGAGTAACAGACTACTCCAAGAACCACCCAAGAAGAAAGCAAAAGGGATGAAGAAATTAGTTCTAGTTCCCCAAGGAAGCACATCTGACAAAGAAGAGGACGTAGAGGCAAAAGAAGAAAAGGAGACTGATGATCTCAAGACCGAATCCCCGGAGATCAGATCCAGCAATGAAGGTAGAGTTGGATCCATGAAAAAAGATGTAAACTCTGCTGATGAAGAAGAATATTTAAGTCCTATGGCCAATTCTCAGAGTACTCACTTTGAAGTTGAAGAGAAGCTGCAAAATGACCCATCTGAATCTCCAAATGCAAATGTTCAAATAAGCTCTCATTATGGATCAAAAGATGATGAGATCAAAAAAGAAATACCTGCCCCTGCCAATGATGAACATCAAGAAAGATTGCCTGATGACTCAAAGGCCTCAGAATCTGAAGAAGAAGAAGAGTCTGATTCTCCCATAGCTGAACCTCCAAGGAGAAGGAAGAGCTACAGATTGATTACTCAATTTGCTTCCAAAAAGAAAACTGACAACTCTACTAAAGTCATTGAATTAAGTGATGAGGAATATGAGTCACAGGAAGAAAGTGCTGAAGATGAGACTATCATTGGAGAAAATGATTCCAAGAAAGATATTGCTGAAGAAGGCTCAGAAAATGAAGACAAACAAGAAGAATTCACTGATAAATCTGATGAATGGAATCAGCAAGATTCAGGCTCAATAAGGGAAGAGATAGAAAGATTACGATTCTCGCACATCGAGAATCGAGGAACCGAGAATACTATCATGTTCTCTCTCCCAAACCCGAATTAGCGGAAGAATTGTAGTGGAAGTCTTTGATGAACCACCAAATTTAACCAAAGAAGAAGATGGATAAATCATGGAAATGAACAACTTCGAGTTATAAGAATGACCACAGATGAAGTGCTTCACAACTGGAAAAACATGGAATTCGACTGCACAACAATACTGTATAACTCTGAAGACCTTCTGATGAGATGGTTCTTCCTGTGGATGCCCTAGCACAGCTATCTAACATTCCTTCATCCTCCTACAGCGATTGGTATTCAACGATTTCTCAGATTCTCAATACTTTCAAAAATCCGCCCAAGGATGATAATCATAGAGCTCAATCTAATGATCAACAAGAGGCTGGCCAACCAGATGATCAAATTTCCATGGAGCAGGAATTGTTAAAGAATTCTGATGACTTGATTGACAAGATATCTAAAATTAATGAAAAATCAAAGATGCTGACTTCAACAGAAGACAACTCAGTTCATGATAGAATCCAAACTATGATGGCTGATGTTTCTCTAAAAATCAAAGAAAGAGATCACATCTATCTGAAGGCCATAAATGATCAAAAAGAAGAAGCTCTACGAACACAGAAGGCAAATGAAGAAAAACTCCAAGCCCTCTCTGACAAGATTGACAAGTTGAATCAGTCCTTCTCTATGCAACTTGAGTTAAGCTAACAAGAACTCAAGATTGAAGTCGATAACTCCTCCTACCTGATGGAGCAACTAATGTCCAACCTGGAGCAAATCTCCCAAATGATTAATGATAAAAAGGGGGAGAAAAAGAAGCATAGAAAAAGACACTCAAGGAAGAGCAAGGAGAGCAAAAGGAAAGAAGAGAAGAAGATAACAACACAAGAAGTAGCTGAGTCATCATCTAAGGGGGAGCCAAAAGATGATGAGCCTATGTTTGCAAAGGTTAAGGGGGAGCCAGAAGAAGAAGAAGAAGGAAGCAGACAAAAGAAATAAAGTCAACATCCCAGGGGGAGCAGGAGCAAACAGACCAAACAGATGAGTAGCTGATCAACAGACATCCTGAAAACATACATGGAGCCAAAGAGGTATATCTCTAACTGGTTAGGTATGTTCTGGATCCAGGATGTAAAATGTCAGTGTATTAAATTCCATATTATTATAAATGACATTCATGATTATCTGTTTTAGAAATACAACAGCTCACTGTAAATAAGATTCATTCATAACATGCATATGCACTTATTATTTTTGTCATAATCAAATAGGGGGAGATTGTAAGGAATAAACATGTGAATGATATTCCTATTTATATATGATTTAGTTAAGATATATATATATATATATATATATATATATATATATATGAATGAATATGCAAGTATGCTTGCATTAAGAAAAGCTGTAAAGTCCTCTGATAGAGTATAGAAATATATGTACAAGGACTTAGAATGAATTAATCAAATGTGTTAGGTTGATCCTATATAAGCAGAACAACTTTGTAAAGTCCTTAAAAAGAAATGATGTATAAGGACCATAAACATAGAAAGATCAAACATGTTAGGTTGATCTTATGATGTAATAGATAGGCTTGTCTGATCGTCGAGCACAGCACCAGAAATGCCTACGAGCAGATAGAGCATATGCCAAAGTCATGTCAAGAATCGTAGACTACACTCGGAGTCGTAGAGTCTACTAACGGCCAAGTCAAGGATCATAGACTACACTCAGAATCGTAGAGTCTACTGATTTTATCAAAGAAAAAAATCATAGTCGAGCAAGATCAAATGAAGACAACAAGCACAACGACAGAAATCGTAGTGTCAAGATCTGAGAGTAGTAGTGTCTGCATAGCCGAAGTTAAAATCGTAGAGTGTAGAACTAAGACCTCAACAGATGTGCTCACAGAGCCAAAGAAGAATCGTAGAGCAAACACGATTCTCAATAATTGAGCACTCCTAGAATATCCAAAGGAATGAAGCCTCTGGTTGGTACTGTAAGGATACATCTCACCTAAAGGAAGCCAGAGAAAACTCAACGAATGGCATGCCAGCTATTAGAAGATCTAAGCATCAACTTAATAAGCATCCAAATTGAGTTGTGAAGCCATTCATGATAAAGTCTTCCACAAGATGATCATAAGAAGACTTCAGTAGCTGAATAAGGAAAGTCAGCTTGTGTAGTAGCTGTCAAGTAGAAAGCTGACAATGATCTTAGAAATAACCAACATCATAGTGTTTGCCAAATGAAGAAGGAACAAATGGAGTATATATACAAAGATACTAGTCTACCTCTGAAGAACAAGGCTAAAGTGATTAAGCATTGGGTCAGTCCATTGATGATAAGTGAACAGGAGATCACAAGGAGAAAGCGAGCTGGACACGCCACAAATCTGAAGTGTCTTGTTATTCAGAAGGGGCCAGAGCAAGGAGTCAAGCCATCAGTATCTGAGCACTGCACGAAAGAAGGAAGAGTTGTTTTTCACTAGAAATCAAGTGAACGCTCTTCAAGATCGTAGTGTTGACTCTACATGTCAATAAGCATCAGTCAATAAGACACTACGATTAGGTCCGAGAAGAAGTGCATCAGAATTATTGAATTCAAACAACTGAGGATTGAAGCATTGGCAACGGTTCAATCTGAAGGTTGACATTCAGACAAAAGCTTATTGAGCGCATCGATGCAAGGACAACCTCTGATCAAGAAATCAGAAGGGAGAAATAAAGTTGACGACCTGCCCGAGATATCAAAGTAATATATCTGACGGGGTAGGTGAAACAGTAGACTGTAGTGTCAGAAAGTCAGAAAAAGATGTCATGTCACATCTGCAGTCTGCACCAATCAACTCGAGATCTGCGAAGTAATTTAAATAGCTGTCAACGGCCACTTTCCAACGGGAAGATTGGGAAGCAGTATAAATCAACAGAGCTTCAAAGATCAAGAGTTGCTGATAATTGTTATGTTGAAAAATCGTTGAGTTGGTGAATGCTATTGTTAACTCTACGAGTTTCACCAATGGTCAACAGAACAAATCTCAATGACAGTGAGACTACCAAGGTGGAAGTGAAGCAGCTTTGAAGAAGAACTTAAACAGATCAAAGCTTCACTCAACAAAGATGAGAATGCCACTAAAGATGACAGCCAAGCTGAGAGCCAAGAAGGCCAAGAAGATAGCATTTAGGAAAGTGGCTGAGTACAAAGAAGATCAAGAGAGCCACTCTATGAATCACCATGAACCAAAAGCTAAAATTGAACAAGTGCAGAATCATGTCTGCAAACCATTCAAGAAGGGTTCAGGGATTGCTAAGTGCCAGACGAATTCTACCAAAAGCACAGAAACTTAGCCAATCCAGATGGTGATGGTTCATAGCTGATACCAGACGAAGATGAGCAGAAAATAATAAAGATCAGTTGCACCAAAGAAAATGTGGTCCAGACATGAAGAAGAAAGCAAAGAGGACCACACCAAGCTGCTAAGAACAAAGGATGTTCTGAGCTTAATGACATCTTAACAGATCAACACCAACAACAATGACAACTACAACAACAAGAAGCCAGGGCCTGAGGGGTCTTTGTCCGAAGGAACTAAGTGAAGTTCCAAGCATGCTGGGCTTGAAGAGTTCCTAGGGAACTAGAGAAATTCCAAGGCTGCTGGCCATGAAGAGTTCTTAGTGAACTAAAGTCCCAAGGCTGTTGGCCTCGAAGGAATCTTAATAATTCAGGGTGCTGCCATTCCTTAATGGAAATCCTGCTAGTTAAAAACAGAAGAGTGGATTAGGAGCTTGAGTCTCTAAACCACTTAAAACCCCCCCTGTGTCTTTTACTTTATGTCATTTACCTTATGTACATTAACTGCTATAACTGTTATATATGTGTTAACTACTTACTACTAAATTAACTCTACGAACAATGTATGATTGATTATGAATATATCAATGAAGGGGATCTTTTACTTACCCCGCTGTGCTTGAAAAGATTCTTATGTTTGTCATATGCTACTTTATGAGCAATACAAAATAAACGAGAAAAAGTATTTAAAATTCAAAGGATCTATTCAACCCCCCCCCCCCTTCTAGATCTATATTGTGCCTACTGGGAACTAACACTCTGTACTTAGCTTTTAGGAGAACAAACGTAGATATAAATTGGCTCTCCCCACGTACGTCAGGTAAGAAACCAATAGGCTACGTCAGTTGTAATATGCCAAAGGCCACAAGGCCATGTTTGGCTACAACTTGGATTAGGTTCTAATTTATTTTTATATTATATAGTTCTATTTGTCACACACTTATTTAATTAATTTTAATAACTTACAATTATAATTATAATTCCCATTATAATTATATTTATGCTAAACAAATTATTATATATATAATTTAAATTTAATTGTTTCCTTAAATATTAAAGAATTTATTTAATTTAATTATTTCATTAAATAAAATCTTTAAATAATAAAATTACCATTCATTACACATTTAACTAATTATTATATCACAATTTCATCAATTATTTATTTATCTCAATAAATTAATTAAAATATTTATTTAATTTAATAAATATTTAAAATTAATTGCAAAATTCTCGATCGTTACAATAACCATACTTAATACATATCAGTTATATTTTTTTAAAATTCAAAAGCCACTAAGGCTTGTTTGGCAAAACTAATGTAAAATAAAGACTTAAAAGCCTTAAGCCTTGTTTGGTAAAATAAAATTAAAACTCCTTTTAGCTTATTTTAATAACTCACTTACTATATAGTTTATTGTCACACCCTATTTAATTAAATTTCCATATTCAAATTTAATTAAATTAAAGCTAGCAACAACTTATTAAATCAAAATGCCACATAATCAATTTGCCCCAAAAATTTAATTTTCATTATAATTTTATTTAATAAATTAGAACATCATTTTAATTTCTAAATTAAATTAAACAACATTATAACAATTCATTTAATCCTATCAACTCTTTAATTTAGTTATAAATTATAATATTGTCACATAATAATTAATTCATCACTCTTTTAATTTAATTAACTTCAACATACAAAATTACCGAATATCAACTTAATTAACATATTACACTTAATCAAGTTAGTTCCACACAACTCATGAATTATTTATTTAACTGATAAATAATCAAATTAAACAAATATTTATTTAACAATAAATACATCAACTAAAATATTTATTTAATTCAATAAATATTTGAAATTACATATAAAAAGTTTGGATTATTACAACATCTCAGAACATGCAATAAAATCAAAACGTAAAGGAATCAAAAATCATAAATATTTTGTACTTATCAGATTCGATTAAAATTGCCATATTATATGACCTGTTTCCTTCTAAAGAACATCATTATTTCTATATTCAACTTCTAGAATAGAAATCCTTCACAATTGTTCATTAATTGTGAATCAATATGAATAACTCTGGAATTTCAAAGATTTATTTAAGAAGAGCTTTATGTATCATTTTAAGGGTCATAAAGATTGCAAACTTTCTTTTTCATGTTTCTGAAAGATTTGAGCAAAAATTTATCTACAAACCGACTGCTTACGGGCACGGTAGATGATTAGCCTATTATGCCCTGTATTGATCCATACTAGAATGACATTTGCATTCCTCATGACTTCCATTCGGCGCAATTCGAACGAAATTTGTGATCATCATCACTGATATTCAGCGCAAACAAAATTTTCCAATTTAGGGATGTTCTATGTTAATCAACACTAGTTATAGGAACAAAATTTGCGTTCATCATACTGCCTTTGGCGCATAAATTTTTTCCCAATTCAGGGATGTTCATACCTAGTCTGGAGTCCATACCAAATCAATTTAGTTGGATAATTCCATACCTATTCAGCAATAGTATTTCAAAGGCTTAATATAAAGCAATGAAATATTTTTAATCTGTGTTTAGCCGATTCAAATGGAACTGACTAATCTTTAATTATTAAAATACTAAAAATCATATTATGACGTCAAAGTACCACACTAATTTAACAGTACGTTGAGGATGCCGTTATTTTATGACTTTGTCATACTACATCATACCATAATGGGCTGACGATCGTTAGATCACATCCGACACTAGGTTAAGATGCATTGATGACTCTATCATTTGTCATATCTACATTATATTAATGATGCATTGATGATTATATCAAATACATTTTGATATTTTTAATTTTTCTAGCTGAAACAATTAGCATAGACATATGCAGCAACTGAACTTTTTAAAACTTATTGGTTCAATGATTTGACCCGAAATATTTTCAAAGACACAAATATTAGCACGATTTCAATAAACTTCAAAATCTAGCATAGCTAAAAAATTTGGAATATCCATTTTTCCTTTAACTTTTACTTTCTCCATAACTCCACTATACATTTCTATCCATCTCTAACACCATCAATGCTCAATATACTAAAAATAATTAGCTCTTAATCTACAATATTCTTATACCCTAGTATAGTTCATCAAACTTACCACACTTTATGTATTTAGGAACTTTTCATAATAATATGAGTTTAGGAACTTATCTTATCAATACATAGTCCAAGAACAATCAGAGAATATCCATATACTTAGGGGCTTAAAAACATACCATATGATTATGAGTCACAAACTTGTCATAAGTATGACTTTTAAGAACTCGCACCTAATCTTATATTCTCTAATTATCAAATATACGTATGAGAAAAGAATCACATTCTCATAAAACATATAACGATAGTGCAACACTATTGTTTCAACAGTTATCAATGTGATAATTAAGTGGTCGTTAAACCAAGCACAAAATCCCTGCACATACAAAGGTTTGTAAAACTCATTTAACGTATGAGTCCTCAATTGAAATCCTGCCAATTCCTAGCTTTTTCTTTGCTCAATACAAATTTTCTTTAATTCGTATTTCATAATCTATAACTCTTTTTGAGTTTTCTTTGTACTATCTCATAGTACCTTCTATCTATAGTGTAACAATCCGAAATTTTAAATATTTATTGAATTATATAAATATTTAATTGAAATATTTAATTGATGAGTTATTGCTGAATAAAAATTTGTTTAATTTGATTTGATTTGATTATTTATTTGTGAAATAAATAATTAATGAGTGAAGGAAATTTATTAGTATGAGCTAATATTCTAATTTAATTTAATAATTAAGTTTGAGAGTTTATAATGATTAAATGAATTATTATAATAATATTTTAATTTGAATTTGTAATTAAAATGATGTGTTAGTTGATTGAATAAAATTATAATTATAAAGAAAATTATAATTAGGTCGTATTGATTTATGTGGTGAATTAATTCAATAAATTGTTATTAGAATTAATTAAATTTAATATTAAAATTTAATTAAATAAAGTGTGACCATAAACTATACTATAAAGGAAGTTATTAAAATAAGTTAAAGGAGGTTAATTCAGTTTTTGCTAAACAAGGCTTAATGCATATTAAGTCTTTAATTTAAATATGATTTACCAAACAAGGCATAAGATTTAATTGGTTAATTTTTAAGGTAGTTAGCCAAACAAGCCTTATGACTTTTGATTTTCAAATAAAAAATAACGTATGTCAGTTAAAGTTATATTTATATTATATAATTAATACCTATATTATTACATATACGTTATATTGTTAGTACGTAAGGTTAGAGTTAGGAAGAAAGAACTCATAAGAAGAAAAAAAAGAGAAGAAGAAAGTTGCAGAGAAAGAAAATTGAGAGAGAGTTGGGAGAAGTCTAGAGAATTTGAGAGAGAAATTGGGGAAAACAAAGCTTTCAAAGAATAACCATCATCTTCTAAAACTAAGGTATCATCTTACTCTTTTATTTTTTTTTAAATTTAAAATTTTATTCTTTTCCAAAATTCTCTGTAAAACTTTGTGGGAGATGAATTATTTGTTATATATAGTTTTATATGATAAATTGGTTGTTATAAAGTTGTTTTCATAAAGTTTATAGATGAGTTAATTCATGTTATGTATGTATTTGTGCAGGAAACCATATTACAGTGAATTGGTATGAATATATATGATTATGGCTTAGTTTAAAGTAAAATTGAGGTTTAATTATTTGTTTAATATATATAGTGACTATTAATTTTGAAAGAGGATGAATAAACATAAACAAGGTATTTTGAATTAACTGTTTTGGTTGAAAAACAAAATCACAGTGATGATTTTCACTGAGAATGTCAAAAAAGTGAAGTTTTATCAAAAATAGTGAAATTAGATATTTTAAATTCGATGTTTATATTGTTATATGGGTAAAATTATGTTAAGAGTCCTTAAATTATGTTTGTGTGAAGTCTGTATATGTATTATGTGTTAATTCAGTTGTTAGAAAGTAGCTTGTAGGCCAAAATTGGCTTTATTTTTGTTGTTTGCCGAAGTTGGTCGTGGGTATCAGTAATTGACGCCACAACATGGCCTCACAAATACACTTCTCATGCCAAGAAGACTAAATACCATTATCGCATAACGCCAATCATTGGCATGTGACTCAAGCGCCACAAATACCAAGTATTGATCAGAATCATGTACAAGTAAGTGCCACACAGTAAAACCTGTGAAATAAGCAATAACGACTTTCAATGGAATGGTCAGATAGTGTGTTTTATATACACAAAGTCTAAAAAAGTGGATTAAGTGAAATGGTATGACTATCAGGATGTAATTTTGATATTACTTTACTAGAAATGAGCATATTATTAATACTTAACAAGTTTGATTATCGGTTTAATTATGCAACTTGATTATGTGATTAGAAATCAAGCCATACATGAAATAGAAATTTATTTGTGTACAGAGTAATTGTAGTAACTAACTGTGTCTTAATGACATATGATTAGGATATTAAGAATTGATTTGTTACGGTTTAGCTTACACGCAAGGCAAGTTTTCTAACTCTACATTTTCGTTGAGCAAGTTTCTTACTCTACCTTGTTATTATTGTGCAAGTTTACTTACCCCATTTCAATTACAATTACGCAAGTTTCCTAAACTTTATTCTTATGTTGAGTAAGTTTCTTGTATCTAGTTTGTTTATGATAATGCAAGTTTTCTAAACCTTATTCTGATATTGAGCAAGTTATTCTTGTCTTTAACTTATTATTTAGCATGCAAGTTTATATATTCTGATATACTAATGTTGAACAAGTTTTATAGTTCAATTTACTATTTGTTATGCATGCTTAGTACTCAATTCTAAATAACCTTGGCTTAATATTGTTCAAGCAAGGTATGTTATAATTATTCATTGTTTATGCTCTTAGATTATTCCTAAAGCATGACCTTGTTATATAATGTTGATTCACTTATGGTTTGTTCCATAGCATAATACTATCACCATTTTATTCAACTAATCCTTAGTTGATGTTCGTTAAACCTAAATTAGCTTGAAACTTATCCAAAACAAACTTACTTTGGTGCGGACTTGTATTCTAAATACTGAGATGAACAACCCTATTATTAGGGGATAATTTACGCATAGCGTTGAAATGTTTGTGGACAATACATTGTACGAAGGGCTGATCCCCCTAAGTACTAGGAGTCTCTATAGTCTTATGACTGTTAAAGTTTAAGTTGAAAGATTACTTATAACTATGGACATAGTTCGTGGTCTTATGACCCTCAGATATGTATTTCAGAATTTTGATTATCATTAATAGAGCATATGGTTCAGTTCTATTAAGCCTATTATTTGGCAAATGTTGTACAGTCTTATTCATTTGTTATTTTAAGTCAGCCTTGTTTTCTCACTCTTGCTTATACAATTATTATAGCTAAAGTTGAGAAGGTCAATGTATATAGCCCTAGTAAAGGAAAGGAAAAGATGAACAAGTATTGAAGACTTGTAATCATGTTGACATTTTGTTGTTAGACTTTATTTTAATTATTGTAATGAACTTATCTAGTTTTTCGCACATTATGATTGTATTTGAAGGTTAGATAACTTGGGAGACTTTTATTAATGTAATCCTTAATGGGAAGGTTTATTATTCAATTTTATTATGATTTGGTAGTTAAACATGAATGTTTTTATTAAGTGAACACCAAATCTTAAGGGAATGAATTACCTAGATTTGGGGGTGTCATATATAGTATTAAGCTATAACTTTTTCAATCATTTGATTGATCATCTATCCTTTTACGACTTAATCAGATCACATCGTGATCTTATCCTACAATAGTTTTACCTTATAATTCTTTCTTAATCTATGATCGTTTCATTTTATGATTTTCTTACTTCTCTCTAAATTTCTATAATTCGAATCAGGTGTCCGCTGATCTTTTAGCTTTTTAATTAATATTCTTCTTTGAATCTTTGTGTATTATCTTAACGTATTCTTTATGAATTTTCTGAATTCATTTAATATTACTTAAATTTCGTTCGAGTTTATTCTTAGCATCTTCTTTCTTTTCATCTACCTTGTTTACGGTTATAGGTACTCTTACCTAAGGTTTATAACACATAGTTCTTATACCAACTGTGACATCCCCAAAAATCGGGACTATCTCTTTCTTGATCTTGTGCGTTAAGTACTATTTTGATTCAACTTTACATCATTATTTGAGGTTAATTAATAAAAATTGAGGATGATAAAAAAATTTCTTACTTTTTCCGTTCTTTCCTTGAATTGCAATCTTTACGATTATCTATATTCCAGAATCATATTCATATTATGATTCATTTTATCAGAGTAAATATGAGTATATACTTCTCATTCCTCTATACAAATTTTTTTCTTATATAATATTATCACTATAACACTTTAAATTATAAAGTAATTACTTCGATATATTCTCATCTCAAACAATCATTCTTTGTCTATTGAATATTTCAAACTTTACATTATAGCACTTTACTCACATTGTGAATTATCATCACAAGTTAATACAATCTCATTCAAAAGAAATATTTCTTTATGACACGCTTCTCTAAACTTTATCATCTAAACAACTAGAGATTTCATCACAATTGTAAACTATAAATTATAGCAAGAATGAGCACGACGGGCCAACAAGTGTAACAGTCTATAATGCTTCACGCAGCACAGAGTTTCATATTTAAATCATATGTCATATATCTTCTACTATGCATATCATGTGTGTATCATGATTCTAAGCAAAGCATCTATCTATGCATCATATACCACATACTATACTTTTATATCATACTTATAATACCATCAAACTTATCATCCATCACATATCATATGCTTTATTTAATTGAGTTCCATAACTAAAATCACTTTAGTCATATATTGATTTTAATCATTTATGGAGGAACATAATGCAATTCATGAATATCCACATACTTGTAAGCATATTAACATGCTAACAGTTACCTTTAAAAATATAAGTTCACAGAAATAAATTAAGAAATTTGCCATGATCGTTGTTTACAAATATAGCTTAACTTGTTTGCGTATATCTTGCACAAATTTAAGGTACATATATGCACACATCAGTTACACATCCAAGGCCAATATTCAAATATACATTTAATGTAAATTCAGTTTACATTTGGCTCTAAGCTTGCTTTATTCATTTTCATTTGAAAATCATATATTTTATTTAAAAACTCCATTAGAACCCTTTGCTGGATATAGCTACATCATGATCACAGACATACAATATTAAGCACGTACTCAGCTAGGTATATCTTCAAATCATATAGTTGTATTATCTCATATCCTTGCTTTACATCATATTTGTTTTTATTTTGAAAATTGTTAGCTTTCATTTTGAAATCGTTTGAACGCTTTACTCTTACATAGTCATTACATGTTTGAGCAATCAAAAAATTTCTTTGAACATGAATCACATCTTAAAGATATTTATATAGACACTATCTAAGCCTCAGAACACAGCTATAATAACTTAAAAATTTTGCAGTGCAGCGCGGCCGCGCTACTCCCATTCAGGCCAAAACCTGGGATTTCATCACCATGTTTGCTTTCTAGCATTCTAGGACCCTTCCACATATCATATAACACATGACCAAGAAATTCTTCACCAGAATTAGAACCCCATTAGAATGCTTCAAGTTCATTATCAAATGAGTTAGTATTTCATTTGATTTTCCCTTAACAAATTAAACATAGATAGTTCAATAGTTTCTTGACTATACTAAACATAATCCAATCCCATGAGCTTGGCAATCCACTTTTGCTGATTAGTAGTAGTGATTCATTGATCCAACTAATACTTTAGACTCTCCATTTCTGCATTGCATAAACCACATCCATTAGTTCTTTCTCATAAGTCGATGATCCCAAATGCTTAAGAGCAATAACATATCTTAAAAAAGTAATTGGCTTGTCCCTCTACATTAACATTGTCCCTATACCAATCCCATTAGCATCAGCCTCCTGATAAGTGGTATTTTTACCTACTTATTGAATACCAATTCATGCGAATTATGTCCATCTCAAGTACATTTTAGTGTATTTTAGTTACATTTCATGTTATTTTGCATTGCATTTACTTAAAACTCCTTTTTGTGAATAAATGCAGGAATCGGCTTAATTTTGGTGATATTAGAGGCATGAGGCTAATGGATTCGTGAAGCGAGAGCAACAAGGTGATGTGCATGGCATGGAGGTACAATGAAGCATGGAGACCAAGCATGGAAGAAGATCAATCATGAAAGAGCAAGTAGTAGCAGCAGCAACATGACAACAACAGAACCAGAACTAGGACCTGCAGAATTCAAGTCACATGGCACATTGCCAATAATCGAGCTGAGAGCCTTGCTACAAAATCTCAAGTCTGATGATTTGTTTTATTTTAATTTCCATTTTTAAAAGATTGTAATCAATTAAGACGATATCTAACGAGTGTCAGACACACACTAGGTGGGTTTTTGTCGTATTTTGAGGAGAGTAACTAGGGTTTACACCTTAGGAGAGATTCCAACGTAGAATGAAGCCAAAACGTCTACTTCTCCAATTCTTCTTGGGATTCTCTGTCATTGTGGATTTCTATTATTGTTTATTGAATTTCTATGAGGATTTAATCATTGATCATTGGTTTTTATTCAGCAATTGGGTTTGATCGTTCTATCTTTCATATTTCAATTGTTTGCTTATTGATCATGTTTAGCGTTGATCCCATAATGGCTTTTGGTTCAGTCATGAACTAAACTCCATTATGGGATTCTAAAGGATTTTAATATGTAGTTTGGTTGTACGCTTAAATGCTAGGGTTGTTTTGCATATTATATGGGAAGTCTATCGTGATTGTTTTACATGTATGAATGTCTCCATCACCATTCGCCCCGAGATTTGTATGGAATTGACAATGAACATGCAAATATGGATTGTAATCATGATAGCATACGAATATGGGGCTATTTTATATGGCTTGTGTATTTTGTGAACCAGATAGACATATATTGTTTCACCGTATGAGCTAGAGTAAGGGCTTGTGCTTAAAATTAATATAATTATAATTTCATATAGACATATAGTGATTTTGGTTGTGTTGATGATTAAACAGAGTCTATCATATGTGGATGTTGTGTAAGTAGGTTATAGTGCATTGAAAAATGGTTATAACTATATTCGTGCTCTTGGCTATTTTCCTATGATTTGTGAACACTTCTTGCATGATAGTGGCGATTAGATGAAATATTAAATGAAGTTAGGGTCCCATTATTTCCAGTTTATATTTATTCCATTATTATTCTTATTTTTAGTTGTTAGTACAATTAGCTGAATTCAACAACTCTAGTTGTTAGTCTAAGCATATAAATACAGTGAGTTAATTAATGCATAAGAGTTTATAATTTGACAACTTTCTCTGTGGGATCGATACTCTACTTACTATGTATTACTTGTTGACACATATATGCTTGCATGAGTTAGAGCTCTTTTATTAGGACTGTAAAAGAGGCAACAATTTTTTGGCGCCGTTGCTAGGGAGAGGCGTTGAATTTAAATAATTATCATTAGTTTAAAGCTATATTGTATGACTTAAACAATTCTGATCGTTTCTCATTTCTATTTTTGTTGCATTTTTTTTTTGTTTCAAGTACTTGTGGATTTTTATGTACACGCGATCATCCAACTCAGAACTAATACCAAATGAAGATAACATAAACTAAAGAGGTTGGAAAGCGAGTGTGAGAGAAATTTGCAAGCTCGCTTAGATAAGACAACATCCGAAATGGCGGAAGAACAAAGACTTGAGCAAAGAAAGAGCATCGGCTCTAAGGGAGTATTCCATGCCAAACATAAATGGACTACAATCGAGCATAATCGAATTCCATGATAGCCTAATACCTTTGAAATCAAACCGGGAACTATTCAGATGGTGTAAAACTCGGTTCAGTTTGGGGGTGCTGCTACGGATGATCCGAATGAACACTTATTGAGATTCATCGAGATTTTTGATACATTCAGATACAATGGTGTAACGGAGGATGCCATTAGACTATGGCTATTTCTATTTTCATTGAGAGATAAGGCTAGAAGTTGGTTACATTCTTTGTCGTCAGGGTCAATCACTACATGGGAGGATTTAGCACAGAAATTCTTAGCTAAGTTCTTTCTAATGGCTAAGACTGCAAAGATGAGGACAACTATCTCTCAGTTCGAGCAACAATAGGGCGAGTCCTTATATGAGGATGGGAGCGATAAAAAGAGATGCTCAGGAAATGTCCACATCACGGTATGCCAGATTGGATGGTGATCAACTCATTCTACAATGGTTTGGGATGGCAGTCGAGACCGATTATGGATGCAGTCGCAGGAGGGGCGTTATGGGCAAAGAGCTATGATGAGACCTATACACTTATCAAGACTACGGTTGCAAATGACTATCAGAATCCTACAGCTCGGATGCCACAACCTAAGGTTGCAGGTGTGTTGGAGGTAGATGCGATTACACAGTTGTCGGCACAAATGGCAGCTATGGCTAAGAAGATAGATACTTTGGCAGAGAGCAAAATGAAAATAGTTGCCTTCGTTTGTGAGATTTATGCAGGGTCACACTCCATGGATCAATGTGCTATCAGCTCAAAGTCAGTACAATATATGAGTAACTACAGAAAAGACCAAGGTCAATTCCAGAACACATACCACCCCAACAATCGAAATCATCCGAACTTTAGTTGGTCGAATAACCAAGGAAATCAACAAAGTTAGTTTCATCCGAATCATCAATTTCAGTCACAATCATCTCAAATGCAGCTTTACACAAAACCACCATTTCCACCAGATTCTCATCAACAACAACATCACACTCCAGCTGCATCACAGCCAGAAAAGAAATCAGAGATGGAGGAGATGATGTTGAAATACATGGCAAATACGGAAGTCATGATCAAAATCCAAGCAGTGGCTATCAAGAATTTGGAGACTCAAATGGGGCTAATGGCGAGTATGCTTAACAACAGGCCCCAGGATTCATTGCCAAGTAACACTGAGACAAATCCTAGAAGAGATGGGAAGGAGCAGTGTCAAGCGATCACATTGAGATCAGGAAAAGATTTGACAGGTACTGCAAGTCGCGCGCCCACGCTTGATAGTACTAAGGAGGCCGCGCGGCCGCACAAGGCAGAGCAGGTGACTGATGAGGAAGAAAATCTGGAAAATTTTGAGGTTCAGCAGGACGAGCAAGACAAAGAAAATTCAGAACAGAAGGTCAAGAGTCAAGTACAACCAATTCACCCTCAAGTACCATATCCACAGAGGTTAGTTAAGAAGAAAGAAGACAAACAGTTCAGCAAGTTTCTGGAAGTATTCAAAAAGCTACAGATCAATATCCCTTTCGCCGAGCCATTGGAACAAATGCCAAGCTACGCAAAGTTCATGAAGGGTATATTGTCAAGGAAGAGAAGATTAGATGAGTTTGAAATAGTAGCCTTGACGGAGGAATGCAGTGCAGTGCTTCAGCGCAAACTACCTACAAAGCTGAAAGATCCAGGCAGCTTCACAATTCCGTGCACAATTGGGAAGATGAACTTTAGCAAGTGTTTATGTGATCTGGGGGCAAGTATAAATTTAATGCCCTTGTCAGTGTTTAACCAGTTGGGATTGCTGGCTCCAAGGCCGATAAACATTTCTCTACAGCTCGCTGACAGATCCATCATGTATCCACGGGGAATTATTGAATATGTGTTGGTTAAGGTGGACAAGTTCATTTTTCCAGCTGACTTTATCATCCTAGATTTTGAAGAGGACAAGAGTATACCAATAATACTGGGGAGACCATTCTTAGCCACAGACAGAACTTCGATAGATGTGCAAAAAGGTGAACTCACTATGCGTGTTCAGGATCAGGAGATCGCCTTCAACGTCTTTAAAGCAATAAAGTTACCAACTGATGAAGAAGAATGCTTCCTGGTTGACTTGGTGGATTCGGTCCTAAAGGATGAGATACAGAAACTGGTGAAGTATGGACCGTTGAGGTGTGTAACAGGTGCAAATTAAGAGTTGAAGGTAGAGCCGTTGATGAAAGCTGAAGTCATTAAATTTTGGGGTGCGGTGGACAATAAGGAAGGCACCTCAATTCTTGATGTGACGTGAGATTCAGAGATAGTCAAGCTAATTGACTATAACTTAACGCTGGATGGGAGGAAACCAATCATTTCTACCCCCATTGACTTTTTAGTTATTCATTTTGAATTACTTTAGTTAGTTATATCTCATTCGTTTTTAATAGGATATTAGATTCTCATGCTTAAGTGTGTAGCAAGAATTGCTTGGCGATCATTTGCATCTTAACAATGTGCTTTAATGCCTATGCAAGAACCATCATTGGAAAGCATAACTGATAGGCAGAGTGGAGTTAAATTTGAGCATTGTCGATATCAGGCTCGCACGGCCCATGCAATACGAACTCACGCGCCCGCGCGCCAAGTCAATCAAAATGACAAACATTCTGCAAGTCTCATACCACAAGGCCACCATGATATATATATATATCGTGCGCAATGCACACAAGACCGAATCGAGGCAAATCTGAACATTTTTAAAAAAGAGTTGTGGACCATTTGGGCTCTCATTTGGGATAATAACAGATGCGAAATTCTTTCACTCTTCATAACTCACGTCTCTATCTCTCTATCAGTTACAGATTGAAGCCGTATATCTCTCCATCAAATCTCCATGATTCTCTCCACGTTTAAAGCTCAACCCACACTCTCATCTACTCTATAAAGCTAGGGCTCCTAATTGGGTTGGCAGAAACAAGTTGGGAGATTAGCACATCCAAAATTCTCATTCATTCTCAGTAAGTTCATTTGCATTCTTGCTCAAATATCTGCAAATGGGTCCGAAGAGAGCACGACCATCTTCATCTTCCTCATCATCCTCCGGCAGTCACGAGGAGGATATTGTCGACCACACCAAGTTCTTGGATTTAGCAGCCCAGCAGGAGTATTACAGAATTGTGGCAAAGACATTCATCAAGGAGCGTGGTTTCAAATCGGAGGAGCAAGATGGCAAGTTATGTGCCATGATTCGCAAAAGGGGATGGGTTGGATTTACTGCTACTCCCATGCCCATTCCGATGAGCATAGTCCGAGAGTTTTACGCCAACGCCAAAGTCACCATGGATGATATCGGTATGGTTCGAGGTGTCGAGGTAGACTATGTACCCAACCGTAATAGAAACATTTTCGAATTCATCGAGAGCACCACCAACGGGCTACCAATTGGATCACAGGGGCACATATGGAAACAGATTTGGAGCTGGTTATTGTAGAATTATGCGTGTCAGGCACAAAATGGACTTACAAAGTCGGCATGACCCAACCTCGCATATTCTCAGCAGCTACGCTGAATCGATATGCCAAGGCATGGAACCTGTTCATTTGTGCCAAGCTACTGCTGTCGTCGCATCAATATGAGATTACTATGGAAAGGGCCATAATTCTGTGGGGTATCATTACGGGCAAGTATATTGACATGGGTTATTTAATTCACCAGAATATTTTGAAATATCTGAAGGGAAATACCACTGGGAGCATTCCACATGCTTCAGTGGTCGCTATGTTATGCGCTCATCGGATGTAACTGGGGAAACGAACAAATGCAATATCCAAGCCAGGACATCACACATGTCACAATTGCTAAATTTGAGGACTGGGCTGGAGGCGTGCCACACCCACGCGGATTAGGTTTTATTCTTTGGCCTACATTTCCCGAGCCATCCCAGCAGCCCCCTCAGACAGATGAGGCAGGCCCATCCACCCGAGCACACACCGTTCCTAGCGATCGCTAGCTCCAAAGGTTGGAGCACAAAGTCGACGCCATGTGTGACAACTTTGGAACGTTTTCTATGGGACTCACAAGGGCCTTGGCCGAAGCCTTTGCGCAGCAAGGAACAATGCTAGAGTGGCCTAAGTTTGGAACCGCAATGCCATATCCACTACCAGATTCACCACCCGAGGAGGGTGGTCAAGCCGATCATTAGGGGAGTTTTCTATACCCTTTACCTTCATTCAATGGGGACATTGAATATTATAAGTTTGGGGGTATTGGGGGTTATAGCATAGTAATTTAGTTTTATTTAATTATTGCATAATTAGTTTACTTTTGCATGTTTATGTGTTCGATAAAATTTTGCATAAAATTTTTAATTTTTATTCATTTGTTGATTGTATTAGTATGTTTTAGTTACATGTCTCACACAAATTCTTGCTTTATAGAAATTCCTGCCTAGCCAATGATGATAGTGAATTGTGAAGGATTTTAGAGTATGTTGGATAACATGAGCTGAGTTATAATGTTTTACACGATGAGATTCATGTTGCTGTTTAAATGCTTTAGGTTTGCATTTAACGTGTTCACAATCACTTGTAGGTTTAAGAAATGTATGTTATATTGCTCGATAGAACATGTAGTTTTAAAAAGAGAAACATGTGGAAAGTGCTGCTCTTAGACTGTATGAAACATTGACATGCAAAATGTTGGGAAAACATGGGTACAATGTATAAAAAAATCAAATAGTAATAACGTGGCTAGTCTTAATTCGGGGCCCTGGCTACTTGAGTAAGTACGCCCGAGGGGATTGTTTCTACACCTAGCGCCCTAAGGTCTTTCATGGTCTGGGAGTCATTGGTTGAAAGCTCGCTAAGGGGTAGTAGTGTGCCTAATGGATTAAGACATTGCACAGTCATAAAAAAAATAAGAAAAAAAAAGAGAAAAAGAGAAAAAGAAAAGAAAACTAGCAATAAACACCACGGGAAAGTACAAAAATCGCCCTCGTGAGTAGCAATAAAGTAATAAACCCATTGTTAAATCTTAGTTTGTGTTGATATGTTGAAAAAGTCTAGGTGGCATGAGTATACATGAGCCTTGATTTAGACTATAATTTTCTGTTTGGAGCAATGTAGCATACTTATTCTTTGCTTAGATCAAGTTTTGGTAAACACCACACACACACACAACATCTCTATAGCATATATGAATTATTTGAGTGTATGACATTATGCCTATAGTTTGGTTTGAATTTGTATTCTTGGATCTTGATAATTCACTGAGGTAATTTGGGCTAAATTTTTGTTATGGCTGGGATTATGTGAGACTAGTTTGCATCATAGAGTAATTGCATAGTTTTGCAGTTGCATTTTCATTGTTCATTAGTATGCATTGCTTGAGGGCAAGCAACAGTTCAAGTTTGGGGGTATTTGATAAGTGGTATTTTTACTTACTTATTGAATATCAATTCATGCGAATTGTGTCCATCTCAAGTACATTTTAGTGTGTTTTAGTTACATTTCATGTTATTTTGCATTGCATTTACTTAAAACTCCTTTTTGTGAATAAGTGCAGGAATGGGCTTAATTTTGGTGATATTAGAGGGCATGAGGCTAATGGATTCATGAAGGCGAGGCACAAGCGGTGATGTGCATGGCATGGAGGTACAATGAAGCATGGAGACCAAGCATGGAAGAAGATCAAGCATGAAAGAGCAAGTAGTAGCAGCAATGTAACCGTAACCAGGGACTGCGCAGAATTCAAGCCGCCATGCCAATGGCTTTGAGAGCTGCCACCATGAGATGCCACCGGACAGGAAAACTTTCTACAAGTCGTGCTCCCGCGCGAAGAACATAGTGTAGGGGCGCGCGGCCACGCGCGATGCTGAAGCTGTTGATTTGTTTTATTTTAATTTCCATTTTTAAAAGATTATAATCGATTAAGACGATATCTGACGAGTGTCAAACACACACTAGGTGGGTTTTTATCGTATTTTCAAGAGAGTAACTAGGGTTTACACCTTGGGAGAGATTCCAACGTAGAACGAAGCCAAAACGTCTACTTCTCAAATTCTTCTTGGGATTCTTTGTCATTGTGGATTTCTATTATTGTTTACTGGATTTCTATGAGGATTTAATCGTTGATCATTGGTTTTTATTCAGCAATTGGATTTGATCGTTCTATCTTTCATATTTTAATTGTTTACTTATTGATCATATTTAGCGTTGATCCCATAATGGATTTTGGTTCAGTCATGAACTAAACTCTATTATGGGATTCTAACGGATTTTAATATGTAGTTTGGTTGCACGCTTAAATACTAGGGTTTATTTGCATATTATATGGGAAGTCTATCGTGATTGTTTTATATGTATGAATGCCTGATCACCATTCGTCTTAGTATTTGTATGGAATTGATATTGAACATGTAAATATAGATTGTAATCATGATATCATACGAATATGGGGCTATTTTATATGGCTTGTGTATTTTGTGAACCAGATAGACATATACTATTTCACCGTATGAGCTAGAGTAAGGGTTTGTGCTTAAAATCAATATAATCGCAATTTCACATAGACATATAGTGATTTTGGTTGTGTTGATGATTACACAGAGTCTATCATCTGTGGATGCTGTATAAGTAGGTTATAGTGCATTAAAAAATGGTTATAACTCTATTCGTGCTCTTGGTTATTTTCCTATGATATGTGAACACTTCTTGCATGATAGTGGCGATTAGATGAAATATTATATGAAGTTAGGGTCCCATTATTTCCAGTTTATATTTATTCCATTATTATTCTTATTTTTAGTTGTTAGTACAATTAGCTCAATTCAACAATTCTAGTTGTTAGTCTAAGCATATAAATACAGTGAGTTAATTAATGCATAAGAGTTTATAATTTGACAACTTTCTATGTGGGATCGATACTTTACTTACTCCGTATTACTTGTTGACACATGTATGCTTGTATGAGTTAGAGCTCTTTTATTAGGACTGTAAAAGAGGCAACACCTCCACTACAAATGGAATGGTGAAATCAGGCATAACTAAAACTAGAGCATTAATCATCGCTTGTTTAAGGTTGTCAAAAGCTACCTCAACTTTAGGACTCCATTAGAACTGATCCTTTCTTAACATGTTAGCTAATTAATAGTTTGTTGAGAAAACTATAATGCTTAATAAATTTTATGTTGATACTCCTTCAGAAGTAATGACATAACCAAGGTATTATACTTGTTGTATAAAAAAGATACACTTGGAAATTTTTGCGTGCAATTCATGTTTCCTTAACAACTGCAAATTCATCTCAGCATGTTTCAAATGAGACTCATAAGTGGGGTTGTAGATTAGAATATCATCAAAGAAAAACAAAATGAATTTCCTTAAGTAAGGAGCAAGCACAACATTAATGAGACTCAGAAAAGTGGTTGCTGCATTAGTTAACCTGAATGGCATTACTTTAAATTCATAATGACCTATGTGAGTCTTAAAAGTCGCTTTAGGAATATCTGGAGGATTAACTCTAATATAATGATAACTAGACCTCAAATCCAACTTATAATACCATTTTACACCACAAAGCTCATCTAACAGCGCATCAATTGCCGGTATAGGAAACTTTTTCTTAATAGTGACATCATTCAGAGCCCTATAATCACTACACATTCTCTATTTGTTGTCATGTTTTTTAACCAGCAAAACTGGGGAAAAAATGGACTACTACTGTTTTGGATAACCCTAGTTTTTATTAAGTCAAAAACAATTTTCTCAATCTCTAATTTCTGAAGATAAGGGTATCTATAGGGCCTCAAATTAATCGGTTGGTTGCCCTCCTTCAAGTTAATGTGGTGATTATGCGATCTCACATGAGGCAAACCTTGGGGTTCTGTAAATATACCATAAATGAAGCTAATAACTCTTACAATTTAGGACAAGAAGGATTCATAGGACTACACTCCTCACATTCCATAATACCATAGAGATGCCCAAAAAACCCATGTGAAGTTATCTTTAAAACATTCTTAAATTCTCCATAATACATAAAGTGTATATTAGGGGTAACATCTATGTTTTCCCCTTGCAATATTACCGATTCCCCATCTTGATAAAACTAAAGTTATAATTTTTTGAAGTTAAAAGTAACTGGACCCACTATTTTTAACCATTAAACCCCAAGTACAGCATCAAATCCTCCCAAGGGTAGTACTTTCATCTCAGTATTGAAGTCCAATTCTGAACCTGCCATTTAAAATCAATACACACTTGATTGTTGTGTACCTAGAATCCATCAGCCACAGACACTGTTACTGGATTAGTATACTTAAGTTTTATCTTAAGTCTCTTAGCAGCTTATGAATCCAAAAAATTCCCAGTACTCCCACTATCAATGAGGATACTCACTAGTTTATTATTCATTATTCCTTACACTCTAATAGTGATGTTTTCATTGTGGCCTGACAAAACATGTAAAGTTATTTGAACATCATCTAACTTACCATCTAGTAGCAATTTATTTTGCTCTACCTTTGACGCCAAATCTGATTCACACACAATTTGTTCATCTGAATCCAAATTTAGTTCATCTTCCTCGGAAGGTATCATCATAAACAAGTGAGGTTGATTGAAGACATGTCTTGGAGCATAAGGTTCATCACATGAAAAACATAAGCCTTTCTTCCTTTTCTTAGAGATTTGTTCCCTGGTTAGGTTCCTATTTGGTAAGACTTTTATAGGTTCAACTGTATTAACTCCCATTCTAATATCTGCATTAATATTTCTAGAGTTCCCCATTCCTATACCACTAGGAAACCTTTGCCCACCAGATGCTACTAGGAAGTTCTGCTTGCTAAATTACTGTTAGTAAAAGGCCTCAAAACAGTTCTGCTCCTTTTAATCTAAGCTTCTAATTTGGCCTCTTCAACTATAACTAAATGAATAGCTTCCTTACGAGTTGTAAAACCCAACTTCTGGGTACCTAACTGAATCTCCTCATGTAAGCCACGAACAAAACAGTCAACAAAAAATTCTTCAATTTAGAATTCTTTATTAAAGCCAAACCCTTGAGCTCTTCAAATTTAACCCAACCCCTGGCTTCCTCAACTCTAGCTAAACGAATATACTAATTTTTTTTATACATATGTATATGTGTGTGTGTGTGTATATATATATATATATATATATATATATATATATATATATATATATATATATATTGGTTCCATTAATTTTGTTTGGTTTCAGCTTTATTAAATTTTCTATTGGTTTCAATTTTTAGTCGTTGATTTTGTGATTTTTTTGGTTTCTCTTTTTTTTTGGCTCACCCCTGTTATGTAGTAGTTAGATCGATATGAGTTGGGTTAAAATGGCCCAAATTTTTATGGACTTAAAATAAGACGTCGTGATCTAAAAAGGAATGAGACCGGATGGCCTGTGAGCTTTTTCATATATATATATATATATATATATATATATATATATATATATATATATATATATATATATATTGGTTCGCTTAATTTTGTTTGGTTTTAGTTTATTAAATTTTCTATTGGTTTCGATTTTTAGTCGCTTGATTTTGTGATTTTTCCGGTTTCTCTTTTTTTTTGGCTCACCCTCACATTATGTAGTAGTTAGATCCGATATGAGTTGGGTTAAATGGCCCAAATTTTTATGGACTTAAAATAAGACGCTTCGTGATCTAAAAAGGAATGGGACCCATGGCCCGTGAGCTTTTATATATATATATATATATATATATATATATATATATATATATATATATATATTAAAATTTATTTTACTTGTTTATCCATTCAATCAATTTAATTCATTCTTCACAAACTTATATCAAACATTATAAATTTCAAAATTAAACGGACATATTATATGTACAAAATTTCTATTCGAAGACTATTAAGTGATATGTTATTCCTAATTTGTAATTATTTTTTACTATTAATCTCAATATCAAACTATCATAGTTGGATTTCTAGCAAATATTAAGGTTATATATGAGAACATATAATTATTCTTAAAAGTTGTCGTTTTATGAATGTATATTTAATTTTGAAATGGAAGGAGTATTTGTTTGTCAACAATCCTAAAATGGGCATGAATTGCAGCTTCAACATATATCCATACCATACATATAAGAAAGATATTTATTTCTCAATTCATGATCGATCAAGTAAGTCTTCTATGTTGGAAACCACCCAATTTGAAAAGAATTAGATTTATTAGGGGCTCTGTAAGTTGTTTTCATCATAATTATCAAACCTGACTAATGATCGGACTAAGTCTAAATGGGTCAGGTCAAGGAAGTATTAGTTTGCGAAAACAAGAACATACATGCAATTATATTGTAATAAAGTAGAAGTATGACACAAATCAAATTTAAATTTTTTATGCAATCCCAGGAATTACCATATTCGATATTATTAATTAAGGAAGGATAAAAGGTATACCTTATGAAGATGATACAATTATTTGCTATGATCTTCAAGTTTCAATCCTTTACTCCTTCGCAGCTTCTTTAATTCCTCGGATCAAACGCAAGCTACTTAATATATGCAATGCTCTAAAGGTGATCCACCAAAAGAATATTGATTGAAGAAGTAAATTTAGGTTCTACAATAACTTGGGTGGCTAGTCCTAATTCTCTCTTTCCTAACTCACTAGATTTTTGATAATATTTGCAAGAGTTGCATTACTCTGTTCCACAATAAGACCCCTCTTATTTATAGACTAACTCGTCCACCTAAACCTTTTAAGACTTAAGGTTTCAATTCAATTCCTAAACTATTTAGGAACTAAATTATTTATAATTAATAATAATAATTGTAACGATTCAAAAATTTTATATGTAATTTAAAATATTTATTGAATTAAATAAATATTTTAATTTATGTGTTTATTTTTAAATAAATATTTGGTTGATTTGATTATTTATTAGTTAAATAAATAATTCATGAGTTGTGGGGAATTAACTTGATTAAGTGTAATATGTTAATTAAGTTGATATTCATTATTTTGTATTTTGAAGTGAATTAAATTAAATGAGTATTGAGTTAATTATTGTGTTACATAGTGGTAATATTCTAATTTAATTAAAGAGTTGATAATGATTAAATGAATTGTTATAATGTTGTTTTAATTTAATTTAGTAATTAAAAGTGATGTAATAATTTATTAAATAAAATTATAATAAAACTATAATTTTGTAGCAATTTGATTATGTGCCATTTTGATTTAGTAAGTTGATATGACTTCCATTTAATTGAATTGGAGTATTAGAATTTAATTAAATAAAATATGACGATAAACTATATAGTAAGTGAGTTATTAAAATTGTGCACCCCTAAATCCGGGTACTTCATTCCCTCAAGATTTGGTGTTCACTTAATAAAATATTCATGTCTAACTACCCAATCATAATAAAATTGAATAATAAACCTTCCCATTAAAGGATTACAAAAAAAAATCTCCCAGGTTATCTAACCTTTAAATACAATCATTCAAATGCGGAAAATTAAATATCTTCATTGCATCAAAAAAAATAAAGTCTGACAACAGAAATGTTAACATGATTACAAGTCTTCATTACTTGTTCATTTTTCCCTTTCCTTTACTCGTGCTAGGTACATCAACTTTCTCAACTTTAGTTGTAATGTTTATATAAGCAAGAGTGAGCAAACAAGGATCACTTAAAATGATAATGAATAAAACTTTACAACATTTGCTAAATAATAGGCTCAATAGAACTGAACAATAGGTTCTATCAATGATATTCAAAATTCTGAATCATTCATCTGAGGGTCATAAGACCATGAACTATGTCCACAGTTATATGTAATCTTTCAACTTAAACTTTAACAGTCATAAGACTATAAGGACTCCTCGTACTTAAGGGGATCAACCCTTCGTACAATGTATTGTGCACAAATATTTCAACGCTATGCGTAAGTTATCCCCTAACAAATATGGTTGTTCATCTCAGTATTTAGAGTAAAAGTCCGCACCAAAGTAAGTTTGGTTTGGATATCTTTCAAGGGTAATTTAGAAGTCAACGGTCATCAACTAAGGATTAGTTGAATACAAAATTAATAACGTTATGTTATGGAATAATCATAACTGAATCGACATTATAAATTAAGATCATGTTTTAGGAATAATCTAATAGCATAAACATTGAATAATCATAACATGCCTTGCTTGAACAATGATAAGCTAAGGACATTTAGAATTCAGTACTAAGCATGCATAACAAATAGTAAATTGACAATAAAACTTATTAAACATTAGAATATATAAACTTGCATGCTGAATAACAAGTTAAAGACAAGAATAACTTGCTCAATACCAGAGTAAGGTTTAGAAAACTTGCATCATCATAAATAAATTAGAAACAAGAAACTTGCTCAAAGAAAGTTTAGAGTTAGGAAAACTTTCCATAATGCGAATATTCAATAATAATATTAGATATGGAATTATCAACAATAATTATCCACTAACATACTGAAAAAAAAATAACTCGAGTTTGAGTTAGAGAACTTGCCTTGCTTGTAGGCTAAACCGTAATTGTTTGATTCAAAATATCCTAATTACATATGATTAGGATACAATTAGTCATTTCAAATATTCTACAATTATTTATTTCATGTATGGCTTGATTCTTAATCGCATAATCAAGTTACACCAATAACATAATAATAACACTCGTTAAGCATTAGTAATATGCTCATTCACAACACTATAATATCATAATAACCAAAATTATATTTTAACAGTCATAGTATTGCATTACATCAACAATTATAGACTTTCTGCAAAACAAAAGTCATTTCGACGATTGATCATTAATCGGCTACTACACAAGACCACCACGCTTTGTATCTTGTCATCACCATTGTGGCGTGCAGTAGTGGCATGCTGGCGATGAGATTGGCATCAAGACTAAGACGCGAAGCCGCTATCGTGGCCAAGATCATGACATTTAAACTCGAGCTTGATTCTAACTTTTACGCGAGGAAGCGAAATTGAAATGGGCGCAGAATTTAATGAGGTCTCAATTACGTAACACCCAAAATGAAAAATAGAACAAAGCTACTGTATCTTAATTTCCAACACCAATTAACATGTATAACTTATACAAATTACACATAAACTTCACCAAGCATACATATACTAATTTGGCACAACTTAAACCTTAATTTTAGAAAATTAAATACCGGAATAACATATTTTAAAACCAAAACTCCATTTTTGATATTTCTTGACACAATGAACACTGTAATACCAATTTGATTCCTTGGAATCACGTTCTTTTTATTTCATACATAATTAACATAATCACAGTTCAATTTTACAATTTAGCATACAATCAAATACTAATTTTGGTATCCTACAAAACATGTTCATGCATATATTTTTATTATAAAACTATATTCTTTCCTTTTGACATAATTCATACAATCTCATCCATATATATATATATATATATATATATATATATATATGATAGTTATCCTATTACAACCACATATGCACATGATTTCATCACCCATTAAAAAAATATGGATTTCAGACAATATTTTTTTGTAAAGACTTTATACTACCGTCAAGAACATAACACAGAGACTTTAAACTATGTCGTAAAACATATTAACACATATATGTAAATATAATATTAAGGTTATGGAAAAAATACCTTTTGGTTGCTTTGAAAATCCTTGATAACCTCTGAGAATTGCAACTTCACAGACCTTTTTCTCCTCTCAACTCACTCTAGTCTCTCTCAACTTTCTCTCTGAAACCCTTTTCTTTTTCTTTGTAACTTTCTTCTTACACTTTGGTTTAAACCACATACACTATACGTAATATTAAAACAAAACCAACGCCCACTTTCAAACGTTAAAAAACTAACGTTTTATTAAATATACTAATAAGTTATTAGTTACCAAAAATTAATATATATATTATTTATATTTTATTTATTTAATTTATATTATTAATAATTCAAAATTCAAAAATCTAAAAGCCATAAGGCTCCGTTTGGCAAAAGTCTTTAAAAATTAAAGACTTAATATCTTTAAGCCTTGTTTGGCAAAACTAAATTAAACTCCTTTAATTTATTTTAATAACTCCTTTATATTATAGTTATTTGTCACATTTTATTTAATTAAGTTTTCATACTTCATTTAATTAATTCTAATGACAATTTATTGAATAATATAATAATTCATTTAATCATTATAAATTCTCTAACTTAATAATTAAATTAAATTAGAATATTTCCTCATAATAATAAATTTCCTTCACATATTCATTATTTATTTCACAAATAAATATACAAATCAAATCAAATATGTATTATATGTATACGTCTGTTTTTATTATTTATTATTCACTATTTATTATGGTTATTATTATATTTGTCAGTTTTATTTTACGTTAATATGTATTATATGTATACGTCTATTTTTTTTACGTTAAGTTGGAAGAGAGAAAAACAGAGAGAAGAAGAGAGGTTACAGAAAAAGAGAAGAGAGAGAGAGCACTAGAGAAGGTTTGAGAGAAAAAGAAGAATGGAGGTTTACCAAAGCGTATTGCTATCAATTTTGTTGATTAAACAAGAATTTGAAGGTAGTTATCTAACCTCAAACTATTAATATGTGTTTTCACTGTTCTTCATTAAAAGATGTATTTTTGTTTCTTTGTAATTGGATTTTTGGTGGTAATTACTGAATTTATGGTTTGTATATGTTAGATTATGTATATAAACTATCACTACTACAAAACAGTAAATAGATAACGCGCGTAAAAAACGTTGTAGAAGGTCTTACAGAAACGTCATGGTTAAAGGTGTCATCTATTTGACACCTTTATACAACGTTTTTAAAACGTTGTAGTTTGACATATTACACAATGTTTTTTCTTAAAAACGTTGTATATTTGTTTTCCATAAATTCTTGGATGCTTGAAAATGTTGTAGATGATATGATTCCACAACATTTTTTGGCTTAAAATGTTGCGGTTTGGTACATCAGACAACGTTTAGACTCATTTATACAACATTTATAAAGTGTCATCTATTTAGACTACTTTATACAATGTTTTGAAAATATTGTAGTTTGACTTTAAAATGTTGTAATACATAATGTTGTAATAGTTATGGTTCACCTATATTTGAGTTTAAACTAATAACTCCAATGCACAATATAGAATGCATAATTATATATTAGAAAATGCAGGTTAATCCAATTAAAGCACGAAACCAAATTCCAAAAGTATATATCTTAAAGTTGCTCATAATCTAAATAACAAAACTAAAATTCCAATCTGCAGCATTACATCCAACACATGTGTAATTTAATAAAACTAACTCGGTGATTTAATAAAACTATCTCTTCTAAGCTCCAACAACCTTTGTCTATCCCTCTACCATTGTTTCATCAGTTGGCCCTCTCAAGCTTCACACCAACAACCTCCGAGTAGTCACCATAAACCTACACATTTTAAAACAAAAAATCCATGAAGCCGTGATTTTAACCACATCAACTTACCAATATCGATCCAAGTATGTAACTGCTATGAGAAGCATACCTCCATCAATTTGCCAATATCAAATTTAGGTGCTTTCAGGATCTTGACTTTCCTAATGAAGACATTTTGGAGTGGGAAGATGCTGGAAGTTGCCTTCTCTATCTCCCTGCCAATTAATTGACTCGGGAATGAACTTGGCTACCAACTCCTTGAGATCACAAGAGCTTGCTTGGTTCCTCATAATCTCTACCATCTTGCTCAGATTAACCTATAATTCCGTGCTTCAGATCAACCTTTACCTGCGCTACAAGAAAATTCTGCCTCGTTTAAACAAGTCATTTCCTTCAATCCTAATGCTAACTTTTAAAGTGCAGGGGGATGAAGGGTAACGCCTCATTAGAGTAAATTGCTGATCCAATGCATCTTTTTCTCTTCCTTGTAGTCTGGATTCTCTTTCAGGATAACAAATCCTTTTAAAATGGGGGATAAAGGTATATATCTACACAAACCACTAATTTGTCAATAAAAATGCATATACATCCTGTACAATTAACATAATTTCTCAAGGAGAAAATGTTAAATACTTTTCTGTTGTAAGTTTAGCTCTATCATCGGCTGCTAAAAGAACTATGGTTGAATGGGTCTGGAAACCAGTGATGGTCTTGGGTCGACCTGCTTGTCCAACAACATCAACAGCTTCCCCTTCCCGAACAGGAACATACAAAGGTTTCATATTTTTCGTCCACAGTTTTACAGCATTCTTAGCTGTGAAATTAAAATAAAACCACAAATTAAACACTTGGATGGAGGCCTAAATTAAATAAATAAATAAATAAATAAAAAGTACCAAAATAGAATAGTAAAAATAATGATGAGCTGATTGAGATCAATAACAAACCTGCATTGCCAAAACAAGGAAGTAAAGAACATAATGATATTTTCCAAGTATAATGGCTTTCATATCAAGACAAGCGTGCAGCAAAGTTATAATTTTAGCCAATGCCGTCCTGGAAGAAAGCAAAAAAAAGGATTATAACTTTTGTAATGTAAACCTAGGGTCAAAATAATATGGTCAAAAGATATACATACGGGGATAATAAGAACCGTTAAGAGTGATATGGAGCAAGAGTTAACAAGCTCTTTCCAATATGTACAAGACCTTGAGCAATTCGCAGCTGAACAAGTCATATGTGCAAATTGTTAAATTGCCCCAAGAAATCTATATGCTAAGAATTAAATACAGGAAGTGTGCATCAGGATCGGGATATGTATTTCTTTCTGTGCACACATAAGAAGATTAGAGAAGCTTTACACAAGAGAAGACTGGCTTCTTTATAGTAGTAACTTGAAAGATTCCGAAGCATGTCAGCTATTCTAGCATTGTTGGTTTTAGCACCTATCAACCCCAAGGGGATGACAACAGCCTGTAGATCAATAAATCATTTCTCACTTTCAGCTAAAAGTAGTAGTATTAGAATCCTTAGTTGTAAAAACAGCAAGAACAATGTAAGATTTTCTTTATTTGTTTATAGAAGCAACAATAATGTATGTTAAACAGTGTATCACAGTACCATTGCTACTTTTGTATCTGTGTCATGACTTAGTCAACTTAGTGTGTGTAAGACCCAGAATTTTATGAAATAAAAGTATTCAATTTTTTTATAATTATTATTCAGTAAATGGTTAAATTGATAAAAAGTTAAAGTTAAGGGTGATATATGCAAAGTTTACAAAATATGCAAGTGGTTATAAAATATTCATTGTTGTCGGGGAATATTCGTTTGGTCGTGGAATATTTTTTTTCGTCGGGGGAATATTCGCATGCGACAAAGACAACCTTTTAGGCCCCATAATGAAAGGGATTGGACGAAGAAAATAACAAGTATGATTTTTTTATAAATAACTGGCGTAGTTATTCTCATTAACAATCGTTGAAATACCGGTGGTTAAAACACAAGAATGTCTGGCGGTGTCGCAGACAAGAAGATACGGTATTGCACCAATTATTGATTCTTACATAAGAAGTTACTACTCAATAATTTTTACAATAAGTACTGTTCTTTTGAGGTAAGGGATGGTAAGAGATGTTATTTTCTTCGTAAATGATATTATTTCTTTTGATATCATTATCCCAAAATATTGATATGAATTTTATTGTGAATTTTTTACCTTTTCGTGTCGGGGTTACTATTCACGTATACAACACTATTCATGTATATGGCACTATTTACGTATATGACATTATTTATGTATACGATACTATGTACGAATATGGAGTACTATTCACGAGTTACTATTTATTACTATTCATGGGGTACTATTCACGACAAAATTGGTTTCTTTTCCTGACCAAATTATCATTGATTTATGAATATTGCTTTTGAAATTAAATCCATGTTTTCATCATATTGTTTTAATTATCATATATAACATTTTTATAACCCTGGTGATGGAATTTATCTTTCACTTGAGTGTAAAGATGGGTAGATTATTGGTATGATCGTGACTATGGGTTCTCTTTGGCCAGTAGTGCAAAGTTGAATTGTTGACTGGTATGATCATAACCATTGAATTTATAAATGATTATCTTTAGCTTAAGTGCAAAGGTGAATTGATCAACATGGTTATAATTATTATTTATATAAATTCTGAAATGATTATATATTTCTTTGAGATATTAATATCTTTGGCCGTGTAGTCAAAGATGACCTGTTGTTAAATATCTTTGCACGTAGTGCAAAGATGACCTATTATTGAATATCTTTGGCCTGTAGTGCAAAGATGAACTGTTGATGAATATCTTTGGCCCGTAGTGCAAAGATGTCCTTTTGTTGAATATCTTTGGCCTGTAGTGCAAAGATGAACTGTTGATGAATATCTTTGGTCCGTAGTGCAAGGGTGAATTTATTAGTATGATTATGAACAGGAACTGTGATTTGGTATAACCATGATCTTTGATGTTTCAGGTAAAGACAGGTGATGAAAATTATCTTTGTCCTGGATGAGAAGAGGAATTTAGATCCACAATTATGATTATGAGTTATTCACATGATTATGGACAGAAACTGTTGATTGATGTTACAGGGATAAAATATTGTTGGCGGACTTTTAACATTGAGAAGATAACAGACCTTATGATCTATTTGACTCTTCTAATGGGTTGCTCGTTCCGCTGCAACTATAGTTGAAAAGTTTTATCATCTACCATATGTTCTAAATTTCTGATTTATTACTGATGAAGGCTATTGATAATTTAATTATCTTTAGTCATGATATTCTTTACTGGGCTAGTTGTGCTCACCCTTTTGTTTCACAATTTCTTTTAGGTAATAAGAGTGTAACTAGGTCGAGCGGGGGTAACAGGGGAATAGAACGGTGGTCTATAGCTATTGAGGTTATCCCTAAATAGTATGGAAATAATTTTATTAAGAATGTGAGATAAGTGTGTCGTATTTTATACGTCATTTAACCATTGATTTTGGTGAACCGAATAGGGTAAGGTGAACCCAACTTTGGAAGGGTGTTTCGCGACTGTCATAAAAGATGTCTAATGACCTACGACTTCGTGTTATCATAAGATGTGGTCAGCACATCCACTTCTTTGATTATATCTACGAGCACTACATATATAATCTTGGAGTTTGGTTGAAATATAATTCTCAATTAGAGACAATGGAGATAATTATATGTCAAGAGAAGACTCACAATTGGAAAGAACATGATAGCAATCTTCTCGTTTTTCTTTGGGGTCTATTGGGTCAACCAAGGATAATTCTCGAGTCATATGATATCTATTATATCTTAGAAGCATGGCCTCCCATGTACGAAGGTTTCCTTGAGCATTTTCCAAAGATTTTAATTTCTAAAATAGTTATTGACTGTACCTTTATGTAAGATACCATTGTAAGGTATCAATGTGAGGTGTTATAGTTGGTATCCACAGTATATGTGTTATTGTATTTTGCACGACAATTGTAATAATGAAGCTATAGTTATTTCTGTACCATGTATTTGGTGACTCAGAATGGGTGATGTATACCTATTTTGGGGCGTCACAATTGGTATCAGAGCTTAGGGATATGGTCTCTGGTGGAGATCGGGGAATAGAACTAGGAGGGGAGAGACGAGTAAATTCTTCGCTAGTATGTCCTACCTAAGCTGAAATTTCTTACTTAATTAGTTTACAAATTATGATATGTCAGTTAATCTTTGTTTTGAAGCAGTATTCTAGAATGATATCTGAAATACAGGTGATGAGCATTGGAGAAATTATGAGGACAGGGAAGATGGAATCTAAAATGAAAGTAAGGTATTCTCAACTCTTTGAAATACCAGGTACGTAAATTTCGGGGACAAAATTTCATAAGGAGGGGAGATTGTAAGATCCCGAATTTTATGAAATAAAAGTATTCAATTTTTTTATAATTATTATTCAGTAAATGGTTAAATTAATAAAAAGTTAAAGTTAAGGGTGATATATGTAAAGTTTATAAAATACGCAAGTGGTTATAAAATATTCATTGTTGTCAGAGAATATTCGTTTGGTCGTGAAATATTCTTGTTGTCGGAGAATATTTGTACGACGGCGCAACCTTTTGTGGGCCCCATAACGAAAAGCGATTGGATTAAAAAAATAACAAGTATGAGTTTTTTTATAAATAACTACAGTAGTTGTTATCGTTAACAATCGCTTGGAATACTCTCTTTGGTTAAAACAAAGTAATAAGCGGTGTTGTCGCACAAGAAGATACATGGTATTGCACCAATTATTGATTCTTACGTAAGAAGTCACTACTCAATAATTGTTACAATAAGTACTGTTCTTTTGAGGTAAGGGATGTTATTTTCTTCGTAAATGATATTATTTCTTTTGATATCATTATACCGAAATATTGATATGAATTTTATTGTGAAATTTTTATCTTTTCGTGTCGGGGTTACTATTCACGTATACGGCACTATTCATATATACGACACTATTCACGTATATGGCACTATTTACGTATATGACATTATTTACATATACGGTACTATGTACGAATAAGGAGTACTATTCATGAGTTACTATTCATGAGTTACTATTTACTAGTTACTATTCATGTTTACCTGAGGATTATTGTCTTCCTGTTGCACATTATCCTGGTTATTGATCTGTGGTGACTCAACGGTCTCCTATGCTCCATTGTTATTCTCAACATTCTCAGATGTCATTTTCAAATACTGCCACAAAACAAGGGTTAATTGACATGTCACATATTATCCCTATACTCTGACCGACCAATTAAATACCAAATAAATTTAGGTAGGTCATACTAGTAAAGGAATTCTCCATCTCTCCCCTCATAGTTCTTATCTCACATCTCAGCCAGGGATCATATCCCTAAGCTTTGATACCAACTATAACGCCCCCAAAATAAGTATACATTACCCATCTTGAGTTGCCAAATACATGGTACAAAATTCAAATACAACTTAATTATACAACAGTCGTGTAAAATACGACAAAACATAATCTAAGAGTTTTAATATGAATATTGTCATCTAGACAATATTCACACTCAATGGAGTCCTCATTACATTTATTGTCACATTATTATATAGAATAGTGAGGACTACTATGACACCATCTCGGACCATCACTCCGTTCCCCGACTAGTTCCGGCTACGTTCTCATTTCCTAAAGAGAACAATGAAAGCAAAAGGGTGAGCTCAACTATCCCAATAAGAAATATTATGACTAAGATAATGCAAAATAAGTTATCGTTAGCCTTCAACAGTGTTAAACTGATATAATATAATAGACAACAAGTTTAACTGCAGCGGAACAAGCAATCCACTAGAAGAGTCAAGTAGAGCATAAAATCTTCTATGATTTAAAAGGTTTTTCATTAACTTTATCGCTGAGACTCAGCTTACTAAATAATCCACATCATCGAATCACCCCTTCACTACGGCTAAGGATATTCTTTAGTATCATAAGCACAAATTAACCATGCACTACGGGCCAAGGATATCGTGTATTCATCAATGGTCATGATCATGCCAACAAATGTCCATCAATGCACTACGGGCCAATGAGGACTTTTACCACATCATTTGTAACATTACGGTCATGATTATACCGAATAATCTTTATGTCATAATCATACCAAGTCCATCTATGCACTACGGGCCACAGATGACTTTCAACATCATATAAGCATGAGGATGATGACAATGATATAAGCATTAATCAAACGAAATCAAGGATAAATATTAAGGACTTTAAATTTATCCAGAGTTTAAAAATATACAAATTGTCAACATGATACTGCTTTGTGGAGTAAAATTCAAGATAATATTCATGCATCAAAAATAATTTAGACAGAAAAGAAAATATTTTTCGGGTGAATAGTATCCCGTGAATAATACCCTATGAATAATACTTCAGGAATAGTACCTCATGAATAGTACCTCGGCATGAAAAGTGCCCCAAATACCCGAGTGAATAATATTCATGTAAACATTAACCGGGTGAATAGTAACACATGAATAATAACTGGGTGAATAGTACTTTGGCATAAAAAGTGCCCCGAATACCCGAGTGAATAATATTTTAGTGAATAGTAATGGGGTGAATAGTACCCGTAAATAGTAACTCATGAATAGTATTCTGACATAAAAAGATCAATAATTATCAAGAAAGCTCAGAATAATATTTTCATGAAAAGATACTGGATGCAGCGTAAATATCAAAGATATTCTACTAATTTCATGGAGTATAGAAGCATTACTTTAACAGAATGAAGGTATAATCAAGAATACGAGATGAAATAATATTACTTACATACTACAGAGTATGGAAGAAAATATTATTCCTTATGAATACTGAACAAAAATAATATCCCTTACCTCAAAAGAAGAAGATCGGATAATCGGAATAAAGGAGGTAGCATACTTCTCTTCTTCTTTCACTCAATAGCTTCTCTCTCTATAATTGCTCTTGTGAGTCTTAGTGAATTGGCTAGAATGAAAGAATAATGAGCTTCTATTTATAGAAAATTATAGTTTCGATAATTGCACGTTTTGGGGCTCGAAATATTACAGTATAATACCTTTATCTTTTCCTTCATTTTTAATTTAGTCCTGCAAGTATTATCAAACTTGCACCACCTCTCCTAATAGTATTTCATGTGAATCAATAGTAAATCATGTGACTCAATAGTTCTATACATGTGAAAAAAAATAATTACAGTATAGTACCTTAATCTATACCTCCATTTTTTATTTAGTCATGCAAGTATTATTATCAACCTTACACCAACTCCCCTAATAGTACATGCATGTGAATCAATAGTAAATATATGTGAATAAATAGTTATAAGCATGTGAATTAATAGCAATTAATTGCTTATTTATCTGGTTAATTACCCGATTGGTCAATATAATCTCTAGACATTAATTATTATCGAAATAAATGTTGATTTCCACTAACACCAATAATTCCCACACAATGAAACTATCAATTTCATCTTTAATCAACACGAACTTATTCATCATTAATATTATAACTCACAATATTTAACAACCAGGTCGTTCCCAAGAAAGAGGGGGCTTTCCGATAAGGATTTCTCGCTATCAAGCGCAATTAGATTATCTAACCCGTCCTCGATGTAACTTCTAGTCATTGTCAATATTGCAAATAATAATATGAATAACTTTGTCGCCTCAATTATTGATTTAATAATATAACATATTATGCGATGATACCGTGACAATAATTGAATCAATAATACGAGAGTCATGATGCAACAATTCATCGTAGTAATAATTGAGTATAACTAAGTGACTTCTCACGTAAGCATCAATAATCAATACCGCGTGCTACTACGCAACCACGCCAGACATCGCATTTTTACTAACCGGTAGTTCAACAGCTTTAACGATAACACTTTCGCCGTTATTTTTTATAAAAGATAATTCCGCTGCTTTCTTTACTTATAATATACTTCCATTATCAGGTCCACTAATGATTGTGTCATCGCATTTAATATTCCATGTTAAAATGAATATTCCCCGACCAATCAAATAATATATAATAACTTGCTTACTTTGCAAAATAAATAAATATTACCCATAACTTTAGCATTATATCATATCTACACCATAATATTCAAAAATATATTTCGAGAAAAATTCATCTTTATTTATAAAAGTTGGGGTCTTACAACCTCCCCTTCTTGTGAAATTTTTCCCTCGAAATTAGGGTACAAACCTGGTATGACGAAAAGGTGAGGATACCTTGATTTCATTTCAAATTCTAACTCCCAGGTCATTTCCTCCACATCGTGGTTTCTCCACAAAACGTCGACTTGAGGTATAACCTTGGAGCGTAGAATATGATCCTTCTTATCCAAGATTTTAACAGGTACCTCTTCATACGTTAAATCTTTGGCTATCTCGTCTGGTTCTAATTCAATAATGTGGTTCAGGTCTTTCACATATTTATGTAACATAGATATGTGAAAAACGCTATGAACACGAGACATACTTAAGCAGTAAGGTGAGTCTATAGCCACGCCCCTACTCGATCGAGGATTAAAATGGGCCAATGAATCGAGGATCGAGCTTTCTCTCTTTCCAAATCTCGTAACTCCTTTCCATGGAGTAACACGTAACAACATATGATCTCCAATATTAAATTCCACGTCTTTTTGATGAAGATCAGAATAACTCTTTTGTCGATCTTGTGAGGTTTTTATACGTTCTCGAATTGTTTAAATCTTTTCCGTAGTCATACGTACCAACTCCGGTCCTAACAACGTTGCTTCACCCACGTCATCCCAGCATACTCGAGAATGACACTTTCTTCCATACAACATCTCAAATGGAGCCATGCCAATACTTGCTTGATAACTATTGTTGTAGGAAAACTCCACCAATGGTAAGGACATGTCCCAACTTCCTTTGAAATCAAGGACACAGAGTCTTAATAAATCTTCAAGAGTTTGAATAGTCCTTTCAGACTGCCCATCCGTTTGAGGATGATATGCCAAACTAAATCGTAAATTTGTGCCCATAACTTTTTGCAAACTAACCCAAAATCATGAAGTGAATCTTGGGTCTCGATTAGAAACTATGGATACTAGCATACCATGCAATCTTACAATCTCATTTATGTACATACAAGCAAGATGTTCAAGTGTATAAGTTTATCATATAGGTAAGAAATGAGCAGACTTGGTCAATCTATCAACAATGACCCAAATTGCATCTATGCCTTGAGAAACCTTGGGAAGACCAGTAACAAAATCCATGGTAATGTGCTCCCACTTCCATTCTGGAATTTCAAGTGGTTGCAATGGACCTTTTGGCACTTGATTCTCCTCCTTGACTCGTTGACAAGTTAGACACCTTGAGATAAACCCCACTATCTCTCTCTTCATATTGCTCCACCAAAATGTATGTCAAAGATTATGATACATTTTCGTACTCCCAGGATAGATTGCAAATGGTGTGTTATGCGCTTCCATCATGATTTTATACTTCAAGTCAGAATCATTAGGAACACAAAGTCTGGAGTTGACTCGAAGTATTCCTTTTTTATCGATTCTTGCTTCCGAAATAGCACCTTCTTGCACTTTCTTCCTCATATACACATCACCCAGTGTCCGTAGCTTGAGCAGCCTTTAACTTTATCGATTAAAGCTCTGCCTCTACTCAGATATTCGCTATCATCACATGGGTCCCTGGAGTCTTTAACTCTATCCCCATCCTTTGCAAGTCATACCAAATGGGCCTTTGTGTTGACAATATCGCACTCGTGCCTGCATATGATCTTCTACTCAATGTGTTAGCTACCACGTTCGCTTTTCCAGGATGGTATTGGATGGTATGATCATAATCTTTTAATAGCTCAAGCCATCGTCGTTGCCGCATGTTGAGTTCCTTTTGAGTGAAGAAATATTTGAGGCTTTTATGATCCGTATAGATCTCCACCTTCTCTCCATAAAGGTAATGCCTCCAAATCTTAAGTGCAAAAATGACAGCTGCCAACTCTAGATCATGAGTATGATAATTCCTCTCATATTCTTTGAGTTGTCGTGAGGTATAGGCTATGACTTTCCCATGTTCCATGAGAACACATCCTAACCCTTTGCCCGAAGCATCATCAGAGATGACAAATCCTCCGAGCCGATGGTATTATCGTAACAGTCTTTGAAATGAGTCTTCTTGAGTTCTTGAAAACTCTTCTCACATTCCTCGCTCCAACCGAACTTTGTATCTTTTCGAGTCAGCTGAGTTAATGGAGTAGCGATTCGAGAAAATCCTTCCACGAATCTCCGATAATGACCAGCTAAGCCGAGAAAGCTACGTACTTCGGTCACTGACTTAGGCTACTCCCAGCTTTGAAATACTTCAATCTTTTCCGGGTCAACAGATATTCTGTGATTTGATATCACGTGCCCAAGGAATTCTACTTCTTCAAGCCAGAACTCTCATTTCTTCAACTTGGCATAAAACTTGTTCTCGCGGAGCTTTTGGAGTATCAGTCTAAGTGTTTCTCATGATCTTCACGGCTTTTGGAATATATTAGAATATCATCAATAATGACAACCACAAAATGATCCAAATATTCCTTGAATACTCGGTTCATCATATCCATAAAGGCAGCAGGAGCATTAGTCAATCCAAAAGACATAACTAGGAATTCATAATGCCCGTACTGAGTTTTGAAAGCCGTCTTTAGAATGTCATCGCTTTTAATCTTTAACTGATGATATCCAAAATGAAGATCAATCTTTGAAAAGAATTTGTCGCCTTGCAACTGGTCAAACAGGTCATCAATATGAGGTAACGGATACCTATTTTTGATGGTGACATGATATAACTCCTGATAGTCATTACAAAGTCGCATACTCCCATCTTTCTTCTTTACGAATATAACAAGAGCACCCCAAGGATACATACTAGGACGAATGAAACCAATGTCTAACAACTCCTGCAGTTGGGTTTTTAACTCCTGAAGTTCAATAGGAGCCATTCGATATGGAGCTTTAGAAATTGGTTTTGTACTAGTTCAAGGTCAATACCAAACCCAATTTCACGCTCTGAGGGTAGGCCAGGAAGTTCTTCAGGGAATACGTCAGGAAATTTATTAACAATAGAAATATCATTCAAATTTGACGTATTTTTGTTTAAATCTGTGACATGGGCTAAGAAAGCTTGATATCCATTTTTCAATAAACGAATAGCTTTATGGCTTAATATGACAGTGATTGACTTTAGTGGTTTGTGTAAGACCCCAACTTTTATGAATAAAAATGAATTTTCTATAAATATCATTTTTGAATATTATGGAATAAATTTGATATAATGTTATAGTTGTGGGTAATATTTATAATTTTTGCAAAGTACGCAAGTTGTTATATAATATTCGATTGGTCAGGAATATTCGCATTTACGACACAATCATCATCAGGACCCTATTAATAGAATTATCATTTGATCGAGAAAACGACAAAAATATTTTTATGAAAAAAATAATCATGGAAGTTTTACTGCTGATACTTTGCTGAACTACTCTTAGTAGTAAAAGTACAAAGAATATGCTGGCGGGTTGAATAAGTAGTACACCAGATTGATTATTAATGCTTATGTGAGAAGTCACTCGACTTTGATTCAATTATTGTCGATATTTTATATGTTATTAAATCAATAATTGAGATGACGGTTGTTAATATTATTATTCGCATTATTAACGATGTCTGTAAGTTCCGCCAATGAGAGGTTCGGTCACCTAATCATGGCCAATAGGAGAAATCCTTATCGAAAGCCCCATCTTTCCGGGAACGACTTCGGTCGATTAATAAAGTGAATAATAATAATGATGATGAAGTTTTGTCTTATTCAGATTATTAACGTAATAAAATGTAAAAAAACTTTTTATATAAAAAATGTAATACTTTTATAAAGTTATTCGCTTTATTAGGCTAATAGTAAAATCTTTTTATATAAAATCTTTTTAAAAGTTATTTGTTTTATTATATTATAAATAGAATATATTATATTTTATTTAAAAGATTTTGCTTTAAATATGGACCGTCCGATTAAAGTAAATCAATCTGCACTGCTCATAGATTGTTACTATTCTTTCCATTCTTCTATAAATAAAGCTCATTCCTTCATTATTTCTTACGAATTCACTAAAACTCTGTAGAGAGAAACTATAGAGAGAAAGAAAAAGTATTCGCTACTTCACTACTCGATATCAAGTTTCTTTTACTAGTAGGGGTATTATTTCTTTTGTATTCATGAAGAGAACTTCTATTATTCCATCTTTATTATTCTCATTGAATAACTCAGATACGCTGGCTACCCTATACTTGGTGAAATTCTTTTGTATTCCATTCTTTATTATTCTCTTGGAATATCTTGTTCACAAGCGCTCTGTACGACTGACCGGTTCCGCCTTTTATTATTCTCATTGGAATATCCTCGTCTGCGCTTTTACGCCTACCGGGTTTCGCCTTTTTATTATTCTATTAGAACATCCTGTTGGTGTAAATTTCACCGACCGTTTCCGTTATTTAGTATTCTCGCTGAATAACCTATCTATAATGGCACCGCGCATGTACGGTGATTTCTATTGTTATTCCATTCTTTATTATTCTCATTGAATATCCCGCTTGGCATGACACGCACTCGACGTTCCGTTATTTATTATTTTGATGGAATAACTGCCTATGCCAAGTACCGCATGCACGGTGATTTCTATTGTTATTCCATTCTTTATTATACTCAAATGGTTAAAGTTTTGACTTCTACACTCCATGAAATTAGTGGAATATTCTTGATATTTGCGCTTCATCCAAAGATATTTTCATGAAAATATTCTTCCGAGCATTCTTGAATTTTACTTTACAAAGAAGTATCATGTTGACAATTTGGACATTATTAGTTCTCTAATAAATTAATTCTTGAACTTGTTTTATTGAATTCTTATATCATTGTCATCATCCTCATGTTTATATTATTTTTGAAAGTCATCTCAGAGCTCAGTGTGCGTATGATGGACTTGGTATGATTATGATCGTGGATTATTCTGTGTAATCATTTAACCGTAATGTTACAAATGATGTGGTAAAAGTCCTCATTGGCCCGGTACATCGATGGATGCTTGTTGGCATGATCATGACCATCGATGAATACACAAATATCATCGCCCATAAAGGTATGGATAATTTGTGGTCGTGACCCTAATGAATATCCTCGGTAGTAGTGTGAATGATGTGGATTATTTATTAAGTTGAGTCTCAAATGATAAAAGTGATGAAAATATTTGTAAATCATAAAAGATAGTAGATTTTATTCTCTACTTGACTCTTTTAATGGATCAGATGTTCTCACCGCAGCTTAAACTTGATGTCTATTGTATTTTATCGCTTAAATCATTGAGGACTAATGATAATTTATTCTCGCATTATCTTAGTCATAATATTTCTTACTGGGCTAGTTGAGCTCACCCTTTCTTTCACTGTTCTCTTCAGGAAATGAGAACGTAGCAGAGACTAGTCGGGAAACGGAGTGATGGTCCGAGATGGTGTCTTAGTAGTCCTCACTATTCTGTTAAATAGTGTGATAATAAATGTAATGAGGACTAAATTGAGTGTGGATATTGTCTAGATGACAATATTTGTATTAAAACTCACAGCATGTATTTTGTCGTATTTTACACGACTGTTGTATAATCAAGTTGTATTTGAATTTAGTACCATGTATTTGGCGACTCAAGATGGGTGATGTATACCTATTTTGGGGGCGTCACAATTGGGTTGCTTGAATTCGCATAATAGGTTGGTTAGAAATATGAAAGATAACAAACTTATAAAAATAATCAATTTTTGCATGATGAGTAGTTAACCAATCAATCCCTAAAATCACATCAAATGCAAGTATTTTCTAAGAGATAAGGTCAATAGGTAATGTGAGGGTACCGATTTGAACCAAACAAGACTTATAAACAGTGGATGTAATGAAGGTTTCTCCCAACGGAGTTTCAACTGATAAGTCAAAGTCTAATTTCTCCATAGTTAAATTTAAACGTTGAGCGCAAGTAGGAGAAATAAAAGAATGGGTAGAACCGGTATCAAATAAGGTATAGACTTCGCTAGAGTTTATTATTAGCTTACCCGTGATGACCTTGTTCGGTTTCTTCACTTTCTAGGAGGTCACGACAAATGCTCTCCTCGAACTACATCGGTTTCGACTTTTTTTGGGACTACTTTGGTGCCTCCATCCCAGCTGGACTTGTCTTCGGTGCATGACAAAATCGGGCTAGCTGACCTTCTCTTCCACAATTATAACACGCTTTGGACTACATCGCACAATTTGGGCTGATGTGTCCCTCCCCTCCGCATTTGAAGCATATGATAGGTGGTCGTTCTCCTTCCTTAACAACGGGTGTAGGTGATGACGTCTTTCCATCATTGTTGAATTTCCTCTTCTTGAAATGTCCATTCTTATTGTCTTGGCCATGATTACCACCGAAGTGGTTACCATTTCTGGCCTGTTGATTCCCTCCACGCTTGTTGTCACTGCTTCGATGACTACTACCACAGGTATTATCATTTTTCTGGCTGCTCTCTCTTAGTTGAGTTAACTCATTATCGCACTCCAATAATTGAGCCCTATTTACAACATCTGAATACAAACACAATTTGTGAGAGATAAGGTATTAACGTATCTCAGGTTTCAAACCTCTTAGAAACATCTGCGTCATTCTCTCCTCATTATCAACCAAATGGGACGTAAACTGGGACAACTCAGCAAACTTGGCTTCGTATTGTGCCACGGTCATATTATTTTGCTCCAACTTGTTGAACTCCACCTCCTTCATATGACAAATACTTTTGGGAAAATACTTGTCATTGAACAGTTCTTGGAACTTCTCCCAATACATCTTCAGTGCGGCAGGCTGGGTACATTTTACAGATTCTCACCAATGATCTGCCTCTCCTCACAACATGAAGGTGGCGAAGGGAACCTTTTGCTCCTCAGAACATCCCAAGACATCAAATACTTTAGTGATCTGCTTTAACCACGTCTCTGCCTTAAGTGGTTTTGTCTCTCAGAAAACTCCAGTGGTCCCAGCTCCTTGAACTGCTTAGCGGTGACCGTCCGAGAGTTTCCAGTGTTTCCACCTGCATTTTGGATAGGAGTCTCTCTTACCTGATGTTGCATGAATTGTAGAAAGCCTATGAACATTCCATCGTTCATCATTTGATCGGTGTTGTTGTTTACCTGAGGATTATTGTCTTCCTATTGCACATTATCCTGGTTATTGATCTGTGGTGACTCAACGGTCTCCTGTGCTCCATTGCTATTCTCAACATTCTCAGATGTCATTTCAAATACTGCCACAAAACAAGGGTTAATTGACATGTCACATATTATCCCTATGCTCTGACCGACCAATTAAATACCAAATAAACTTAGGTAGGTCATACTAGTGAAGGAATTCCCCGTCTCTCCCCTCCTAGTTCTTATCTCACATCTCAGCTAGGGATCATATCCCTAAGCTTTGATACCAACTGTGATGCCCCAAAAATAGGTATACATCACCAATCTTGAGTCGCCAAATACATGGTACAAAATTTAAATACAACTTAATTATACAACAGTCGTGTAAAATACGACAAAACATAATCTAAGAGTTTTAATACGAATATTGTCATCTAGACAATATCCACACTCAATGGAGTCCTCATTATATTTATTGTCACACTATTAAATGTAATAAAGGAGGACTACTACGACAATTATCTCTAACCATCACTCCGCTCTCGACTAGTCCCGCCACGCTTTTCATTTCTGAAAAAAAACAATGAAAGCAAAAAGGGTGAGCTCAACTAGCCAAGTAAAAAATATTATGACTAAGATAATGCAAAATAAGTTATCGTTAGCCTTCAACAGTGTTAAACTGATATAATATAATAGACAACAAGTTTAACCGCAGCGGAACAAGCAATCCATTAGAAGAGTCAAGTAAAGCATAAAATCTACTATCTTCTATGATTTAAAAGGTTTTTCATCAACTTTATCGCTGAGACTCAGCTTAATAAATAATCCACGTCATCGAATCACCCCTGCACTACGGCCAAGGATATTCTTTAGTATCACGACAATTGTAATAATGAAGTTGTAGTTATTTCTGTACCATGTATTTGGTGACTCAGAATGGGTGATGTATACCTATTTTGGGGCGTCACAATTGGTATCAAAGCTTAGGGATATGGTCTCTGGTGGAGATCGGAGAATAGAACTAGGAGGGGAGAGACGAGTAAATTCTTCGCTAGTATGTCCTACCTAAGCTGAAATTTCTTACTTAATTAGTTTACAAATTATGATATGTCAGTTAATCTTTGTTTTGAAGCAGTATTCTAGAATGACATCTGAAATACAGGTGATGAGCATTGGAGAAATTATGAGGACAGGGAAGATGGAATCTAAAATGAAAGTAAGGTATTCTCAACTCTTTGAAATACCAGGTACGTAAATTTCGTGGACAAAATTTCATAAGGAGGGGAGATTGTAAGATCCCGAATTTTATGAAATAAAAGTATTCAATTTTTTTATAATTATTATTCAGTAAATGGTTAAATTGATAAAAAGTTAAAGTTAAGGGTGATATATGTAAAGTTTATAAAATACACAAGTGGTTATAAAATATTCATTGTTGTCAGGGAATATTCGTTTGGTCGTGAAATATTCTTGTTGTCGGAGAATATTCGTACGACGGCGCAACCTTTTGTGGGCCCCATAACGAAAAGCGATTGGATTAAAAAAATAACAAGTATGAGTTTTTTTTTTAAATAATCTACAGAAGTTGTTACCAAGTAACACTTGCTTGAATACCTTTGCCTGTTAAAACACAAAGAATAATACTCTGCGGTTTCACAAGAAGATACAGATTGCACCAATTATTGATTCTTACGTAAGAAGTCACTACTCAATAATTGTTACAATAAGTACTCGCTCTTTTTGAGGTGGATGTTATTTTCTTCAGAATGATATTATTTCTTTTGATATCATTATACCAAATATTGATATGAATTTTATTGTGAAATTTTTATCTTTTCGTGTTTAGGGTTACTATTCACGATACTAAGACTATTCATATATATACGACACTATTCACGATATGGCACTATTTACGATATATGACATTATTTACATATACTGGTGACTATGTATTTAATAAGGAGTACTTATTCATGAGTTACTATTCATGAGTTACTATTTACTAGTTACTATTCATGTTTACACGAGGTTATTATCTTCTCCCCCTGCACATTATCCCGGTTATCGATCCGGTATTGACTCAACTGGCCTCCTATGCTCCATTGTTATTCTCAACATTCTCGGATGTCATTTTCAAATACCGCCACAAAACAAGGGTTAATTGACATGTCATATATTATCCCTATACTCGACCGACCAATTAAATACCAAATAAACTTAGGTAGGTCATACTAGTAAAGGAATTCTCCATCTCTCCCTCATAGTTCTTATCTCACATCTCACCAGGGATCATATCCTAAGCTTTGATACCAACTACACGCGCCCCAAAATAAGTATACATTACCCATCTCGAGTTGCCAAATACATGGTACAAAAAATTCAAATACAACTTAATTATACAACAACAAATAAAAATACGACAAAACATAATCTAAGAGTTTTAATATGAATATTGTCATCTAGACAATATTCACACTCAATGGAGTCCTCATTACATTTATTGTCACACTATTATATAGAATAGTGAGGACTACTATGACACCATCTCGGACCATCACTCCGTTCCCCGACTAGTCCCGGCTACGTTCTCATTTCCTAAAGAGAACAATGAAAGCAAAAGGGTGAGCTCAACTATCCCAATAAGAAATATTAAGACTAAGATAATGCAAAATAAGTTATCGTTAGCCTTTAACAGTGTTAAACTGATATAATATAATAGACAACAAGTTTAACTGCAGCGGAACAAGCAATCCACTAGAAGAGTCAAGTAGAGCATAAAATCTTCTATGATTTAAAAGGTTTATCATTAACTTTATCGCTGAGACTCATCTTAATAAATAATCCACATCATCGAATCACCCCTTCACTACGGCCAAGGATATTCTTTAGTATCATAACCACAAATTAACCATACACTATGGGCCAAGGATATTCGTGTATTCATCAATGGTCATGATCATGCCAACAACTGTCCATCAATGCACTATGGGCCAATGAGGACTTTTACCACATCATTTGTAACATTACGATCATGATTATACCGAATAATCTCATATCATAATTATACCAAGTCCATCTATGCACTACGGGCCATAGATGACTTTCAACATCATATAAGCATGAAGATGATGACAATGATATAAGCATTAATCAAACAAAATTAAGGATAAATATTAAAGACTTTAAATTTATCCAGAGTTTAAAAATATCCAAATTGTCAACATGATACTGCTTTGTGGAGTAAAATTCAAGATAATATTCATGTATCAAAAATAATTTGGACAGAAAAGAAATATATTTTTCAGGTGAATAGTACCCCATAAATAGTACCCTGTGAATAGTACTTCGGGAATAATATCTCATGAATAGTACCCCGGCATAAAAAATGCCCCAATTTTCATTGTGTTGGGATTGTTAGTGTTAGTGGAAATCGACATTTATTTCAATAATAATTGATGTCTGGAGGTTATATTGACCTATCAAGTAATTAATCGAATAAATGAGCAATTAATTGCTATTAATTCACATGATTATAACTATTTGTTCACATGTGTGTACTATTGATTCACATTCATGTACTATTAGGGGAGGTGGTGCAAGATTGATAATACTTGCATGACTAAGTTAAAAATGGAGGTATAGATGGAGGTACTATACTGTAATTCGTATTTTCACATGATTATAACTATTAAGTCAAATAAATGAACTATTAATTCACATGATTTACTATTAGGGGAGGTGGTGCAAGTTTGATAATACTTGCAGGACTAAATTAAAAATGAAAGAAAAGTTGCGGGTATTGTAGTGTAATATTTCGAGCCCCAAAACGTGCAATTATCGAAACTATGTTTTCCTATAAATAGAAGCTCATTCTTCCTTCTTTTCTCACCAATTCACTAAAGCTATAGAGCAATTATTATAGAAAGAAATTATAAAGAGAAAGAAGAAGAGAAGTCTGCTACCTCACTATTCCAAATTATCCGCTTTTCTTACAGGTAAGGGTATTATTTCTTTCAGATTCATGAAGAGAGCTATTGTTATTACATTCCTTATTATTCTGTTGAATAACTCAGATACGCGACTCACCGTATACATGGTTAAATTCTTCATTTATTTCATTCTATATTATTCTATTGAATATCCTGTTCAGTATGGATTACGCGTGACTTCGTTCCATTCTTTATTATTCTATTGGAATAACTCATGTCTGCATTTGGCCTATCGCATGCCTGGTGAATTCTATTGTTATTCTATTCTTTATTAATCTATTGGAATATCCTGTCTGTGCGGATTATGCATGACCTGGTTCTATTCTTTATTATTCTCATTGGAATATCATGTCTCATGCGGATTACGGCATGACACGTTCCATTCTTTATTATTCTCGTTGGAATAACTTTGGTAGTAGTGTAAAAGATGAATTTATTAGTATGATTATGAAGCAGAATTGTGATTTGGTATAACCATAATTTTGATGTTTCAAAGTGAAGATAGGTGATGAAAATTATCTTCGTCCCCGGATGCGAATAGAATTTAAAACCACAATTATGATTATGAGTTATTCATATGATTGTGGACAGGAACTGTTGATTGATGTTACAGGGATAAAACATTGTTGGTGAACTTTTAACATGGAGAAGATAATAGACCTTATGGTCTATTCGACTTTTTAATGGATTGCTCGTTCACCAGAATTATGGTTGAAAAGTTTTATCATCTACCATATGTTCTAAATCTCTGATTTATTATTGATGAAAGCTATTGATAATTTAATTATCTTTAGTCATGATATTCTTTACTGGGCTTGTTGTGCTCATCCTTTTGCTTCACAATTCCTTTCAGGTAATAAAGGTGTAGCTAGATCGAGTGGGGTATTAAGAGGATTAGAACGGTGGTATATAGCTGTTGAGGTTCTCCTTAAATAGTATGGAAATAATTTTATTGAGAACTTTAGATAAGTGTGTCGTATTGTATACGTCATTTGATATTTAATTTTTGTGAACCGAATAGGGTGAGGTGAACCCAACTTTGGAAGGGTATTTTTCCACTATCATACAAGATGTCTAATGACATACAACCTCGTGTTATCATAAGACAGGGTTGTGCACATCCACTTGGTGAGTATATCTATGAGCACTACCTATATAATTTTGGAGTTTATTTGAAATATAATTCTCACTTGGAGAGAACGGAGATAATTATATGTCAAGAGAAAACTCACCATTGGAAAGAAGATGATAGCAATCTTCTTGTTTTTCTTTAGGGACTATTGGGTCAACCAAGGATAATTCTGTGGACATATGATATCTATCACAACCTGTAACGCATGGCCTCCTATGTACGAAGGTTTCTCGAGCACTTTCTAGAGATTTTAATTTCTAAAATGCATGGATTGTCCTTTTATGTAAGGTACCATTGTTGTAGGTTGTGGTCAACGCACCATGAGAGTTACATACATTTGTATTAAAACTCACGGTTTAACTGTGGTCGTATTCTCGCACGACGCTCAACAACAGTATAAATGAAGTTTGTATTTGATTTTTATAGTATGATATCTGGCGACTCAGAATGGGTCGTGTGGACCTATTTTGGGGACGTCACAAATGGTATCAGAGCTTAGGAATATGGTCGCTGGCGGAGATATGATTCTAGAACTAGGAGGGGAGAGACAAGTAATATACCTCGCTAGTGTGTGACTTACCTATGCTGAAATTGTTTACTTGATAAGTTGACAAATTGTGATATGTCAATTAACCTTTATTTTGAAGGTATATTCTAGAATGATATCTGAAATACAGGATATGAGCAATGGGAAAATCATGATTTAGAGGAAATAACAGGGAAGGTACAATCCGAAAAGAAAGCAAGTTATTCTCATCTCTTCGAACTACCAGGTACGTAAATTTCAAGCGCAAAATTTCATAAGAAGGGAAGATTGTGAGATCCCGAATTTTATGAAATAAAAGTATTCAATTTTTTAATTTTGGTAAATAGTTAAATTGATAAAAGTTTAAAGTTAAGGGTCATATTTGAAATTTTTTTCAAAGTAAGCAAGTTGTAATAAAATAACCGGAAGTAAAAGTACAGTAATACGCGTGGTTGCATAGTAGCACATGGTATTGATTATTAATGTTTATGTGAGAAGTCACTCAGTTATACTCAATTATTGCTACAAAAATTGCTGCATCATATCTCTCATATTATTGATTCAATTATTGTCACAGTATCATCTGCATAATATTTTATATATTATTAAATCAATAATTGAGACAACAAAGTTATTCATATTATTATTTGCAATATTGACAATGTCTAGAAGTTCTGTCAAGGAGAGATTTGGTCACCTAATTACGCTCCAATAAGGAGAAATCCTTATCGGAAAGTCCCCTCTTTCTTGGGAACGATCTGGTTGTTAAATATTGTGAGTTATAATATTAATAATGAATGTTATTAAAAATCGAATTTGAGTTCGGAGTTGAATTTGGAGACGCGGACGTGATATTTGAGTCCGAAACGATAAAATTAGTAGAGATAGACTATAAACACAAAATTTACCAGGGTTGACTTTTTGGTCAAAAAAGTCAACAGTTGACTTTTTTGAAAAAAGTAAAACTTCAAAATCTCAAAAATGAAATTTTTGAAAAAATATTTCCATTGTGTTGGGATTGTTAGTGTTAGTGGAAATCGACATTTATTTCAATAATAATTGATGTCTGGAGGTTATATTTACCAATCAGGTAATTAATCGAATAAATGAGCAATTAATTGTTATTAATTCATATGATTATAATTATTTGTTCACATGTGTGTACTATTGATTCACATTCATGTACTATTAGGGGAGGTGGTGCAAGATTGATAATACTTGCATGACTAAGTTAAAAATGGAGGTATAGATGGAGGTACTATACTGTAATTCGTATTTTCACATGATTATAACTATTAAGTCACATGAATGAACTATTAATTCACATGATTTACTATTAGGGGAGGTGGTGCAAGTTTGATAATACTTGCAGGACTAAATTAAAAATGAAAAAAAAGTTGAGGGTATTGTACTGTAATATTTCGAGCCCCAAAACGTGCAATTATCGAAACTATATTTTTCTATAAATAGAAGCTCATTCTTCCTTCATTTCTCACCAATTCACTATAGCTATAGAGCAATTATTATAGAGAGAAAGAAGAAGAGAAGTCTGCTACCTCACTATTCCAGTATCCAGTTTTCTTCTAAGGTAAGGGATATTATTTCTTTTGTATTCATGAAGGGAGCTATTGTTATTCCATTCCTTATTATTACATTGGAATAACTTTTGATATCTGCATGATCACCGTATACATGATGAAATTCTTCTGTTATTCCATTCTTTATTATTATGTTGGAATATCCTGTCTGTGCGGATTACGCATGACCTGGTTCCATTCTTTATTATTCTGTTAGAATAACATGTCTGTGTGGTCTATCGCATGCCTGGTGAATTCTATTGTTATTCCATTCTTTATTATTCTGTTGGAATATCCTATCTATGAGGATTACGCGTGACCTGGTTCCATTCTTTATTATTCTGTTGAAATATCCTGTTTGTGCGGATTACGCATGACCTGGTTCCATTCTTTATTATTCTATTGGGAATAACTTATGCATGGATTCACTGCGCATGCATGGTGAATTTTTCTATTATTCCATTTTTTATTATTCTGTTAGAATAACCTGTCTATATGGACTACCGCATGCATGGTGAATGATCCTTTGTATTCATTCCTTATTAAATTGTGGAAATGATCTGTCTACGCGGATTAACGCATGGTGGGCGAAAATTCATTTGCAGTTTTGTAATTTTTTTGACCCTCAAAAATTCTGGAAAAAATTAAAATGATAATTTGATGTGTTTTCCATATTGTGTCCAAAGATGGCGATTTTTGGATGTATAGATTAAGAGTTATGGATTTTATGGGAAAAGACTATTTTAAAAGTAAACCCTTATAACTCCTTGTGGTTAACTCCAAAATTGGTAAAATTTTTATTGGGAGTACATATATATAACAGGGGTATACCCTGTAAATTTTGGAATTTTTGGACAGAAGTACAATTTATGATAAATGTCTAAATATTCGGCAGTTTTACCCATATAAAAAATAGTAAATGAATTTTAAAAATTCCGAGAAAAATATAAGTTCAATATGGGACTATATTCTACTAAATCCCAGAAAAGAAAACTTTTTGGGAATGATTTGTTATTTTTCATGAAAATGGTTTAGTTACGAACATATGAATTAAATATATTATGTGAAGTTAAAAAATTGGTAAATAAGATTTTATGGCTTAGAAATCCTATATAAGGTATATGCAGATTTTTGATGAGGGATTTGATCATTGGTGATGAAATCTTATGAGTATGGTATTTTTGAATGATTAAATGCATTATTTGGTACAGTGTAAACAATTAAAATAAATTGTTTATAAGTTTAAGAAATGATTAAAATATTATTATAATATTCATGATATTAGATTATGAAATTATTAAGTGATTGATAACATTTGGATATTTTAAACTCTGGATAAATTTAAAGTCTTTAATATTTATCCTTGATTTCGTTTGATTAATGCTTATATCATTGTCATCATCCTCATGCTTATATTATGATGAAAGTCATCTTTGGCTTACGTGTAAAGATGGACTGTTGATTATTGGTTTTACAGTTGTATATCTTTGGCTTATGTGCAAAGATGGACTGTTGATTATTGGTTTTACATGGACTGTTGATTATTGATTTTATAGTTGTATATCTTTGGCTTACGTGCAAGGATGGACTGTTATTTATTGGTTTTACAGTTGTATATCTTTGGCTTACGTGCAAAGATGAACTATTGATTGATGAGTATCTTTGGCTTATATGCATAGATGAACTGTTTATTTTTATGATTATGACCAAGGATCATTCGGTATAATCATGACCCATAATGTTATAGATGATGTGGTAAAAGTCCTCATTTGCCCGTAGTGCATTAATGGACAGTTATTGGTATGATTATAACCAGGGATTATTTGGTATAATTATGACCATTGATGATTACATGAATATCCTTGGCCGTGGTGCAGGGATGATTCGATTATGTGGATTATTTATTAAGCTGAGTCTCAGCGATAAAATATTGATTATACACTTTTAATTCGTAAAAGATAGTAGATATCATGCTCTACTTGACTCTTTTAAAATACGATTGTATGTCTTTGCCTGTCTTGCAAAGATGAATTGTTAATAAATATCTTGGTAGTAGTGCAAAGATGAATTTATTAGTATGATTATGAAGCGAGGGAATTGTGATTTGGTATAACCATAATTTTTGATGTTTCAATTGAAGATAGGTGATGAAAATTATCTTAAATCACGAGTGCGAAGAGGAATTTAGAACCACAATTATGATTATGAGTTATTCATATGATTATGGATAGAACTGTTGATTGATGTTACTGGGATAAAACATTGTTGGTGGACTTTTAACATGGAAAGATAATAGACCTTTATGGTCTATTTGACTCTTTAATGGATTGCTTCGTAAGATTTGCAACTATGGTTGAAAAGTTTTATCATCTACCATATGTTCTAAATCTCTAATTTATTATTGATGAAAGCTATTGATAATTTAATTATCTTTAGTCATGATATTCTTTATTGGGCTTGTTGTGCTCACCCTTTTTTCTTCACATTTCCTTTCGGTAATAAAGGTGTAGGCTTTGGGTCGAATTGGGGTATTATTAAGGGATTAGAATGGTGGTATATAGCTATTGAGGTTCTCCTTAAATAGTATGGAAATAATTTTATTGAGAACTTTAGATAAGTGTGTCGTATTGTATACGTCATTTAATATTTAATTTTGGTGAACCGAATAGGATGAGGTGAACCTAACTTTGGAAGGGTGTTTTGTCACTATCATAAAATATGTCTAATGACATACAACCTCGTGTTATCATAAGACAGGGTTGTGCACATCCACTTGGTGAGTATATCAACGAGCACTACCTATATAATCTTAGAGTTTATTTGAAATATAATTCTCACTTGGAGACAACGGAGATAATTATATGTCAAGAGAAGACTCACCATTGGAAAGAAGATGACAGCAATCTTCTTATTTTTCTTTGGGGACTATTGGGTCAACCAAGGATAATTCTGTGGACATATAATATCTATCACAACCTAGATGCATGGCCTCCCATGTACGAAGATTTCCTTGAGCACTTCCCAAAGATTTTAATTTCTAAAACAGTTATGGACTGTACTTTTATGTAAGGTACCATTGTAAGGTTGTGGTCAAGGCACCATGAAAGTTACATATATTTGTATTAAAACTCATAGTTTAACTTTGGTCATATTCTGCATGACATTTCAACAGTTGTATAAATGAAGTTTGTATTTGATTTTTATAGTATGATATCTGGCGACTCAGAATGGGTCGTGTGGACCTATTTTGGGGGCGTCACACTACCTATATAATCTTGGAGTTTGGTTGAAATATAATTCTCAATTGGAGACGATTGAGATAATTATATGTTAAGAGAAGACTCACCATTAGAAAGAACATGATAGCAATATTCTCATTTTTCTTTGGGGTCTATTGGGTCAACCAAGGATAATTCTCGAGTAATATCATATCTATTATATCTTAGATGCATGGCCTCCCATGTACGAAGGTTTCCTTGAGCATTTTCTAAAGATTTTAATTTCTAAAACAGTTATTGATTGTACCTTTATGTAAGATACCATTGTAAGGTATCAATGTGAGGTGTTATCCAAGTAAAGGGATGAGAGTCATAGTTAGTATCCACAGTATATGTGTTATCATATTTTGCACGACAATTGTAATAATGAAGTTGTAGTTATTTCTGTGCCATGTATTTGACGACTCAGAATGGGTGATGTATACCTATTTTGGGGGCGTCACAGTTGGTATCGAGCTTAGGGATATGGTCTCCCATGAGATCTGGAATAGAACTAGGAGGGAAGAGACGAGTAAATCCTTCGCTAGTGTGTCCTACCTAAGCTGAATTTCTTACTTAATTAGTTGACAAATTATGATATGTCAGTTAATCTTTGTTTTGAAGCTGTATTCTAGAATGATATCTAAAATACAGGAGATGAGCAATGGAGAAATTATGAGGACAAGGAAGATGGAATCTGAAATGAAAGCAAGGTATTCTCAACTCTTTGAAATACCAGGTACGTAAATTTAAGGGACAAAATTTCATAAAGAGGAGAAATTGTAAGACCCCGAATTTTATGAAATAAAAGTATTCAATTTTTTATAATTATTATTCAATAAATGGTAAAATTGATAAAAAGTTAAAGTTAAAGGTGATATATGTAAAGTTTACAAAATACGCAAGTGGTTATAAAATATTCATTGTTGTCGGGGAATATTCGTTTGGTCGTGGAATATTCTTGCAATCGGGGAATATTCGTACGATGGCGCAACATTTTGTGGGCCCTATAACGAAAAGTGATTGGATGAAGAAAACAACAAGTATGAGTTTTTTTATAAATAACGACATAGTTGTTACCGTTAAGACTGTTGGAATACTCGGTGGTTAAAACACGATGTCTACGCGGTGTTTGCACAAGAAGATGCATGTGCGGTATTGCACCATTATTGATTCTTACGTAAGAAGTCACTACTCAATAATTGTTACAATAAGTACTATTCTTTTGTGGTAACGGATGGTAAGGGATGTTATTTTCTTTGTAAATGATATTATTTCTTTTGATATCATTATACCGAAATATTGATATAAATTTTATTGTGAAATTTTTACCTTTTCGTGTCGGGATTACTATTCATGTATACGGCACTATTCATGTATATGACATTATTTACGTATATGACATTATTTACGTATATGGTACTATGTACGAATATGGAGTACAATTCATGAATTACTATTCATGAGTTACTATTCACGAGTTACTATTCACGATAAAATTGGTTTCTTTTTTTGACCAAATTATCATTGATTTATGAATATTTCTCTTGAAATTAAATCTATGTTTTGATCATATTATTTTTATTATCATATATAACATTTTTATAACCCTGGTGATGGAATTTCTCTTTCACTTGAGTGTAAAGATGGGTAGATTATTGGTATGATCGTGACTATAGGTTCTCTTTGGCCAGTAGTGAAAAGATGAATTGTTGACTGGTATGATCATGACCATTGAATTTATAAACGATTATCTTTAGCTTAAGTGCAAAGGTGAATTTATCAACATGGTTATAATTATTGTTTATATAAATTCTAAAATGGTTATATATTTCTTTGAGATATTAATATCTTTGGCTCGTAGTGCAAAGATGACCTGCTGTTAAATATCTTTGGCCCGTAGTGCAAAGATGACCGGTTATTGAATATCTTTGGCCTGTAGTGCAAAGATTAACTGTTGATGAATATCTTTGGCCCATAGTGTAAAGATGTCCTGTTGTTGAATATCTTTGGCCTGTAGTGCAAAGAAGAACTGTTGTATCTTTGGTCCGTAGTGCAAGGGTGAATTTATTAGTATGATTATGAACTGGAACTGTGATTTGGTATAACCATGATCTTTGATGTTTCAGGTAAAGACATGTGATAAAAATTATAGTCGTCCTGTATGAGAAGAGGAATTTAGAACCACAATTGTGATTATGAGTTATTCATATGATTATGGACAGAAACTATTGATTGATGTTACAGGGATAAAACATTATTGGTGGACTTTTAACATGGGGAAGATAATAGACCTTATGGTCTATTTGACTCTTCTAATGGCTTACTCGTTCCGCTGCAACTATGGTTGAAAAGTTTTATCATCTACCATATGTTCAAAATCTCTGATTTATTACTGATGAAGGCTATTGATAATTTAATTATCTTTAGTTATGATATTCTTTACTGGGCTAGTTGTGCTCACCCTTTTGTTTCCCAATTCCTTTCAAGTAATAAGAGTGTAGCTGGGTCGAGCGGGGGTAATAGGGGAATAGAACGGTGGTCTATAGCTATTGAGGTTCTCCCGAAACATTATGGAAATAATTTATTAAGAATTTGAGATAAGTGTGTCGTATTTTATACGTCATTTAACCGTTGATTTTGGTGAACCAAATAGGGTGAGGTGAACCCATCTTTGGAAGGGTGTTTTGCCACTATCATATAACATGTCTAATGACCTACAATTTCGTGTTATCATAAGATAGGGTTGTGCACATCCACTTGCTGATTATATCTATGAGCACTACCTATATAATCTTGGAGTTTGGTTGAAATATAATTCTCAATTAGAGACAATGGAGATAATTATAAGTCAAGAGAAGACTCACCATTGGAAAGAACATGATAGCAATATTCTCGATTTTCTTTGGGGTCTATTTGGTCAAACAAGGATAATTCTCGAGTCATATGATATCTATTATATCTTAGATGCATGGCCTCTCATGTACGAAGGTTTCCTTGAGCATTTTCTAAAGATTTTAATTTTTAAAACAGTTATTGACTATACCTTTATGTAAGATACCATTGTAAGGTATCGATGTGAGGTGCTATCCAAGTAAAGGGATGAGAGTCACACTTGGTATCCACAGTATGTGTTTTCGTATTTTGCACGATAATTGTAATAATGAAGTTGTAGTTAGTTTTGTACCATATATTTGGCGACTCAGAATGGGTGATGTATACCTATTTTGGGGGCGTCATAGTTGGTATCAAAGCTTAGGGATATGGTCTCTGGCAAAGATCGGGAAATATAACTAGGAGGGGAGAGACAAGTAAATTCTTCGCTAGTGTGTCTTACCTAAGCTAAAATTTCTTACTTAATTAGTTGACAAATTATGATATGTCAGTTAATCTTTGTTTTGAAGCTGTATTCTAAAATGGTATCTGAAATACAAGAGATGAGCAATGGAGAAATCATGAGGACATGGAAGAGGGAATTTGAAAAGAAAGCAAGGTATTCTCACCTCTTTGAAATACCAGGTACATAAATTTCGGTGATAAAATTTCATAAGGAGGAGAGATTGTCAGACCCCGAATTTTATGAAATAAAAGTATTCATTCTTTTTATAATTATTATTTAGTAAATGGATAAATTGATAAAAAGTTAAAGTTAAGGGTGATATATATAAAGTTTACAAAATATGCAAGTGGTTATAAAATATTCATTATTGTCGGAGAATATTCGTTTGGTCGTGGAATATTATTGCTGTCGGAGAATATTCATACGACGGCGCATCCTTTTGTGGGATCGATAACAGAAAGTGATTAGATGAAGAAAACAACAAGTATGAGTTTTTTTATAAATAACGGCGTAGTTATCGTTAACACTGTTGGAATACTCGGTGGTTAAAACAAAGTAATAAGCGGTGTTGCACAGTAGTACATGGTATTGCACCAATTATTGATTCTTACGTAAGAAGTCACTACTCAATAATTGTTACAATAAGTACTGTTCTTTTGAGGTAAGGGATGTTATTTTCTTCATAAATGATATTATTTCTTTTGATATCATTATACCAAAAAATTGGTATGAATTTTATTGTAAAATTTTTACCTTTTCGTGTCGGAGTTACTATTCACGTATACGATACTGTTCATGTATACGGCACTATTCATGTATGTGGAACTATTTACGTATATGACATTATTTACGTATACGGTAATATGTACGAATACGGAGAACTATTCACGAGTTATTATTCATGAGTAACTATTCACGAGTTACTATTCATGAGTTACTATTCACGAGTTACTATTCATGGGATACTATTCACGACAAAATTGGTTTCTTTTTCTGACCAAATTATCGTTGATTTATGAATATTTCTCTTGAAATTAAATCCATGTTTTGATCATATTATTTTTATTATCATATATAACATTTTTATAACCCTGATGATGGAATTTCTCTTTCACTTGAGTGTAATGATGGGTAGATTATTGGTATGATCGTGACTATGGGTTCTCTTTGGCCAGTAGTGCAAAGATGAATTGTTGACTGGTATGATCATGAGCATTAAATTTATAAACGATTATCTTTAGCTTAAGTGCAAAGGTGAATTAATCAACATGGTTATAATTATTGTTTATATAAATTCTTAAATGATTATATATTTCTTTGAGATATTAATATCTTTGGCCCGTAGTGTAAAGATGACCTGTTAAATATCTTTGGCCTGTAGTGCAAAGATGACCTATTATTGAATATCTTTGGCCTGTAGTGCAAAGATGAACTGTTGATGAATATCTTTGGCCCGTAGTTCAAAGATGTCCTGTTGTTGAATATCTTTGGCCTGTAGTGCAAAGATGAACTGTTAATGAATATCTTTGATCCGTAGTGCAAGGGTGAATTTATTAGTATGATTATGAACATGAAGTGTGATTTGGTATAACCATGATCTTTGATGTTTCAGGTAAAGACAGATGATAAAAATTATCTTCGTCCTGTATGAGAAGAGGAATTTAGAACCACAATTATGATTATGAGTTATTCACATGATTATGGACAGAAACTATTGATTGATGTTACAGGGATAAAACATTATTGGTGGACTTTTAACATGGAGAAGATAATAGACCTTATAGTCTATTTGACTCTTCTAATGGATTACTCGTTCCACTGCAACTATGGTTGAAAAGTTTTATCATCTACCATATGTTCAAAATCTCTGATTTATTATTAATGAAGGCTATTGATAATTTAATTATCTTTAGTTATGATATTCTTTCTTTGGGCTAGTTGTCTTCACCCTTTTGTTTCCCAATTCCTTTCAAGTAATAAGAGTGTAGTGGGAGCTTGTAATAAGAGTGTATTTGAATTGGCGGGGGGTAATAGGGGAATAGAACGGTGGTCTATAGCTATTGAGGTTCTCCCGAAACATTATGGAAATAATTTATTAAGAATTTGAGATAAGTGTGTCGTATTTTATACGTCATTTAACCGTTGATTTTGGTGAACCGAATAGGGTGAGGTGAACCCATCTTTGGATGGGTGTTTTGCCACTATCATACAAGATGTCTAATGACCTACAATTTCGTGTTATCATAAGATAGGGTTGTGCACATCCACTTGCTGATTATATCTATGAGCACTACCTATATAATCTTGGAGTTTGGTTGAAATATAATTCTCAATTAGAGACAATGGAGATAATTATATGTCAAGAGAAGACTCACCATTGGAAAGAACATGATAGCAATCTTCTCGTTTTTCTTTGGGGTCTATTGGGTCAAACAAAGATAATTCTCGAGTCATATGATATCTATTATATCTTAGATGCATGGCCTCCCATGTATACGAAGGTTTCCTTGAGCATTTTTAAAGATTTTAATTTTAAAAGCAGGTTATTGACTATACCTTTATGTAAAGATACCATTGTAAGGTATCGATGTGAGTCTTATCCAAGTAAAGGGATGAGAGTCACACTTGGTATCCACAGTATATGTGTTTTCGTATTTTGCACGATAATTGTAATAATGAAGTTGTAGTTATTTTTGTACCATATATTTGGCGACTCAGAATGGGTGATGTATACCTATTTTGGGGGCGTCGTATAGTTAATATCAAAGCTTAGGGATATGGTCTCCAGCAAAGATCGGAAAATAGAACTAGGAGGGAGAGGCGAGTAAATTCTTCGCTTGAGTGTGTCCTACTAAGCTAAAATTTCTTACTTAATTAGATGACAAATTATGATATGTCGATTAATCTTTGTTTTGAAGCTGTATTCTAAAATGATATCTGAAATAGAGGAGATGAGCAATGGAGAAATCATGAGGACAAGGAAGATGGAATCTGAAATAAAAGCAAGGTATTCTCACCTCTTTGAAATACCAGGTACATAAATTTCGGTGACAAAATTTAATAAGGAGGGGAGATTGTCAGACCCCGAATTTTATGAAATAAAAGTATTCATTCTTTTTATAATTATTATTTAGTAAATGGATAAATTGATAAAAATTTAAAGTTAAGGGTGATATATATAAAGTTTACAAAATATGCAAGTGGTTATAAAATATTCATTATTGTTGGAGAATATTCGTTTGGTCGTGGAATATTCTTGCTGTCGGGGAATATTCATACGACGGCGCATCCTTTTGTGGGATTGATAACAGAAAGTGATTAGATGAAGAAAACAACAAGTATGAGTTTTTTTATAAATAACGGCGTAGTTGTTATCGTTAACACTGTTGGAATACTCGGTGGTTAAAACAAAGTAATAAGCGGTGTTGCACAGTAGTACATGGTATTGCACCAATTATTGATTCTTACGTAAGAAGTCACTACTCAATAATTGTTACAATAAGTACTGTTCTTTTGAGGTAAGGGATGTTATTTTCTTCGTAAATGATATTATTTCTTTTGATATCATTATACCAAAAAATTGGTATGAATTTTATTGTAAAATTTTTACCTTTTCGTGTCGGGGTTACTATTCACGTATACGGCACTGTTCATGTATACGGCACTATTCATGTATGTGGAATTATTTACGTATATGATATTATTTATGTATACAGTAATATGTACGAATACAGAGAACTATTCACGAGTTACTATTTATGAGTTACTATTCACGAGTTACTATTTATGAGTTACTATTCATGAGTTACTATTCATTGGGTACTATTCATGACAAAATTGGTTTCTTTTTTTGACCAAATTATCGTTGATTTATGAATATTGCTCTTGAAATTAAATTCATGTTTTGATCATATTATTTTTATTATCATATATACCATTTTTATAACCCTGGTGATAGAATTTCTCTTTCACTTGAGTGTAAAGATGGGTAGATTATTAGTATGATCGTGACTATGGGTTCTCTTTGCCGATGGTCAAAGATGAATTGTTGATTTGGTATGATCGCTGACCATTGAATTTATAAACGATTATCTTTAGCTTAAGTGCAAATGTGAATTTATCAACATGGTTATAATTATTGTTTATATAAATTCTAAAATAGTTATATATTTCTTTGAGATATTAATATCTTTGGCCCAGAGTCTGAAAGATGACCGTTGTTAAATATCTTTGGCCCGTAGTGCAAAGATGACCTATTATTGAATATCTTTGGCTCAGTAGTGCAAAGATGAACTGTTGATGAATATCTTTGGCCCGTGAGTGCAAAAGATGTCCTTTTATTGAATATCTTTGGCACATAGTGCAGAGATGAACCTGTTGATGAATATCTTTGATGCAGTAGTGCGAGGTGAATTTATTAGTATGATTATGAGCAGAACCGTGATTTGGTATAACCATGATCTTTGATGTTTCAGGTAAAGACATGTGATGAAAATTATCTTTGTCCTGGATGAGAAGAGGAATTTAGATCCACAATTATGATTATGAGTTATTCACATGATTATGGACAGAAACTGTTGATTGATGTTACAGGGATAAAATATTGTTGGCGGACTTTTAACATTGAGAAGATAATAGACCTTATGATCTATTTGACTCTTCTAATGGGTTGCTCGTTCTGCTGCAACTATAGTTGAAAAGTTTTATCATCTACCATATGTTCTAAATCTCTGATTTATTACTGATGAAGGCTATTGATAATTTAATTATCTTTAGTTATGATATTCTTTACTGGGCTAGTTGTGCTCACCCTTTTGTTTCTCAATTCCTTCGAGTAATAAGAGTGTAAATTTGGTCGGCGGGGGGTAATAGGGGAATAGAACGGTGGTATATAGCTATTGAGGTTCTCCCGAAACATTATGGAAATAATTTATTAAGAATTTGAGATAAGTGTGTCATATTTTATACGTCATTTAACCGTTGATTTTGGTGAACCGAATAGGGTGATGTGAACCCATCTTTGGAAGGGTGTTTTGCTACTATCATACAACATGTCTAATGACCTACAATTTCGTGTTATCATAAGATAGGGTTGTGCACATCCACTTGCTGATTATATCTATGAGCACTACCTATATAATCTTGGAGTTTTGTTGAAATATAATTCTCAATTAGAGACAATGGAGATAATTATATGTCAAGAGAAGACTCACCATTGGAAAGAACATGATAGCAATCTTCTCGTTTTTCTTTGGGGTCTATTGGGTCAAACAATGATAATTCTCGAGTCATATGATATCTATTATATCTTAGATGCATGGCCTCCCATGTACGAAGGTTTCCTTGAGCATTTTCTAAAGATTTTAATTTTTAAAATAGTTATTGACTGTACCTTTATGTAAGATACCATTGTAAGGTATCAATGTGAAGTGCTATCCAAGTAAAGGGATGAGAGTCACACTTGGTATCCACAGTATATGTGTTTTCGTATTTTGCACGATAATTGTAATAATGAAGTTGTAGTTATTTTTGTACCATATATTTGGCGACTCAGAATGGGTGATGTATACCTATTTTGGGGGCGTCATAGTTGGTATCAAAGCTTAGGGATATGGTCTCTGGCAAAGATCGGGAAATAGAACTAGGAGGGGAGAGACGAGTAAATTCTTCGCTAGTGTGTCCTACCTAAGCTAAAATTTCTTACTTAATTAGTTGACAAATTATGATATGTCAGTTAATCTTTGTTTTGAAGCTGTATTCTAAAATGATATCTGAAATAGAGGAGATGAGCAATGGAGAAATCATGAGGATAAGGAAGATGGAATCTGAAATGAAAGCAAGGTATTCTCACCTCTTTGAAATACCAGGTACATAAATTTCGGTGACAAAATTTCATAAGAAGGGGAGATTGTTAGACCCCGAATTTTATGAAATAAAAGTATTCATTCTTTTTAAAATTATTATTTAGTAAATGGATAAATTGATAAAAATTTAAAGTTAAGGGTGATATATATAAAGTTTACAAAATATGCAAGTGGTTATAAAATATTCATTATTATCGGAGAATATTCGTTTGGTCGTGGAATATTCTTTACTTTGTTGGAGAATATTCATAATACGGCCAAGCATCCTTTTATGGGGATCGATAATGAGAAAGTGATTAGATGAAGAAAACAACAAGTATGAGTTTTTTTATAAATAACAGTAGTTGTTATCGTTAACAACATTTGGAATACTCGGTGGTTAAAACAAAGTAATACACTGCGGTGTTGCACAAGAAGATACGTATGGTATTGCACCAATTATTGATTCTAACGTAAGAAGTCACTACTCAATAATTGTTACAATAAGTATTGTTCTTTTGAGGTAAGGGATGTTATTTTCTTCGTAAATGATATTATTTCTTTTGATAGCATTATACCAAAAAATTGTTATGAATTTTATTGTAAAATTTTTACCTTTTCGTGTCGGGGTTACTATTCACGTATACGACACTGTTCATGTATACGGCACTATTCATGTATGTGGAACTATTTACGTATATGACATTATTTACGTATATGGTAATATGAACGAATACAGAGAACTATTCACGAGTTACTATTCATGAGTTACTATTCACGAGTTACTATTCACGAGTTACTATTTATGGGATACTATTCACGACAAAATTAGTTTCTTTTTCTGACCAAATTATCGTTGATTTATGAATATTGCTCTTGAAATTAAATCCATGTTTTGATCATATTATTTTTATTATCATATATAACATTTTCATAACCCTGGTGATGGAATTTCTCTTTCATTTGAGTGTAAAGATGGGTAGATTATTGGTATGATCGTGACTATGGGTTCTCTTTGGCCAGTAGTGCAAAGATGAATTGTTGACTGGTATGATCATGAGCATTGAATTTATAAGCGATTATCTTTAGCTTAAGTGCAAAGGTGAATTGATCAACATGGTTATAATTATTGTTTATATAAATTCTTAAATGATTATATATTTCTTTGAGATATTAATATCTTTGGCCCGTAGTGCAAAGATGACCTGTTGTTAAATATCTTTGGCATGTAGTGCAAAGATGACCTATTATTGAATATCTTTGGCCTGTAGTGCAAAGATGAACTGTTGATGAATATCTTTGGCCTGTAGTGCAAGGGTGAATTTATTAGTATGATTATGAACAGGAACTGTGATTTGGTATAACCATGATCTTTGATGTTTCAGGTAAAGACAGGTGATAAAAATTATCTTCGTCTTGTATGAGAAGAGGAATTTAGAACCACAATTATGATTATGAGTTATTCACATGATTATGGACAGAAACTATTGATTGATGTTACAGAGATAAAACATTGTTGGTGGACTTTTAACATGGAGAAGATAATAGACCTTATGGTCTATTTGACTCTTTTAATGGATTACTCGTTCCGCTGCAACTATGGTTGAAAAGTTTTATCATCTACCATATGTTCAAAATCTCTTATTTATTACTGATGAAGGCTATTGATAATTTAATTATCTTTAGTTATGATATTCTTTACTGGGCTAGTTGTGCTCATCCTTTTGTTTCCCAATTCCTTTCAGGTAATAAGAGTGTAGCTGGGTCGAGCGGGGGTAATAGGGGAATAGAACGGTGGTCTATAGCTATTGAGTTTCTCCCTAAATAGTATGAAAATAATTTATTAAGAATTTGAGATAAGTGTGTCGTATTTTATACGTCATTTAACCGTTAATTTTGGTTAACCAAATAGGGTGAGGTGAACTCAACTTTGGAATGGTGTTTTGCCACTATCATACAAGATGTCTAATGACCTACGATTTCTTGTTATCATAAGATAGGGTTGTACACATCCACTTGCTGATTATATCTACGAGCACTACCTATATGATCTTGGAGTTTGGTTGAAATATAATTCTCAATTAGAGACAATGGAGATAATTATATGTCAAGAGAAGACTCACCATTGGAAAGAACATGATAGCAATTTTCTCGTTTTTCTTTGGGGTCTATTGGGTCAACCAAGGATAATTCTCGAGTCATATGATATCTATTATATCTTAGATGCATGGCCTTCCATGTACGAAGGTTTTCATGAGAATTTTCCAAAGATTTTAATTTTTAAAACAGTTATTAACTGTACCTTTATGTAAGATACCATTGTAAGGTATCAATGTGAGGTGCTATCCAAGTAAAGGAATGAGAGTCACAGTTGGTATCCATAGTATGTGTTATCGTATTTTGCCCTACAATTATAATAATGAAGTTATAGTTATTTTTGTACCATGTACTTGGCGACTCAGAATGGGTGATGTATACTTATTTTGGGGGCGTCACAATGTGTCCATGACATTGACCTGGTCAAAATAGCAAGTAAAGAAACAAATTAGGCATGCATATTAACTGAAGTATATTACTAATTAGCATGTCATATCAATTCGCAATCTCTTGAGTACTCAATCTAGCCAATACCAAAGGAATCAACCTTTGGGTTTGATATGCAAAGGAGACCAAGAGCCAATGGAACTGCCCTTCTGATATTCTGCTCTCCATACTGTAAAAGATGCTCTAACGAGCGAATCGCCATTTCAACGCCCAGCTCTTCTGCCATAGCTACCATAGCAATTCCAAGTACTGTTGGTCCCTGATAGGTTTCACCCTTTTCAAGATGTTAAGCACACTGACTAAGGAATTGTTGAACCTATGACAAAGAGACAGTTAGAAATTTTATATAGCTAAAGGAATTAGTTGTAGCTTGATTGAATCAATATATTATTACACCTTCAATACGTTTCCGGTTCCAGCATATGCACAAGAAAGCAGGATCATGTCACAGTATTTTCTGATTTTTTCATTTAATGTCTTTGAGACCTCAGTTGTGGCCTCTACGCTTTCCTGTTTAATACCAAAAATTATTATCGAAAACAATTTAAACCATACAACTAAGTAATTTTGAAATCATGATATAATTTCTTCTAACTCTAGATTAATAAATACCATGTGAACTTTCTCAAAGACAGTTACAAAATTAAACTTACAAAGTAAAACTTCCTTTGTCCACAACTATTGCCCTCATTTTCTTTGTTTTAGATGACCCAAAATAAAAGCCCATTTAGAAATTGGTTGGTAACAGACTTCCTATATTATCCTATATTTCAATGGAGATTACAATTGTCTTACAGACCCAAAATCAATTATAGAAGAGGACATCCATTGACTTGAGCTTTGTGAACACCCTATGCAATGTCAAAGTGGATCTCGATAATTTTTAGGAAGGGAATATTTCCTATTTATTAATGACAATATAACTATCATAAAAGCCACGACAGTTTGTAATTTTAATTTTAAGATACCTGCTTCCCAAGGTAAAGGAGACCAAGGCCAAGAGGCAAAAGGCGGGTTAAAGGCTCCCCCAATTCTGATTAGCTTCGATCCATCAATGAAAATATTATTGTATGTGCAGCCTCTTCATTGCAGGAACCCACGTATACCAAACCTAGTGAGATTGTCGTGAATGCAATCACATCAAGAGGTGTCTTTCCATCTCCAAGGATAGGAGTCAATATACTATGAATCTGGCAAATAATAATAAAAGTTAGTTTAATATTAAACAACAGCAGGTGAACATATCATAAGAATAAAAGGAACTATTATCCAGAAATAAGATCAATTTTCAAAGTTGATAACACTACATAGTTGAAAATAGACAACAATTCCACTTTTAGGTCTCTCGGGTCAAAAGTGAAATGTAGATCAACCATATATAATAATATAATACATTTGACACCAACTAGCAAATCCTCACAATAGAAAGTAAGAAATTTCACTTGCTCATTCTGAGCACCTACATATGCAAGGCCCAGACCCATTATTACACCTATTCTAACAGAAGAATCTTCTTTGTCAATATAATCAGCAAGAAGTGCTAATGCCTGAAAGAAGTAGCATTATGAGAAATCTTAAGCAAAACTCATGAGATCACAATCATTCTTGATGCCACAGTTTACAATTCCAACCCATAATAATGCGCCTGAAATGACATGGTTGTCATTACTATGGAAATACTTGTCATTTTGGGCAAGTCTGGAGTCAAGATCCCAAAGCAAGATCATCCCCTAAACAATGAAAAAATGATTATATGTTTAAAACAAAATTAAATCAGTACAAAGTAGACTAGAAAAACCAAAACAGAAGAGTACTTAAAAAAGTGCAGCCCTCTAGTATTAGAGGGTTGTCTTTAAAAAAAATGATCATAACCACAGGAGCTGATTACAGGAAACTAACGTAATTGCTGACAGCTGCTCCTTCTGGCTGTAAAGTCACAACGTAACATCAATAGTTTACCAGAAGTCTAAGCAAAATAAAATTCAGAAACCACTAAGAGAATATAACTAAAATGTTCTACCATATTATAGCCTTCTCTTTAGATATAATAATACATTTGACTTGCACTACCTGAAGATATTCCATATTTTCTTTGAAATTCTTCACCGTTTCCTTTCACCTTCCATCCACTCTCTGCAATATCAAAATTTTTTATTGCAAGTTGACATATAATAACTTGGAGTGTACATTAATACAAATATGAGTAATTAATTAATGCGTATGCTCGCAGTAAAATCTAGCAGTTGGGTGAAAAATTGACACAATTATGAATTATCTGTTAAAGAATTCCCTTCTTGAATGTATACATGATTCATTGCCTAATTGTTTTCATTGCTTCCCTGGCAACTTTATTAGAATGAATTTGACATAAAATTCAATATCACTAGCTGACATACATACATTCAGGGACACACGATCAAAAAGAAGGGAGCCCACATGACAAATTTTAGCAGAAAAGATATATGTCAAGTATTTGACATTCAATATTTTTTGAGTTTTGGTGAGATAGATAGCTAGTATTTTTCATGGTTTTAATATGTCAAAATGTGACTGTGTGCCGCGTGGGTTGTTAGGCTTGTAAACTTATTTTCCTCTGCATTTTCTTACAAGTACCCATTAAGCATTACAACAAATCTCAATATGTACAAGATAAGATTAGTTTACTTAATAATACACATTTTCTGGTTAAACTCAACCAAATCTAGATTTTGTAGCAGAAAAGATCGTTTGTTGATAATAACTCCATAAAATAGAAAAAGTGTCTACAAGAATATGAAGAACAAAGAGGCCATACACTTTAGTATCATGATAGTGATACTGAGATCAAGCTACATATGGGAAATGTATATTTGTTTCTTATAATACTCCCAACTCTTAGAAGATGCAGATCGAGGAAAAATTAGTTGATTCAAATTGTAAGTGTTTATAAAGACCAGTACAACAGCATTCTCCTATCCTAAGATGGTTAAGTTCCATATTCATGAGGCTAAATATGTTGTACCAAACCTAATCCATTTAATGTACCAAACCTCTATGTTGTAGCTTGAACGAACAAAAATAAGTTGTGGGATCCCATCTATGATGTGCAACTCTGAGTCATAGTAGGTAGTCCATGTAAATAAAGAGCTTCATATCAGTAAAACTATAGGAAAAGATAAAATTAATTATCCAAAGCAATAAAGTGAATAATCAAGAGATACATTATAGGCAAAAGACAGTAAAAAAACTAGGCTATATAAACATATTCCACTTGAAAGTGCAGTTTAATTCTCCACCAGGACAAATAATTTTGAGAAACCAGTAACATCAGCGGTTAGTAAAAAGCAATAGACTGAATTATAAATCTTCAAAGAAATTTGGACAAATATCATCCATAAAAGAAAAGATTTCAGGAACTCCATGGCACTGTGTCTTAGCATGGAATAAAACTTGAGAAGTTCAATGTGCTCAAAAGTTTCATTCGCAAAGATATATCCAAGTCAACAACTACTGAATGCTAATACCGATAAACTAATACCAGCATGTTTTCAGTTAAAGAATTCATATTAGTTAGAGTGCCTCATTTCCCATCTAAATTTATAATAAGTTAATAACAGATGGAAGCTTGTGAGAAAAAAAAAATTAAACATAATACAAACATTTAACAATAATGATATAACTGAAGCTTTTATGAACTAGACCCACAGATTGTGGAGATATGAAGGGCACAAATAGAGTTTACAACACAAGAAGCATTAAAATGTTATATGAAATTCAACTCAACTTAACAAATTCTTTTTATCCTAAGCTAGTTATTTCAACCGACCCTGCATTTCAAAATTTCAATACAAGATAAGTCCAAATCAGATTCAACTGGTTTTACAAATTTTCCTATTAACTAAACTTTAAAATATAACTAGACATACGAATTAAGGGGAACAATAACATTTGTGTTTACTTTTACAAGTACATTTGTGTATCTAGGGAAGTGAAAGACATAATGATCTCACTACTCACTCTGAACTTATGCAGATGTGGCAACAACTCCCAAATCCCCATTACTGCAATATTCTTTATGGGGAAGACATATTTCAATCCTTGCTTGGACATCATAGACCTAAGAGGAACAGAAATATCAGTGAAAACTAGTTAAATATGAAAAGAAGAGTTCATTTCATTGAAAACAATTTGTCATCTTGTGCTTCAAGTTCATTCAAATTGAGAAAGAAAATAAAAGGATTGAAGTACTATAACCTCAGATGATGAAATTTTTGAAATGAATCGCTAGATTCTCAAACGGAGGACACTAAACATGGCGCCGACCACACCGAATATGGTGGCGATGAAACCAGAGTAATCAAACCTGCTTCTTTCCTTGCTTAGAAAGACCTAATTGCATAAGGATATCCTTCAGCTCCTTTATTCAAAAATATGCCAATTTGTCCTACAAGAAAGTACAAGTCATCAAAATCAGTTACAACCAAAGAAAGGAACTTCAAGGGGGGCAGAAAAATTAATCATGGATGGAGCCCCTTCCAGTCCTTTGCAGTCTCTTTGACGATGTCTTCTCTAAATTTTTTAGGAGATAGACCAAGTGGTCCAATTTTGGGGGCCAAGGAACTCGTCGCCCCCACTTTGACGTCGGTTACCTGGACGTACGTAGACGTCGACGACTTGAGATGGGTCAAACTTTGGCGTCATTGCAACAGAGATTGGTAACTAGGGTTTTGGTTTTGTGAGTGAAAGAGAGCAGAGAAAGACATATAACTATGCTCCGCTCCGTGTTTTAATTCTAAGTTTTTATTTAAGCGCGGTTTTTTGCTCCGTGTTTTTTACGTAGATAAAGTTTTTTTTAAAAACGTTATCTATTTAAAATCAAAAATTGCCTTTATAAATAGATAACATTTTTTCATATGTATCTACAATGTTTTGTTAAAAAACGTTATGAAAAAAAATACTACTATATTTTTTATAAAAATGACATCTTTTAAGTGTTGTCTTTTTATGATTTTGTACTAGTGTGTTTTTACACAATTTGTATATGATTTATAGTAGTTTAATTCATGAAATATGTTTTAATATGAAGGAAATCATAATTTACAGTGATATATATATATATATATGATATGGTTTATTTTGAAATAAAATTAATACTTAATTCATATTTTTATATGTAAATTGATTCTTAATTATGTAAATACATGAAGAAATGAAAACAATGAGTTTTAAACGGATTGTTTTGGTTGAAAAACGAATTCACAGTGATTAATTTTGCTAAGAGTAATTAAAAGTGAAGAAAAAGCAAGAACGATGAAATTTAATGGTTTTAATTTGTTGTTTATATGGTTAGAAACATTAGTTATTGATTCTGTAAAGTTTATACAACTTGTGCAAGTTAAATTTGTTGTTAGAAAGAAGTTTTTAGGCCAATTTGGCTTTGTTTTATGTTCCTCACGAACACCGTCTCGTGAAATTGAAATTAAGGCGGTAGCATCGCATCGCTGTTTCTATGAAGAAGCAGTCTTTGTAGTGCCACTCAAATTAGCATGTTGATGAGTACAGTGCCTGCAGATTACTGCTCGTGAGTAAACAGGAGCACTGCAATGCCAACTTCAAGCCTTTCTCTCGCACGGTAGCGCCAGACTAGCGCACATGACCCCATTCCTCAATAAAAACTAGGCGCGTCGGTAATGCCAGCTAGCGATTTGGCCCGTAAATTTAATTTTTAATAGACAATTATGTAATTATTACTATAGTGTAATGTTATGACTATAGAATGTGATTAATCATGTTGTGGTGTTGTTATAATATCAAATATGAAGATTATCATTAGTAATTAATGAGTTATGTGATAATTGAAATTAAAGTTAATAAAATTAGAAGTGTGGTTTAACCATGTGGCTAAACCTAAGACTACAAGTTGTAAATGAAATTGATATTTAATTATGTACTGAGATCATGTGGTAACTAATTATGTCATGATGACATGTGTATAGGATATTGAGAATCAAGTTATACTGTTTAGCTTACACGCAAGGCAAGTTTTCGAACCATACTCTTATTTTAAGCAAGTTCTCTAACCATAAACTTTATTTGAGTTTATCCTACTTTGTTTACAATTATGCAAGTTTGTTATCCTATCTTGTTTATAAATTACGCAAGTTCTTGAATTCTGTTGAGCAAAGTTTTTAACTTTATTTCCTTATTGGAAATTGCAACCTTAGCTTACCATTTTGTTCAATCAAGGTTTATTATATCTTTTCAATGCTTTTAACTTTATTCTTAAAGCATGACTTTGATGCATTATATTATTCATTTATGATTCATAACTATTTTGTAATACGTCGTTGTTGAACCCTTGTATTGTCATTGAACTTTTGATTCAACTAATCCTTAGTTGATGTACGTTGAACTCTAAATTACCTTTGAAACTTATCCAAACCAAGCTTCCTTTGGTGCGGACTCGTATGTTAAAACTGAGATGAACAACCTTATTATAGGGGATTATTTATGCAGAAGTGTTAAGATGTTTGTGCACAATATATGGTACAAAGGGCTGGATCCCCCTAAGTACGAGAAGGAAGGTCAATATAGTCTAACGACTATTAAAGGTTTAAGTAGAAATACTTATAACCTGGGACATAGTTCATGGTCTTGTGACCCTCAGATGTTTTTCAATATCAGTTCTTGATTATCGATACTAAAAAATGTTATTCAATTCATTCAAGCTTATTCATTGCCAGTTATTATGATTTTTTTTAAAGTGAGCATTTGTTTTGCTCACTTTTGCATATATATAACCATTCCAGCTAAAATTGAGAAGGTTGACGAGCCAACCACTAGTAAAGGGAAAGGCAAGATGAACAAGTGTTGAAGACTTGTTAATTTGTTGATACTTATGTTTTCAAACTTAGTTTTAATTATGTGATGTAATTAACTAATTTTCCGTATTTGATGAATGTTTTAAGGTTAGACAACCTCGAATGTAAGACCCCGAATTTTATGAAATAAAAGTATTTAATTTTTCTTATAAATATTATTCTAAATAGTAAGGTGATAATTTAATAAATGTTATAGTTATAGGTGATAGTGCAAATTTTACAAAGTAAGCAAGTTCTCATAAAATATTCGTTATGTCGAGAAATATTCGTTTGGTCAGGGAATATTCGTACGATGGTGCAATCATTAGTGGACCCCACAATGAAATAATTTTCGGATATAGAAAGCGACAAAAACAACATTTTTATAAAATTAACGAAAAGACTTTTACCGTTAAACTGTTGAAATACTCGGTGATAAAAGTACAGTAATACGCGTTGTTCTATAGTGCTACATGGTATTGCACATTAGCACACGGTATTGCATAGTATCTCTGATTATTAATGCTTATGTAAGAATTCACTTGGTATTTCATTCAATAATTGTCATAGTAGTTATTGTATAGTATCTCCTATTATTGATTCAATTATTGTCATAATATTATCTGCACAATACTTTATATTATTAAATCAATAATTAACACGACATAGTTACTCATATTATTATTAGCATTATTGACAATGTCTGGAAAGTTCTGTCGAGGAAAGGGTTTAGGTTATTTAATTGTGCGCCAATAAGGAGAAATTCTTATCGAAAAGCCCCATCTTTCCTGGGAACGATCTAGTTGTCAATATTGTGAATTATAATATTAATGATGAATAATTGTTGAAAGATTAAAAATATGTTGTGGTAATTATTTATTTATTTTTTGATATAAATAGAAGGGTTTGTCATGAATCGTTTGTTGTAAGTTTGGCTTATTATTCTATGGGGGGACGTGCTAATTTTTCAAATCGTCGGTTGAAGTTTTAATAGTAAATCAATATGGACCATCAGTTGAAGTTTTAATAGTAAATCAATATGGACCGTTGGTTGAAGTTTTAATAGTAAATCAATATGGACCGTCAGTTGAAGTTTTAATAGTAAATCAATATGGACCGTTCGTTTTAATAGTAAATCAATCTGGACCGTTAGTGAATTAGTTATTATTTAGTCCATTTTCTTATAAATAGAAGCTCATTTCTTCATTCTTTCTCACGAATTCACTAAAACTATAGAGAGAGAAACTATAAAGAGAGAATAAGAGAGAAAGAAGAAGAATATTCTACTACAACACTATTACAGTATCTAATCTCCTACAAAGGTAAGGGGTATTATTTATTTCATATTTGTAAATTCTATTCCTTATTAATATGTGCAAATAACCTATCTACGCGGATGATAGGTAGTTTTATATCTACATATTTTAATATCAATTGACTTTAATTTGTGTTTAAACTCTTTTATTTTAGTAAATTTTCATGCACTTTTGGTTTCTTTTGCAGATTGCATGTTTGGGAACTTTCCTGGTTACTTTTGAAGTTGAAATGCATGTGTGGATGCTATAAGGGACAATCAATGAGGTGATGGTATAGGGAATGTAGCAGCAAAGAAAGATGAATCGAAAAAAGTATCTCGGTGCATGGCGCAATGCCTTGCCTGCGTCTTGGCTCACGAATCTTTGCCGGTAGCAATTTCTTTTATTTAACCTTATGGGTGGCGCAATTGCGTTTGGTCTTTGAACATTAGTAGTTGACTTTTTAACTAATGTAACCAATTGGATGGGCAAAGAAGGACTTGGGAAATATTATATATATGGCATAATTACAGTTTTTAATAAGGGAGACTAGTTTTAAAACTCCATTAAATCCTTCTTTGGATAGATTTCTATTATATTTCATCTTTAATTTCTTTCTTAGATTAGGAACCCTAGATTAACTAAGATCTGAAGATTGAAGCTATTGATCATCATTGGGATTTCAGATTGGACACAAGAGAATGCAGATTTGTTTATCAACTTTAAATTCTCTTCTTATTTATTTGTATCTTTTAATGCTTAATCAATTGTGGATGATGGATTCTAGTTCAGTTATGAATTAAACTCTGTTTTGAGATTACTATGGATCTTATTGTGTAATTTACTTTAATATTCTTCCTTTTTAGCCTTATTAACTGTATTTGGATTGTCTATTATGATTCACCCTTAATTGCTTAATTGCCTAGCTAACAATTACTATGATAATCCATATGAACTTAAGAAATGGATTATAGGTTTAGATCTGATCATAATAGGATGTATTCATGTGTACTACATGGAGTTGGAATTCATGATTTCTGCCTAGGATAGAGATATACTGAAGCATAGCATGTAATCTAATAAGAACTTGCACTTAAACTCTTTTTAATTGTAATTCACATAGAGATATAGTAGATTAGTTAATTAGGGTGTTCAAGTTGGTTCTATCATCTGTGGATTTGATTTGATATGAGTATGGTGCGTTGAGAGATGTCCATATTTTACTTTCGTGTTCTTGATTAACAATCCAGTATAAATAATTTGGCTTAACAGGAAGTGTGTTGACTTAAATGAAAGAATAAGTGAAATTATAATCGCAAGTCTTCATTATCTTGTTTCACTCTAGGGATAAAAATTAATAGTTTAATTAATTATTTTAAATTAAAATATTAAATCATTTGTTTAAAAAAGATTAAATTGGTTATAGGTTAGTACTTGATAATTCTTGTTAACTAATTCTCTGTAGGAACGATACTCTACTTACTATTATATTACTTGTTGACCACGTGCACTTACGTGTTGAGCGTATATAGATTTTACCCAACAAGTTTTTGACGCCGTTTCCGGGGAGTTAGTTCAATAAATTTTTGCCAATATTAGATTCAATCAAATTAGTCTTACTTTAAACAACTTTTCTTTCTTTCTTTTTATTTGTTATTTAATTCTTTTTCTATTTTTCTCTTTTTTCAAATACCATGGCTGGATGCAACTATCAATGGCTATATTCGAATATGACTCAGCCAAGGGACACAAGGATTGATGGACTCGATAGAATTTTAGCATTATCAGAACAGTTGGAGATACTTTCGAGGAGGTTGGACATTGTTGCAGCCCAACATATTCGAAGAATAGTGGTAGTTTATAATTATTGTGCTGGAAATCATCCGAGTCATCAATGTATCATCAGTTTTGGACCGGGACAACATAGTGGTGACTACCTCAACCAGTATGCATATGCCAAATATCATCAAGTTTGGGGGTTTGACCCGAATTCGTTAGGGAACTACAATTATGAAAACCAATACTACGCTCCTCCATTGCCACAAGAAGAAAATTTAAATTTGGAGAAATTCATGTCGAAGCTCATAGCAAACCAAGAGGAGAGGATGATGATTCAAGAAATATCGAGCCATAATTTTCAGAACCAGATGGAAGAACTAATCACTACTTCCACACATGGTCCTCAATACATGGATACCAAAACAGAGGCAGATAATTCAGGGTTGGTGGAATTGTTGTCCAAGTTCGTAGCATCAAATGAGGAGAGGAGGATTAGTCAAGAGAGGTTAATTCAAAATCTTCAGAATGAGTTAGATCTAATGTTCAAGGTCTTGAACAACTATCCTCAAAATAATTGTTGTTATGACATGGATTCCAAGATTGACGAAGTGCCTGACTCAAATCTATAGCTGGATGAGCCACTTGATGATGAAATAGAGGGGACAAGTGGGGTTAATGAAAACAAGGTCGGTGAAGAACTAACTGTGCGTACCAACGATGATGAGTCGATGTTTTTAGTCCCCCAAGTACCTTATCCGTCAAACACCAAGGATCCAATTAGATTTGCAAGACCATGTCCACTTGGTAGTAATGTTGTTGGCAAGACTATTTACAACATGAGTGTTATTACAATTTTAGAGCCGTGGTCAACTAAAAAGGAGAGGGTAGAGAAAGATACCATTATATTTACCAAGTCTCAATGCCCCATTCAAATTATAGATATAATGGAGAAAACACCAATCTACTGGAGGTTCATAAATGGGATCCTATCTGCAAAAGGCAAGCTGGGAGGGTTTGATTCCAGGGCTATCACTAATGGTAACCTCCCGAATACTACAGTGCTCCTGATGGATGGAGAATTTCTCAACTTTCGTAAAGGAATCGGATAACGTTGATTAGACAAAGTCAGGCTGAAAGACTGTAAATCAAGCGCTCGATGGGAGGCAACCCATCCAATTAAAAATTTTCTTTCTCTTTGTCAATTCTTATTTACAGTATTATTAGTATTAGATGTTTGATTTAGTTATGCTAATATGATGTTCATGATAATTCTCAGGTACAAATTCGATTGGCCAACCATTACAGAACAAAAAAGTGGAAAAAGCTAAGTAGAATTGGCCTCGGGAAGCTACAAATGCGCCCCATGCAATTGCATGTTCCCCTCAAGTCAAACTGACGCAATTGCGCCCCTTTGATGTCGATTTTTAAAAAATATAAGGAACCAAAACATCACATAACAGCCATATCATTCAAACTCTCGACTCTCGACTCTCTCTCAAAACCAAACACCACAGAAGCTATAAACTACTACTACTCCTCTCCTAAATCCAATCCAAGTACCTCCAATCTTTATATTCTAGTCCACCAACACTCTCTCTTTCCAACATAAACCCTACTTTCTTCCTTCCTTAAGCAAGTCCCAAATTATTGATAACAGTCAAGGAATTTTCGGTTTTATACGCAATTTGTTCTATCAAAGTTCAAAGAGAGTTTAGGGTTTCTTTTGTCAGTACATTCATCATCTACATTGCTCAAATCATGGCACCTAAAAGGATTCGCACCCCATCTCCATCATCTAACAGTGAACATGAGGGTGAAGGCAGTAGCAGAGACATTATGGACACCTCTAGGTTTGTGAACCTCTCTGCCCAACACTACTATCTGGATGTCTTAGTAGGAAAATCGTTCGTTCAAGAGAGGAGCTTCAAACCTGGTAGGGAAGATGGGAAGTTGAAGGAGTAAATTATGGCCCATGGATGGACTCTAGTGGTAGCCAAGCTAGTGGCTGCCCCAATGTCAATTGTCAGAGAATTCTATGCTAATGCTAGAGAAACACAGAATGGAATATCATATGTGCGAGGAAAGCAAGTACACTACACTAAACAAGCAATCAATGAACTCTTTCATGTTGACACTCTGCCATCTGGTGCTGCAAATTGGGCAGAATCGCAGAGGTTTGAAACTGACTTGGATAAGCTGATTAAGGAGCTGTCCAAACCGGACACGAAGTGGACCAACAAAGCTGGCACAGACAAAAAAGTGCACTTCCCATAGACCACACTGAGTCAATATGCTAAGGCGTGGTATAATTTCATTTGCGCTAACATACTCCCTACTAGCCATCATGCAGATGTCACTACTGATAGAGCCATATTAATTTATGGCATACTAAAAGGGAAAGAAATTGACAACGGGCATATCATTAATCAATCAATGTTACGATACATGAGGGGGAGTACTTCAGGGGGAATTCTACATGCTTCGATCATTACTCGGCTCTGTTTGGATGTGGGAGTAGATTGGGATAATGAGGCTCTGCAGTTGCCGATGCGTGACATAGGTCACATAACTATACAGAAATACACTATTTGGAATGGTGCAGAGTCTCATCCCCGGGGCTTGGGTTTCATTCTGCCAGAAGATGAGTTCGACAGTGATGATGTAATAAATAAATTTTTCGAGTTGTGATTCTGGAGACAGAATCCTTTTAAGGAGGGAAGGATGTAACGATCGAGAAATTTGTAATATAATTTATTGAATTAAATAAATATTTTAAATAATTTATTTATTGAGGAAAATAAATAATTAATGAATTGTGGTGAATTAATTTAGTAACTAAATTGATTAATGTTAATTAAGTTGAGTAATGATAATTTTATCTGAAGGATAATTTAAGGAAATAATTAAATTAAATTAATTGCTTAATATTTAAGAAATAATTAAATTAAATGAATTGTTTAATTTAAAAGAAATAAATAAATTAAATAAAGTGATGTTTCTATTTATTAATTAAATTAGATATATAATTATTTATTAATTATAAGTATAATGATAATAAGATTTTTATTATTATTATTATAAGTTATTTAAATTAACTAAACTAAAGTTATTTAAATTGACTAAAGTGTGACACAAAGTAACTATATAATATAAATAATATAAAAATAATCTAGTTTGGGGGAGTTTTTGGTTAGCCAAACAAGGCCTTGTGGCCTTTGGCTTATTCCAACTGACGAATTTTTATTTTTCTAACTAAAAGACTACGTGGGGGAGTGGCCATTTTATTACTTCGCGTCTTATTCTTCCAAGGCCAAAATAGCAGAGGGTTTAGAGAGAGAGCTTGGAAGCAAGAGAGAAAATCTTGTGATTTTGAGTTTCTGAGATTGTCAAGAGGAGGAATGAGAACTTCTAAGCCCTAACACTATCTTTTGCTAGCATTCAATCAAGGTAATCTACCCCTAATTCTAATATTTGGTTTTTTTGTAATTTTCTATTCGCTGGAAATTGGGTTTTGGTTGAATTATTGTAGAAGATGTTGTTTATATGTATTTATTCTCTTGCTAAATCTGTTAGTTATCCTTTATAAGTCTATGTTGGTGTTCAAATACATGAAATTTGGATTTATAAGGAGAAAAATAAATAATAGTGTTTTTATTTGAAAATAGCTTTAAAAAGTACAAATTTCATGTTCAATATATGTTATAATCTGTTATTTGATGTTAGAATATGTTAGTATGTTAAGAAACGAAAGCGGCGTAGTTGGAATCGTGTCAATTGATTAAGAAACGAATTCGTGGTGATCGAATTCGCTAAAAGTGTCAAAATTGAAGAAATTTGGAAATTGGGGGTTTTGATTCTTTAAATTTGTGTTTATGTAATGTTTTTGTACATAGAATGATGGATAACATGTATATCCATGCTATTACTGAGGTTTAGTTGTTAAGTTTCATGTAAATCGTGGTTATTGGAAGGATTTGGGTGGATGGTGCATTAGTAGAGTATGCGGTTTACGTCTGCGTGAATCAGGCGTGGCTGCTATTTATTACCATAGTCGAAATGGCGTGGGCTAACGCCGTTGGGTTTTCTCAGTAGTTGAGAACCGGTCAATTTACTGTAGGTTGCGAAAGCGAGGATAAGCCTTGACTGCGTTCTCGAGCTTTAAGCGATGACTTCCACTTATCTCTGCGGTCATGTGTATCGGACTTATATTGGTTTAGCATGCATGTTAATGATGTTAAGACATAGTATAAACTATAATAACAGATTTAATGTGTTGTAATACTAAGTGTAAAAGATTTTTAAGTGATTGTTAATTGAGTTATATAATGAAACTAAAAGTGACATTTTCAAAAGTTAGAGATGAACGATTAAGTTATGTTGGCTCGTAATGAGATTTCAGATTTGTTAAGTATGTTAACCTACATGGTTAGGTGATAGGTTAGGGTTATGACCTAAATGATGGTTTAAACCCTAAAGCTAATATTCATACAACTAATTGCTATTGCGATTCCAATGTTATGTGTAGGGTAATTGAAGAATATTTTACACTTGTGTAGCTTACAAATAAGGCAAGTTTCGAATCCTTAACTCTTTACATTGAGGAAGCTTTCTAACTTCATTCTTTTCATATTGAATGTAAGCTTCTATTCCTATGTTATTATTGTACAAGTTCTTAAAATTGAGCAAGCCTAATCTATCTTGTGTATGTTTGTACAAGCTCTTATAACCTAATTCGTTACATCGAGTGAGTTTCACTTTCCTAATTATTATACAAAGCATATATTGTTCTAATACGTCGATTTAAATGAGATTGTTCTAACTCTTTTGGATACAGTACTTTGCATGTATATCATGTTTATTCAATTATATATTATTGATATCTGACCTTTGACTTTAATAGCCTTGTTCGGTTATACATTCTTGTATTAGACCTTCAATTAGTAAGCAAACTCTTACTGATTAAGTTAATCTATAATTGAATAGTGTTCTAAAATTCTAGAAACACTGATAGCTAGTTCCAAACTAAACTTTCTTTAGTACGAAAATTCTAAATTCAAACTGAGACGAACAACCCTAACATAGGGGATTTTGTACGTGTAACATTTAGATGTTTGTGCACAATACATGGTACAAAGGGTTGATCCCCCTAAGTACGTTAAGAAGGATCCGTATAGTCTAAATGACTCTTAAGGTTGGGTAATAATACCTAAGTACCGGGGACATAGTTCGTGGTCTTAAGACCCTCAGACATTGATTTCGAACTTGTTTTCTATTCTTAATTAGTAGAACAAGTTCATTATTGTTTAGAATTCGTTGTTAATTCTCACGTTGTTATCATTACTACCTTCTATATCAGTGAGCATTTGTTTGCTCACTCTTGCAATTAACACTGCAACTAAAGTGGAGAAAGTTGATGAGCCGTCTACTAGCAAAGGAAAGGGCAAATTGTCCAAGTGTTGGAGACTTATGAGAAATTATTTAAATGTTTTATGTTTCAAGACTTGTTTTATTTTATGATGTATTTCGCAAACTGATATAATAATTTAAGGTTAGATTACCTTAGATTATTTTGAGATGATGATGTAACCCTTTAATGGGAGAGATTATGTAAGACCCCAACTTATTATAAATAAAATTGAATTTTCCTCTATTCATTATTCTAAATTAATAAGGGTTAATTTGATATAATGCTTTGGTTATGGGTGAAATGTGCAAATTTAATAAAATAAGCAAGTGGTTATAAAATATTCATTTCTGTCAGGGAATATTCGTTTGGTCGTGGAATATTCTTTTTGTCGGGAATATCTGTACGACGGCGTAGTCAATTGTGGAACCCATAACGGAATAACTGTCGGATGAAGAAAACGACAAAGTATGAGTTTTTATGAATAACAGCGTAATTGTTACCGTTAACACTGTTGGAATACCCGGTGGTTAAAATATAGTAATACGCGTGGTTGCACAGTATTGTTGAATTATTGATTCTTACGTAAGAAGACACTACTCAATAATTGTTACGATGAGTTCTTTATTCAATATTTTATTTTATTGATTCAATATTGCTGCGTTGATAGTTTATATTATTGTTGTTTCAATAATTGTCATTGCACAGTATTTCCCATTATCAGATCAATAATTCATATCATTTGAATAATATTATTAGATAGCATTATTGACAATGTCTAGAAAGTTACATCGAGGAGAGTTTGGTCACCTAATTGCGTGCGATGAGGAGAAATCCTTTTTGAAAGCCCCCTCTTTCCTGGGAACTGCCTGGTTGTCATAAGTGTGATTCTGTAATATTATTTGTGAATAATTAATTATTGATTTATATGATAAGGAAATATTTATTTGATATAATTGATGGATATATTTATTTTATGTGGTATAATTGAAAGAATTAATGCTGAGGTGTTTTATCAGTATTTTGTCGGAAGGAAATTATTAAAAATCACCCGTTTATGGATTTTGGATATTTTTTGTTTGGAATTTGCAAAAACTCAAAGCTACAAAGTTGTAGAGAATTCGATTTCATGAGAAATGGACAAAAAATTCGTATTTTTCTGATAAACGGGCTATTTTCTATGAATTACTGAAGTTTCAGAAAATAAAATAATTTTATTAAATTATGGGTGGGACCCATTTATTTTTTAACATGTGGGCTTCATGAAATTTCGATTTGGTCAATTGATGGCTTTCAAAATTGGTTGGTAAAGGTGTGCGTAGAGTTTTGATTTATAATAATAATATTTTATTATTTAGTCTCCTTTATGCGTTCTAACATTTTCCTATAAATAGGCGCTTAGGTTTGAATTGAAAATCACACGTAAACAAGTTTTCTTTCTCTCTAGATTCTCGGCGTATTTTTGTGAGTATTTTGATACTTTGAGAGTTGTTGTTCTATCTAAGTTTTCTTGACTTTCTATCGATATTATTCCGATCGGAAGTACCATTATTTTGAGGTAAGGGATGTTATTTTCTTCATATATGATATTATTTCTTTCAATATCATTATGCTGAAGTATTGATCTGAACTTTTTAATCAAATTTGGAACTTTTTGTGTCGGGGTTACTATTCACGTATACGACACTATTCACGTATACGACACTATTCACGAATATGGCACTATTCACCGAAAAATGAAATTTTTCCTTTTTGTCCAAGATGTCTATTATGGTTACTATCTTTGATTGTATCCATGTTTTGATTTTTATTTTTGAATTCTGCTTCAAAATTGGTTATTATGGAGTCTTATTGATCCCTGGATAAACCGTTATACTGAATCCCTAATATTTGTTCTTCTGTCTCACTAGATTCGTTTTCTTTAAAATATTTTTCATCATCCTCAGTCCTAAATGATGATATTACGGAATATCTTTGTCCTTTAGTGCAAAAATGAATGATTAACTGATGAATATCTTTGGCCCGTAGTGCAAAGATGAACAGGTGTTGAAATGAACATGACCAATGGGTGAAATAAATGAATATCTTTGGCCTGTAGTGCAAAGATGAATATTTGATTTAAAGAAGTATATTGATTGATGTTATAGGGATAAAATATTGATGATGGACTCTTAAATCTTAGAAGATAGTAGAATTCATTCTCTACGTGACTCTTCTAATGGATTGTTGTTTCTGCTGTATTTATTGATCTAAAACTTGTTGTCTATTATATTCTATCAGATTTTTCCCTGTTGAAGACTAATGATAATTTGTTGTATATTATCTTAGTCATAATATTCTTTACTGGGCTAGTTGAGCTCACCTTTTTCCTTTTTGTTCCATTTTTCTTCTCAGGAGGTGAGAACATAGCAGGATCTAGAAGACAATATTTGTATTTAAACTCACAGTATGTATTGTCGTATTTTGCACGATAATTGTATTATCGAAGTTGTAGTTTGCTTTCTGTACCATGTATTTGGCGACTCAGAATGGGTGTTGTATACCTATTTTTGGGGCGTCTCAGTTGGTATCAAAGCTTAGGGATATGTTCTCTGGCGGAGATCGAGGAATAGAACTAGGAGGGGAGAGATGAGTAAATCCTTCGCTAGTGTGTCCTATCTAAGCTTATTTGTTGGTCAGTCATAATATAGGGATATTATGTGATATGTTAATTTATTTAATTAACCCTTGTTTTATGGCGAGATTTAAGAATGGTCACGAGAACGTTAACAATGGAGTGTATGAGACTGTGGAACAACCTTTAGTCACAAACCAGGAGAACGTGCAACAGGAAGGAAATATTCCTCATGTAAACAATACTCCCGAGAAAACGATGAATGATGGAATGTTTAGGACCTTTTTGCAGTTTATGCAAAATCGAGATTTGGGAGACTCGTGTACAAAATACGGTGGAAAATGATGGCAATGCGCTATGCGTCATCACAACAAGCGATTCAAGGAGTTGGGACCACCAGATTTCTGGGGAAAAGCCCAATCCGATTAAGGCGGAAACATGGGTCAAGCAAATCACCAAGATATTCGATGTCTTGGGATGCACGGAGGAACAGAAGGTTCCATTCGCCACCTTTATGTTCCGTGGTGAAGCGGATTACTGATGGGAATCTGTGAAGCATACCCAGCCAGCTGCACTCAACATGTCTTTTGAAAGATTTCAGAAACTTTTCAATGACAAGTACTTTCCTGAAAGTATTCGTCATATGAAGGAGGTAGAGTTTATTAGACTAGAACAGAACAACGTGACGGTGTATCAGTACGAGGTGAAGTTCGCGAAGTTATCCAGGTTTGCACCTCATTTGATAGAGAATGAGGAACGTATGACGCGGATGTTTCTGAGAGGTCTAAAACCCGAGATTCGTCAATACCTTATCTCTCATAAATTTTCTCTGTATTCAGATGTTGTCAACAGGGCTCAATTATTAGAGCTAGATAATGAGTATACTCAACCGAGGGACCACAATCAGGGTCATACAGGTGACAACCGTCATCAGAGCGATGATAACCAGCGAGGAGGGAAAAATACGGACAAAGACGGTAACCACTCGGGTGGTAATCGTGGCCATGATAATAGGAAAGGTGAGTCAAGTGGAAATTTCAGAAAGAGGAGTTTCAACAATGACGGGAAGACATCAACAGTAGTAGCAGCACCAACAACCAATTCTAGTGGAGGAGAATGACCGCCAGTTAGATGTTACAAATGCGGGAAAGAGGGACATATCAGCCCAAACTGCCCACAACAATCCAAGGTATGTTATAATTGTGGAAAGGAAGGACATATCGCTCGAGATTATACTATAGCAAAACCAAGTTTAGGGGAGATGGTGACTCCAAAGGCTGTCCTGGATAAGTCGAAATCTGCGGTTCCTGGAAGAGCGTTTGTCGTGACTGGCCAAAACGTAAGGAACCCAAACGAGGTGATCACGGGTAAGATAATCTTGAATTCTTGTGAAGTTTATACCTTACTAGATACCGGTTCTACCCATTATTTTATCTCTCCTGCTTGTGCTCAACGTTTAAACTTGACTCCGGAGAAATTGGATTTTAACTTATCTGTTGAAACTCCATTGGGTGAAACCTTCGTTACCTCTACAGTTTATAAATCTTGCATGATCCAAGTTGGCACTAATACATTACCTGTTGATCTTATCTCTTTAAAGATACTTGCTTTTGATATGATTTTAGGAATTGATTGATTAACCACTCATCATACCAAAATTGATTGTTTTCGTAAGGTTGTTAGTTTTCATATTCCTAACCAACCTGTCATACAAATTCAAATAACTAAACCACTAAAATCAGTTACTGTCATATCAAGCCACAAAGCTATTCGTTTATTGAAAAACGGGTGTCAAGCTTTCTTAGCCCATGTTATGGATTTGAATAAAGACAAGTCAGATTTGGATAATATTTCTGTTGTTAGAGAATTTCCTGATATATTTCCTGAACAACTTCCTGGTCTACCCCCAGAACGTGATGTTGAATTCTTTATTGACCTTGAACCGGGTACAAAGCCCATTTCTAAAACCCCATATCGAATGGCTCCTATTGAACTTCGAGAGTTGAAAGTCCAACTACAGGGAATTGTTAGACATCGGTTTCATTCGTCCCAAGTACATCTCCTTGGGGTGCTCCTGCTTTTATTCGTAAAGAAGAAAGACGAGTATGCGACTTTGTATTGACTACTGAGAATTGAACCATGTCACCATCAAGAATAGGTATCCTCTACCTCGCATTGATGACTGTTCGACCAAATGCAAGGAGCACAATTCTTTTCAAAGATCGATCTTAGCTTACGGATATCATCAAATTTGAAGATTAAAACCGAGGATATTCCAAAGACGTATTCGAACTTCGGTATGGGCATTATGAATTCTTAGTCATGTCTTTTGGATTGACTAATGCTCCTACTTTGCTTTCATGGATATGATGAACCAAGAGTATTCAAGGAATATTTGGATCGATTCGTTGTTTTCTTTATTGATGACATCCTCATCTATTCCAAAAGCCGTGAAGATCATGAGCACCATTTGAAGCTGATACTTAAAAGACTTCGTGAAAACAAACTATATGCCAAGCTGAAGAAATGCGAGTTCTGGCTTGAGGAAGTAGCATTCCTTGGGCACGTGGTGTCAAAAAATGGAGTATCTGTTGACCCGGTGAAGATTGAAGCAATATAAAGTTGGGAGCAACCGAAGTCGGTGACTGAAGTACGTAGCTTTCTGGGCTTAGCTAGTTATTATCGGAGATTCATGGAAGGATTTTCTCGCATCGCTACTCCGTTAACTCAGCTAACTTAGAAAGATACAAAATTCATATGGAGCGAGGAATATGAGAAGAGTTTCCAAGAACTCAAGAGGCGACTCATTTCGGCACCTGTTCTGGCAATACCATCTGGTTCGGATGGATTTGTTATCTACAGCGATGCTTCAGGCAAAGGGTTAGGATGTGTTCTCATGCAACATGGGAAAGTCATAGCCTATGCCTCGCGACACTCAAAGAATATGAGAGGAATTATCCTACTCATGATCTGGAGTTGGCATCAGTCGTATTCGCGTTAAAAATATGGAGACACTACTTGTATAGGGAGAAAGTGGAGATTTATACAGACCATAAAAGCCTCAAATATTTCTTCACCCAAAAAGAACTCAACATGCGGCAACGACGTTGGCTTGAGCTGTTGAAAGATTACGACAACACTATTCAATATCATCCCGAAAAGCGTAACGAGTAGTCGCGACGAGTAAAAGATCATATGCGAGTACAAGTGCAATATTGTCAACACAAAGGCCCATTTTGTATGCAAAGGATGGAGATAAAGTTAAAGACTCCAGGGACCCACATGATGATGGTGAATATACGAGTAGAACCGACTTTAATCGATAAAGTTAAAGCTTCTCAAGCTTCGAACCTGGGGCTGATGCGTATGAAGAAGAAAGTGCAAGAAGGTACTATACCGGAAGCAAGAATCGATGAAGAATGAATACTTAGAGTCAACTCTAGACTTTGTGTTCCTAATAACTATGACTTGAAGCACAGAATCATGATGGAGGCACACAACACCCTGTTTTCAATCCATCCTGGGAGTACCAAAATGTATCATGATATTCGACATACATTTTGGTGGAACAATATAAAGAGAGAGATCGCGGAGTTTATCTCAAGGTGTTTAACTTGTCAACGTGTAAAGGCGGAGCATCAAGTACCAAAAGGTCCATTGCAACCACTTGAGATTCCGGAATGGAAGTGGGAACACATTACCATGGATTTCGTTACAGGTCTTCCCAAAGTTTCTCAAGGCATAGATGCGATTTGGGTTATTGTTGATAGATTAACCAAGTCTGCTCATTTCTTGCCGATACGTGAGACTTATTCCCTTGAACGTCTTGCTCGTATGTACGTGAATGAGATTGTGAGATTGCATGGCATGCTAGTATCCATAGTTTTGGATCGTGACCCAAGATTCACTTCAAGATTTTGGGTTACCTTGCAGAAAGCTATGGGCACGAATTTACGATTCAGTTCGGCATACCATCCTCAAATGGACAGACAATCAGAGAGGACTATACAAACTCTTGAAGATCTATTAAGACTATGTGTCCTAGACTTCAAAGGGAGTTGGGATAAGTATTTACCATTGGTGAAATTCTCCTACAACAATAGTTATCAAGCAAGTATAGGCATGGCTCTATTTGAGGCGTTGTATGGACGAAAGTGTCGTTCTCCAGTATGCTGGAACGAGATGGGAGAAGCATCGTTGTTGGGACCAGAATTAGTACGCATGACTACAGAAAAGATCCAAAAGATTCGACAACGTATTCAAACCTCACAAGATCGACAAAAGAGTTATGATGATCTTCATCGAAAGGACGTGGAATTTAATATTGGGGATCATGTATTATTACGTATTGCTCCATGGAAGGGAGTTACAAGATTTGGGAAGAGAGGAAAGCTCAATCCAAGGTTTGTTGGTCCATTTGAGATTCTTGACCGAATAGGAAATGTGGCCTATAGACTCGCGTTACCTCCAAGTATGTCTCGTGTTCACAATGTTTTCCATATATATATGCTTCGTAAATATGTGAAAGACTCAAACCACATTATTGTGTTAGAACCAGATGAGATAACCGAAGATTTAACGTACAAGGAGGTACCTATTAAGATCTTGGATAGGAAAGAGCATGTCCTACGCACCAAGGTTATACCACAAGTTAAGGTTTTGTGGAGGAACCATGCTATTGAGGAAATGACCTGGTAGTTGGAATCAGAAATGAAAGCGAGGTACCTCACCGCTCAAACACTGTGCGTCGTCAATTTCGAGGATGAAATTTTATAAAGAGGGCAGGTTGTAAGACCCCAACTTATTATAAATAAAATTGAATTTTCCTCTATTCATTATTCTAAATTAATAAGGGTTAATTTGATATAATGCGTTGGTTATGGGTGAAATGTGCAAATTTTACAAAATAAGCAAGTGGTTATAAAATATTCATTTCTGTCGGGGAATATTCGTTTGGTCGTGGAATATTCTTTTTGTCGGGAATATCCGCATTTACGTGATAGCGAATTATGGGCCCCATAACTTAATAACATGGGATGATGAAAAAACGACAAAGTATGAGTTTTTATGAATAACGGCGTAATTGTTACCGTTAACACTGTTGGAATACCCAGTGGTTAAAATATAGTAATACGCGTGGTTGCACAATATTGTTGAATTATTGATTCTTACATAAAAAGACACTACTCAATAATTGTTACAGTAGTTATTGTTCAATATTTTATTTTATTGATTCAATAATTGTCATATTGATAGTTTATATTATTATTGTTTTAATAATTGACATTTGCACAAAGATTTCCCATTATCGGATCAATAATTCATATTATTTGAATAATATTATTAGATAACATTATTGGCAATGTCTAGAAAGTTACATCGAGGAGAGGTTTGGTCACCTAATTGCATGGCACCAAGAAGAGAGAAATCCTTATTGAAAGCCCCTCTTTCTGGAACCTACTTTTGGTTGTCATAAGTGTGATTACAGTAATATTATTTGTGAATAATTAATTATTCATTTATATGATAAGGAAATATTTATTTGATATAATTGATGAATATATTTATTTTATGTGGATATAATTGAAAGAATTAATGCTGAGGTGTTTTATCAGTATTTTGTCGGAAGGGAAGTATTAAAAATCACCCGTTTATGAATTTCGAATATTTTCTGTTTGGAATTTGGAAAAACTCAAAGCTACAAAGTTGTAGAGAATTCGATTTCATGAGAAATGGACAAAAAATTCATATTTTTCTGATAAACGGGCTATTTTCTATGAATTACTGAAGTTTCAGAAAATAAAATAATTTTTATTAAATTATGGGTGGGACCCATTTATTTTTAACATGTGGGCTTCATGAAATTTCAGATTTGGCTGCTGATGGCTTTCAAAATTGGTTGGTAAAGGTGTGCGTAGAATTTTGATTTATAATAATAATATATTATTATTTAGTCTCCTTTGGCGTTCTAATATTTTCCTATAAATAGACGCTTAGGTTAGAATTGAAAATCACACCAGAAATAAGTTTTCTTTCTCTCTAGATTCTCGAGCGTATTTTTGTGAGTATTTTGATACTTTGAGAGTTGTTGTTCGGTACAAGTTTCTTTCGGCTTTCTATCCGATATTCTGATCAGAAGTACCATTATTTTGAGGTAAGGGATGTTATTTTCTTCATATATGATATTATTTCTTTCAATATCATTATGCTGAAGTATTGATCTGAACTTTTTAATCAAATTTGGAACTTTTTATGTCGGGGTTACTATTCACGTATTCGGCACTATTCACGTATACGACACTATTCACGAATATGGGACTATTCACCGAAAAATGAAAATTTTCCTTTTTGTCCAAGATGTCTATCTTTGATTGTATCCATGTTTTGATTTTTATTTTTGAATTCTGCTTCAAAATTGGTTATTATGGAGTACTATTGATCCTGGATAAACTGTTATACGAATCCCTAATATTTGTTCTTCTGTCTCACTAGATTCGTTTTCTTTAAAATATTTTTCATCATCCTCAGTCCTAAATGATGATATTACGGAATATCTTTGTCCTTTAGTGCAAAAATGAATGATTAACTGATGAATATCTTTGGCCCGTAGTGCAAAGATGAACAGGTGTTGAAATGAACATGACCAATGGGTGAAATAAATGAATATCTTTGGCCTGTAGTGCAAAGATGAATATTTGATTTAAAGAAGTATATTGATTGATGTTATAGGGATAAAATATTGATGATGGACTCTTAAATCTTAGAAGATAGTAGAATTCATTCTCTACGTGACTCTTCTAATGGATTGTTGTTTCTGCTGTATTTATTGATCTAAAACTTGTTGTCTATTATATTCTATCAGATTTTTCCCTGTTGAAGACTAATGATAATTTGTTGTATATTATCTTAGTCATAATATTCTTTACTGGGCTAGTTGAGCTCACCTTTTTCCTTTTTGTTCCATTTTTCTTCTCAGGAGGTGAGAACATAGCAGGATCTAGAAGACAATATTTGTATTTAAACTCACAGTATGTATTGTCGTATTTTGCACGACAATTGTATTATCGAAGTTGTAATTTGCTTTCTGTACCATGTATTTGGCGACTCAGAATGGGTGTTGTATACCTATTTTTGGGGCGTCTCAGTTGGTATCAAAGCTTAGGGATATGTTCTCTGGCGGAGATCGAGGAATAGAACTAGGAGGGGAGAGATGAGTAAATCCTTCGCTAGTGTGTCCTATCTAAGCTTATTTGTTGGTCAGTCATAATATAGGGATATTATGTGATATGTTAATTTATTTAATTAACCCTTGTTTTATGGCGATGTTTAAGAATGGGCACTTTGAGAACGTTAACAATGGAGTGTATGAGACTGTGGAACAACCTTTAGTCACAAACCAGGAGAACGTGCAACAGGAAGGAAATATTCCTCATATAAATAATACTCCCGAGAAAACGATGAATGATGGAATGTTTAGGACCTTTTTGCAGTTTATGCAAAATCAGACGAGGGAGACTCGTGTACAAAATACAGGTGGAAATGATGGCAATGCGCGATTCATCACAAACAAGCAAGCGATTCAAGGAGTTGGGACCACCAGTTTACGGGAAAAGCCCGATCCGATTAAGGCGGAAACATGGGTCAAGCAAATCACCAATATTCGATGTCTTGGGATGCACGGAGGAACAGAAGGTTCCATTCGCCACCTTTATGTTCCGTGGTGAAGCGGATTACTGATGGGAATCTGTGAAGCATACCCAGCCAGCTGCACTCAATATGTCTTTGGAAAGATTTCAGAAACTTTTCAATGACAAGTACTTTCCTAAAATTATTCATCATATGAAGGAGGTAGAGTTTATTAGACTAGAACAGAACAACATGACGGTGTCTCAGTACGAGGCGAAGTTCGCGAAGTTATCCAGGTTTGCACCTCATTTGGTAGAGAATGAGGAACGTATGACGCGGATGTTTCTGAGAGGTCTAAAACCCGAGATTCGTCAATACCTTATCTCTAATAAATTTTCTCTGTATTCAGATGTTGTCAACAGGGCTCAATTATTAGAGCGTGATAATGAGTATACTCAACCGAGGGACCACAATCAGGGTCATACCGGTGACAACAATCATCAGAGCGATGATAACCAGCGAGGAGGGAAAAATACGGACAAAGGCGGTAACCACTCGGGTGGTAATCGTGGCCATGATAATAGGAGAGGTGACTCAAGTGGAGATTTCAGAAAGAGGAGATTCAACAATGACGGGAAGACATCAACAGTAGCAGCAGCACCAACAACCAATTCTAGGGGAAGAGAACGACCGCCAGTTAGATGTTATAAATGCGGGAAAGAGGGACATATCAGCCCAAACTGTCCACAACAATCAAAGGTATGTTATAATTGTGGAAAGGAAGGACATATCGCTCGAGATTGTACTATAGTAAAACCAAGTTTAGGGTGGGATGGTGACTCCAAAGGCTATCCCGAATAAGTCGAAATCAGTGGTTCCTGGAAGAGCGTTTGTCGTGACTGGCCAAAACGTGAGGAACCCAAACGAGGTGATCACGGGTAAGCTAATCTTGAATTCTTGTGAAGTTTATACCTTACTAGATACCGGTTCTACCCATTCTTTTATCTCTCCTGCTTGTGCTCAACGTTTAAACTTGACTCCGGAGAAATTGGATTTTAACTTATCTGTTGAAACTCCGTTGGGTGAAACCTTCGTTACGTCTACAGTTTATAAATCTTGCATGATCCAAGTTGGCACTAATACATTACCTGTTGATCTTATCTCTTTAAAGATACTTGCTTTTGATGTGATTTTAGGAATTGATTGGTTAACCACTCATCATGCCAAAATTGATTATTTTCGTAAGGTTGTTAGTTTTCATATTCCTAACCAACCTGTCATACAAATTTAAACAACTAAACCACTAAAATCAGCCACTGTCATATCAAGCCACAAAGCTATTCGTTTATTAAAAAATGGATGTCAAGCTTTATTAGCCCATGTTATGGATTTGAATAAAGACAAGTCAGATTTGGATAATATTTATGTTGTTCTGAAATTTCTGATATATTTCTGAACAACAACTTCTGTCTACCCCCAGAACGTGATGTTGAATTCTTTATTGACCTTGAACCGGGTACAAAGCCCATTTCTAAAACCCCATATCGAATGGCTCCTATTGAACTTCAGGAGTTGAAAGTCCAACTACAGGAATTGTTAGACATCGGTTTCATTTGTCCTTGTACATCTCGTTGGGGTGCTCCTATTTTATTCGTAAAGAAGAAATATGAGAGTATGCGACTTTGTATTGACTACCGAGAATTAAACCATGTCACCATCAAGAATAGGCATCCGCTACCTCGCATTGATGACCTGTTCGACCAGTTGGAATGAGCACAATTCTTTTCAAAGATCGATCTTAGATTACGGATATCATCAATGAAGATTAAAAGCGAGGATATTCAAAGATCGTATTCGAGAACTTCGATGCGGGCATTATGAATTCTTAGTCATGTCTTTATGATTGACTAATGCTCCTGCTGCTTTCATGGATATGATGAACCAAGTATTCAAGTAATATTTGGATCAGTTCGTTGTTGTCTTTATTGATGACATCCTCATCTATTCCAAAAGTCGTGAAGATCATGAGCACCATTTGAAGCTGATACTTAAAAGACTTCGTGAAAACAAACTATATGCCAAGCTGAAGAAATGCGAGTTCTGGCTTGAGGAAGTAGCATTCCTTGGGCACATGGTGTCAAAAAATGGAGTATTTGTTGACCCAGCGAAGATTGAAGCAATACAAAGTTGGGAGCAACCGAAGTCGGTGACTGAAGTACGTAGCTTTCTAGGCTTAGCTGGTTATTATCGGAGATTCGTGGAAGGATTTTCTCGAATCGCTACTCTGTTAACTCAGCTGACTCGGAAAGATACAAAATTTATATGGAGCGAGGAATGTGAGAAGAGTTTCCAAGAGCTCAAGAGGCGACTCATTTCGACACCTGTTCTGGCAATATCATCTGGTTCGGATGGATTTGTTATCTATAGCGATGCTTTAAGCAAAGGGTTAGGATGTGTTCTCATGCAACATAGGAAAGTCATAGCCTATGCCTCGCGACAACTCAAAGAATATGAGAGGAATTATCCTACTCATGATCTGGAGTTGGCAGCAGTCGTATTCGCGTTAAAAATATGGGGACGCTACTTGTATGGGGAGAAAGTGGAGATTTATACGGACCATAAAAGCCTCAAATATTTCTTCACCCAAAAAGAACTCAACATGCGGCAACGACATTGGCTTGAGCTGTTGAAAGATTACGACCACACTATTCAATATCATCCTGGAAAAGCGAACGTAGTAGCTGACGCATTGAGTAGAAGATCATATGCGAGTACAAGTGCAATATTGTCAACACAAAGGCCTATTTTGTATGACTTGCAAAGGATGGAGATAAAGTTAAAGACTCCAGGGACCCACATGATGATGGCGAATATACGAGTAAAACCGACTTTAATCGATAAAGTTAAAGCTTCTCAAGCTACGAACCTGGGGCAGATGCGTATAAAGAAGAAAGTGCAAGAAGGTACTATACCAGAAGCAAGAATTGATGAAGAAGGAATACTTAGAGTCAACTCTAGACTTTGCGTTCCTAACGACTCTAACTTGAAGCACAAAATCATGATGGAAGCACACAACACCCCGTTTGCAATCCATCTTGGGAGTACCAAAATGTATCATGATATTCGACATACATTTTGGTGGAACAATATGAAGAGAGTGATCGCGGAGTTTATCTCGAGGTGTTTAACTTGTCAACGTGTAAAGGCGAAGCATCAAGTACCAAAAGGTCCATTGCAACCACTTGAGATTCCGGAATGGAAGTGGGAACACATTACCATGGATTTCGTTACAGGTCTTCCCAAAGTTTCTCAAGGCATAGATGCGATTTGGGTTATTGTTGATAGATTAACCAAGTCTGCTCATTTCTTCCCGATACGTGAGACTTATTCCCTTGAACATCTTGCTCGTATGTACGTGAATGGGATTGTGAGATTGCATGGCATGCCAGTATCCATAGTTTCGGATCGTGACCCAAGATTCACTTCAAGATTTTGGGTTAGCTTACAGAAAGCTATGGGCACGGATTTATGATTCAGTTTGGCATACCATCCTCAAACGGATGGACAATCAGAGAAGACTATACAAACTCTTGAAGATCTATTAAGACTATGTGTCCTAGACTTCAAAGGGAGTTGGGATAAGTATTTACCATTGGTGGAATTCTCCTACAACAACAGTTATCAAGCAAGTATAGGCATGGCTCCATTTGAGCGCCAGTATGGACGAAAGTGTCGTTCTCCGATGAAGTTTGGGGACGAGGTGGGAGAAGCAACGTTGTTGGGACCAGAATTAGTATGCATGACTACAGAAAAGATCCAAATGATTCGACAACGTATTTAAATCTCACAAGATCGACAAAAGAGTTATGATGATCTTCATCGAAAGGACGCGGAATTTAATATTGGAGATCATGTATTATTATGTATTGCTCCATGAAAGGGAGTTACAAGATTTGGAAAGAGAGGAAAGCTCATTCCAAGGTTTGTTGGACCATTTGAGATTCTTGACTGAATAGGAAATGTGGCCTATAGACTCGCGTTACCTCCAAGTATGTCTCGTGTTCACAATGTTTTCCACATATCTATGCTTCGTAAATATGTGAAAGACCCGAACCACATTATTACGTTAGAACCAGATGAGATAGCCGAAGATTTAATATACGAGGAGGTACCTGTTAAGATCTTGGATAGGAAAGAGCATGACCTACGCACCAAGCTTATACCACAAGTGTGACGACCCCAAATCCAGGTACTTGAAACCCGAACTCGGTTCTCCACGATACCATTTTTTTAAGCTGAATAATACTAAATAATAATACATTCGAACTTAATTTACATACATCAAAGTTTACTTCCCAGTGCACGTGACCTTCAAATACATTCCTTACAATACTTGAATAGATACCAATACAACTATAACCATTAACTCATAATACACACTTATTCGATCGACTTTCCTTTTCCTTTGTTCGTGCTCGAGCCTTGAAGTTGCTCATACATAATCGAAACATTTAATTTAAGCAAGGATGAGCATTTAAGTGCCCAAACAAGTAATAGCAATTATATATATGTTTGAAAGAATATAAGTATTCTCTTTACATAACACTTCTACAACGAATTGAAAGTTGTGAAGTAATCTGACTTGATAAAAAATTCACATAACAACTCTCTTTCAAGTTCTTTAAATTTGGCTCTGCTCTCTGCCTTGAATAGGGTTTAAGAAACATACTATGAACATTCTTTTCATTTTCGAAAAGGTTTAGCGGAATTCTATCCTCAAACCGTCATAACTTACGAGACGCACGGAGGGTGATCACCTTTCAGATTGTACCTGTATTGATCAATACTACATAACTTGAACGAAATTCATCGCTCACTCTATCCGCCTTTTAAAAAATCTTCCCATATAGGGATGTTCATACATGCACGGTTCCAAACCCGAAGGTTTTAATCTTGCTCAACAATAATATGTAATTCAACATATATATACGGGTAATTGACAAAGGTGTATCAACATGTGAACAAATGTCATGATTATCCAAGTGGGGACACTTGTATAACCATTTATAGAAATCAATGAAACGTAAATATATATCCGAGCTAACATGTCGATAATCAAAGAGTACATAATGCATGCGGATAGAATAATTAAACTTCTTACTCATGTCCATTGCATAAAGGAAGTGCAAAGGTAGGATACTTTTTGATTCACGATTACAAATCTCAACTTAGGTTTTATCTCTTTATCACAACCTATCAATGATCGGATCATTCGCTTCGATTAGAAACAATATATCTTAACACATAGTACTATCTATTACAATTAAGACATAGTCTAATCATATAATCACAAAGGATCATACTTTTAGTTCATATTCTATACTTGAAATATTTTTATACATTTTTCAAATATCTCATCCATGCTCTTACAGATAGTCTTTTCTTTCTTTTTTATAAGGTCCTATATTTGTTTGGTGTATCGACACTTTTATCGGGTAAATCTTGAGTCTAAGACTCTTATTCTATACCTCAACATCATAAATATCGGACATCTTATTTTTAATCATTTTCGCAATTTTCGTAAATTGAAAAATTTAAAATAATTCAAATCATCACTACTAAAGGGCCTATAGTGATATAATCATTACTATAGGTGTTCTTCTTCAAATGCGTAACTTCATAATCGGTTCTCAAGTCAAATAGTTTGGTAAATTATAACTTTCAAATATCGGAATCATAATTAAATGATTTAAACATTAAACAATTCTATTATTATTAATAGTTTAATTAATACTAAACTATTAATGAAACCATTGCTAAAATATAAAAGTTATTTATAATAACTCAAACTATTTTTAAAACATTTATATTACCCAAATAATTACCATTAATATTTAAATATTAATGTACTATTTATCCAAATATTAAAAGTCATTAATTATAACTTAAAAATATTTTAAATCCTTAATATCCTCTTTAAATGGTTTTTAAATAAGTAAAACCATTTTTAAACTATTTATTTAATATTAATCATTAAATAAACTAAATATCATTAATATTATCTTAATATCATTAATATTTAATTATTAATGAAATTATCATTTAAATATTAAAAGTTATATTTTATAACTTAAAATATTTTTAAATACCTTATTTTCATTTAAAATGATTTTTATAATATTAAAATCATTTTTAAACTAAATTATTTAATATAATCATTAAATAACTTTAATATCATTAATAATTATTAATTAATGAAATTCATCACAAAATATTAAAAGTCATCACAAATAACTCATTTACATAATCAATTCCAAGCCAAAATAAACATAGTAAACTAACTAGTTTATTAACAACACTAACTAAACTTCAAAAATTCAAACTTTAACTAACAATTAAAAATAATAACATTACAAAAATTAAATAAGAAACATACTAAAATACTGAATTCCACAATTTGAATACGCACTTCCACGCCCAAAATTTAACTAAGGAGATCTTTATAAAAATTCTCCCACAACAAAGCCTTTCAAAAATTGGAGGCCTTATTGTTGGTGAATGAAACAAAGGCCAAGCCCTTCTATTTATAGGTTTAGAAAATGGTGAAGTTCTCAATTTAGTCGATGTGGGACTTGGTTTATACTAATTTTTCAATAGCTCACTTTATGATTTTCTAACGCATTGCTCATAACTCCGATTAATCTGATTTTTGGATATGTTATACATGGTATGTAAGACTATTTTAAAAATACTGAATTACCCAATTCGGGTTCATTAGGTAGCCCAAACAAAAGGCGTCAAAAGTGGACGTTAATAATAGCTTTTCAATCTCGCTTTTAGCTTTACCCTCTTTATAAAAAACAATCATAACTCTTTCATTTTAAAACATTTTTGAGCGATTCTTGAGCCAACGCTAAGCTAACTTCTGGGCTACAACTTTTATTCTTTGACCATTTCCAAATTCCTAACACATCATTGAAATTCCGTTCAAATGAATCACCACTGTACTTGTTGGGGGAGTTTTGACACTACTACTTTGAAATGTCATAACTCTCTCCTCCGATATCGGATTTAGTCCGTTTTGGAGTCTATGGAAAGCTTATTCGGTGTACTATAACATACCAAAAGCCCAGAAGGTTTTGGAAACATTAACTGATCGAAACAAGACCCCGAATAGCACATCCCGCTTCTTGACTTTTAGTTTTGAGAAATTTGACACATTTCCTTCCAATCACCGTAATTCCCTCATCCGAGGTCGAATGAGGTCATTCCAAAGCCTATGGCTTCCTAACTCAGTGCACTACAACATATCAAAAGCCCAGACCTTTTAAAGCACAAAAGTGGATGAGAATGCCCCATTACGATCGCCCAAAAATAGTTTATCATGATCACCAACCATGTTTGACCCTCTATAACTTCTAATCTATACATGATATGGACTTGATTCTTTTGCGATTAAAGACCACATATCGGGCTACACATAACAACTTTTGAAGAACAAAACTCATGATCGAGCAAAGAGTTATGGCCTCGACATTTGGTGAAAAAAATAATAATGTAATTTGGTTTTCCAACTTGCTTAACTCTTCAAATTAGTGCACTTTGATGCTATGGGTCTTTGATTTATCAACCCATATCATCAATTAACATTCTATTACACAACTTTAAACAATCAATTGCATCAAATAACATCGAATCAAAGGATTTCTAGGTTTAGTGTTCTTATACCCTTTTTGCCAAAAAATTCTTGATTCTTGCTTCTGATTTGTTATGGGTGATGGTTGGGCTTTGTTTAAGAGTGTATGGGCAATCTTGTACAAGGCAATTAAATGTAATATTTAATCACTAGATTTAATTCTTATAATTTACCAATTAACTTCTATCCTTTGGTAAATTAAAACACTTGTACAGTAACATCGAAATTAAACCCGATAATTAAAATTAGGGTTTCTCAACGTCATCAATTAGGGTTTCTAATTGACCACTAGTGGTTTTTTTAATTATTTGTGTATGTTACTAACACAGTCGTTACGGTTTCTAATTTCAACCGGTTAGGGTTATAATAATTAGGGTTTGTCCTAATTATCGACGTACAACAGTAGTTAGGGTTTCTTCTAATTATCGATATTCTTATTCACAGTAACTTCATATACACAGTCACTACTCAGAAATATCCCATAACTGAGTTTAATAATTAGGGTTTCACAGCACGGTAATATGCTCTGACCTAATTGACCGTCATTGCTCAATATTATCTCATCACACATACCCGAAGACATAATTATGGTATCAGTAAAATCATTATATAAATAATATAATATTATTATTCTCATCTCTTGATCACAATCCCAATCTAGGGTTTGGATGAGCCTGTGACCGATCCTGAGGAGGATAGTTCTGAGGAGGATGATGAGGAAGAGAATCCTGAGGAGTTTCCACCAAACTCCATATCAACTGAGATGTATGACGCTCTATAAGACCGTAACATAGAATTGCAGGACAAAGTTGAGGAGCTGAAGGAGATGGTTGAGATGCATCATGCTTCGATGGAGCAGAAGGATGAGGAGGTTCAGGAACTTGACTCAAAACTTGGAAACACGGAGTGGGATCTGGTTCATATAAAGGTCGACATGAAGACACATTGGCGATGAAACGAGAAGATGAAGACCGATATATGGAGAAATTAAAAGATGACTTCAAAGAGGAATCAACTAAGCGTGCAAGAGCAGAGGATGCTTGGATGAAGGCGACTCAACGTGCAGACCGTGCTAAGGCTAAGGTCCAAGTGAAGAAAGCCAAGATGAACGAGATGGATTACGCTTTTAATTTTGCGATTGATAGGGCCCAGATCGAGTCTATTATTACCCACCTCAGTTTGAAAACTCGTCGTGGTTTGTGATGGATCATAGAACGACGTATCGTATCATGGAGGAAGAGCGTCGAGAAGCCTTAAGACGTCTTAATATGCCTAAATAGAATAAGAGTGATAATAGTATGTGGTTAATTATGTGAATAAATAAATTATGAATCCCTTATTTTGAGATGAATAAAGGGATAGTATGAGTATGTAATCCTGAAACTTGTCTAGTTCAGGAAAGTGAATGTTTATAGCAGATATGATATCCTTAACATGTTTTAAAACGTTATGAATAAATAAAATATTAGAGTTTATTTGAAATGTTATGTGTATAGCTTTAATCTTGGAAAGTTTAAGTTAAACTTTAAATACCCAAGAAGTTGAGTAAGGAACTAATAAGCGTATATCTTAACAGAAGATGCCTCCTAGAATAAGACAACCACGTCAACAAGCACCTCCTTAGGGGTCTACTAATAATAACAACGAGGCCAACACTAATCCGGTTCAGCAGTTGGTAACTCTGTTGACGGGTGCACTTGCAAATCAACCGCAAGCTCAAGTCACGACCTTTAATGTGTTCAAAGTGGTTGGACCGCCAGAGTTTCAAGGGTCTATGAATCCAGTAGAAGCCCAAACCTAGATTATGGAAAATGCAGAAGGTGTTCGATGTTTCTAGAGTTAATGAAAATCAAAAGACTGCGTTCGCAACGTTCATGCTGAAGTCTGAAGCTAGCTACTGGTGGCAAGCAAATAAGGTACGTGGGGGACAAGGAGTGATAGCATGGGATAGATTTGAGGAGATGTTTTTTGAAATGTACTTTCCAACAAGTTCTCAGAATCAGTTGGAAGTGCAATTTCTAGAGCTGAAGCAAGGAACTATGACGCTGCCAGAATATGATGCGAAGTTTAACGAGTTGGCAAGGTTTGCCACATATCAAGTCAATACCGACGAGCGTAAAGCGAGAAGGTTCAAACAAGGATTGAAGCCCTGGCTTTACAATAAGGTTTCAATGTTCCAGCTGAATACATTTACTGCTGCTGGAAAAGGCAATTATCGCGGAAGGTGGAAGCGATGCCTTGACTAAGTACAACCAAGAACAGAAGAAGAGGAAGAATGAAGCTGAAAATAAGGCTGGTGGAAGTAATGTTGGAAGTAGCAGTCAGAAGAGGAAGTGGAGTGATAATTCAACTGGGGGAGAATAGCAGGGAAATCAATAGAAGAAGAAGTTTGAAGCTTGCGCAACTTGAGAAAAGAACCATATTGGGGTATGTTTGAAGGGAAAGCGGGTGTGTTTCAACTGTGGTCAGGAGGGACACATTGAACCGAACTGTTTAGTCCGAAGAAAGGAGCATGCTTTACCTGCGGTTCAAAGGATCACATGGCTCGTGATTGCCCTAAGAAGCCAGCGGGAAATGCAAGTGGTGGAAAAGGAAACAACAACGGTGGTGGTGCATTAACTATCACTGGACCAGCACAGTCAAGCCGACAGCGAGGACTTTTAATATGACCGTGCAGGATGTTGTACAGTCTAAGGATGTGGTGTCAGGTATCATTCCGATTAATAGTATTAATGCTTATGTGAAATTCAGATAAGGCACACTTAGAAGGGGGGGTTGAATAAGTGTGGATATAAATTATGACCAATTTAAATTCTTTAAACCAAATTATTGAATGTAGTCTATTATATTGATGAATGCAGCTTGCTGAATGAATATGGTCTACCGAATTGAATTTTTGTTTAAGAAAATATCTTGGTGTTTTTGTAAGTTAAATAAATATTTAATGATTACAAAAATTCTCACGATTAAGTTTTGTTTATTTACCAAATCAATTAACTTGAATGGAATTAAGTTAAATCAATTAATAAAAATAACACTAAGATTTTTACGTGGTTCTACTTATTACCCTCTATAATAATAGCTTACTCCATCCAATACCAACTAGTATTGGAGACTCACTTTTATTTCTTTAAAAAACTCTTGTTACAATACAGATTCTATAAAATTGAATTACAATAATTCACTTGAGCACTCTTGCTCCTTGTGCACCAATGCACTCCTTAAGCACCTATGCTTCCTTGAACCTATTTGTAAACAAACCTTAATCCACCTGGATTAAATTTCCTTAGACAACACTTAGTCTAAAAACCAAATTAAGATTACAATAATAGAGGTCTAATGATCAAAGCAAATAAGCAATTTAACAATGCAAGTCTCAACTAAATGAATGCAATGATCAAATAATAAAAGATAGATATCACCAATATGAAGCTCACGAAAGTTGACTGAAAATATCAATTGATCAGCAGCTCAAAATTTGCACCAAGAAGATAATAGCTTTCAAAGATTGTGAGTGCAAAAATATTAATTCAAGTGTTGTTATTGTTTACTGTTCTCAGCTGCTTTTATAGGCCAAAAACATAATACCGTTGCTTCATAAAAATTTACGTTGAAAATAAAATTGCAACGTTCCAATGATTTTCTGTTGAAAACAAACATAACAAATCCAATAACCTTCGGATAAATGTTGGACTTTTTCATAAATAATCTAGATAGAGACCAAGTCAAATAGGACTAGACCGTAGCAATTATGATTCTTAAAAAACAAACTGCCGCCACAATTGTTTAAGAGATATTACTGCCTTTCAAAAGATAATGGAGTGTTAACTTTGTAAATATAAGAAAGTGTAACATCACACAACTCTCCAGGATAATCATTATCTTATATTCCCAAGACTTAGGCATTTAATTCAACCAACAGATAATGATCACATCTTTACCGCCACAAGCTTTTGTGCTTCCAACAAATTACACATGTTATACAGCTTATATAGAATCAGAACTATCTTATAACACAGGTAATATAATTCAATAAAACCGGATAAAAATTATCATATTAATTTTATGCATGCATAATCATGTAATAACAGTTAGCATAAAATTAAGCATGCACGAAACATCAACTTAAATGCACACATAAAATGTCCTAGAGCCTTGTATTGAAAAATTGAATATTTGCAATGACCTTACATATTTTTCCTAAGACACAAAGCATCTTCATTCTTCTTGAATAATCCATCAAACAATTCTTGAAACAATTTCTTGAAATTCAAAATAAAGAATTTAATACCAATGAACAAGTCATCGTCAAAACATTAGGCTAGAACGTGACATAATCAACATTATGTACTATTTGATTCGGGTGCTACTTGTTCATTTATATCCGATGAATTTTCTCAGAATTTAGATTTGCCTCAGGAAGAATTAGAATTTCCCTTAAGCATAGAGATTGCGAATAGGGAAGTGATTCATGTTAGATTTGTATATAGGAATTGTAGAGTGGTTATAAAAAGTCACGAGATGATGGTGGACTTGATACCAATAAGACTTGGTGAGTTTGATGTTATACTGGGAATGGATTGGTTATTCAATTACGGAGCAGTAATTGATTGCCAAAGGAAGTGTGTTAATCTTATGACTCTGTCAAAGGTTATGTTCTTTGGCAGCAAGTCACCTCGACAAGCAAGTTGTCTGACGGTGATGCAAGCCAAGAAGTTTTTGAGACAAGGATGTGTAGGATACTTAGCCTACATAGTCGATATACAGAAGGAGAGTGCGAAGCTAGAAGAAATACCGATTATAAGAGATTTTGTAGACATATTTCCAGACGATTTGCCGGGTCTTCCGCTAGATCGACAAATCGAGTTTGTGATTGACTTACTACCCAAAACGGCTCTGATATCTAAGGCACCATACATAATGGCCCCGGTAGAGATGAAGGAGTTGATGGTACAATTGCAAGAGTTTTTCGACAAGAAGTATATTCAATCGAGTGTTTCTCCATGGGGAGCACCGGTCTTGTTTGTGAAGAAGAAAGATGGATCAATGCGGCTTTACATTGATTATAGAGAATTCAATAAGGTCACAATTAAAAATAAGTATCCATTACCTAGAATCGATGACCTGTTTGATTAGTTGAAGGGAGCGAGGTATTTCTCTAAGATAGACTTGAGAAGTGGTTATCATCAGTTGAAGGTGAGACCGGAGGATGTACCAAAAATAGGATTCAGAACTCGGTATGGTCATTATGAGATTTTGGTTATGTCTTTTGGTTTAACCAATGCACCTGCAGCGTTCATGGATTTGATGAATAGGGTGTTAAAACCATTCTTAGACAAATTTATGGTGGTGTTTATTGATGATATATTGGTATATTCCAAGACCAAAGAGGAACATGTTGAACACTTGAGATTGACGTTGGAGACGTTAAGAAAAGAGAAGTTGTATGCTAAGTTTTCAAAATGTGAATTTTGGTTGGAACGTGTATAGTTTCTCGGGCACGTTATTGATAAGGACGGAATTTTGGTAGATCCATCAAAAGTTGAAGCTGTAATAAACTGGGATCAGCCGAAGACACCGTCAGAAGTAAGGAGTTTCTTAGGATTGGCAGGTTATTACAGGCGTTTTATTCAAGACATTTCCAAGATCGCGACTCCGTTGACAAATTTAACTAGGAAGGCGGTTAAGTTTGTTTGGACAGAGAAGTGTGAAGAAAGTTTTCGAGAGTTAAAGAAGAGGCTGAGCTCTGCACCTGTGTTGTCATTGCCTAATGATACAGGAAATTTTGTGGTGTATAGTGATGCATTGCATAAAGGACTAGGCTGTGTGCTTATGCAGAATGGCAGAGTTATTGCGTATGCATCACGTCAAGTTGAAAGATTACGAAAAGGGGTTTCCGACTCATGACTTAGAGTTGGCGGCGGTGGTGTTTGGCCTTAAAATTTGGAGACATTATCTTTATGGAGAGAGGTGTGAGATATATACCGACCATGAAAATCTGAAGTATATCTTTACATAAAAAGATTTGAATATGAGACAAAGAAGATGGTTGGAGCTGATCAAAGACTATGACTGTGAGATTTTCTATCATCCCGGAAAGGCGAATATTGTTGTTGATGCCTTAAGTAGGAAGGGACGGGAGAAGTTAATGTTGTTGACTGTTCAGGAGAAGCTAGTGTCGAAAATGGCTAAGATGGAGTTGGAAATTAAATATCCGACATAATTCGATGAAAAGTTGTTCCAGATAGGTAACGGTTCAACGTTGGTGGATAAGGTGAAAAATGCACAACTTCAAGATAAAGACTGTGAAAAGATAAAATAGAAGATATCTGAAGGTGAGGAAAACAAATTCAAAATCAATTCGAAAGGGTTACTACGATTAGAATGGAGAATTTGGGTTCCGCAAGTACCAGAAGTTAAGGAGGAAATTCTGAGTGAAGCTCATAACTTAAAGTATTCGATTCACCCTAGAAGTACAAAGATGTACCAAGATCTTAGACATCATTTTTGGTGGCCGAATATGAAAAAGGACGTGGTTGAGTGTGTGGCAAAATGTTTAATGTGTCAGAAAGTCAAAGCTGAACATCAAAGGCCAAACGGATTGTTACAACCATTGGAGATACCGGAATGGAAATGGGAGCATATCACAATGGATTTTGTGGTAGGTCTTCCAACGACCCAACAAGGTTACGATGCCATCTGGGTGATTGTCGATCGACTGACGAAGTCGGCACACTTTTTTCCAATCAAGATTAGATTTACCTTAAATCGGTTAGCAAAACAGTACGTGAAGGAAATTGTGTCAAGACACGGTATACCAGTGTCCATTGCATCAGATAGAGATCCACGTTTCACATCTAATTTCTAGAAACGATTACAAAAATGTTTGGGAACACAACTGAGAATGAGCACAGCGTACCATCCTCAGACCGACGGACAAAGTGAGAGAACCATCCAAACACTAGAAGATATGCTTAGAGCATGTATCATGGATTTCAAGGGAAATTGGGACGATCATTTACCGTTGGTAGAATTTGCCTATAATAATAGTTATCACGCGAGTATTGGCATGTTGCCTTCACGGGCGTTATATTTACAGGAAGTGCGTAACTCCGTTATCTTTGGGATGAGGTAGGTAAAAAGTCGACTATTGGGTCCGTAATTCGCATAATGATATCGAGGTCATCAAAGTGATTCGAGCAAGGTTGATAGCTGCACAGGATAGACAGAAGAAATATGCCGATTAGCATCAACAAAATAGAGAATTCGATGTCGGTAGTTATGTTTTCTTGAAAGTGTCTCCCTCGAAGGGGAAAATTCGGTTTAGCAAGAAGGGGAAATTAAGCCCTAGATTTATAGGACCTTTCGAAGTGCTTCGATGAGTTGGTGAAGTGGCGTACGAGGTAGCTTTACCTCTAGAGTTGGAACATATTCATAATATTTTTCATGTCTCGGTATTGAGGCCATTTAAGCCTGACTATAAACATGTTATAGAATATGAGCCTTTACAGTTTGAGAAAGATTTGTCATATGAAGAAGTCCCTGTTCAAATTATCAACAGAAAAGAGAAAGTACTGAGGAATAAGGTAATACCTTCTGTTAAGGTAATCTGGAGGAACCACAATGCTGAGGAAGCTACGTGGGAACTTGAAAGCGTTATGATGGAGAATTATCCTCAGTAGTTTGCTTGATTTTGTATAGCGATTTTGGGGACAGAATCTTGTTAAGGAGGAAAGAATGTAACGAATAAATTTTTTGAGTTGTGATTCTGGGGACAGAATCCTTTTAAGGAGGGAAGGATGTAACGATCGAGAAATTTGTAATATAATTTAAATATTTATTGAATTAAATAAATATTTTAAATAATTTATTTATTAAGGAAAATAAATAATTAATGAATTGTGGTGAATTAATTTAGTAACTAAATTGATTAATGTTAATTAAGTTGAGTAATGATAATTTTATCAGAAGGATTTAATTTAAGGAAATAATTAAATTAAATCAATTGCTTAATATTTAAGAAAATAATTAAATTAAATAAATTATTTAATTTAAAGGAAATAAATAAATTAAATAAAGTGATGTTTCTAATTTATTAATTAAATTGGATATATAATTATTTATTAATTATAAGTATAATGATAATAAGATTATTATTAGTATTATTATAAGTTATTTAAATTAACTAAACTAAAGTTATTTAAATTAACTAAAGTGTGACACAAAGTAACTATATAATATAAATAATATAAAAATAATCTAGTTTGGGGGAGTTTTTGGTTAGCCAAACAAGGCCTTGTGGCCTTTGACTTATTCCAACTGACGTCTTTTTATTTTTCTAACTGAAAGACTACGTGGGGGAGTAGCCATTTTATTACTTCGCGTCTTATTCTTCCAAGGCCAAAATAGCAGAGGGTTTAGAGAGAGAGCTTAGAAGCAAGAGAGAAAATCTTATGATTTTGAGTTTCTGAGATTGTCAAGAGGAAGAAGGAGAATTTCTAAGCCCTAACACTATCTTTTGCTAGCATTCAATCAAGGTAATCTACCCCTAATTCTAATATTTGGTTTTTTATAATTTTAGATTCATTGGAAATTGGGTTTTAGTTGAATTGTTATAGAAGATGTTGTTTATATGTATGTATTCTCCTGCTAAATCTGTTAGTTATCCTTTATAAGTCTATGTTGGTGTTCAAATACATGAAATTTGGGTTTATAAGGAGAAAAATAAATAACAGTGTTTTTGTTTGAAAATGGCTTTAGAAAGTATAAAATTTCATGTTCAATATGTGTTATAATATATTATTTGATGTTAGAATATGTTAGTATGTTAAGAAACGAAAGCGGCATAGTTGGAATCGTGTCAATTGATTGAGAAACGAATTCGTGGTGATCGAATTCGCTAAAAGTGTCAAAATTGAAGAAATTTGGAAATTGGGGGTTTTGATTCTTTAAATTTGTGTTTATGTAATGTTTTTGTACATAGAATGATGGATAACATGTATATCCATGCTATTACAAGGTTTAGTTGTTAAGTTTCATGTAAATGTGTGGTTATTGGAAGGATTTGGGTGGATGGTGCATTAGTAGAGCTGCGATTTCGGTTTATCTGTGCATGCAGCAAGCCTACGCCTGCTACCATTACCATCAAAAAACGACGCAAATTTGCATTTAATGAGTTTTCTATAGATCGAGACAAGTCAGCTTGTTGCCGATGCCAAGGCGAGGACAACGCAATGCACCGCCAGTGCCTGAACCCAGCAATGACTTCCACTTTATTTGCGAGTCATGTGTATCGGACTTATATTAGTTTAGCATGCATGTTAATGATGTTAAGACATAGTATAAACTATAATAACAGATTTCAATGTGTTGTAATACAAAGTGTAAAAGATTTTTAAGTGATTGTTAATTGAGTTATATAATGAAACTAAAAGTGACGTTTTCAAAAGTTAAAGATGAACGATTAAGTTATGTTGGCTCGTAATGAGATTTCAGATTCGTTAAGTATGTTAACCTACATGGTTAGGTGATAGGTTAGGGTTATGACCTAAATGATGGTTTAAACCCTAAAGCTAATATTCATACAACTAATTGTTATTGCGATTCCAATGTTATGTGTAGGGTAAATAAAGAATATTTTACACTTGTGTAGCTTACAAACAAGGCAAGTTTCTAATCCTTAACTCTTTACATTGAGGAAGCTTTCTAACTTCATTCTTTTCATATTGAATGCAAGCTTCTATTCCTATATTATTATTGTACAAGTTCTTAAAATTGAGCAAGCCTAATCTATCTTGTGTATGTTTGTACAAGCTCTTGTAACCTAATTCATTACATCGAGCGAGTTTCACTTTCCTAATTATTATACAAAGCATATATTGTTCTAATACGTTGATTTAAATGAGATTGTTCTAACTCTTTTGGATACAGTACTTTGCATGTATATCATGTTTATTCAATTATATATTGTTGATATCCGACCTTTGACTTTAATAGCCTTGTTCGGTTATACATTCTTGTATTAGACCTTCAATTAGTAAGCAAACTCTTGTTGATTAAGTTAATCTATAATTGAATAGTGTTCTAAAATTCTAGAAACACTGATAAGCTAGTTCCAAACTAAACTTTCTTTAGTAAGGAAATTCTAAATTCAAACTGAGATGAACAACCCTAACATAGGGGATTTTGAGTGTGTAACGTTTAGATGTTTATGCACAATACATGGTACAAAGGGTTAATCCCCCTAAGTACGTTAAGAAGTGTCCATTAGTCTAAATGACTGTTAAGGTTGGGTAATAATACCTAAGTACCAGGGACATAGTTCGTGGTCTTAAGACCCTCAGACATTGATTTCGAACTTGTTTTCTATTCTTAATTCGTAGAACAAGTTCATTATTGTTCAGCATTCATTGTTCATTCTCACGTTGTTATCATTACTACCTTCTATATCAGTGAGCATTTGTTTGCTCTCTCTTGCAATTAACACTGCAGCTAAAGTGGAGAAAGTTGATGAGCCGTCTACAAGCAAATGAAAGGGCAAATTGTCCAACTGCTGAAGACTTATGAGAAATTATTTAAATATTTTAAGTTTCAAGACTTGTTTTATTTTATGATGTATTCCGCAAACTGATGTAATAATTTAAGGTTAGATTACCTGGGATTATTTCGAGATGATGATGTAACCCTTTAATGGGAGAGATTATTGTTTAAGTTATTTAAATTATGTCTTTATCCTTTATGATGGGTAGTTAGATGTAATGGTTTTGGATAGTGAACACCAAATCCAGTGTGATTGGAGTATCTGGATTTAGAGGTGTCACAGATGAAGAAGAAGAGGAACCAACACTGCTCCTCAAACAGTAAGGGCACCTCTAGGCAGGCAAAAGCGTGAGATTCGCCGCCTCTAGAGAAGGATGGATGTGATGCACACAAACTTTCAAGCTTTTACTGCTAAGTTTTCTGGAGTACTATCAGACGCATTTGGCCAGCTGGGAGCAAGAGTTTAGTTTCCTACATATGGGACCGCCACTCCATATCCACCGCCTGACACTCCACCTGAGCATGAGGAGGAGGGTGATGACGAGTCTATATAGGGAAGTTTCTTCAGCCTTTACCTTCTAATGAGGACATTGTTAATTTTAAGTTTGGGGGTATTAGTTGCATTGCATTATTTCATTTAGTTCATACATTTGCATGAATCCAGATGTTAGATGGTAAAAGTCTATTTTGGTCAATGATGTTATTAAGTCCTTGATATGATTTCTTGGCATGATGTAGATCTTTATCTATTTAAAACATATATAATCATGTTAGTACCTTAGAAATAGCTATGTTGACTGATTAAGTTTGAATAGACACATAATGGAATTCTTAAGGATAAAGCTAGTTTGAACGAAGGGAACTCATGAATAGGCGGAGATGGCTAAGATTAGACAAGAACCTAAGTTTGGGGGACAATTTGGGATATATAAGCATATAAAAAAAGAAGAAAAAAATATATATGAATAAACACCGTGGCTAGTCTAGTTTCGTGGCCTTTGTTACTTGAGTAAGTAAGCCCGAGGGGATTGTCTTTACACCTAGTGCCCTAAGACCTAAATGGTTTGGGAGTCGTTGGTCGAAAACTCGTTAAGGTAGCATTTAAAAGCCAAAGAAAAGTAGACATTGCATAACCATGAGTAAAAAAAAAAATTGAATAAAATGGGAAAAATAGCAAAAAGCCCCCGTAAGTGAAAAATAAAGCATAAGTATCCCGTCTTAACCCTTGAATTTGGTAAGTGTTTGATTTTAGCCGGATCTAGCTTGTTCTTAGATTTCTTGAGTTTACACTGTATGATGCCTTTGAATAGACTTATTATGTGTTGTATTTAATTGTAGGTCAGTTAACATGGTTGTTGAGCACACACACACACACTATATTAGTAATAAAAGGTTAAGATTTGATGATTAGTTGTGAAATTATTGATCTATCTTGGTATGATGTACTGATATATTTATTGTGATTTCTCTGAGGACTAATGAATAGACTTTGTTCTGTTTGACTGCTGGACTCGTAGACATGTAGATAGTTGTATTTGCATTGGATATTTAGTTATTGCATTGTGTTTTGTTACTTGAGGGCAAGTAACGGTTTAAGTTTGGTGGTATTTGATAGGTAGTTTTATATCTACCTATTTTAATATCAACTGACTTTAATTTGTGTTTAAACTCTTGTATTTTAGTAACTTTTCATGCACTTTTGGTTTCTTTTGCAGATTCCATATTTAGGAACTTTCCTGTTGACTTTTGAAGTAAAAGTACATGATGCTATAAGGGACAATCAATGAGGTGATGGTATAGGGAGTGTAGCAATGAGAGATGAATCGTAAAAATGTGTAGGCGGTGCATGGTGCAATCGCTACTAATTTAACCTTGAAGGTGAAGCACATGCATCTTGCCTTAACTTAGAATGTTCATGACCTGTTCGAGCCCCATTTAGCCTTGTGGTCATGGCGTAGTGCTACCGGTCTTCGAACATGAGCAGATGACTTTTTAACTAATGTGACCAATCGGATGGGCAAAGGACTTAGGAAATATTATATATATGGCATAATTGCAGATTGTAATAGGGGAGACTAGTTTTAGAACTCCATTAAATCCTTCTTTGGATAGATTTCTATTATTTTTCATCTTTACTTTCTCTCTTAGATTAGGAACCCTAGATTAACTAAGATCTGAAGATTGAAGCTATTGATCATCATTGGGAGTTCAGATTGGAAGCAAGAGAATGCAGATTTGTTTATCAACTTTAAATTCTCTTCTTATTTAGTTGTATCTTTTAATGCTTAATCAATTGTGGATGATGGATTCTAGTTCAGTTATTAATTAAACTCTATTTTAAGATTACTATGGATCTTATTATGTAATTTACTTTAATATGCTTCCTTGTTAGCCTTATTAACTGTATTTGGATTGTCTATTATGATTTGTCCTTAATTGCTTAATTGTCTAGCTAACAATTACTGTGATAATTCATATGAAATTGAAAAACGGATTATAGGTTTAGATTTGATCATAATAACATGTATTCATGTGTACTACATGGAGTTGGAATTCATGATTTGTGTCTAGGATAGAGATATACCTAAGCATTGCATGTAATCTAATAAGAACTTGCACTTAAACTCTTTTTAATTGTAATTCACGTAGAGATATAGTGGATTAGTTAATTAGGGTGATCAAGTTGGTTCTATCATTTATGTATTTTATTTGATATGAGAATGGTGCGTTGAGAGATGGCCATATTTTACTTTTGTGTTTTTGATTAACAATCCAGTATAAATAATTTGGCTTAACAGGAAATGTGTTGACATAAATGAAAGAATAAGTAAAATTGTAATCTCAAGTCTTCATTATCTTGTTTCACTCTAGGGATAATTAGTAATAGTTAAATTAATTATTTTAAATTAAAATATTAAATCATTTGTTTAAATAAGATTAAATCAGTTATAGGTTAGTACTTGGTAATTCTTGTTAACTAATTCTTTGTGGGAATGATACTCTACTTACTATTATATTACTTGTTAACCACGTGCACTTGCGTGTTGAGCGTATATAGATTTTACCCAACAGCGGACTACCTCATGCCTGGTGAATAACCCTTCGTATTCATTCTTTATCAAGTTGTGAGAATAACCTGTCTACGCGGACTACCGCATGCATGGTGAATAACCTTTGTATTCATTCTTTATTAAATTATGGAAATGATCTATCTACGCTGATTACCGCATGATAGGTGAAAATTCATTTGTAGTTTCGTATATTCTTTCATACTTGTATGAGATATCATTTCTTTTGTACTCGTTAATGGATATTGATTTCTTTCGTATTCTCCATTTGTGGGTACTATTCATACCGGAGTACTATTCATCTGGTGTACTATTCATTCGGGGTACTATTCATTCAGAGTACTTTTTATGTCAGAGTATTATTCATCTGGGATACTATTCATACCGGAGTAATATTCATCCAGGGTACTATTCATGCCGGAGTACTATTCACAACGAAATTTAGTTTTTTTTCCCTTGTCCAAATTATCTTTTAATATGAATCTTAAATATCATTCTTGAATTTTACTCCACAATTGGTTATCATGTTGAAAACTTGAACATTCTAGAACTTGGATAAATTAAATTGCAAATCTCTAGTACGTATCCTTGATCATATTGTTCTTATTATTTCTATTCATCGTGTATAACATTTTTATAATCATGGTGATGAAAGTTCTCTTTGACTTGAGTGCAAAGATGGGTAGATTATTGGTATAACCATTACCATGGGTTCTCTTCGGCCAAGGATGCAAAGATGAATTGTTGATTGATATGATCGTGACCATTGATTTTACAATTAAATATCTTTAGCTTAAGTGCAAAGGTGAATTGATCAACATGGTTATAAGTATTGCTTCTATAAATCCTGAAATGATTAGATATTCCTTTAAGATTTGCATTTCATCTAATATCATTTCACTTGAATTTTTATTTACCTAAGTTTTCTTATTAAATTTTAATAATTATCTTTGAAATATGAAATTTGAATATCTTTGGCCCGTAGTGCAAATATGGACATGTGTTTGACATGATCATGACCATTGGTGTTACTGTTGAATATCTTTGGCTCGTAGTGCAAAGATAGACATGTGTTTGGCATAATCATGACCATTGATGTTATTGTTGAATATCTTTGGCATGTAGTGCAGAGATGAATTGACTGACATGATTATGACTAAAGGCTATAGACTAGTATGATCATGACCATTAATGTTATAAGTGAATAACTTTGGCCTGAGTGCAAAGATGAATTTATTAGCATAATTATGAACAGAAACTGTGATTTGGTATAACCATGATCTTTGGTGTTTCAGGTAAAGACAGGTGGTGAAAGTTCTCTTTGTCTTGGGTACAACGAAGAACTATTGATTGGTGTTACAGGGATAAAATATTGATGATGGACTTTTAAATTATAGAAGATAGTAGACATCATGCTCTACTTGACTCTTCTAATGAATTATTGTTTCCGCTGCAGTTGTTGATCTAAAACTTGTTGTCTATTGTATTCTATCAGATTTTTCCCTGTTGAGGACGAAGAATAATTTTTTTTACATTATCTTAGTCATAATATTCTTTACTAGACTATTTACGCTCACCCTTTTGCTTCACAATTCATTTCAAGTAATAAAAGTGTAATGGGTTTGAAATGAGATAACAAGGAATAGAGTAATGGTTCCATGATCATTGAAGTTTCTCAATACATTATAAAATAGCATGACAATATATAATTGTATTGAGGACTTCAAATATGTCTGTCGTATTTTATACGTCATTTAATAGTTAATATTTGGTGAATAACAATAGGGTGAGGTGAACTCGAATTTAGAAGCGTCAAAAATACACCCCATTAGAATGAGGAGGACATAAATCTTCTTGTGTTCCTTTGAAGACTTGAAATATTTGTTGATGTATTTTATATGGCATTGTAATAATTTGGGTGTGTATATTGTCGTATTATATTCAGTGCAATATTTGTATTGAAACTCACAGCTTATGTGTTGTCGTATTTTGCACGATAGAGTAATAGTTGTAAATATGAAGATTTATATTTGGATTCTGTACCGTGTATTTGGCGACCCAAGATGGGTTATGTGGACTTATTTTGGGGGCGTCACATTTATTGGTTTAAGTTATGTAACCCTTTAATGGGAAGATTTATTGCTTAAGTTTTATTTAATTTGGGTAGTTAGAAATGAATGTTTAGACAGTGAACACCAAATTCTGTGAAAATGAAATACCCAGATTTGGGAGTGTCACAATAATAATAATTAGTAATTAGTAATTAATAGGGTGTAAGCCGAGCCAAGTAGTTCGGTACTCAACTCGAGACCGGCTCGAAAATATGATCCAAAACTCGAATTCGAAGTTGATCTGAGTCGAATTTGATCCATACTCGTTTTCTGTTTAATGATACACGAGTCGAATTCGAGCATACCAGTGTTCGCTCATATTATGGTTCGAGTATTTCATTTTTTTCGAACCATACTCAATACCTGCTTGATGGATCATATTCGAATATTGGTCTGATCCATGCTAGTAAACTAAATATGTGATATTTGTATCAATCTTTATAATTTATAAAGTGTAGTATAAAATCGTGTAAACTTGTATTTGAATAAATCAATTAATTGAATGTCAATTTATATTACATTCCTTATAATTTCAATACATAAATAAAAATGATTTTTTTTATATATATAAATATTAGTTAAGTAACCAATTTAGTATGTAATGGTTCAGTTTTAAGTGAAATGGTTCATATTTGAAATTCGATTTGAAGGCTCGTGAGTAACTCGCTTTGTAAACGAGTTGAGTACTTACGAGCCGAATAGGCCCGAGTAATGATCCAAGTCGAATTTAGCGCAAAATATAAATCTCTTATCGAATCCGAGTCGAATTCGAGCTCAATTTTTTCGAGTCGATCGAATCTGAGCATGAAGGTGTTCGCTGAGATTCAACTCGTTTACACCCTTAAATAATAATAATAATAATAATAATAATAATAATAATAATAATAATAATAATAATAATAATAATAATAATAATAATAATAATAATACTCCTCACATTAATTTATAATTAGTATTTCTTTAAATACTTAATTTATTATCATTAAGGCAATTAATTTATAATAATAAGACTCTCTTATTAATTTATAATTTAGTATTTCTAAAATACTTAATTATAAATATTAAGTTATTTAATTTATTCCACCAATAAATTAAATATACTTAATTTATTATTATTAAGAAAATTACTTCTAAAACTATATTTCTCTTTTATGGTGTGACCCTTTAGAATAAATTAATTAAAATCATTCTAATATTATTTATAATAAATTAAACTCCTTTAATTCAAATATAAATAAATAATATTTATTATACATCATAAGGGATACCTTACAATAGTATATCATGACCATCCGGATAATATGAAAATCAACGTTTAATCACAAAAAAACTAATTTGGTAAATAGTTACAATACAATTCAGTCCTTCTATTATACAATGTCCCGATCAAATATAAAACATGGAACTACTATCAAGTTTTATTTATTTGATCATATACATTTCGATTCTAAAATGCACAACTCTGATTAATGCAAATTAGAATCTCATTTCTAATTTCATTCTATATTGGCCAAGGATTCTTGAGTTGTCATTTATCGAATCATATAAAACATTTTTTTCCTTTACTGGAAGTGATAAATCATTTGTTGATCATTCACCTACCTCTATGTACACTTTAGTATACCCGAACCATTTGTATATATCCAAAGAGTCTTAAGGAATATAATAAAGTGAAATAAATTGCATGGGTGGGTTGGGCTACAAGGGCCAGGTCGAAAAGGCCCTTTTTTTTGGGCTAATATACAGTAAAATGCACTTTCTCATAAGTATACCCTATTTTGCATATTGCATCCTATAATTTAAAATGTAACACTTTGTATTCCACACTTTTAGCGAACTAGTACATAAAAGCATATGGTCCAAAATATGTCGCTAAAGTGGCGGGGAAAGCGTCGAATTTTGCACTTTTAGTGACGAAATTTGTGTCAAAAGGTGTTATGTTCCGGTTTGCTAAAAGTGCGGGATTCAAAGTGTCACATTTTGAAATATATGATGCAATTTGTAAAATGAAATAAACAAAATGCATTTAACTCTAAAATATACAAGTCCAAAATCCAACTTTTAACAGGAAGGCTAGACTGGTCCATGGGTTTGGACATATTTTGCTAGGTATAACAAGGGAGTGATTACAATGTAGTTAATTTTAATCAATTGATTAATACAGTGTCGATACGCAGACAAGAGGTAATCTCTGTCGGCGTGTCAGTACTGTATTGATCATATGATCAACTTATGGTAACCGGATACGTCTAACAATTATGTAATTCTGGATGTGTTGCATTGCACGCGCTTAATTTTTTTACCGTTGAATTTAACATAACAAAATTCGTTTTTTTATTAATAAGGGAGACGTGCAAAAAAATAAATTGAAGAACACTTTTGCACGAAAGGGTGAAATTTGCAATTTGTTCCATCAAACTTGAATTTTCTTTCCGTTACCTATGTGGAAAAGGAAACCTCCAGATCTGTAATCGTCCCATCACTTTAGAGTTTTTCTTTGTTTTCTTATGGTTTTTCCTTCTGGACACGTTTTATGCGCTGTATAATTTGTGTGGTGTGCTGATTTTTGTAGTTAATTGGTCAATCTGTTCGAGATATCTGCTAAAGCCTGATTGGATTTTGAATTAATTTGCTCCAATTCATGGTGGAACCGACAACCCTCGAGGAGGTTTTTCCTTTTCGGTTTAAGAAAAGGAAATGCCCTATTGCCTTGAGATCCAGCCACTTCAGTAAGTATTTTGTTTTGTTTATTTATTTGTAGTTGTAGCAAAAAATTTGTTTGGTGAATGACATATAAAACCCCTAAAAATTGAAGCACTCTAGACATAATTCTATAGAAATAAACTAGCTATGATGATTGATATTCATAAGGAGAAGAGGCAGAGACGTCGTGTACGTGTGAAGAATGTTGATGGGAAAGATCGTCTGAGTGATTTACCCGACAGTATTTTGATCCATATCTCTCGTTGCTTGATAATTGTAAAACTGCTGTTCAATCTAGTGTCTTATCCAAGAGATGGAAAAATTTATGGATTTATCTTCCAAATCTTTACTTCACCAACCTCACAATGGGTCAAAAGTCGTACAAATTGGAGAATTTTGTAGACATGGTGTTAAAACGAAGAGATCCCAATGTCCAACTCCACTCGTTCAGTCTTCGTTGGGTACTCCGCTCCACAATCCCTCAAACACTCCTAGATAGAATTCATCAATATGCACAATCCCACCACGTTCAACATTTTAATTTATGCATTCGTTCCCTTGCGAATAATGCTTGGACTTCCCATAATTTTAACCCAACATCTTTAACCACTCTGCGGTTGAATTTGTCAAGTTGGTCTGGTCCTTTATGTGACAGGTCTGATGATAATTGTATGCTTCATCAACGATATTTGGCTGGTTTAACTGCATTGGAAACTTTGTGCCTTGAAGACTTCGATATTGTGAACTATAACCATCCTTTGGATATTTTCTCGAGCCTTCAAAACTTGAAGGAACTAATTTTAGTCGGTTGTTGGATCTATGGAAAAGACGACTCTTTCAACATATCTGCTCCAGGACTTGAGAGGTTGACCATATTGCACAAGGTTAACAGTATTCCCAGAAGATATGTTAAGTTGCGAATTTCTTCACCAACATTAAAATATCTACGACTTGATTTATGGGCCGGAGATATTTCAGTATGTAATCAGCATTTTCTTGAAGAACTGGAGATCAATGTGCACCCATATAAAGATTTAGAAAAAATTTTCTTTTATGAAAGCTTCGTAAAGAATCTGATTAAAGTGTTTGGAAGTCTCTCTCATGCAAAGTCAGCAACAATCTCACAGAGTACTTTACAGGTAAATGTAGATGAAGACTTAATTTTCACAAATATTTTTTATTTTCCTAAATGGTTGCATTTATATTTTTATTTATATGATCAACCTTAGCCTCCTTTGCTAACTTCTGATGTTGCAGGTTGGTTTGAAACATACTCTAATTGACGTGTTAGTGTTTCCGTAGAAAAGACGATACTTTTATATATCAAACTCTAAATTTATCGTACTGAAAAATTTCTTAGTTGTTTTACCTGTAATTGTACAAATATCAGTCTAATTTAGGATAGGATGTTCAAACATTACGAAACAATCGATATGTTTATTCAGTACTAATAATTGACGAAACAATCCATATGTTTATTCAGCTTGAGCAAAACTTAGGTTTATTACATTTCGATTTGAAGAGAATTTCTAACCGTAATCACTAATATAAAGATATCCTAGCGTACAACGTTTTAGTTATGCAGCTTACCGGTATCCATATTTTTATACGAACACGGGTTTAAAATGTGAGTAGCAGGATACTTGGTAATAAGATTGCTCACATTAAAACCCAACTGAATTCCTCTTTTTTCTTTTGCAGGTATTATCGACTTTCCTTGATTTTCTTAAATCATGTTCATGTCAACAACTCAAGTGGAAGTGTTTGAAGGTGAAAAAAGGTAAAAGTTTTCCACCAACTGCGTTCCCTTTAATTTGGCGTGGGCTCGATTACATAAGAGGCACTTGTTCAGAACCTTTGAAAGTGGAATACATTGAAAGTGAATGAAGTGCTTGTTAGTAATTATAAAGGCTAGCTGGTAATTAGACAGTTCATGAATATATAATTCTATATATCCTTTGTCTCTATGTAATAGTATCCTTGTTAGAATATAAGATCACACACACGCACACAAACGATAGAGAATTAAGAATAACACAAGAGATTTACGTGGTCCCCAATTTGGGTACTCCATGGGCAGCTTGTTGTTTATTGATGATTCCTTAGTTACATAGGATTTTACAATGGATAGTATTTATACCTACTAATCCTATTTCAACCTTACTTCACATTACATAGGATTTTACAATGGATAGTATTTATACCTACTAATCCTATTTCAACCTTACTTCACATTATGTCTCAATTACTCATAATGTCCCTCTAATAAACAACTCAGAAAAAATCAATTTTTTGGGTTATCAGCACCTAAATTCTATTTATTCTACCATCGTATTTCTCTTCTCAATTTTCTCTCATTGGTTTTACTCTACATACAATTTATCTTCAGGAGTTAAAGATTCACATCTCTTGTTAGTAGATAATTAATTAACATAAGAATTGAAATTTATATGAAAGATTTTTGTATCAATCGAATAGAACTGGCAATTTAAATAGAAAAAAACCATATAGTTAACTAAAATTACATGGATTTAGTTAACTAAAATTACTTGAATTTATTAGGTTGGTTAACTAGATTTTAGGTGATGGATTGGTTTGGTTTTGGACCAATATTACCCTACTATGAATTACAAATATGAGTTGGATCTAGTTTAACTAATTTTGACCCATATTAGTCTATAATAGTTTTTTTACACTTTGTAAAGTTAATACATCAACATGTATACATTATTACATTATATTCTTATATAACACATAAATATTATACATATTATATTAAATATATATTACATACTTTTATAATTTATACATTTGTAATTATGTATAAAAATTATTTCACTAATTATGAAATTAATACATAATAAAATTAACACTTTTAATAATATTTTTAATTATATATACACCTACACCACTCCCCACGCCACCTGAGCAAATGGACTGACCTGAGCTTGGCCAGTGGCCTAGTCACCCCCACCCCCACCCCCACCTCCACCTCCCAACTCCCAAAAAAAATATTATTTATTGATTATATATACAATCTCACTCTCTTACCCCACCAACCTCCACTCCCACCCCCACCCCCACCCCACCCCCACCCCCACCCCCACCTCCCAAAAAAATATTTACTAATTATATATACACTTCAAAAAATAATATTTACTAATTATTATAATAAAATTCTCAATAATTTTATTATTTTTAATTAACATAATAATTATTAATGTAATTTTACAAAATTAATGTTTTTAATACTCAAATTAGTCACATCAATTAAAATTTTTAGTTTTAAACTTGGGTCTAAAAAATTAAAATAAGACTCTTTTAGTAACTATAATTTGAAAAAAAATTCAACTAGGATTTGACTCATAATCATTTAAATTCAAACCACATAACCTATATTAAATATAGGTAATATAATTTTAATTTCAAAACTAATCCAAACTTATTTTATGTAGTCTAAAATCAACACAAACTTATTTTTTGTCAGGCCTACAATCGAATATATGCATAAAAAGAAGAAAGAAACGTGGGGAAGGTGGATAGAAAACTGCAAAATCCCACTCTAGCCCCCATTTGTTTAGATAAGTAAATTAATATAATCAAATTTCAGGGGTTAAAAAGAAACGTCTCAACACTAAAATGACCACCAAGTTTCTCTCCCATTTTACAATTTTAAAATAACCACCAACTTTCTCTCTAGCTTTGCAATAGAGATGCATATCTATATTAGTTGTTTGTAGCCATTCAAAATTTTATTTTTTAGTTACTAACTAATGTAGGAGGACAAAAGTGTTTTTTCTCACTCCAAAGATAATCCCAGAAGATTACAACATTAGAACCCCGGACACAGCCCCGTAGGATACAAATCAAACTCAGAGACAACCCTGAGGTAAAAACAGAGTTGGCTGCAGTCAAACCCCGGAGACAGAACCGATAAACAGCCAAAAGCCACATCAACCCCAAATTTCACAAGTAAAAAAGAAAAGTCTCAACACTAAAATGACCACCAACTTTCTCTCTGGCTTTGCAATAGAGATGCATATTTATATAATAAAGTCTCCATGGGGGCTTCCTCCACAAGTTTAGTGTAATTGGGTCACATTTGTTTGTAGACACTCGAAGTTTCGTTTTCCTGTTACTAACCAATGTAAGAGGACAAAAGTGTCTTTTTCTACTCTGAAGACAATCCCGGAAGATTACAACAATAGTCGAACCCCGGACACAGCCCCGTGGGATATCAAATCAAACTCATAGACAACCCTGACGTGAAAATAGAGTTGGCTACAGTCAAACCCCATAAACAGCCCTGCAGACAGCCAGAAGCCACATCAACCCCGGAGACAACCCTGAGATGGCCAAAGATGGAATATTGACATCACTACAAACAACTACCCAGCTGTAGATAGGGTCACAAAGAGCCATCGCAGCAACCTCGAGTGCAAACTGCGCAAGACAACTCAACGGACTACCTACAGAGACTTGAAAATGTTATTCTGGTCATGGACCCATCTTCCCGGATTTTAAAAAGGCCAAGCCCTATGTCATTTTGTAGCTATCAGAGAGAGCTTTCTGGAATGGTATAGCACACTTCCATAGTGTTAGTTCCCAATAGGCACACAATAGATCTAGAAGGGGGGTTGAATAGATCATTTTTATTTTCAAATAATTTTCCTGTTTATTTTGTATTGCTAATGAATTAGCATATGACAAACATAAGAATCTTTCCAAGCACAACAGAATAAGTAAAATACCACCTTTATTTATATATTCATAATCATACATACATTGTTCTTAGAGTTAGTTAAGTGGTAAGCAGTTAATACATACATAGCAGTTAGATACATGCATAATGTAAATGACATAAAGTAAATGACTGAATGTAAAAGACACAAGGGATTTTAAGTGGTTCAGAGACTCAAGCTCCTAATCCACTCTTCTTCTTTAACTAGTAGGTTTTCCACTAAGGAAGGGATGCACCCTGAATCACGAAGATTCCTTCAAGGCCAGCAGCGTTGGAACTTCAGTTCACTGAGAAATCTTCAAACCCAATAGGCTTGGAACTCCTCTAGTTCCCTAGGAACTCTTCAAGCCCAACAAGCTTGGAACTTCATTTAGTCCCTCCGGACAAGGACCCCTCAGGTCCTGGCTTCTTGTTGTTGTTGGTGCCTTGCTGCTAAGATGTCTTTAAGCTTGAACATCTTCTATACTTAGCAGCTTGGCATGGTCCTCTTGCATTCTTCTTCGAGTCTGGACCACATCTTCTCTGGTGCAGTTGATCTTCACTCTTTTTTGCTCATCTTCATCTGATGTCAGCTGTGCACCATCACCATCTGGATTTGCTAAGTCTCTGAGCTTTTGGTAGGCTTCGTCTGGCACTTAACAATCCCTGAACCCTTCTTGAATGTTTTGCAGACATGATTCTGCATCTGTTCTTTTTTAGCTTTTGGTTCTTGGTGATTCGTAGAGTGGTTCTCTTGATCTTCTTTGTACTCTACCACTTTTCTGAATGTTGTCTTCCTGGCCTTCTCGGCTCTCGGCTTAGCTACTATCTTCAGTGACATTATCATCTTTGTTGAGTGAAGCTTTTAGCCTATTTGATTCCTTCTTCAAAGATGCTTCACTTCCACCTTTGTAGTCTCACTGTCACTGAGACTTATTCTGTTTAGCTCTGGTGGAACTTGTAGAGTCAACACTATAGCATTCCAACAACTCAACGATCCTTCAACTTAGCAAATTTTGATCTTTAAAGCTCTGGCTGATATATACTCCTTCCCAATCTTCTCGTTGGAATATAGCCGTTGAAAGTAGTTTGAATTGACTCGCAGATCTCGAGTTATTTGATGTAGACTGCAGATGTGACATGACATCCCCTTTTTCATCTTTCTGACACTGCAGTCTACTGTTTCACCTACCTCGTCAGAGATGTCACTTTGATGTCTTGGGCAGGTAGTCAACTTTATTTCTCCTTTCTGATTTCTCGATTAGAACATTAGAGATTATCCTTTTGCATCGATGCTCTCCATAAGCTATATTCGAATATCACTCTTCAGATTGAACCGTTGCCAATGCTTTAATCTTTAGATGACCTAACTCTATGATTCTGATGCATATTCTTGGACCTGAGCGTAGTGTCTTGTTGAATGTTGCTCATTGACTGGTTGAGACAACACTACGATCCTGAGGAGTGTTCATTGGATCTTTAATGTAGAACACTTCTTCCTTTTATAGTGCAGTGCTTCAATACTTCTATTTACCTCGATTGATCTCAGGAACTATAGCTTGACTCCTTGTTCTGGTCTCTTCTGAATAGCAAGATACCTCAGATTTGTGGCATGCCCAGCTCGCTTTCTCCTTGTGATCTCCCGTTCATTTATCATCAATAGATTGACCCATGCAATCACTTTAGTCTTGTTCTTCAGAAACTGGCCAGTATCTCTGTGTAAACTATATCAGTTCCTTCTTTGCTTTGCAAACACTACGATCCTAGTTGACCCCAAGATCGTTGTCTTCTGTTCATTTGACAGCTATTGCACTTGCTGACTTTTCTTTAGTCAGTCACTTTTATTGAATTCTTCTTTTGATCTACTTGTAGAAGGTTTCATCTTGAAAGGCTTTACAACTCAATCTGGATGCTGATTGGGTTGGTGCTTAGATCTTCTGTTAGCTTTCCAGCCATTCGCTGAGTGCTCTCTGGTTTCCTTTAGGTGGAGTGTAACTTTGTAGCTCTGACCAGAGGTTTCATCCTTTAGATATTCTGGGAGTGCTCATTTGTTGAGAATCGTGTTTACTCTACGATTCTGCCTTGGTGTTGTGAGTACTTCTATTGAAGTCTTAGTTCTGCACTCTACGATTCTGGTTGGATTCTGCAGACACTACGACTCCGAGATCGTATCTTAACACTCTATGATTTTTGCCTTTAAGCTTGTTGTCTTCATCTGATCTGGCTCGACTAAAATCTTTGCCTCTTATATGATCAGTAGACTCTATGACTCCGAGTGTGGTCTAAGATTCTTGACTTGGCTTTGGCAGATGCTCGGTCGGCTCTTAGACAGGCTGTCTCTACGATTCTGAACACGACTTCCTTAACAGACTGACTTTGAGGAGGTTCTTCTCGACACACTACGATTCTTCCTCGTCTTTCTTGACAATCTATGAACTCTGAGATCTACTATCTTGCAGACTACGATTTCGCCTTGATAGTTCTTGAGCTTTCCTTGACTCTCCTGGCATACTATGATTTTTGGTGCAATGATCGACGATCAGACATGCCTATCTAGTACATTATAAGATCAACCTAACAAGCTTGATCTTTCTACATTTATTGTCCTTGTAAATCATTTTTTTTAAGGACTTTACAAAGTTGTCTTGCTTATTTAGGATCAACCTAACACAATTGATCAATTCATTCTAAGTCCTTGTACATATGTTTCTTTTATCTATCAAGGATTTTACAGCTTTTCTTGATACAAGCATACTTGCATATTCATTCATTTATATCATAATCAAAACATATATAAATAGGAATATCATTCACATGCTTATTCCTAACAATCTCCCCCTATTTGATTATGACAAAAATAATAAGTGCATATGCATGATATGAATGAATCTTATATACAGTGAGCAGCTGTATTTCTAAAAACAGATAATCATGAATGTCATTGATAATAATATGAAGTTACATAAACTATGACACTTTACATCCTGGATCCAGAACATACCTAACTAGATAGAGATGTACCTTTTTGGCTCAATGTATGTCCTCCAAGATGTCTATTGATCAGCTATTTATCTGTTTGATCTTTTTTCTCTTGTTCCCCCTTAGATTCATGCTCTTCTTCTTTGCCTTCATTCATCCTTTGACTCCCGCTTAGATGATGATTCTTCTACTATTGCTGCTATCTTCTTCTTTTCCTTCCTCTTAGCTTTCTTAACTTCTTTTCTTCTGATCTCCTTACTCTCCCTTGAGTTCCTTTTTCTATGCCTCTTTTTCTCCCCCTTTTTGTCATTAATCACTTATGAGAGCTGCTCCATTTTGGACACAAGTTGTTCCATCAAGTAAGATGAGTTACCAACTTCCATCTAAAGTTCTTGTTGGCTTAACGCAAGCTGTAGGGAAAAAGATTGATTTAAATTGTCAATCTTGTCAGAGAGGGATTGAATTTGCTCTTCATTAGCCTTCTGTGCTCGTAGAGCTTCTGCCTTCTGATCATTTAGAGCCTTCAGATAGATTTGATCTCTCTCTTTGATTGTGAGAGATATATCAGACATAGTGGTTTGAAGTCTGTCTTAAACTGCATTGTCTCTTGTTACTGTCAACATCTTTGACTCTTCAGTGATGCTATATATTTTCTTAATCAACTCATTAGAATTCTTCACTAACTCCTGCTCCGTGGGAGTTTGGTTAGTTGGTTGGTCAGGCTCTAGTTGAGCATCATATTGGACTCTACGAATTTTCATTATTGGATAGATTTTCGAAAGCATTGAGAATCTGAAAAATTGTTGAGTGCCAATCACTGTTGGAAGATGAAGGAATATCATATAACTGTGCTTGGGCAGAGGGAACCTTCTCAACCTGAACTTGATCATCTTAAATGGTAGAATGAAGGGACTCTATGATCATCCATTTGGGCATAATCCTTTTGCCATCAGAACTCACTCTATAATCGTAGGGAATGTAGTGGTTACCTGTATGTCGGTAGATTTTGAAGTGAGACCGGTCTTTGATCATCTTGGTTGCAAACTCCTTTACTCTTGGAAAGTTTTGAGATACCAGCTCCAAGTTCGGAAACATTGAGTAACACCAGCTGAAGTAGCTCCCATCTTTATCAGTATGTGCTTTTAACCAAGGCATCCACGGGAAGAACCATCTCATCAGAAGATCATCAGGATTGTACAGTATTGTTGTGCAATTTAACTCCATATTTTTCCAGTTGTTAAGCACCTCGTATATAGTCATTCTTACAACTCTGAGTTGTTCGTTTCCATGACTTATCCATCTTGCTGCTAGTTCAGCTGGTGGTTCGTCAAAAACTTCCACCTCTATTCTTTTGCTAATTTTTGCTGGAGAGAGAACTGGATAGTCTGTTGATTCCTCTGATTCTTGATTTGCAGAACTAGAATCTTTTTCCATTTCTTCACCTTCTGAGCTTGAGTCATGCTGACTTCTTTCATCTGATTCATTGGTGAATCCTTCCTTCTGATTTTCATTACTGGCACCTCCTTTATCATCTTCTCCATTGGATTCAGAATTATAATCACTCAATTCAATGATTGCAGTAGAGTGTTCTCCTGTCCTTTTTGAGATAGATTTAGCAAGCAACCTGTTACTTTTTCTTCTTATTGGATGGTCAGCTATAGGAGTTTCATACTTTTCTTCTTCTTTAGAGTTTGAAGCCTCTGCATCCCCATATAATCTTCCTTGATGTTCATCATTAGTAAAGGCAGATCCTTCTTTTTTGGACTCAACATCTTTTGACCCATCAGATGAACTTGTTTGGACTTTAGCAATATAAGATGCAGTTGTTTCATCTTTCAAACTTTCTTCAGCAGCAGAGTTATTGTTCTGATTGTTGGCCACAAGACTTGTACATTCCTTTTCATCACCAGACTTAGATGTTCCTTTCATAGACTCAGCTTCTTCTTCATTGTTGGACTTGCTCTTTGAGAGTTCAATCATGAAGCTCTCAGTTCCCTTCTCATTTTCAGACTCTACGTCCTCTCTTTTTTCTTGAGTAGATAGGCTTCTTTGAGGAACTGGTATCGACTTCATTAACGCCTTTGTTTTCTTCTTCGGTGGCCCTTAGAGTAATCTATTACTCCTTTTCTTTAGGGTTTCTGCAGCTGATGCTGGTTCTTTTCCTTGTCTCTTGTTGTCAATGGAGAGACTGCTTGGTGGAGCCTCTGTTTTCTTTGCACTTTTAAACTTCTTCTTTGTTGGTGTGGCTGCTACAGATACAGAGTCATCAGATTGAGAGCTTTCCACCTCTTGTGCCTTCCTCTTCTTAACAGAGGCCTTGCTTTTGCTCCCAGTTGTTATTAGCCCCTTGTTTTCCTTTGGATTTTTCTTTCAGTTTGCAAACAGCTGTGGAGACATTACTTTATGAACATTTAGAATGATACTTAAAAATCTTCCATGAAAAACCTTTGTGAGGGGTTTTTCAGTTAACCTTTTCTTCTCTTCCTTATCCAGCAATTTGGACATTTGATCAAGTAGGATAGCTCCAAAGTTGATATGTTCCTTTAGGATTATTGCAGACATGATCTTTAGCTGTTGATCAATCATAGTTTCATGTGCAGTGTCTTTGCATAGGATACATTTGCCCACTATTTCAGCAAGGAACTCGAATTCTTCAGGAAACTCCTTTTTCTTCATGTCCTTCAGACTATGGTTTCTTTTGTACTGCATAATCTTCTTAGCTTTTTTAGTGTCGATCTTATCCAGGCTTTTTCAGATCTCGGTCAGGAAGGCCTAAGCATTGATTGATGTCAGAAGAATTTAGCTTCAGAATCTGACACTTAACCTTGGTGGAGAGAATTCCAGAATTTATAGTTGCGTTTGAGTGAAATTCCTTAACTAGATCAGCATATATCTGAGTGTTTACTTCCAGGCATTCTGAAAACCCAGCCTTCTTTACAAGTTTAAGAATATTTCTGAACTTCTTCTCAGATTTCTCAAACGTCTTTGTTCCGAGTTGAATGCTAGTGATAACTCGCCAATCTGCCATTTGAAGAGTTCATAGTATGGGTACTTAAGTTCAGGTGTCTTAAATGAGGGGTAGCTAAATACAATTAGGGAGAAGCTTGAGGTTTGATAGAATTAGGCTTTGAAGAGAGTTTTAGGGTTTGAAAAAAAGGAGAGAGAGAGAGGTTCGATAACTTTTAATAACTTGTTCAGAGATTTTTGCTGTTTAGAGGTAACTAGGTTTTGCCTTAGGTATAGATTTGAATGGTTTGCTAATTTTGAAGAGCCTGCTAAGATGAAACTGCCAATTATTTGAATTTCCCTCTTCTAACTGTTCCTTCCACATTTCTTAGTGGGACAGTTGTAAGTCGCTGATAAGTCGACATCTATAAATCCTCCATCGTGTCCGTTCTTCAAATTTGACTTCTCTTCTGTTGACTATTTTAGTACGTAGAGTAGCTTGTTGAGGTAGCTATAGACTTTATAATTTCCTTTGTCGACTCAACGATCATCTTCTGAGAGATGCTTTATTGGATGTTTTGACACTAATCCTTATCTTGAGATTTCATGGCTTAATCACCGATGTATCTCATGATAGTTTGAGCACTGAACTTTTGAGGTGAGTCTGTAGGGCATCTTTCCAAAATTATCTTCACACAATTTGAATAATTGGGCATGTGTCTAGTTCTTCTGAGCTCCCCATAAGCTAGTGTATCCTCTGTCCTGGTCCTTGTGATGAACTTGACTAAGCATTCCTTCTGGGTTAAGGTAGCTCAGGAAGGGCCAACCTCTTAGATTGAACTAAGGGTCAGGTTTGTCCCTGAGGCTCTTTTCAGATGGAAAACTTTAGAAGTGATTAGCACTGATATCTCATTGGACCTTTTCTGTTGGGGAGTTCATCTACCAACTTTAGACATTTGCATTGGCTGTAATCGTGATATCCTCCTGCTCTTACACTACGATCAGATGTTTTGATCGTAGGTGCTTCATGATTTTGAGTTGGGTGGTTGACAAGGTTATCAGCAGTACATTTTGAGATGTTCCTACTGACCATGGATCTTCATTTGGTTCATCATCCACAAAGTTTTGGGACTTTATAAATTGTATATTGCTTCATAGTGCACTTCTTATACTTTTAGTGCTGATGTCCTTTACCAGATCACTTTTCCCCCATAGTTGATACTATCTTCCCAGAGAGATGTGAGTTCTTCTTCTTCATGTGCATCACAGGACAGCCTTGCATATCTCCTTCTGACTGAAGTCATTTCAATCATTTAACCTCCTTGGATCATAGAAGTATATATCTTCAGGATTGATCCCTCTACAGAACTACGAGTGTAGTTTTCTTTGATAATTTGTACTTGTGGAGTTCTGCTCTTATAATGAGTTTCTCGAGTGTTCTTCTCAAATGATATGCTTTTGATGATTAAGCATATGAGGCCGTTTTCATTTTAGCACGACTGGTGTACTTTCATATGGAGATCAACAACCATGTGAGCTTCATTCAGCTCAGCAAGTCTCCAAGCATAGACTTTGACAGATAAAGATTTAGTCAGAAACTCTTCTAAAATATCTCAAGCCTTCTGCTAGTTGAATCTTCTTGACTGAAGTCTTCTGCTTCATCATTCCTTAGTGTGGTCAGATAGACCAATTACCTGCAGGTTAGATAAATTTCTATTTTTGGTACCCATGGTTAAACGGGTCCTGCCAGATTAGCTTTCAAAATCTCTGTTCCTTATATTTTTGAATTTTCATCATATTGATCACCAAAAATCATATTCATGCATGTATCCACTTTAGATGTGACATTTTAAGATGCATGATGATGAGTGTGTGTAAGATTAACCAATTTAATAGAATAATCTTTTTCTTTGGTTTCATCATTTGCTTAGTTATGTTCACAGGGTTTAAATGTTCACAGAGTGAGAATCAACTCTAACACTTATTTGTATCTGGTTGATTCATAGAGGTGATCAGTTTCTACTAATCTTCAAGATACTCTTGTAGAACTGATCATACTCTATGTGTTATCAAAAACTTAGAACATAGGTTTGTATATACTAACCCATTAGCAAAGATTACTCCACTTAAGATTAATTAGACCTTGGTTTCTTGTGACCTATTTCAGACTTCTTTCAAGGTGTTATCTACAATCCTAAACCTTGGATGGAGAGAAAGTTTGTTAGCATTTGAGTTTCCAACTTCAGTGTACTTTCTCTCTTCTCTTTTTTAGGTAGAGTATAGTCTCTTGATAGAATACTATTATAGTGCATAAGGTGGTGGAACATGATGTACACATTTATATTGATGAGGACCCGTACCTTTACATTGTCAGTTTCTTGACAGTCATTTATCTTGATCTACTGAGGTTAAACATTGATGTGCATACTTTTTCCTTCACTTTTGACAGTTTATTGCTCCAGTTGTCCTTTGATCAATCAGTCATAGTCTTGAAGATGTAGGCTCAGAGAATCTTGACATCTTTAGTTCTTTGACAACCTTAAGTCCTCAAGGTTCACATCTAGCTGTTGGTTGGCCAAATATAGATTTGAGAGATTCTTCTTTCTTCTCTGAATGAGTACTTCTTAGCACATATGGCCTTTTCATCTTTCAATCTGATGGATGCTTGACTCTTTGCTGTAGATGCCTCTTGAGCTCCCATATCTGCTCTTTAGACTACAAGATTGACTATAGGCAAGGATTGGTCTTGTTGTTATGACATTTAAGAACATGGACCAATATGAGCAGCTTCAGGTGTATAAACACATTTACTTGTATAAAATATTTCCAACTTGCGAGCTCATCTGCACTTACAAGTGACTTATGTGACGCCCCCAAAATAGGTATACATCACCCATCTTGAGTCTCCAAATACATGGTACAAAATACAAATACAAACTTAATTATACAACCGTCGTGTAATATACGACAAAACATAACTAAGAGTTTAAATAGGAATGTTGCCTTATAGACAATATCCACTCTCAAATAGAGTCCTCATTACATTTATTGTCACACTATTCTATAGAATAGTGAGGACTACTAATACATCATCTCGGACCATCACTCCGTTCCCCGACTAGTCCCGGCTACATTCTCATTTCCTGAAGAGAACAATGAAAGCAAAAGGGTGAGCTCAACTAGCCCAGTAAGAAATATTATGACTAAGATAATGTAGAATAAATTATCATTAGTCTTCAACAATGTTAAACTGATAAAATACAATAGACATCAAGTTTAACTACAGCAGAATAAGCAATCCATTAGAAGAGTCAAGTAGAGCATGATATCTACTATCTTCTATGATTTAAAATGTTTATATCAATTTTTATCGCTGAGACTCAGCTTAATAAATAAACCACATCATCGAGTCATCCCTGCACTATGGGCCAAGGATATTCATTAAATCATCAATGGTCATGACTATACCAAATAATCCCTGGTCATAATCATACCAAAAAATGTCTATCAATGCACTACAGGCCACTGAGGACTTTTACCACATCATTTATAACATTATAGGTCATGATTATACCGAATGATCCCTGGTCATAATCATACCAAGTCCATCTATGCACGTATGCCAAAGATGACTTTCATTACAATATAAGCATGAGGATGATGACAATGACAATGACATAATAATTCAATAAAACAAGTTCAAGAATAAATTTTAAAGATTTATAAGTTAATTTATCCTGAAATCAATTACGTCCAAATTGTCAACATGATATTGCTTTGTGGAGTAAAATTCAAGAATGCTCAGAAGAATATTTCCATGAAAAGATACTGGATGAAGTGAAAATATCCAAGATATTCTACTAATTTCATGGAGTATAGAAGCCAAAACTTTAACCAACTGAGTATAATAGAATATATGAAACTGTAAATGGATTTTTGCTAGCCATGCGGTAATCCACGTAGACAGATCATTTTCACAATTTAATAAGGAATGGATATAAAGGATCATTCACCATGCATGCGTAACATCCACATAGACAAAGTTATTCCAATGTAATAATAAAGAATGGAATAATGTAAGAATTCACCGAGCATGCGATAGGCCAGATGCATGCATTATTCTCAATGTAATAATAAAGAATGGAACCAGTCATGCGTAATCCGCATGAGACATGTGATATTCCAATAGAATAATAAAGAATGGAACCAATTCATGCGTAATCGCACATACTGTGATGTTCCAATGAATAATAAAGAATGGAACCCGGATCATGTAATCCGCATGCATGACGGATGTTCTAACCCAATAATAAAGAATGAAATAACAACATAATTCACCGTACGTGCGATGATCATGCATATACAAAGTTATTCAATGAATAATAAAGAATGGAATAATAGAAGAATTTCATCATGTATGCGGTACTTGCGTATGACAAGTTATTCCAACATAATAATAAAGAATGGAATAACACTCTTCCACGACAGTATTGAAAGAAAATAACTCTCTTCATGAATACGAAAGAATAATACCCCTTACCTTAGAAGAAACTGGATATTGGAATAGTGAGGTAGCAGACTTCTCTTCTTCTTTCTCTCTATAATAATTGCTCTAAAGCTTTAGTGAATTGGTGAGAAAAGAAGGAAGAATGAGCTTCTATTTATAGGAAAATATAGTTTCGATAATTGTACATTTTGGGGCTCAAAATATTACGGTATAATACCTTCCTCTTTTTCTTCATTTTTAATTTAGTCCTGCAAGTATTATCAAACTTGCACCACCTCCCCTAATAGTAAATAATGTGAATCAATAGTTCAATCATGTGAATCAATAGTTATAATCATGTGAAATATGAATTACAGTATAGTACCTCAATCTATACCTCCATTTTTAATTTAGTCATGCAAGTATTATCAATCTTGCACCAACTCCCCTAATAGTACAAGAATGTGAATCAATAGTACACACATGTGAACAAATAGTTATAATCATGTGAATTAATAGCAATTAATTGCTCATTTATCCAATTAATTACCTGACTGGTCAGTAAAACTTCCAGACATCAATTAATATCGAAATAAATGTCAATTTCCACTAACCCCAATAATTCCAACACAATGGAACTATCAATTTCATCTTTAATCAACACAAACTTATTCATCATTAATATTATAACTCACAATATTTAACAACCAAGTCGTTCCCAGAAAAAAGGTGGTTTTCGATATAAGATTTCTCCTTATTGGCGCGCAATTAGATGACCAAACCTCTCCTCGATGTAACTTCTGACATTGTAAATATTGCAATTTAATAATATGAATAACTTTGTCGTCTCAATTATTGATTTAATAATATAACATATTATGCAGATGATACTGTGACAATAATCGAATCAATAATATGAGAGATATGATGCAACAATTCATCGTAGCAATAATTGAGTATAACCGAGTGACTTCTCACGTAAGCATCAATAATCAATACCGTAGTGCTACTACGCAACCACGCCAGACATCGCATACTTTTACTAACGGGTAGTTCAACAGCTTTTAACGGTAACACTTCGCCGTTATTTTTATAAAAAGATAATTATGTCGCTTTCTAACTACGACAATACTTCCGCTAGGGGTCCACTTAATGATTGTGCCGTCATTTAATATTCCTGTTAAAACGAATATTCTCCGACTAATTGAATATTATATAACCACTTGCTTACTTTGTAAAATTTGTAAATATTACCCACAACTATAACATTATATCAAATCCACGCCATAATATTCAAAAATATATTTCTAGAAAATTATTCTTTATTCATAAAAGTTGGGGTCTTACAACTTACTACTAAACTAAGTTTAGAATAATATTTGTGCCTAGGATCAGACTCAAAGCGATTAGCTTTTGAATATAGCATGAGAACCTACTTTGATACCAATTGTTAGTTCCAGTAGGCACACAATAGATCTAGATGGGGGGTTGAATAGATCCTTTTTATTTTCAAATACTTTTCCTGTTTATTTTGTATTGCTAATGAATTAGCATATGACAAACATAAGAATCTTTTCAAGCACAACGGAATAAGTAAAATATCCCCTTCATTGATATATTCATAATCATACATACATTGTTCTTAGAGTTATTTAAGTGGTAAGCGGTTAATACATACATAGCAGTTAGAGCAGTTAGATACATAATGTAATTGACATAAAGTAAATGACTGAATGTAAAAGACACAAGGGATTTTACGTGGTTCAGAGACTCAAGCTTCTAATCCACTCTTCTGCTTTAACTAGCAGGATTTCCACTAAGGAAGGGCAGCACCCTGAATCACTAAGATTCCTTCAAGGCCAACAGCCTTAGAACTTCAGTTCACTGAGAACTCTTCAAGCCCAGCAGGCTTGGAACTCCTCTAGTTCCCTAGGAACTCTTCAAGCCTAGCAGGCTTGAAACTTCATTTAGTCCCTCCAGACAAGGACCCCTCAGGCCCTGGCTTCTTGTTGTTGTTGGTGTTGTTCTTATTGGTGCCTTTGTAATGATCGAGAAATTTGTAATTTAATTTAAATATTTATTAAATTAAATAAATATTTTAAATAATTTATTTATTGAGGAAAATAAATAGTTGATGAATTGTGGTGAATTAATTTAGTAATTAAATTGTTTAATGTTAATTAAATTGAATAATGATAATTTTATTTGAATGATTTAATTTAAGGAAATAATTAAATTATATAAATTGTTTAATATTTAAGAAAATAATTAAGTTAAATAAAATGTTGTTTTGATTTAATTTATTAACTAAATTAGATATGTAAAGATTTATTAAGTATATTACAATGAGAATTATAATTATTATAATTATTATAATTATAAGTTAATCAAATTAATTTAATGGTGTGACATGAAGCTATATAATAAAAATAATATAAAAATAATCTAGTTGGGAGAATGGGTGTATGGCCAAACAAGGCCTTGTGGCCTTTGGTCTAACTTAACTGATGAAGGCGCATTGTTTTGTTTAACTAAAAAAGAACGTGGGAGAGTTAAGCCATATCAGTTTATTTTTTTCTTCGCGTCTTATTCTTCCAAGGCCAAAATAACAGAGGATTTAGAGAGAGAGAGAGAGCTTGGAAGCAAGAGATAAAACACTATAATTTTGAGCTTCTCAAATTGTCAAGAGGAAGAAGGAGAATTTCTAAGCCTTGACACTATTTTCTCGCTAGCAATCAATCGGGAATTTAAGGTATAACCTACCCCTAATTCTAATTCTCAGTTTTGTAATTTTCATTTTCTGGATTTGGGTTTTTGACAAGTGTTGATTGTAAGATATGGTTTATGGGTGTGTGATTATATTGTAGAACCTGTTATTGACATGTATATATAAAAGGGGTAGCAACAAAACACGTGAAATTGAATTGTAAGAAGAAAAATATAAAACAGTGTTTATGTTTGAAAAATGGGTTCCGAAAGTACAAAATTTCATGATCAATATTTGTTATAATCTGCAATTTGATGTCAATTGATTGAGAAACGAGTTCGTGGTGATTGAATTTGCTAAAAGTGTCAAAATTGAAGAAATTTGGAAATTGGGTGTTTTGATTCTTCAAATTTGTGTTTATGTAATGTTTTTGTATATAGAATGATAGATAACATGTGTATTTATGCTATTACAAAGTTTAGTTGCTAGGTTTCATGATTTCTGTAGGAATTGGCTGAATTGGGTTTCAGCCGTGTAGCAGAGTTGCTACTGCAGTTTCTATTTGGTGTGTCCTATCACCACAGGGAAGAAATAAAGACAATTTGCACTGCTCGATTTTTCTGAAAATGAGCACCAAATAAGCAATTTCTTAGAATGCAAGGCAAGGGACAACACAGTTATGCCGTGCCCTGAGCCCAGGCAGTGACTTCTGCCTATTTGCAGGTCATGTGTAATGGACTTATGTTAGCTAAGCAAGCATGTTAATGATGTTAAGACATAATAGAAACTACAATAACAGATTGTAAGGTGTTGTAATACAAAGTGTAAAATATTTTTAAGTGATTGTTAATTGAGTTATATAATGAAAATAAATGTGATGTTTTCAAAAGTTAGAAATGAATGATTAAGTTATGTTGGATCGTAATGAGATTTCAGAGGCGTTAAGGATGTTAACCAATATGATTAGGTGCTAAATTAAGGTTATAACCTAAATGATGGGTTAAAACCCATAAAGCTAATATTCATACAATTAATTGTTGTTGTGATTTCAAAGATATATGTAGGGTAATTGGATAATATTTTACACTTGTGTAGCTTACATACAAGGAAAGTTCTAAACCTTAATTCTTTACATTAAGCAAGATTTCTAACTTCATTCTTTTATTAATGAATGCAAGTTCCTAAATTTTTATTGAGCAAAACTATTGATTTTATCCTTATGTACGATTGAATAAGCTCTTGTAACCTAATTCGTTACCTCGAGCGAGTTTTACTTTTCTAAACCTTGATATTATTGTTCAAAGCATATATTGTTCTAATACATCGATTCCAATGAGATTGTTCTAACTCTTTTGGATATAGAACTTTGCATTTATATCATGTTCATTCAATTATATATTGTTGATATCCGATCTTTGACTTTGATAGCCTTGTTAAGTTATACATTCTTGTATTAAACCTTCAAGTAGTAAGCAAACTCTTATTGATTGAATTAATCTATAATTGAATAGTGTTCTAAAATTCTAGAAACACTGATAAGCTAGTTCCAAACTAAACTTTCTTTAGTGCAGAAATTCTAAATTCAAACTGAGACGAACAACCCTAACATAGGGGATTTTGTACGTGTAACGTTTAGATGTTTGTGCACAATACATGGTACAAAGGGCTGATCCCCCTAAGTACGTTAAGAAGGGTTCGTATTGTCTAAATGACTGTTAAGGTTGGGTAATAAAACCTAAGCACCGGGGACATAGTTCGTGGTCTTAAGACCCTCAGATATTAAAGTTCGAACTTGTTTTCTATTTTTGATTCGTAGAGCAAGTTCATTATTGTTCAGCATTCGTTGTTCACTCTCATGTTGTTATCATTACTACTTTCTATATCAGTGAGCAATTGTTTTCTCACTCTTCCAATTAACACTGCAGCTAAAGTGGAGAAAGTTGATGAGCCATCTACTAGTAAAGGAAAGGGCAAATTGTCCAAGTGCTGAAGACTTATGAGAATTTTATTTTAATGAATTATGTTAAAGACTTGTTTTATTTTATGATGTATTCCGCAAACTGATGTAATAATTTTAAGTTTAGATTATCTGGGATTGTTTTGAGATGATGTAACCCTTTAATGGGAAAGATTATTGTTAAGTTATTTAAATTATGTCTTTATACTTTATGATGGGTAGTTAGATGTAATGATTTTGGATAGTGAAAACCAAATTCTGTGGGAATGGAGTACCTGGATTTGGGGGTGTCACATGTTGGTATCAAAGCCTTAGGTTATGAACCTTAGGTGGGGAAACCTTAGGAAGTAACCTTTAATGAAACAGAAAACGTAGAGGTGTCCAACTCTTATCGAGCTTTAAGGAATGGATTAAGGTATCCATTGGAGTTAAATAATAAAAGACATTATGTGCTATGTGTTAATAACTTATGTGCTCGTGAGTATCGAAAATGTTAAATAAAACTTAAAATATTTTGTTATCAGGATGTATAATGATGGAGGATCCAGTCCAGCTAGGGAAGTAATACCTCAGGTACCTAGAGATGACGAACTCCGGGATATTCACGTAGTGCGGGAGCAGTTGATTCAGGAGGATGAGCCTGTGACCGATCCCGAGGAGGATAATTCTGAGGAGATAGAGGAGGATGACGAGGAGGAGGATCCTGTGGAGTTTCCACCAAACTCCATATCAGCTAAGATGTATGATGCTCTGTACGACCGTAACATAGAATTACAGGACAAGGTTGAGGAGCTGAAGGAGATGGTCGAGATGCATCGTGCTTCGATGGAGCAGAAGGATGCAGAGATTTAGGAACTCGACTCACGCCTTGGAAACACAGAGTGGGACCTAGTTCATGCCAAGGGTCAGTATGAAGATCTATTGGCAGTAAACAAGAAGATGAATACTGACATGGAGAAATTAAAAGATAACTTCAAAGAGGAATCAACTAAGCGTGCAAGAGCAGAAGATGCTTGGATGAAGGCGACTCAACGTGCAGACCGTGCAGAGGCTAAGGTCCAGGTGAAGAAGGCCAAGATGAACGAGATGGATTACGCTTTTACTTCTACGATTGATAAGGCCCAGGATCGAGTCTTTTATTACCCACCTCAGTTTGAAGACTCACCGTGGTTCGTGATGGATCGTAGAACGGCGTATCATATCATGGAGGAAGAGCGTCGAGAAGCCTTACAACGTCTTAATATGCCTAGATAGAATAAGAGTGATAATAATATGTGGTTAATTACGTGAATAAATAAACTGTGAATCCCTTATTTTGAGATAAATAAAGGGATAGTATGAGTATGTAATCCTGAAACTTGTCTAGTTCAGGAAAGTGAATCCTAATAGCGGTTATGCTATTTTTATCATGTTTTAAAATGTTATGAATGAATAAAATATTAGAGTTTATTTGAAATGTTATGTGTTATAGCTTTAATCTTGGAATGTTTAAGTTAAACTTCAAGTACCCAAGAAGTTGAGTAAAGAACTAATAAGCGTATATTTTAATAGAAAATGCCTCCTAGAAGAAGATAACCACGTTAGCAAGCACCTCCTGAGGGGTCTACGAATAATAATAACGAGGCCAACGTTAATCCGGTTCAGCAGTTGGTAACTCTGTTAACGGGTGCACTTGCGAATCAACCGCAAGCTCAAGTCACGACCTTTAAGGAATTCAAAGCGATTGGACTGCCAGAGTTTCAAGGGTCTATGAATCCAGTGGAAGCCCAAACCTGGATTATGGAAATGGAGAAGGTGTTTGACGTTTCTAGAGTTAACGAGGATTAGAAGACTGCGTTCGTAATGTTTATGCTGAAGTCTGAAGCTAGCTACTGGTGGCAGGCAAATAAGGTTCGTGGAGGACAAGGAGTGATAGCGTGGGATAGATTTAAGGAGATGTTTTTCGAAATGTACTTTCCAGTGAGTTCTCAAAATCAGTTAGAAGTGCAATTTTTGGAGCTGAAGCAAGGAACAATGATGGTGCCAGAATATGTTGCAAAGTTTAACAAATTGGCAAGGTTTGCCACTTACCAAGTCAATACTGACGAGCGTAAAGTGAGAAGGTTCGAACAAGGATTGAAACCCTGGCTGTATAGCAAGGTTTCAATGTTTCAACTGAATACATTTGTGGCTTTATTGGAAAAAGGAATTATCGCGGAAGGTGAAAGCGATGCCTTGACCAAGTACAACGAAGAACAGAAGAAGAGGAAGAACAAGAATGAGAATAAGGCTGGTGGAAGTAATGTTGGAAAAAACAATCAAAAGAGGAAGTGGAGCGAGAATTCGACTGCGGGAGGACAGCAGGGAAATCAGCAGAAGAAAAAGTTTGAAGCTTGTGCGACGTGTGGAAAGAACCATACTGGAGTATGTTTGAAGGAAAAGATAGTGTGTTTCAACTGTGGTCAGGAGGGACACATTGTACCGAACTGTTTTAGTCCGAAGAAAGGAGCATGCTTTACCCGCGGTTCGAAAGATCCCCTAGCTTGTGATTGCCCTTATTAGAGTGTATGCCCTAGAGGCCAATTATTTGATATAATTGCTTAACATTTTGATGTTATATTTGATTGAATAAATGAATGATTTTATTATGGTTTTATTTACTGCGTTATATATAAATGTTAACATAATAAAATTCCTTAGAATAGTTATACAAATTATATAGTTTCAAGTATGTGACTTGAATATGAGATTATATAATTTCAATTAGTATCATTGTTCTTAAATGTCCCTAGTCGAGTATCATTGTTGATAGGACAACAATGATGCATTGAGACTAGTATGTGGATTGACTGATGACCAAATCTCATTGGTCATAAATATATGAGATATTAAGTCAATGCATAGGTCATGTTAGAAACGATGTAATTGACAAGAACTCCACCATGAGAATTCTACGTGGAACATTATGCAAAGTGTCATTAGCGATTCTCATAGTGACAATGATGTAATGGTCCTCTGACCTGAAATCACTATATTACTACACGGAAATTTATGTACTTTGATATCATCAAATGTCACCTTTAATAGGGTGGACTATAAAGATGATTATTGGGTACATCATGAATCGTGTGAGGAATATGAGTGATCTAGATGGAATTTAATCTTCCTATATATTAAGGGTGATATCCATAGGCCTCTTGATTGAGTAGGACTATGAAATGCATGACCATGCTCAAATAGTGATTTTTTTTCATATAGTCTACTCATTGATGAAGAAAACTCAGATTAAATTATGAAGAGTATGACACATTCCATGACTCGAGTTTAATCTAGGATATTAAGGTTAAAAAGATTAAATTACATTGAAACATTGGTCACGAAAAAGGTTGCATCGAATCATCGATCTTATTATTACTTGGGTAGCGATGATGCATTACTAGATGCCGCTCCACTATTTATAATTTTATAATATGATTTTAAAATTATTTCCAACGTAATAATAACCTATAGGGTCACAAACATAGAACGTAATTTAAAAAGGGAATAAATTTAAATTTTAAGGATTTAAATATATTAATATGATTAATAGTATTTAAATCAATTTAATTTAAATTAAAAAGAAAATTTGTATATATGTATATTAATTAAGTAAGACTTAATTAAGTTATATATATATATATATATATATATATATATATATATATATATATATATATATATATATATTGGGATTTTATGAAATTAGATTTTGATTAATTCCTTTTAACTACTATATATAGGATATATAGTAGCTACTTAGGGTTAGATCATATCTTAAAACCCTAGCCGCTCTTAGAGAGAGACTAGAGAGAAAACCTTTTTGAAAAATTTTGTTCCTTTGGTGGCTAGTACCGCAAGTCCCTTTATTGTAGAATCGTTTGACGGTTCGTGCAACGTTTGTGTGGATACCGTAGAGGCGCGGTTCTAATTGGATTGCGTAAAGGATTCGAAGACGTTTCAGAACTCTTTCATAATCGGTATAATATCTAAACCACTGAATTAATTTCTGTTTCGCATGGATCCTGTTTTGGGTTTCAAAATTGCCATGATTATTTTCTATTTCTGCTGCGTTTCTGTGTCGAAACCTACGACCCTAAAAGCCAAATGAAGTGCAGTGGTGGAAAAGGAAAACAACAACGGGGTGGTGCATCGACTATCATCGACCAACACAATCAAGCCGACCCATCTGCGAGGACTTTCAATATGACCGTGCAGGATGCTGTACAGTCTAAGGATGTGGTGTCATGTATCATTCTGATTAATGGTATTAACGCTTATGTGCTATTTGATTCGGGAGCTACTTGTTCATTTATATTCGATGAATTTGCTCAAAACTTAGATTTGCCTCAGGAAGAATTAGAATTTCCCTTAAGCATAGAGATTGCGAATAGGGAAGTGATTCCTGTTAGATTTATATATAAGAATTGTAGTGTGATCATAAAAGGTCAAGAGATGATGGTAGATTTGATACCAATTAGACTTGGTGAGTTTGATGTTATACTGGGAATGGATAGGTTATTCAATTATAGAGCAGTAATTGATTGCCAAAGGAAATGTGTTAACCTTATGACTCCGTCAAAGGTTGTGTTCTTTGGCAGCAAGTCACCACGACAAGCAAGTTGTCTGACGGTGATGCAAGCCAAGAAGTTGCTGAGACAAGGATGTGTAGGATACTTAGCCTACATAGTCGATACACAGAAGAAGAGTACGAAGTTAGAAGACATACCGATTATAAGAGATTTTGCGGACGTATTTCCAGACGATTTTACGGGTCTTCCGTCGGATCGACAAATCGAGTTCATGATTGACTTACTACTAGGAATGGCCCCGATATCTAAAGCACCATACAAAATGGCCCCAGTAGAAATGAAAGAGTTGATGGTGCAATTGCAAGAATTGCTCGATAAGAAGTATATTCAGCCAAGTGTGTCTCCATGGGGAGCACTGGTGTTGTTTGTTAAGAAGAAAGATGGATTGATGCGGCTCTGCATTGATTATTGAGAATTGAATAAGGTCACGATTAAAAATAGGTATCCGTTACCTAGAATTAATGATCTGTTCGATTAGTTGACGGGAGCGAGATATTTCTCGAAGATAGACTTGAGAAGTGGTTATCATCAGTTGAAGGTGAGGCCAGAGGATGTACCAAAGACGGCGTTCAGAACTCGGTATGGTCATTACGAGTTTTTGGTTATGTCTTTTGGTTTAACCAATGCACCTGTATCATTCATGGATTTGATGAACAGGGTGTTTAAACCATTTTTGGACAAATTTGTGGTGGTGTTTATTGATGATATATTGGTATATTCCAAAACTAAAGAGGAACATGTGGAACACTTAAAAGTGACGTTGGAGACATTAAGAAAAAAAAAGTTGTACCCTAAGTTCTCAAAATGTGAATTTTGGTTAGAACGTGTACAGTTTCTCTGACACGTTATTGATAAGGACGGAATTTTGGTGGATCCATCAAAAGTTGAAGCTATAATAAACTGTGATCATCCGAAGACACTACCAAAAGTAAGGAGTTTTTTAGGATTGGCAGGTTACTACAAGCCTTTTATTTAAGACTTTTCCAAGATATCGTGACTCCGTTGATGAATTTAACTAGGAAGGCGGTTAAGTTTGTTTGGACAGAGAAGTGTGAGGAAAGTTTTCGAGAATTAAAGAAAAGGTTGAGTTCAACACCTGTGTTATCATTGCCTGATGATACAGGGAATTTTGTGGTGTATAGTGACGCATCGCATGAAAGACTAGGCTGTGTGCTTATGCAAAACGATAGAGTTATTGCGTATGCATCATGGCAGTTGAAAGATTATGAGAAAGGGTATCCGACTCATGACTTAGAGTTGGCGGCGGTGGTGTTTGCCCTAAAAATTTGGAGACATTATCTTTATGGAGAGAGGTGTGAGATATATACGGACCATAAAAGTCTGAAGTATATCTTTATACAAAAAGATTTGAATATGAGACAAAGAAGATGATTGGAGCTGATCAAATACTATGACTGCGATATTTTCTATCATCCCGGAAAGGGAAATGTTGTTGTTGATGCTTTAAGTAGGAAAGGACGAGAGAAGTTAATGTTGTTAACTGCTCAGGAGAAGCTAGTGTCGGAAATGTCTAAGATGAAGTTGGAAATTAAATATCCGACAGAATTCGATGAAAAGTTGTTCCAGATAGGAAACGGTTCAACGTTGGTGGATAAGGTGAAAAATGCACAACTTCATGATGAAGACTTCGAAAAGATAAAATTGAAAATATCTGAAGGTGAGGAAAACAAATTCAAAATCGATTCAGAAGGGTTACTTCAGTTCGAAGGGAGAATTTGGGTTCCAGCAGTACCAGAGGTTAAAGAGGAAATTCTAAGAGAAGCTCAAAACTCAAGATATTCGATTCACCCTGGGACTACAAAGATGTACCAGGATCTTAGACATCATTTTTGGTGGCCGAATATGAAGAGGAATGTGGCTGAGTGTGTGGCAAAATGCTTAATGTGTCAGAAAGTTAAAGCGGAACATCAAAGGCCAAGCGGATTGTTACAACCATTGGGGATACCAGAATGGAAATGGGAGCATATCACAATGGATTTTGTGGTAGGTCTTCCAATGACCCAACAAGGTTATGATGCCATTTGGGTGATTGTCGATCGACTGATGAAGTCGACACACTTTTTTCCAATCAAGATTAGATTTACCCTAGATCGGTTAGCAAAACTGTACGTAAAGGAAATTGTGTTATGACACGGTGTACTTATGTCCATTGTATCAGATAGAGATCCACGTTTCACATCTAATTTTTGGAAACAGTTACAAGAATGTTTAGGAACACAGCTGAGAATGAGAACATCGTACCATCCTTAAACCGACAGACAAAGTGAGAAAACCATCCAAACACTAGAAGATATGCTTAGAGCATGTATCATGGATTTCAAGGGGAATTGGGACGATCATCTACCATTGGTAGAATTTGCTTATAATAATAGTTATCACGTGAGTATTGGCATGCCGCCTTACGAAGCGTTATATGGCAGGAAATGCAGAACTCCATTATGCTGGAATGAGGTAGATGAACGTCAGCTATTGGGTCCAGAATTGGTACAACAGACTGTCGAGATCATTTAGGTTATTCGAGCGAGATTGATAGCTGCACAAAATAGACAGAAGAAATATGCCGATCAGCATCGACAAAATAGAGAATTTGATGTCGGTAGTTATGTTTTCTTGAAAGTGTCTCCCTGGAAGGGGAAAATTTGGTTGGCAAAAAGGGAAAATTAAGCCCTAGATTTATAGGACCTTTCGAAGTGCTTCGACGAGTTGGTGAAGTAGCGTACGAGGTAGCTTTACCTCCGGAGTTGGAGCATATTCATAATATTTTCCATGTCTCGGTACTGAGGCCATATAAGCCTCATTATAAACATGTGATAGAATATGAGCCCTTACACTTTGAGAAAGATTTGTCATATGAAGAAGTCCTTGTTCAAATTGTTGACCGAAAAGAGCAAGTACTGAGGAATAAGGTGATACCTTCTGTTAAGGTAATCTAGAGAAACCACAATGCTGAGGAAGCTACGTGGAAGCTTGAAAGCGTTATGATAAAGAATTATCCTCGCTTTATTTGCTTGATTCAGATAGCGATTACGAGGAGACGTAATCTTGTTAAGGAGGGAAGAATGTAACGAATAAATTTTTTGAGTTGTGATTCTGGGGACAGAATCCTTTTGAAGGAGGGAAGGATGTAACGATCGAGAAATTTGTAATTTAATTTAAATATTTATTGAATTAAATAAATATTTTAAATAATTTATTTATTGAGGAAAATAAATAGTTGATGAATTGTGGTGAATTAATTTAGTAATTAAATTATTTAATGTTAATTAAATTGAATAATGATAATTTTATTTGAAGGATTTAATTTAAGGAAATAATTAAATTAAATCAATTGTTTAATATTTAAGAAAATAATTAAATTATAAAATGTTGTTTTGATCTAATTTATTAACTAAATTAGATATGTAAAGATTTATTAAGTATATTACAATAGGAATTATAATTATTATAATTATGAGTTAATCAAATTAATTTAATGGTGTGACATGAAACTATATAATAAAAATAATATAAAAATAATCTAGTTGGGGGAATGGGTGTATGGCCAAACAAGGCCTTGTGGCCTTTGGTCTAACTTAACTGATGAAGGCGCATTGTTTTGTTTAACTGAAAAAGAACGTGGGAGAATTAAGCCATATCAGTTTATTTTTTTTCTTCGCGTCTTATTCTTCCAAGGCCAAAACAGCAAAGGGTTTAGATAGAGAGCTTGGAAGCAAAAGATAAAACACTGTGATTTTGAGCTTCTGAGATTGTCAAGAGGAAGAAGGATAATTTCTAAGCCTTGTGTGACGCCCCCAAAATACGTATACATCACCCATTTTGAGTTGTCAATAACATGGTATAGAAACAACTACAACTTTATTAATACCACATAAAAACTGTGAGTTTAAATACAAATATTGCCATCTAGACAATATTCACACCCAAATAAAGTCCTCTTTAAAATTATTGGTACATTATTTTACAAAAATGGTGAGGACTACTAAAACAACTCTCTAGAACCATCATTCCACACCCCGACTAGAACTCGCTACATTCTCGCCTCCTGAGAAGAAAAATAGAACAAAAAGAAAAAGGGTGAGCTCAATTAGCCGAGTAAAGAATATTATGACTAAGATAATATAGAACAAATTATTGTTAGTCTTCAACAGGGAAAAATCTGACAAAATACAATAGATAACAAGTTTCAGATCAATATTCGCAGCGGAAATAATAATTCATAGAAGAGTTACGTAGAGAATGAAATCTACTTTTATCTATGAATTTAAAAGTTCATCATCAATATTTTATCCCTGTAACATCAATCAATATACAACTGGAATCAAATATTCGTCTTTGCACTACAGGCCAAAGATATTCATCACCGTCATGTTCATCTCAACACCTGTACATCTTTGCATTACATTAAAGATATTCATCATAAAATCATTAATATTTGCACTACAGGCCAAAGATATTCAATAATATCATCATTTAGGACTGAAGATGATGAAAAATATTTTAAAGAAAACGAATCCAGTGAAACAAAAGAACAAGTATTATGGATTCGTACTTTAAACAATTCGAGTTCAAAAATACTTCATAAATAATTATAGTGAAGTAAAATTCAAGAATGATCAAAACATGGATACGATCAAAGCTAGTATCCATAATAGATATTTTGGACAAAATACGAAAATTTAATTTTTCTGTGAATGGTGCCGTATTCGTGAATAGTGTCGTATACGTGAATAGTACCGTATACGTGAATAGTAACTCCAACACTAAAAGACAAGAATTTCACAAGAAAATTTTTACCAATATTCCGACATAATGATATTAGAAGAAATAATATCATTTAAAAAAATAATAATATCCATTACCTCCAAAAAGACAGTACTTCTGACTGAAATACCTGATATAGTGCTAAATGGAACTTGCTCCGTATAGCAACACTCAAAGTATCAAAATACTCACAAGAATACGCTCAATAATATAGAGAGAGAAAGAGAGAGAAAATTTCAGTTTCTGGTGTGATTTTCAATTCTAATCTAAGCACCCTATTTATAGGAAAATGCTTAGAACACCAAAACAGAAAATTTAATAAAATAATAATATAATTAATCAAATTTCTTACGCACACCAAGAATCTGAATTCAGCAACTTAACACATGTTTAATGAGGCCCACAAAATGTAAAAAAAAAACGTTTTTCTTAAAATAAATATTTTAAACTCCAAAAATCAATTATTCTGGAACTTCGGAACTTCAATAATTCCTAATAAATAGCCCTTTTATCAGAAAAATTTAAACCTCATGTCTTTTCTATAGGAGAAAATATTTCCAAATTCCAGAAGAAAATATTTCCAAATTCCAAACAGAAATTGACCGAAATCCACAAACGGGCGATTTTACAAGCTATAATCAAATTTCAGTCAAAAAATGGGCCCACAGACATGTTTAACATGTTTTAAATAATTTTTGTAACAAAAATACTCTTTCCCTTCATATACTCATATATCTCACATTCATTGTAAAAATATTACCATTATTATATTATTAAAATATAATAATATATTTAAATAAATTTTTTATCAGAAAAGATAAAATAACAGTTTTTCAACAATTGTCACATTAAAATTTTCTCCATCTATATCCACATAAAATGAATATTTTACTTATCATATAAATCAATAATTAATTATTCACAAATAATATTACAGAATCACAATACTGACAACCAGGCAGTTCCCAAGAAAGAGGGGGCTTTCCAATAAGGATTTCTCTTTACTGGCGCGCAATTAGATGACCAAACCTCTCCTTAGACAGAACTTTCTAGATATTGCCAATAATTTTATCTAATAATATTATTCAAATAATATGAATTATTGATCTGATAATGAAAATATCAAGAAGTGACAATTATTGAAACAACAATAATATAAAATATCAATGTAGCAATTATTGAATCAATAAAATAAAATATTGAACAGTAACTACTGTAACAATTATTGAGTAATGCTTTCCTATGTAAGAATTAATAATTGGTGCAATCTGACCGTGCTACTTTGTGTTTTAACCATCTAGTATTCCAACAAGATAATTCGATAATAAATTATGCTTTAGATTTATAAACAACTTATACTTGTCATTTTCTTCATCCAATCGCTTTCCAGTTATGGGGCCCACACAAGGTCATTTGCCGTCGCATTTAATATCCCCGATAGTAAGAATATTCCATGACCAAACTAATATTCTCCGATAAAAATGAATATTTTATAACAACTTGCAAATTTAAAATATTTGCGCATTTTACCCATAACTAACCACATTAATCAAATCAACCCTTACTATTTCAAAATAATAAATAGAAATTTGATTTTATTTATAATATGAAAATTCTCATTCTCAAAATCGACGACGTATTCACTCGGTGCTCAAAAGGTGAGGATACTCGCTTTCATTTCTTTTTCAACTCCTGTGTCATTTCCTCAATAAAGATGGTTTCTCCACAAACTTTAACTCAGGTATGACCTTTCAGTACGTAAGACATGCTCCTTCCTATCCAAGATCTCGACAGTACCTCGTGACGTTAAGTCTTCTTGGCTATCTCATCCTGCTCTAACTCAATAACGCGGGTTCGAGTCTTCACATTTTACGGGCTACGTATATATGAAAAACATTACGAACACGAGACATACTGAGGTAACGCAAGTTTCATAGGCTACATTTTACTGAAGAATCAAATGGACCAATAAATCATGGATTGAGCTTCTAATCTCAAGTGGTTGCAATGGACCCTTAGGCACTTGATGTTCTTTACACGCTGACAAGTTAAACACCTCGAGATAAACTGGCATCTCTCTTCTTCATATTGTTCCACCAAAATGTATGTCAAAGATCACAATATATTTTGGTACTCCAGTGATGGATCGCAAATGGTGTATATGTGCCCATCATGATCTTGTTCTTAAATCGTAATCATAGAACACAAAGTCCGGAGGACTCAAGTATTCGATTCTCGCTTTGAATAGCACCTCTTGTACTTTCTCTTCATACGCATCGCCGGGTCCTGTGGGCTTGAGCAAGTTGGTTCTAATACTTGAGCATCACGCACTGCTCCTCGCAGATCTTTCTAACGCACTTGCTTTCCAGGATGGTATCAATCTCTTTAATGTACCGAGCCAACTTCTTGTCGCATGTTGATAAATATTCGAGGCTTGTTCATCAATGAAAACGCACAACTCTCAGATGTATGTCAAAGATGAGAACACAAGATATCCAAACCATTCTACCGTATGGTATCAATTTGAAAAACTTTCTCGATTCCCTCGACTTCCAATCTCAATGATTCCACAAATTCCCATTGCAAACTTTGTATTGCTCAATCTGGCCCAAGGAATGTATTGATCTCGAACTTGACATATAAATTTTGTTTTCATTTTCCTCTGAGTACCAACTTAAATCTCCATCAAATGAATACAACATCATATCCATCTTCCAAAAGAAATGACTAAAAAGTTCATGCCCGTATCGGCTTCTCATGCGTACTTTAAATCCTGATTCCAACTCAAGATCGATTTGAAAAGAATGGGTAGTAAGATCAAAATCATTGCCGTTGGGTTCTCTATAAATATGAAGCCAACATAAGTCGTTAAGCTTCGATTTTTCGAGTGGACTCTCGCCAGACTTCAATCGCATATCTTGAAGCGACCTGTCTTCCTTTCCTTCGATTCCTTTCCGCATTTATAAAGATACGACGCGGTCGCTCTCATCCCCAGATTCTTGCGCCCACATTTTTTCTTCTTTCAAAATCTCCTCGATACGAATGGCTGCTGCACCCTCAAAACAATCTTTTTCTACTTTCTTCTTCATAGAAAGCATCCGCACGTCTCATTTCTCCACTAAGGTGCAAACTCGATAACTCTAACGCAGTCAGATCAAGTAAGATATGTTTGGTTTCATCGAACTTTTCATATGACGCAACTTTAACTTCATTCGATTTATGCCACCATGAACATGCTGCGTTCTACGCGTTAATACAGGTGCTTGACCGATTTCGATTCAAGCAGGCGAATCGGTCGCTCATCATCTGCACATCAAGCCACACGCCCTACTCTTTAAAAATCTCCTGACTGCTTCTGTTCATTGTGATACGATCTTCTACTCAGATGTTCGCCGCCGCCTACTTTTATCCTCGCTCGCTTTCTTCCAGGCATGGTCTCAATACGGTCTTCATTGATCGAATAATCATAGTTTCTAATTCGAATTCTGCTGCCTGCACGAAGCCTTCCTGCACCCAACTTCGCTCGTCACACGGTATCGAATTCCTTTTGATCACAACAGCAATCGATTTGAATACATTTTGTCATCTAGATAATATTCCTCCTTATAACATATAGTCCTCTAACGATCAGTCTCACTCAACTCTCATTTTCGCCACAACACCCACGCTCGCCTCCCTAGTCATCTCCACTTCAGCCTACTTGCAGAATAGTTTCAAACGACTGCATTTGTACAATATCTCATGATCGAAACATCCATACAGTTTGCTCATGTCGACATTCATCAACACGCCCATGCCACTCAGAAATCTCTGCGATGGAAGATTAATCAAACACTGAATCAATGCATTTATCATCACTAACCGTGACGACTATGAATTCCAAACAGCGAGGCCCACAAAGCTTTCTCAACGCTTTTCTTAAAAATGCTCAACATTTAAACGCAACGTCAAAATTCTGTAACTTTGAAATTTTACGAACCTTCATGTCAAATAGCTCTTTGAATCATAATTCCAACCTCATGTCTTTTTATCAGAAATTTCATTTCTACCTGCCACATTCATGTATTATCGAATTTCATACAAATTTCATCTTTACCGAATTCCAAATATTGACAGTTAATCAATTACATAACGAAAATACATTTACACACGTTAACTCGTTCATATCATTTCAAATAATAATCTCCTTTAAATAGGCAATTTTCAGAAATGCATCAAATGACATTTATTTGCAGATCTAATAAATGATATTTGTAAGACCTCAACTTATTATAAATAAAATCAAATTTCTCTATTTATTATTTTGAAATAGTAAGGGTTGATTTGATTAATGTGGTTAGTTATGGGTAAAATGCTAAATATTTCAAATATGCAAGTGGTTATAAATTATTCATTTTTATCTGAGAATATTAGTTTGGTCGCTGAATATTCTTACCGCTGTGAATATTCGTATTTACAAATAAGCAATTTCAAGGGCCCCATAACTAAAAGCTATCGGATAAGAAAACGACAAGTATAAGTTGTTTATAAATAACGACGAAGTTGTTACCAAGTAATACCGCTTGAATACCCTATGGTTAAAACACAAGAAGATTACCAGATTGCACCAATTATTGATTCTTACGTAGAAGGCATTAATCAATAATTGTTACAAAGAGTTATCGCTCAATATTTTATTTTATCGATTCAATAATTGCTACATCGATATTTTATATTATCATTGTTTCAATAATTGTCACTATAAAGTATTTTCATTATCGATCAATAATTCATATTATTTGAATAATATTATTAGATAACATTATTTGCAATGTCTAGAAAGTTCTCGCTTCAAGGAGAGGTTTGTCACCTAATCATAGGCCACCAAGAAGAGAAATCCTTATCGAAAGCCCCTCTTTCCTGTGAACCCACCGTCACAAGATTGCGGATTCTCGTAATATTATTTGTGAATAATTAATTATTGATTTATATGATAAGAAAAATATTCATTTTATGTGGATATAGATGGAGAAAATTTTAATGTGACAATTGTTGAAAAATTATTATTTTATCTTTTCCGATAAATAATTATTTAAATATATTATTATATTTTAATAATATAATAATGGTGATATTTTTACAATAAATGTGGGATATATGAGTATATGAGGATGAAGATTATTTTTGTTGCAAAATTATTTAAAACATGTTAAATATGTCTCAGGCCCATTTCTCGACCGAAATTTGATTATAAATTGTAAAATCGTCTGCTTATGGATTTCTTGGCCAATTTCGCTTGAAATTTGGAAATATTTTCTTCTGTAAAGTTGTAGAGAATGAAATTTCCTATGGAAAGGACACGAGGTTCAAATTTTTCTGATAAAAGGGCTATTTATTAGGAATTATTGAAGTTCCGAAGTTCCAGAATAATTGATTTTTGGAGTTTAAAATATTTATTTTAAGTAAAACGTTTTTTTACATTTTGTGGGCCTCATTAAACATGTGTTAAGTTGCTGAATTCAGATTCTTGGTGTGCGTAAGAAATTTGTTTAATTATATTATTATTTTATTAAATTTTCTGCTTTGGTGTTCTAAGCATTTTCCTATAAATAGGGTGCTTAGGTTAGAATTAAAAATCACACCAGAAACCGAAGTTTTCTCTCTCTTTCTCTCTCTATGTTATTGAGCGTATTCTTGTGAGTATTTTGATACTTTGAGTGTTGCTATACAGAGCAAGTTCCATTCAGCACTATATCAAGTATTTCAGTCAGAAGTACTGTCTTTTTGGAGGTAAGGGATATATATTTTTTAAATGATATTATTTCTTCTAATATCATTATGCCGGAATATTGGTAAAATTTTTCTTGTGAAATTCTTGTCTTTTAGTGTTGGGGTTACTATTCACGTATACATCACTATTCATGTATACGACACTATTCACGAATACGGCACCATTCACAGAAAAATTAAATTTTTGTATTTTGTCCAAAATATCTATTATGGATACTAGCTTTGATCGTATCCATGTTTTGATTATTCTTGAATTTTACTTCACTATGATTATTTATGAAGTATTTTTGAACTCGAATTGTTTAAAGTACGAATCCATAATACTTGTTCTTTTGTTTCACTAGATTCATTTTCTTTAAAATATTTTTCATCATCCTCAGTCCTAAATGATGATATTATTGAATATCTTTGGCCTGTAGTGCAAAGATTAATGATTTTATGATGAATATCTTTATCAGAATGCAAAGATGTACAAAGTTGAGATTTAAACATGACCAATCGATGAATATCTTTATTCAGAGAGTAAAGATGAATATTTGATTCCAAATTGATATTGATTGATGTTACAGGATAAAATATTGATGATGGACTTTTAAATTCATAGATAAAAGTAGATTTCATTCTCTCACGTAACTCTTCTATGAATTATTATTTCAGCTGTGAATATTGATCTGAAACTTGTTGTCTATTGTATTTTGTCGATTTTTCCTCGTTGAAGACTAACGATAATTTGTTCTATATTATCTTAGTCATAATATTCTTTATCGGGCTAGTTGAGCTCACCCTTTTCCTTTTGTTCTATTTTTCTTTCAAGAGGCTAGAATGTAATGAGTTCTAGCTTTCTAAAGTGGAATGATGGTTCTAGAGAGTTGTTTTAGTAGTCCTCACCATTTTTGTAAAATAATGTACCAATAATTGTAAAGAGGACTTATTTGGGTGTGAATATTGTCTAGATGGCAATATTTGTATTTAAACTCACGCTTTTATGTCAGTATTAATAAAGTTGTAGTTGTTTCAGATTATGTTATCGACGACTCAAAATGGGTGATGTATACCTATTTTGGGGGCGCCACAATTGGTATCGTAGCTAGGATATGATCTCCGCGTAGATCGGGAATAGAACTAGAGGGAAGAGACGAGTACATCCTTCGCTAGTGTGTCATACCTTAGCTTATTTATTAGTTGGTCAAGATATAGGATATTATGTGATATGTTGATTTCTTAATTAACCCTTGTTTTATGGCAAGATTTTAGAATATCGATCGAGAATGTTAATAAAGGAGTAAATGAGACCGTGGAGACGCCTTTACTCACCAACGAGGAGAACGTGTAATAGGTCGGCAATGTTCCTCCCGTGAACAACACCAATCGAAAGCGTATGATGAACGACGGATGTTTAGAAGCTTTTACAGCTTCATGCAAAATCGCATTTAGGGAGACTCGTGTACAAAATACAGTGGAAATGATAACAACGCATCATTCATCACAAACAAGCAGCTTCAAAGAGTTGGGACCACCAAAATTCGGGAAAGCTGGATCCGAATAAGGCGTAACGTAATAAACAAATCACCAAGATATTCGATGTCTTGGGATGCACGGAAGAATGTAAGGTTCCATTCGCCACCTTTATGTTCCGTAATGAGGTAGATTATCGGTGGAAATCAGAAGCGCACTCCATCCAAACCGCACTCAAAGATGTCTTGAAGACGCTTAAAACTTTTCAATGAGAAGTACTTTCCTAAAGTATTCATCATACGAAGGAAGTGGAGTTCATTAGATCGAACAAAATAACATGACGGTGTCCCAAAGACGAGGCAAAGTTTGCGAGTTATCCGTGTTTGCACCTCATTTGGTGGAGAATGAGGAACGCTTGACGCGGATGTTTCGAGAGGTTTGAAACCCAAGATACGCCAAGATCTCATTTCTCATAAATTTTCTCTCTATTCGGATGTTGTCAATAGGGCTCAATTATTAGAGCGAGATAACAAGTACGTTCAACCGAGGGACCACAACCAGGATCATACCTGTGACAACAGTCATCAGAACAACAATAACCAGCGGAGAAAGAAAAATACGGACAAAAGCGGCAACCACTCTGGTGGTAATCATGGCCATGAGAATAGAAGAAGCGAGTCGATAGGAGATTTTAAAAAGAGGAGATTCAATAATGACCATGTGAAGACGTAAGCACCGGTAACAACTGGTTCTAAGGGAGGAGAACGACCACCGGTCATATGCTATAAATGCGAAAAAGAGGGACATATCAGTCCAAACTGCCCACAACAGTTCAAGGTATGTTATAATTGTGGAAAGGAAGGACATATCGCCGAGATTGTACAAGAATGAAAAACCAAGTCCAATGGGGGATGGTGACTCAAAAGGCTGTCCCATAAAAGTCAAAGTCAACGGTTCCTGGAAGAGCGTTTGTCGTGACTGGTCAAAATGCGAGGAACCCAAATGAGGTGATCACGGGTAAGTTAATCATAAATTCTTGCGAAGTTTATACCTTACTTGAATATCGGCATACCCATTCATTTATCTCTCCTTGCTTGTGCTCAACGCTTAAACTTAACTCCGAGAAATTAGACTTTGATTTATCTGTGGAGACTCTGCTAGAGAAACTTTTATCATATCCACCGCTTATAAATCTTGTTTGATCCAAGTTGGCACCATCACATTACCCGCTGATCTTATCTCTTTAAAGATACTTTCTTTTGATGTGATTTTAGGGATTGATTGGTTAACTACTCATCATGCCAAAATTGATTGTTTTCGTAAGGTTGTTAGTTTTTATATTCCTAACCAACCTGTTGTACGAATTCAAGCAACTAAACCATTAAAATCAATCACTATCATATCTAGTTATAAAGCTATTCGTTTATTGAAAAATGGATGTCAAGCTTTCTTAGCCCATGTTATGGATTTGAATAAAGACACGTCAGATTTGAATAATATTCCTGTTGTTAGTAAATTTCCGACGTGTTTCAAGAACTTCCCCGCCTACCCCGTAACGTGAAGTTGAATTCTTTATTGATCTTGAACCCGCACAAAGCCCATTTCTAAAACCCCATATCGAATGGCTCCTATTGAACTTTAGGAGTTAAAGGTCCAACTACGGTGAGTTGTTGGACATCGCTTTCATTCATCCTAGTACATCTCCTCGGGGTGCTCCTATTTTATTTGTAAAGAAGAAAGACGGGAGTATGCGACTTTTGTATTGACTATCAAGAATTGAACCATGTCACCATCAAAAATAGGTATCCGCTACCTCGTATTGATGACCCGTTTGACCAACAGCAAGGAGCACAATTCTTTTCAAAGATCGATCTTTGTTTTGATATCATCAATCAAGATTAGAACGAGGATATTCCAAAGGTCGCCTTCGTAACTCAATACGGCATTATAAATTTTAGTCATGTCTTTTGGATCGACTAATGCTCCTACGACTTTCATGGATATGATGAACCGAGTATTCAAGGACTATTTGGATCGGGCATTTGTTGTTTTTATTGATGACATTCTCATATATTCCAAAAGCCGTGAAGATCATGAGTACCATTTGAAGTTGGTACTCCAAAGGCTTCGTGAAAACAAGCTATATGCCAAGTTGAAGAAATACGAATTCTGGCTTTAGGAAGTAGCATTCCTTGGGCACGTGGTGTCAAAACATGGAGTATCTGTTGACCCGGCGAAGATTAAGGCAATATAAAGTTGGGAGCAACCGAAGTCGGTAACCGAAGTACGTAGCTTTTTGGGCATAGCTGGTTATTATCGGAGATTCGTGGAAGGATTTTCTCGAATTGCTACTCTATTAACTCAGCTGACTCGAAAAAGATACAAAATTCGTATGGAGCGAGGAATGCGAGAAGAGTTTCTAAGAGCTCAAGAGGAGACTCATTTCGACACCTATTCTGATAATACCATCTGGTTCGGATGGATTTGTTATCTACAGTGATGCTTCAGGCAAAGGGTTAGGATGTGTTCTCATGCAACGTGGGAAAGTCATAGCCTATGCCTCGCGATAACTTAAAGAATATGAGAGGAATTATCCTACTCATGATCTAGAGTTAGCAAAGAATGCTTTCGCTTAAAGATCTGGAGGCACTATCTATATGGAGAGAAAGTGGAGATATATTCAGAACATAAAAGCCTCAAATATTTCTTCACCCAAAAGGAACTCAACATGCGACAATGACGTTGGCTCGAGCTGTTAAAAGATTATGACCACACCATTTAATACCATCCTAGAAAAGCAAACGTGGTAGCTGACGCATTGAGTAGAAGATCATAAGCAGGAACGAGTGCGATGATGTCATGTATACACATAGAACCAACTTTAATAGATGAAGTTAAAGTTGCTCAAGCCACAGACCCAGAGCTGATGTGTATGAAGAAGAAAGTACAAGAGGGTGCTATTCCAGAAGCAAGAATCGATTAAGAAGGAATACTTCGAGTCCACTCCAGACTTTGTGTTCCTAACGATTCTGATTTAAAGAACAAGATCATGACGGAGGCACATAATACACCATTTGCAATCCATCCTGGAAGTACCAAAATGTATCATGATCTTCGACATACATTTTGGTGGAACAATATGAAGAGAGAGATCACGAAGTTTATCTCGAGGTGTTTAACTTGTCAACATGTAAAGGCGGGGCATCAAGTGCCTTAGGGTCCATTGCATCCACTTGAGATTCCGAAATAGAAGTAGGAACACATTACCATGGATTTCGTTACGGGTCTTCCCACGGTTTCTCAAGGCATAAATGCTATTTGGGTTATTGTTGATAGGTTAACCAAGTCTGCTCATTTCTTACAGATACGGGAGACTTATTCCCTTGAACGTCTTGCTCATATGTATGTAAATGAGATTGTGAGATTGCATGGCATGCTAGTATCCATAGTTTCGGATTGTGACCCAAGATTCACTTCACGATTTTGGGTTAGTTTGTAAAAAGCTATGGACATAGATTTACGATTGGGCTTCGCATACCATCCTCAAACCAGACGGACAATCGAGAGGACTATTCAAACTCTCAAGATCTATTAAGACTTTGTGTCCTAGATTTCAAAGGAGTTGGGATAAGTATTTATCATCAGGTGGAATTCTCCTATAACAACAGCTTATCGTGCAAGTATAGGTGTGGCTCCATTCGAAGCATTGTATGGATGAAAGTGTCGCTCTCCAATATATTGGGATGAGGTGGGTGAAGCAACATTATTGGGACCTGAGTTGGTACGTATGACTACGGAAAAGATCCAAATGATTCGACAACGATACAAACGGCACATGATCGACAAAAGAGTTATTCGGATCTTCATCGAAAGGACGTGGAATTTAGTATCGGGGATCATGTATTGTCATGTGTTGCCCCACGGAAGGGAGTTACAAGATTCGGAAGAGAGGAAAGCTCAATCCACGACATTTATCGGTCCATTTCGATTCTTGACCGAGTAGGAAATGTAGCCTATAGGCTCATAAGTACCTCCAAGTATGTCTCGTGTTCATAATGTTTTTCATATATCCGTGCTTCAGAAATATGTGAAAGACCCAACCACATTATTGAGTTAGAACCGATGAGATAGCCAAGACTTAACGTCACGAGGACGTACTCACAAGATCTTGGATAGAAAGGAGCATGTCTTACGTATAAAGGTCATACCACAAGTTAAAGTTTTGTGGAGAAACCATGCTATTGAGGAAATAACCTGGGAGTTGGAAACGGAAATGAAAGCGAGGTATCCTCACCTTTTCGAAACCCCAGGTACGTACGTCAATTTCGAGGACGAAATTTCATAAGGAGGGGAGGTTGTAAGACCCCAACTTATTATAAATAAAATCAAATTTCCTCTAATTATTATTTTGAAATAGTAAGGGTTGATTTGATTAATGTGGTTAGTTATGGGTAAAATACGCAAATATTTCAAATATGCAAGTGGTTATAAAATATTCATTTTTATTGGAGAATATTAGTTTGGTCGTGGAATATTCTTACTATCGGGGAATATTCGTACTACGGCACAGCCTTGTGTGGGCCCCATAACAGAAAACGATTAGATGAAGAAAATGACAAGTATAAGTTGTTTATAAATAACTACAGAGTAGTTATTACAAGTTAATCTTTGTTGGAATACCCAAAGGGTTAAAATACAAGAAGCATTACCAGTATTGCACCAATTATTGATTCTTACGTAGGAAGGCATTACTCAATAATTGTTACAGTAGTTACTGTTCAATATTTTATTTTATTGATTCAATAATTGCTACATTGATATTTTATATTATTGTTGTTTCAATAATTGTCACTACATAGTATTTTCATTATCATATCAATAATTCATATTATTTGAATAATATTATTAGATAACATTATTGGTAACATCTAGAAAGTTCTATCTAAGGAGAGGTTTGGTCACCTAATTGCGCGCCAGTAAGGAGAAATCCTTATTGAAAAGCCCCCTCTTTCCTGGGAATTGCCTGGTTGTCAGTATTGTGATTCTGTAATATTATTTGTGAATAATTAATTATTGATTTATATGATAAGGAAAATATTCATTTATGTGGGTATAGATGGAGAAAATTTTAATGTGACAATTGTTGAAAAATTGTTATTTTATCTTTTCCGATAAATAATTCATTTAAATATATTATTATATTTTAATAATATAATAATAGTGATATTTTACAATGAATGTGGGATATATGAGTATATGAGGAGGAAGAGTATTTTATTACAACAATTATTTAAAACATGTTAAACATGTCTGTGGGCCCATTTCTTGATCGAATTTGATTATACCAGAAAATCATCCGCTTGTGAATTTCTTTACCAATTTCTCGCTTGGAATTTGAAAAAATTTTCTTCTGCAAAGTTGTAGAGAATGAAATTTTCTATGGAAATGACATGAGGTTCAAATTTTTCTGATAAAAGGGCTATTTATTAGGAATTATTAAAGTTCTGAAGTTCCAGAATAATTGATTTTTGGAGCTTAAAATATTTATTTTAAGAAAAATGTTTTTTTAACATTTTGTGGGCCTCATTAAACATGTGTTAAGTTGTTGAATTCAGATTCTTGGTGTGCGTAAGAAATTTATTTAATTATATTATTATTTTATTAAATTTTCTACTTTGGTGTTCTAAGCATTTTCCTATAAATAGGGTGCTTAGGTTAGAATTAAAAATCACACCAGAAATTGAAGTTTTCTCTCTCTTTCTCTCTCTCTATATTATTGAGCGTATTCTTGTGAGTATTTTGATACTTTGAGTGTTGCTATACGGAGCAAGTTTCCTTCAAAGACTATATCCAAATATTTTAGTCGGCAGTCTTCGTCTTTTTGGAGGTAAGGGATATTATTTTTTTTAAAATAATATTATTTCTTCTAACATCATTATGCGAAATATTGGTAAGATTTTTCTTGTGAAATTCTTGTCTTTTAGTGTTGAGAGTTATTATTCACGTATCGACTACTATTCACGAATCTAAGACCATTCACGTAAAAATTAAATTTTCGTATTTTGTCCAAAATATCTATTATGGATACTAGCTTTGATCGTATCCATGTTTTGATCATTCTTGAATTTTACTTCACTATGATTATTTATGAAGTATTTTGAACTCGAATTGTTTAAAGTACTAATCCATAATACTTGTTCTTTTGTTTCACTAGATTCATTTTCTTTAAAATATTTTTCATCATCCTCAGTCCTAAATGATGATATTATTGAATATCTTTGGCCTGTAGTGCAAAGATTAATGATTTTATGATGAATATCTTTGGCTGTAATGCAAAGATGTACAGGTGTTGAGATGAACATGACCAACCGATGAATATCTTTGGCTCGTAGTGCAAAGATGAATATTTGATTCCAGCTGGTATATTGATTGATGTTACAGGGATAAAATATTGATGATGGACTTTTAAATTCATAGATAAAAGTAGATTTCATTCTCTACGTAACTCTTCTATGAATTATTATTTCACCGTGAATATTGATCTCGAAACTTGTTGTCTATTGTATTTTGTCGATTTTTCCTCGTTGAAGACTAACGATAATTTGTTTTATATTATCTTAGTCATAATATTCTTTATCGGGCTAGTTGAGCTCACCCTTTTCCTTTTGTTCCATTTTTCTTCTTAGGAGGCGAGAATGTAATGGAGTTCTAGTTAAAAGGTGGAAATGATGGTTCTAGAGAGTTGTTTTAGTAGTCCTCACCATTTTTGTAAAATAATGTACCAATAATTGTAAAGAGGACTTATTTGGGTGTGAATATTGTCTAGATGGCAATATTTGTATTTAAACTCACAGGTTTTATGTTGTATTAATAAAGTTGTAGTTGTTTCTGTACCATGTTATTGACGACTCAAAATGGGTGATGTATACCTATTTTGGGGGCGTCACAGATATAGTTTGGTTTAAAGTGTTTTGAAAGAAAAACTTGATGTTTTGAAAATGAAACTTGACGAACTTTGTGTCTTTTAAGTTCCGACCTTGGAAACATGTGAATGTGGTCTTGTTATGTGCGCGGATGGATAAGGAATGTAATTCCAAGATGTATTTCACATAAAAGGTTGTCAAGCTCAGTTTAGTACATGTTTAAAGAGGTGATTATAGACTTTCAAATGTAAAGTAATGATTAAAGACTATGATTATTTGACTTTAAGGTGACTTATAATCTGATTTGTGCTTTGAGTATGTAGGATATATGATGAAAGTTTACAACTAAGTTAGACGTTTATGTGTAATGTTTGAACTTACCTATATGAGTTTTAAATGTGTCAAACACTTAGCGAGTCAAGTGTGTGGTAGATATATATAAATGTTGATGTCATATACGAGTGGTTAAGGTATACCTAGACATACCTAGCTATTCTAAGAGTATGACGAGAAAGTGAAATGTAGGTTTTACAAACTTAGTTAGAAAATAATGTAACATTGTTCTTATATTAAAAGTGCATGAAATATGTTATTGATGGATATGAATCCATGATTATATAACTGTGTAGGAATACACAAAGTGCAGATATCGTTAAGCAGTTAAGTCGTAGTTTATAAACTACGAATCAGGCAAGTCTTTCAGTTCCTATTTGTTATATAAATTCGATAACTGTTAGTTATATTATGCCATGAGACTGTTGATGTATATATATGAAATGCATATGAGATATGTATGAAATGTGAAAGTTGATCTTTGATGATATGCTTGTGATATAAACCTCTATGCCTGTTATGTGAGAAGTAACATGCGTAGTAAATATTGATCAATTATGAATGCATGAACTGTATATGTTATTATATGCTACGTGTTGCATGAAAACTGTTAGAATTGCTGGGCTGTTGAGTTCACCCTTGCAAATAACCACTTTTGCAGGTTAAGGATTTACGATAAAGATTTCGTGCTACTTGATTGATAGAGTTCAATAGTAATTGAAGGAGATCGGTTTATGTGTTTAAATATATACTCTTGAACCACGTTTATGTTCTAGGAGTCGTACAAGATAGTAGTTTACGAGGTGCAATACAGGTCGCGTTGTAAAGTTGTATTATGTGATACATAGAGAAATTCAAATTGAGATGTAAATATTTATACAGTAATTGAATATAATGAATCATAGCATTATTTGATTCAGGGATTTGTAATTGATTCAAGTTAAGAAATCAATAAAAGATTATTTTTCCAAGGAGATTGAAAAAGTTTAAATTATTCCGCATATTTATATAACATCGAATATGATATAAAACAGGATTGGTAAATGACCAATATTTGAAACTTATAACAGCTGGGGTCATTATACATAGATCCTGGAAATGGAAAGAATTTATATTCTAAATTGTAATAAGCAAGGTTATATTCATTTAAGTTATGAATAAAAGATATAATAGTTTGACGATAGTAGTATCGTGGCGGACCGAATTCGAGGTTCGAAGGGACCCGGATTTGGGGGCGTCATAATTTATTAGACCCCCCACCTCATTTAAGAAGATTTGGAGAGAGAAAGGAAGCTTATGAGAGAGAATGGCTCAAATCTTGCTTCTAAACATTATAAATCTCAATTGTACACACTTATATACATATAAACTTCAACATATCAAGTTTTAACTAGTGAAAATTGAGTTTTAAGGCGCGAAAAGTCGTTCGTTAGAAGATGATGAGTGGGTTTTATACCTACAATTTGGACATCTTTTTAGGCTTAATTCTTTGTTAAATTTAAGTATTTTATTGTCATTTACTTGTTTTTGTGTTTGTGTTGTAGGAAATGGCTTCGGAAGGTTAAAACATGAAAAATGGAGCTTAGTGGCATTTCTATACTTTTTGCTCATGAAAGCGCATCGGAGCGGCAATCCTTAATGTAAAATACCTGTCAGGGTCGAGTTATAATGTACACCCATCGGGACGGGCATTCCTAGTATAAAAAGCAAGCCGGGGCGGGGGTGTTGGGAAGAAAAAGTGGTATTTTCAAAAGTTGAGTTCGAGAAGGATTTGTTTGGCTCGTTGGTTCAAGGACTTTAAGGAGAGATAAAAGATACATGGATAGGGATATAAAAGTAGGAGAATTCACAAGGACTAGGGGAGCTTATTCCATTAGATTAGTTTTCATCATATTAGGACAAAAACCTTAGTTTTTATTAGATTTGGAGATTGAAGTAACTTGGAGACCATTGAATATTCAACACAGGAGCAAGAAGGGAGCATCAGATGTGACGCCCCCAAAATAGGTATACATCACCCATCTTGAGTCGCCAAATACATGGTACAGAATACAAATACAAACTTAATTACACAACCGTCGTGTAATATACGACAAAACATAACTGAGAGTTTAAACAGGAATGTTTCCTTCTAGACAATATCCACTCTCAAATAGAGTCCTCATTACATTTATTGTCACACTATTTTATAGAATAGTGAGGACTACTAATACACCATCTCGGACCATCACTCGCTCCCCGACTAGTCCCGCCACGCTCTCATTTCTGAAGAGAACAATGAAAGCAAAAGGGTGAGCTCAACTAGCCCAAGAAGAAATATTACTGACTAAGATAATGCGTAATAAATTATCATTAGTCTTCAACAATGTTAAACTGATAAAATACAATAGACATCAAGTTTAACTGTAGCGGAATAAGCAATCCATTAGAAGAGTCAAGTAGAGCATGATATCTACTATCTTCTATGATTTAAAATGTTTTCATCAATTTTTATCGTTGAGACTCAGCTTAATAAATAAACCACATCATCGAGTCATCCCTGCACTACGGGCCAAGAATATTCATTAAATCATCAATGGTCATGACTATACCGAATAATCCCTGGTCATAATCATACCCAAAATTGTCCATCAATGCACTACAGGCCACTGAGGACTTTTACCACATCATTATAACATTACAGGTCATGATTATACCGAATGATCCCTGGTCATAATCAAACCAAGTCCATCTATGCACGTAAGCCAAAGATGACTTTCATCACAATATAAGCATGAGGATGATGACAATGACATAATAATTCAATAAAACAAGTTCAAGAATAAATTTTAAAGATTTATAAGTTAATTTATCCTGAAATCAATTACGTCCAAATTGTCAACATTATATTGCTTTGTGGAGTAAAATTCAAGAATGCTCAGAAGATTATTTCCATGAAAAGATACTTGATGAAGCGCAAATATCCAGGATATTCTACTAATTTCATGGAGTATAGAAACCAAAACTTTAACCAACTGAGTATAATAGAATATATAAAACTGTAAATGGATTTTCGCCTGCCATGCGGTAATCCACGTAGACTGATCATTTCCACAATTTAATAAGGAATGAATACAAAGGATCATTCACCATGCATGCAGTAATCCACATAGACAAGTTATTCTCAACAGAATAATAAAGAATGGAACCAGGTCATGCGTAATCCGCGATGCATGTGATATTCCAAATGTAATAATAAAGAATGGAACTAGGTCATGCGTAAATCCACACAAACAGTGATATTCCACGAATTAATAAAGAATGGAACCAGGTCATGCGTAATTCACATGCATGTGATGTTCCAACAAAGATAATAAAGAATGGAATAACAACGTAATTCACCGGGCATGGGATAGACCGCATGCATGTGTTATTCCAATGTAATAATAAAGAATGGAATAATGTAAGAATTTCACCATGTATGCAGTATTGTGATAGACAAAGTTATTCTAACATAATAATAAAGAACTAATAACAACTCTTACAAGTATTGAAAGAAAATAACTCTCTTCATGAATACGAAAGAATAATACCCTTACCTTAGAAGAAACTGGATATTGAATAAATGAGGAAGTAGACTTTCTTATTCTTTCTCTCTATAATTTCTCTCTATAATAATTACTCTAAAGCTTTAGTGAATTGGTGAGAAATGAAGGAAGAATGAGCTTCTATTTATAGGAAAATATAGCTTCGATAATTGCACATTTTGGGGCTCAAAATATTACAGTATAATACCTTCCTCTTTTTCTTCATTTTTAATTTAGTCCTGCAAGAATTATCAAACTTGTACCACCTCCCCTAATAGTAAATAATGTGAATCAATAGTTCAATCAAGTGAATCAATAGTTATAATCATGTGAAAATACGAATTACAATATAGTTCCTCCATCTATACCTCCATTTTTAACTTAGTCATGCAAGTATTATCAATCTTACACTAACTCCCCTAATAGTACAAGAATGTGAATTAATAGTACACACATGCGAACAAATAGTTATAATCATGTGAATTAATAGCAATTAATTTCTCATTTATCCGATTAATTACTCAACTGGTCAGTAAAACTTCCAGACATCAATTAATATCGAAATAAATGTCGATTTCCACTAACACCAATAATTCCAACACAATGGAACTATCAATTTCATCATTAATCAACACGAACTTATTCATCATTAATTTTATAACTCACAATATTTAACAAACAGGTCGTTCCCAGGAAAGAAGGGGCTTTCCGATAAGGATTTCTCCTTATTGGCGCGCAATTAGATGACCAAACCTCTCCTTGACAGAACTTCTAGACATTATAAATATTGCAATTTAATAATATGAATAACTTTGTCGTCTCAATTATTAATTTAATAATATAACATATTATGCAGATGATACTGTGACAATAATCAAATAAATAATATGAGAGATATGATGCAGCAATTACTATAGCAATAATTGAGTATAACTGAGTGACTTCTCACGTAAGCATCAATAATCAATACCGTGTACTACTATGCAACCACACGTATTACTGTACTTTTACTACCGGTTAGTTCTACAGTTTTAACGGTAACACTTCCACCGTTATTTTTATAAAAAGATAATTATGTCATTTTCTAACTACGACAATACTTCCGCTAGGGGTCCACTAATGATTGTGCCATCGCATTTAATATTCCTGTTAAAACGATTATTCCCTGACCAATCGAATATTATATAACAACTTGCTTACTTTGAAAAATTTGTAAATATTACCCACAACTATAACATTATATCAAATCCACACCATAATATTTAAAAATATATTTCGAGAAAATTATTCTTTATTCATAAAAGTTGGGGTCTTACAACCTCCCCTTCTTATGAAATTTTGTCCTCGAAATTAGGGTGCGTACCTGGTATATCGAAGAGGTGAGGATACCTTGATTTCATTTCAGAATCTAACTCCCAGGTCATGTCCTCAACATCGTGGTTTCTCCACAAAACTTTGACTTGAGGTATAACTTTAGAGCGTAGAATATGATCCTTCTTATCTAAGATTTTAACAGGTACCTCTTCATATGTTAAATCTTCTTCTATCTCGTCTGGTTCTAATTCAATAATGTGGTTCGAGTCTTTCACATATTTACGTAACATAGATATGTGGAAAACGTTATGAACACGAGACATACTTGGCCGTAAGGCGAGTCTATAGGCCACAGTTCCTACTCGTTTGAGGATTATAAATGGGCCAATGAATCGAGGATTGAGCTTTCCACTCTTTCCAAATCTCATAACTCCTTTCCATGAAGCAACACGTAATAACACATGATCTCCAATATTGAATTCCACGTCTTTTCGATGAAGATCAGCATAACTCTTTTGTCGATCTTGTGAGGTTTTTATACGTTGTTTGATCATTTGAATCTTTTCCATAGTCATACGTACCAAATTCGGTCCTAACAACGTTGCTTCACCCACCTCATCCCAGCATAATGGAGAACGACACTTTCTTCCATACAACGCCTCAAATGGAGCCATACCAATACTTCCTTGGTAACTATTGTTGTAGGAAAACTCCACCAATGGTAAGAACTTGTCCCAACTTCCTTGAAGTCAAGGACACAGAGTCTTAATAAATCTTCAAGAGTTTGAATAGTCCTTTCTGACTGCCCATCCGTTTGAGGATGATATGCCGAACTAAATCATAAATTCGTGCCAATAGCTTTTTGCAAACTAACCCAAAATCTTGAAGTGAATCTTGGGTCTCGATCAGAAACTATGGATACTGGCATACCATGCAATCTTACGATCTCGTTTATATATATACTAGTAAGACGTTCAAGTGTATAAGTTTTAAGTATCGGTAAGAAATGAGCAGACTTGGTCAATCTATCAACAATGACCCAAATCGCATCTATGCCTTGAGAAACCTTGGGAAGACCAGTAACAAAATCCATGGTAATGTGCTCCCACTTCCATTCTGGAATCTCAAGTGGTTTCAATGGACCTTTTGGCACTTGATGCTCCGCCTTGACTCGTTGACAAGTTAGACACCTTGAGATAAACCCCGCTATCTCTCTCTTCATATTCCTCCACCAAAATATATGTCGGAGATCACGATATATTTTGGTGCTCCCAGGATGGATTGCAAACGGTGTGTTGTGCTCCTCCATCATGATTTTTTACTTGAAGTCGGAATCCTTAGGAACACAAAGTCTGGAGTTGACTCAAAGTATTCCTTCTTCATCGATTCTTGCTTCCGAAATATCACCTTCTTGCACTTTCTTCTTCATATGCATCAGCTCCAGGTCTGTAGTTTGAGCAGCTTTAACTTTATCGATTAAAGTTGGTTCTACTCGTATATTCGCCATCATCACATGGGTTCCTGAAGTCTTTAACTCTATCCCCATCCTTCGTAAGTCATACAAAATGGGTCTTTGCGTTGACAATATTGCACTTGTACCCGTATATGATCTTTTACTCAATGCGTTAGCTACTATGTTCGCTTTTCCAGGATGGTATTGGATGGTATGATCATAATCTTTCAACAACTCAAGCCATCATCGTTGTCTCATGTTGAGTTTCTTTTGAGTGAAGAAATATTTTAGGCTTTTGTGATCTGTATAGATCTCCACCTTCTCTCCATACAGGTAATGCCTCCAAATCTTAAGCGCAAAAATGACTGCTGCCAACTCTAGATCATGAGTAGGATAATTTATCTCATATTCTTTGAGTTGTCGAGAGGCATAGGCTATGACTTTCCTATGTTGCATGATAACACATCCTAACCCTTTGCCTGAAGCATCAATGTAGATGACAAATCCCTCCGAGCTAGATGGTATTGTCAGAACAGGTGCTGAAATGAGTCTTCTATTGAGTTCTTGAAAACTCTTCTCACATTCCTCGCTCCAACTAAATTTTGTATCTTTTCGAGTCAGCTGAGTTAATGGAGTAGCGATTCGAGAAACGCCTTCCACGAATCTCTGATAATAACCAACTAAGCCGAGAAAGCTACGTACTTCGGTCACTGACTTAGGTTGCTCCCATATTTGGATTGCTTCAATCTTTGTCGGGTCAACAGATATTCCATGATTTGATATTACGTGCCCAAGGAATGCAACTTCCTCAAGCCAGAACTCACATTTCTTTAACTTGGCATAAAGCTTGTTTTCACGAAGCTTTTAAAGTATCAGCCTCAAGTGTTGCACATGGTCTTCACGGGTTTTGGAGTATATGAGGATGTCATCAATAAAGACGACCACAAAGTGATCCAAATATTCCTTGAATACTCGGTTCATCATATCCATGAAGGCAGCAGGAGCATTAGTCAATCCAAAAGACATGACTCGGAATTCATAATGCCCGTACCGAGTTCTGAAAGCAGCCTTTGGAATGTCATCAGTGTTAATCTTCAACTGATGATATCCGGAACGAAGATCAATCTTTGAAAAGAATTTGGCTCCTTACAATTGGTCAAATTAAACAGGTCATCAATGCGAGGCAACGGGTACCTATTTTTGATGGTGACATGATTCAACTCCCGATAATCAATACAAAGTCGATACTTCCATCTTTCTTCTTCACGTATAGAACATGAGCACCCCAAGGAGACGTGACTAGGGCGAATGAAACCGATGTCTAACAATTCCTCAGTAGTTGGGTTTTAACTCCTCGAAGTTCAATAGCGACCATTCGATATGGGGCTTTGAAATGGGTTTTGTATCGGATTCAAGGTCGATACAAAATTCAATTTCACGACCGGGTAGGCCGTAAGTTCTTCAGAATACGTCGGAAATTTATTAACTATAGAAATATCATTCAAATCTGACGTATTTTTATTTAAATCCGTGACATGGGCTAAGAAAGCTTGACATCTATTTTTTAATAAACGAATAACTTTATGACTTGATATGACAGTGATTTATTTTAGTGGTTTAGTTGCTTGAATTCGCATAATAGGTTGGTTAGGAATATGAAAGTTAACAACCTTATGAAAACAATCAATTTTAGCATGATGAGTAGTTAACCAATCAATCCCTAAAATCACATCAAATGCAAGTATTTTCAAGGAAATAAGATTGACAGGTAACGTGTGGTTACCTATTTGTATCAAACAAGACTTATAAACCGTGGATGTAAATATTGCAATTTAATAATATGAATAACTTCTCCTTGACAAAACTTCTAGACATTGTAAATATTGTAATTTAATAATATAAATAACTTTGTCGTCTCAATTATTGATTTAATAATATAACATATTATGCAGATGATACTGTGACAATAATCGAATCTATAATATGAGAGATATGATGCAGCAATTACTGTAGCAATAATTGAGTATAACTGAGTGACTTCTCACGTAAGCATCAATAATCAATACCGTGTGCTACTATGTAACCACGCCAGATTATCGTATTTCTTTTACTACCGGGTAGTTCAACAGCTTTAACGGTAAACTACTTCCGCCGTTATTTTTATAAAAGATAATTATGTCGCTTTTCTAACTACGACAATACTTCCGCCATGGGGTCCACCAATAATTGTGTCGTCGCATTTAATATTCCTCGTTAAAAACGAATATTCCCCACCAATCGAATATTATATAACCACTTGCTTACTTTGCAAAATTGTAAATATTACCCACAACTATAACATTATATCAAATCCACACCATAATATTCAAAAATATATTTTGAGAAAATTATTCTTTATTCATAAAAGTTGGGGTCTTACATCAGATCTGCCGACAATAAATTCTATTTTCTTCTCTACTCTTATTTTTATCTTTTAATGTTTATTCAATTGTGGATTCTTGGTTTTAATTCAATAATCATGAACTAAATTCTTGTTTAAGATTACAATGGAGCTTGTTGCGTAGCTAATTTTTATATGCTTCTTTGTTAATTATTGTTGATTATTCTTGGATTGTCTATTATGGTTTGTGCTTAATTGTTTAATTTTCTAGCTAACAATTACCGTGATAATCTACATGAAATTGAGAAACGGATTATAAATTTATATATGGTCATAATAGCATGTGATTGTGTTTTCTGTATGGTGTTGAAATTCATGATTTATGTCTAGGATAGAGATATACATATACATCACATGTAATCTAATAGAGAACTTGTGCTTAAAATCCTCTTTAATTGTAATTCACATTGAGATATAGTGAATTAGTTAATTAGGGTGTTCTTCTTAATTCTATCATTTGTGGATTTAAGTTGATTTGAGTATGATGCATTGAGAGATGATAATATTTATTAATGTGTTCTTGATTAACAATTCAGAATAGTGAGCATAATTGATAAGAAGTGTATTAATTTAAGTGAAATAATAAGTGAAATTGTGATCTTAAATCTCTATAATCTGATTTTTAACTAGTGGTAATTAGAATTATTTTAATTAAATAATTTAATTCAAAACCTTAAATTAATTGTTTAAATAAAATTAGTTTGGTTAAGAGTTAGTATTTGGTAATTTTTATTAATAACTCCTTGTGGGAACGATACTCTACTTTCACTTTATTACTTGTTGGTCGTGTATACTTGCACGCGTATATTGATTGTGAAAATGACCAACAACAGATCTCGTGCAAGACTATAAGATCTCTTCAGATCTGTATTCATTTCTTACTTTACTATATATATAAGTGCTATATATAGTTATTAGTTAATATTGCATAGATCTAGCTTTTAACCGTTCATTTTGTGTAAATAGTCAATATTTAAAATGAATTGACTAGATCTAGCCAGATCTAGCTTTTAACCGGTTCAAAAATTGTAAAACTTGAACCTTTTAAGCTAGATTGTCTAGGATCTAGATAGATCTAGTTTACTTTCTAGTTTGTAAATATTTAACAACCAAGTGACCCTAGATCTGTATCTAGAGGAAAGGAGAAGCTTATTTTGCTCGCATACAAGGATTTGATCAATAAATCTCTTGTTTAGCGAAGTTTTTAAGTTATGTATATATATATATATGTGTGTGTGTATGTATTATGTTTAAATGTGCATCGTGCAAGCTTTAAATGATATCATGTGAGCCTAAGAGCCACAGGATCGACAATTCAATCAATGGATATAGATTTGATTCCCATGATGGACTTGTTTAAGTTGTAAAGCTAGCTTGCAATCCATTGTAAATGTAAACCTAGAGACTTAAAACAATATTCAGATTTAAGGCTCCAATATAGTGAAAAATCATGTATGTGGTGCTCAGGCATCCTTAGATGGCTTTCATGTCCACAAGGAGACCGACACTTGTAAATAATTTCAATTACTGTCAAAGATGCTTTGCATCTTAATAAAATGAACTCAAACCACTTCTGAAATAAAATTGGAAGTATCAAAGGGCTTCAAATCCTATTGAACAAAAGGGTTTGAAAACCAGATTTCAAAACCTCACTTTCATATGCTTTAACTGAAAAAATGAACTTTTTGCAAATCAAACCCTTTGTGCATAGGTCCAAAGAGGAACAACACTACTTTCAAATAAAGCACTCAAGCACCTTTACATACACACACAGACACATACACACACACACACTTAACATGCTTAGGGAATCAAAAAGTAGCGATAACCGAGTTTCACGAAAGTCAGGGGGTGCCTAACACCTTCACCTCGCTTAAGCAAGCCCCCGAACTCTATGAATCTCGGGTTCCAGACCAATTAACACAGAGTCATATATTGGGCCATATTGCAAAACCTTTCTAAACCCGGATGAGTTAATACATCCATTTAAACTTATATCAACTGGCGACTCTGTCTAATTCGGCCCAATCGCATTAAAATCATTATTTTCAAAATCGTCGACATGTATGTCGGTCCTTTCCTAAATCTCACCCTTTAAACAAATAAATCAACCTAGCTAAATAATAAATGGCAGAAACAATTAGGAATCGAAATTTTCCCGGCGTCGACATTATTTTTCTTTTTACACTTTCGCCCTTGCAACTTTAGATAAATTACTATTTTGTCCTTTTTAATGTTAATTTTTTATAACTTTCTATTTACTCTAAATTTTATAAAATTCTTATTTTATCTCATATAATTTACACTTTGTGTGCGGCCGTGACTTGTATACATAATACATATGGATAAACATGACATAATTCTGCCATTAGAAATCTCCTTCATACTGAGTTTATATTCCCAGAATTCTATGTTCTACCTAATATGCACAAAATTAATTTGTTATGTGTTTGGGAACTTAGATTCGATGATTTGGCTTTAGTATTGGAGCTTTCAGTACCAAATTCATTGTTTGGATGACTAAGGGGGTGTTTGATTAGAGCTGAATGGAGCTGAATGGCTGAATCGGTCAGTCATTATGTGCGTTTGTTTTGAATAATAATTGACTAAATGACTGAATTGGTAAGATTTTTGGGTAGAATAGCTAAGGGTAATTTTTTTAGCTGAATGACTATTGAATAAAGTATTTTATATTTAATTTTTTTATATAATATTAACTATTATATTAAGTAATATTAAATAAATTACAACAATTTTAAATTTTTTCATTGGGGTAAAATAATAAAAATCTTGTATTCAAATGTTTCAGACATGTCAATTATCAAACAAATTTTTTCATTCAGTATTCAGAACTCTGCTTCATTCAGCTCATTTAGATTGCTTAAACATTCATAACTATTTCATTCAGTTTTATTAAACATCTCCTAAATTAATTTTGGAATTAATTGAATTACAATTCTAATTCAGCTCAATACCAGAAAATGAAAAATATGGGCCTAACTTAGAATTTCAAAACCAATATTTTAGTATTTAGTCAAGTTTAAAACGTCGGGCACACGCACAAAAAGCACACTCAAAAGACACATCTCGCTTCAGAATAATTCTTGAACCCATAACAGTCCGGCAAGTCTACACGTCGCAAGCCCAAAGGCCCACAAGGCAACAATATCAATAACGCGCAACCCAAAGAAAATAACTTCACAATAATCTTAGATTAAAACCCAACAATAAACATCTTTTAATCCAATTTAAATGAAATACAAAATTCGAATAACGGAGACGTAGCTCCTCGAAACTAAGAGTTTTGTCAAAATCCAACAACAAAAAGAAATAATGTCTAAAACTAAATTCTAGCTATGCCAAGTGCATTAAACAAGTACACAGCTTTCAACGATGGGACCTATAAAACTGTAAGGGGTGAGTGGTGAAGCCTAACAAATGACAATCCTGAGGTACACATCACATATATCAAGAAATTGAAAGCTTTAACCAAGTTATGTCCATAAGTTTACTTTTCAAGAATTTCTTTTAGTTTCTCATTTGAAAACTCATTCAATTCATGTTTTGCTAAGTCAATACATGCATAGTTGGCTTGGACATCATATTAGGCACATAATACTGCATAAATAACTTATCTACACATGCCCAGAAGTTCAAATTATAAATAAAATAATTTTTCATTTCTAGGGACCAACGCGACCGCGCTGGTTTTGGCTTGGGAAGTGGCGCGGGCCGCGCCACTTCGAGACAGTTTCAAAACAGGCTCTATTTTTTGTAGAGCTTGAATTACATTCAACAAACCATCTACTTTGCTACTTAGCAGTTACATCACAATTCCAGATAACTAAAACCAAGCTTCTACTACTTTTTCAAATTTTAAAGTACTACTATAACCGATCAATTGAACCTTTTCCAAGATTTTAGAAGAAGATTCTTATTTGAGCATTTTATCAAATAACTTGTGGGCATAGTTTAAAATTCAAACTTCAAAACCTTTCAATTATGATCAAGCCCATATGTTTTTATAGAAATCTTTTCCAAGCAATCACAGACAACAATTGCAGTTATTATCTATTCATAATTCCTCTTTATTGGAAGAAGAAAATAAGAGAGTAACATGCCTCTTGAATTAACTTTCCTTGTTAAATTGATTGATTATAATTCTGTTATTTCCCAAAGGCACTTGTAGATCTAGGGCTGGCAAGAAAAAGAAACCAAATAAAAAGAAAAAGAATGCAAAGTTTTATGGCACTGGGGGAGTTGGAAAGAAACTGGGTCAAGGTGAGGTTAAGCCCAAAGGGAAGTGTTTTCATTGTGGTGAAAAGGGACACTAGAAGCGTAATTGCTCGGAATTCCTTGAGAAAGTGAAAAACAAAGGTAAATTTCAAACTTTACTAGTTAAATCATGTTTATTAGCGGTTTCTATAAGATCCTGGTGCGTAGATTCTAAAGCCACTAATCATGTTTGCAATACTCTGTAGGGGTTCCATGAGACTAGATGGATAAGTGAAAAGGAAATTTATCAACAATTAGCATTGGATGCAACAGTTGCAGCAGTAGCAGTAGGAATATTTCATTTACAGTTTTCTAGTAATAGGAGTTTATATTTGAGTAATGTACTTTACGTACCAAACACCCGTAAGAATTTAATTTCGATTTCTTGTTTATTTAAGCAAGGGTACTCCATGTTTTTTAATAATAAAGTTATTATTAAGAGAAATTCTACTTTTGTTTGTGATGGTACATTATTGGATAATTTATATATTCTCACTCCCGTTATAAGAACAATGCAAAATACTAAAATTGATAATAATATATCTAAGAAAAGAAAAGTTTCTTCAACAAATAAAACTTACTTATGGCACTTACATTTAGGTCATATTAATTTAAACAGGATCCAAAGACTGGTAAATGATGGAACTTTAAGTCATCTTGAAGTTAATTCTTATTCAGTCTGTGAATCACGTATAAAGGGTGAAATGACTAAAGGACCTTTTAAAGCAAAAGGTGATAGAGCCTTAAAAAAGTTAGATTTGGTGTGACGCCCCCAAAATAGGTATACATCACTCATCTTGAGTCTTCAAATACATGGTACAAAATTCAAATACAACTTAATTATACAACAGTCGTGTAAAATACGACAAAACATAATCTAAGAGTTTTAATAAGAATATTGTCATCTAGACAATATCCACACTCAATGGAGTCCCCATTACATTTATTGTCACACTATTTAACAGAATAGTGAGGACTATTAATGCTATCATCTGGACCATCACTCCATTCCCCGACTAGTCCCAACTATATTCTCATTTTCTGAAGAGAAAAATGAATGCAAAGGGTGAGCTCAACTAGCCCAGTAAGAAATATTATGACTAAGATAATGCAGAATAAATTATCCTTAGCCTTCAACAGTATAACAACTGATAGAATACAATAGACAACAAGTTTTAGATCAACAACTCGCAATGAATAAGCAATCCATTAGAAGAGTCAAGTAGAGCATAAAATCTACTATCTTTTATGATTTAAAAAGTTTTTCATCAACTTTATCGTTGAGACTCAAATTTTATTAATAAAATCGAATCATCCTGCTACCACCAAGGATATTCATGTAATCATCAATGGTCATGATTATACCGAATAATCCTGGCCATAATCATACCAACAACTGTCCATCAATGCACTACAGGCCAATGAGGACTTTTACCACATTATTTGTAACATTACGGGTCATGATTATACCGAATGATCCCTAATCATAATCATACCAAGTCCATCTATGCTTGTAAGCCAAAGATGACTTTCATCACAATATAAGCATGGGGATGATGACAATGACATAATAATTCAATAAAACAAGTTCAAGGATAAATTTTAAAGATTTATAATTTAATTTATCCAGAATTCAATAACGTTCAAATTGTCAATATGATACTACTTTGTGGAGTAAAATTCAAGAATGCTCAGAAGAATATTTCCATGAAAAGATACTGCATGAAGCGCAAATATCAAGGATATTCTACTAATTTCATGGAGTATAGAAGCCAAAACTTTAACCAACTGAGTATAATAGAATATATGAAACTGCAAATGGATTTTCACCCGCCATGCGATAATCCACGTAGACAGATCATTTCCACAATTTAATAAGGAATGAATACGAAGGGTCATTCACCATGCATGCGGTAGTCCGCGTAGACAGGTTATTCTAACAGAATAATAAAGAATGGAATAACAGAAGAATTCACCATCCATGCGGTAATCTGCGTAGACAGGTTATTCCAATAAAATAATAAAGAATGGAATAACAGAAGAATTCACTATGCATGCGATAATCCGCGTAGACAAGTTATTCCAACAAAATAATAAAGAATGGAATAACAGAAGAATTCACCATGCATGCGGTAGTCCGCGTAGACAGGTTATTCCAACAGAATAATAAAGAATGGAATAACAAAAGAATTCACCAGGCATGCGGTAGTTCAAGTGAGCGAGGTTATTCTAATGAAATAATAAAGAATGGAATAACAGAAGAATTCACCAGGCATGCGGTAATCCGCGTAGACAGGTTATTCCAACAGAATAATAAAGAATGGAATAACAACCCTTACGAGTATTAAAAGAAATAACTCTATTCATGAATACAAAACTGGATACTGGAATAGTAAGGTAATAGATTTCTCTTCTTCTTTCTCTCTATAATAATTGCTCTAGTGAGACTTAGTGAATTGGTTAGAAATAAAGGAAGAATGAGCTTCTATTTATAGGAAAATATAGTTTCAATAATTGCACATTTTGGGGCCCAAAATATTATAGTATAATACCTTCCTCTTTTTCTTCATTTTTAATTTAGTCCTGCAAGTATTATCAAACTTGCACCACCTCCCCTCATAGTAAATCACGTGAATTAATAGTTCATTCATGTGACTCAATAGTATAATCATGTAAAAAAAACTAATTACAGTATAGTACCTTCATCTATACCTCCATTTTTAATTTAGTCATGCAAGTATTATCAATTTTGCACTAACTCCCCTAATAATAAATCATGTGAATCAATAGTACACACATGTGAACACATAGTTATAAGCATGTGAGTTAATAGCAATTAATTGCTCATTTATCCGGTGAATTACCCGATTGGTTAATTTAACCTCCAGACATCAATTATTATCGAAATAAATGTCAATTTCCACTAACACTAATAATTTCAACACAATGGAACTATCAATTCATCTTTAATCAACACGAACTTATTCATCATTAATATTATAACTCACAATATTTAACAACCAGGTCGTTCCTAGGAAAGAGGGGGTTTTCCGATAAGGATTTCTCCCTATTGGCGCGCAATTAGATTATCTAACCTCTCCTTGACAGAACTTCTAGACATTGTCAATATTTCAAATAATAATATTAATAACTTTGTCGTCTCAATTATTGATTTAATAATATATCATATTATACAGATGATAGTGTGACAATAATTGAATCAATAATATGAGAGATATGATGCAACAATTACTGTAGCAATAATTGAGTATAACTAAGTGACTTCTTACGTAAGCATCAATAATCAATATTGTGTGCTACTATGTAACCACGCGTATTATTGTACTTTTACTACTGGGTAGTTCAACAGTTTTAACGGTAACACTTTCGTCGTTATTTTTATAAAAAGATAATTCTGTCATTTTCTAACTACGACAATAGTTCCGTTGTAGGGTCCACCAATGATTGTGCTGGCCGTCATTTTATTATTCCCCCGACAAAAAGAATATTCCCCGACCAAACGAATAATTTATAATAACTTGCATACTTTGCAAAATTTTCACATATCACCCTTAACTTTAACCTTTTATCAATTTAACCATTTACGAAATAAAATAATAATTATAAGAAAATTGAATACTTTCATTTCATAAAATTCGAGGTCTTACATTTGGTTCATACTGATGTATGTGGTCTATTGACATCGAAGGCTAAAGGAGGTTATGAGTATTTTATCATATTCACTAATGATTACTCAAGATTTGGTTATGTTTACCTAATGCATCATAAGTCTGAAGCTTTTGAATTCAAAGAGTTTCGCGCTGAAGTTGAAAAACAAACGGGTAAATACATAAAGATCATTCGATCTGATCGAGGTGGTGAATACCTTCTTATAGAATTCAAGAATTACATGTCTAAAAATGGAATAGTATCATAGTTGTCTGCTTCAGGGACTCCTCGACAAAATGGTGTAGTAGAAAGAAGAAACATAACTCTTTTAGATATGGTTAGATCTATAATGAGTTATTCTACACTACCTATATCTTTTTGGGGATATTCTTTATAATCGGCAATATACTTATTGAATATTAGGGTGCAAGCCTAGTTTGAAACACATTCATATATGGGGTTGCCCTGCACATGTGCGAAAAAGGGAAAATAGATTTAGATAAGTTAGGAACAATATCAGAAGTATGTTTATTTGTAGGGTATCCAAAAGAGACAAGGGGTGGACTATTTTATAGTCCTGAAAGTTAGAAGGTATTTGTGAGTGCAAATGCAATTTTTCTAGAAGAGGATTATATGATGGAACACAAGTCAAGTAATAGAATTGTCTTAGAGAAAATATCTGAAAATTTTTCTTTGCAATCAACACCAAAACCTGATAAACAAGTAATCACACTACAAGTCGCAATACCCGAATCTTCTAACTTATGAAATCCTCGTCGTAGTGGGAGGATTTCTAGACCCACAAAAAAGACTTACTTATTTGGGTGAGTCTACTGAGATTATGTTAGATGATCTAGATTCAGATCCCATGACCTGTAGTTAGGAACTTTCTGATAGAGCTGTTAATTTATGGCAAGAAGCAATGAAACAAGAAATGGAGTCCATGTATTCCAATAAAGTTTGGGAACTTGTAAATGCACCTTATGGAGTAAAACCTATTGGGTGCAAGTAGATCTACAAGAAAAATAGAGGGGTGGATGGAAAGGTTCAAACCTATAAAGCTAGGTATTTTGTAAAAGGATATAATCAAAAGGAATGCATTGACTTCGAGGATACCTTTTCTCCAGTGGCAAAGCTTAAATCCATCAGAATTCTCTTATCTATTTCTGCACATCTTAACTACAAAATATAGCAGATGGATGTCAAGAAATTTTTTTGAATAGCTATCTTTAAGAAGACATTTATATGTCTTAACCAGATGGTTTCATGGTTGAAGGCCAAGAAGGAAGGGTTTGTAAGCTACATAAATCTATCTATGAGCTTAAACAAGCATCAAGATCATGGAATATCATATTTGATCAAGTAATCCAATCACTTAGATTTGAACAAAATCCTGAAATGTCATGCGTTTATAAAAGAAGTGAAGGTCAGATAGTGATATTATTAGTTTTATATGTAGATGACATCTTATTGATTGGAAATGACATAGGAATGTTATCTCCGGTTAAAGTTTGGCTATCTAATCATTTTGACATGAAGATTTGGGAGAACCAAATACATTTTTGGGATCCATGTTATCCAGGATCGTCAGAAAAGAGTGTTGTGCCTTTCTCAAGATATATATATAGATAAAATTTTGGTTAAGTGTGCTATGTAGGAATCCAAAAAGAAACTACTTCCTTTTAGACATGGAGTTCATCTTTCTTCAATTCATTATCCTACGACAGAATATGAGAAAGAGCGCGTGAAAGTTGTTCCTTATGCATCAACTGTAGGAAGCTTAATGTATGCTATGTTGTGTACTAGACCAGACATTTTTTATGCAGTAGGAATGGTTGGCAGATATTATTCTAATCTAGGACCTGAGCATTGATCAGCAATTAAGCATATACTCAAATATCTTCGGAGAACGAGAGATTATATGCTTGTCTATCACAATGATGATCTAGTTCTTGTTGGATATTCTGATTCAGACTTTATGGGTGATAAAGATAATAGAAAGTTAACCTTTGGGAATGTGTTCACTTTAGGTGGTGGAGCTATTAGTTAGAGGAGTGTTAAGTAAGGTTCTATTGTTGATTCCACTATGGAAGCATAGTATGTTGCAGCTTCAGAGTCCTCCAAGGAAGCTATCTGGTTTTGGAAGTTTTTAATGGAACTTGGAGTAGTATCATCAGCTGCTCGTCTCATGGTTATATATTGTGATAGTATTGGGGCAGTAGCACAATCAAAAGATCCAAGAGACCATAAGAAATCAAAGCACATTGAGCACAAGTACCATATCATTCGAGAGTATGTGAATAAAGGAGATCTGAAAGTACGCAAGATTCCAATATTTGAAAATCTAGCAGATCCATTCACAAAAACATTACCTGCTAATGTTTTTGAATCTCATTGTGATGCGATTGGTATTAAATAAATGCCAAATAGGATTTCATAGGCAGTGTGAGATTTTTAGATTTTTTGCTAAAAAAAATCCTATTTATGTATTTATTTATATTGGACATTAATTTATTAATAAAATTACATCATTCATTAAATGATCATTTAGTTTGTTTATATAAAATATGTTATGGTTTATGTGTATAAATAAATGTTGTCGACGTCGGGATTTTTAGTTGTCCCTTTTCATTACTTGTTCTTTGGTGTTCTCATGTTAATGTGAGATTTGTTTGAAAAAACAAGTGAAAAAGGTCCGACATGTATAATGTCAACGATTTGAGTTTAAGAGTCGTCAGTTGGTGTTTTTAACTGGTTGCACCAACGCAATCGGAAAAGGTTTGCACATTGACCCAGTGATATGACACTATTAAACGGGTCTGTGAAACCGAGATTCATTTGGGTTCGGGGGCTTGATTATGCGGAGGAAAGGTGTTAGGCACCCCCCGACATCCGTGTTGCCACGGTGACCGTCACTTTTCAAGAAATTATAATATGAATGTGTGTATGTGTGGATCAATGTGCAATTATTTGAAAGTAGTGTGAGGCCTTGTTCGTACCAATATACAAAGGGTTTGAATTTATAGAAAAATTCAGTTTTAAGCAAGATATAGCAATGAAGTTTTATAAAAAGAGGTTTTTCAAACCTTGTGCTTAATAGGAATTGAGACTTTTTCATACTTCCATTTTATTATTAAAATGTTCGGCTTGTTTGCTTTTATTTTCGAGATACGAGGCATCTTCTAGAAAATAATATACAGCAGTGTCGAACTCCTTATGGGCATGACAGCCTTCCTAGGAAATTCGAACAATCAGAATAATGTACAAGCCGCTTATACCGAAAAATGTCCATCACGGAACCTAATCTAGATTCAAGAGAATGAATCAGTGATCACATGATTCCTAGGCTCACATGATACCGCATTTTATGCGGAAAGCGATGGCTTATATATATAAAAGTTGTAAATATATATATATAGACATGATCAAGCACCACGAAGCAAGTTCATGGGTGATCAGAAATGTAAATATATAAAAGCGGTAAATATATATGTATGGACATGATCAACCACCACGAAATGACTCCATGGGGGATTAGAAAAGTAAATAAAGTAGTAAATGTGATCAACCACCACGAAGTAAACTCAAGGAGGGACTAAATGTAAATAAAGCAGTAAAGACGATCAACCGCCACAAAGTAAACTCCAGGCGGGACTAAATGTAAATAAAGCAGTAAACGCTCCGGATGTAAAATCCAGGCTCATCAGATATGTCTGACAACAGTTATATATATAAGTATATATATATATATATATATATAAGCAAGTAAACGCTCTAGACATAAGTCTAAGCTCAATCGAGGCATAACTCGATAATATTAGTCCATATATAAATATATACATATATAAGTATATATATATACTGATCAAAATGAAAACTACTTGATCAAAGTTCGGCATACGCACACAACACGACTCTCAATGTGTAGAACAGTGTGTGCAAAGATGAAGAGAAAGGCTTTATAGAGTGTGAGAAGGCTTACAGTGGGCTGCCAATGCAGACTTCTATGACTCTATATAGATAAACACTCAATATGTGAGCTAACAGGTGTTTAAAAAAGAGCAAGCACTCAATATGGGTGTGTACAGAGCAAATTTGACAAGGCTTCCTCGCCTTTTCCTTTTTTCAAAATGGCTGCCCAAGCCCTCTATTTATAGAGGGGGGAGCCAGCAGGTACTTCTGGCGCAACCATGAGATGCACCTCACACTGCAACTTCAGTGGTGCCCTCATACACTGTAATGTCTGCTCGAACTTGCAGAATTTCAATTCGAGCATCCGAACGAGGTATATAAGACCTTCTTCGGACTACTTGTGTTGAGAGTTATGCAATGACATGGATTAGAGGTTGTATGAAGTCAGGAAGAGGGGACCATGCCCATGGTCTTCAAGCTTCAAATTCTATCCGGTGTGCTGCCACGCGTAATAGTCACTCGGGATTGGAACTCCTTGGTTCTTGTAGAACATTGTTGTATGTATGTATGTATGTATGAAGTGTTGAGATGATGCGTAGGTGTTGAGGTGGCAAGATGACGTTTGACTCCTCACCGGGGTTATCTCCGATTTGAGTTGAAAGCACACGTTGCTCAGGGTTACATCTGAGATTGGACTGCTGCAAGTGTTTAAATGCTGCAAGGTCATCTATAAGAGTGCCTGTCTGCCCGGTGTTAGCTCCGGGTCTAAGGTATGAGTGCCTCGGCAAGAGGTCTGATTGAAGCTGATCACATGCATTTGAAACAAGCATTTCTAGAGTTATCGCCGGAACTGCAACGACATTCCTTGGTGTTATCTCCGAGGTTGAAATGATCCTTTCGGTGTGTGTTTCGGGTTTGGAAATGATGTTCCCGGTGTGTATTCTGGGGTTGGAACTAAACTTCCGGTAGTATCCGAAATGGATGTGAGCTTCCTTCCAGGGTTATCTCCAAAAGATAAATCTGCCCTCATGCAATGTTAGTAACAGGTATACAGAAAATTTCGAGTGTCTACAGATGCCCCTCTTTATCATATTCATGAAATACAAGGCATGGATAGGATAAAGAATCCTAGACACTTGAAATGCAACAAAATAAATATGATACTATGTGCAGCAACATTATACAAATGTATGATGCATGATTGTTGGTTAATCCTATTGGGATGACAATCACTGATGTCTTAGACATGCGATCTATGTCTTCAAGGATGCTTGACATTGGGGCTATCACCAAAGTCCTGAATCCTAGACACAGACTTTTACTCCATAGAGGTACCTCTTTTGTACAAGAGATCTGTGGGGAGAAAGCTTAGTCTGTTTTGAGGATGTGTATAACATATTCCATCATCGGTCCTCTTCGATGAGGATGGTCTTCTCTGGCTTGTATCACCAGCACGTACCATAATTTTGTTGGAGTTACTGTCAATAGTATGTATCGTCAGGGCTGCTTGACCTTCGCTGATGTGTGTTTCACCGGATAGATCCTTGTTGGGTGCATTGTCAAGGCTGCTTGACCTTCATTGATGTGTGTATCAATGGTTGCATCGCGTTATGACCCTTGTTGGGGAAGGTTGTTTCGATGGGTTTACTTGTCATCGGCTGAGATAATGTCAAGGTTGCTTGACCTTCATTGATTTGTGTATCAATGGTTGAGAATGCGATGTAACCCCCGCCGGGGTACGTGGATGTTTCGTAACTTTGGCGTTGTAACCCCCGCTGGGGATACGTCATTAATTTATAACTTCGGCGTTGTAACCCCCGCCGAGGATACTTCATTATTTCATAACTTCGGCGTTGTAACCCCCGCCGAGGATACGTCATTATTTCATAACTTCGGCGTTGTAACCCCCACCGGGGATACTTCATTATTTCATAACTTCGGCGTTGTAACCCCCGCCGGGGATAATTCTAGGGTTGTGACCTTGCACTGACGGCATCGAACCTTTGTGAGGTATTGCCGAGCATGATTTATAAAAGCTGAGGCCATTGGTATAGTATACCTTGTATGCAGGCGAATACCAATGAGTGATTGTGGAGCCAAAGTTTGGTCCATGAAAACCAGGATTCCAGGCTATTCCGCTCAATCACGTAGCATTTTTGTTCCTGATTTGGCCTTTTTAGCTCATGAGACCTCCTTTGCAACTCTAATTGGAGTGAGTCAGAGGTGTGGGACCCATGTAGGGGTGCCACAGGTATACCTGCAGCAGCCGCGGGTAGACCTGTGGCCAACCGTGGGTATGTATTCCTTGCGAGTTGCTTTCATAAGTCATTTTCAAGCTGCGCGACGAAGGAAATCTGAGAGCTCTTCTTCAGACCTACTGAGTTTGGGCAACTTTCTATATATTCTGTCACCGTACCAGCGTTCTTCACTGTCCTGGCAACATATGCATGTATTCTTTTCCAATTTCTATCCGTTGGAAAATGACTTATCACATGAAATGCATTTAGACACATAGTAGTGAATATGCATGCTGATATTATATGATAAAAAATATTTAATATAGTAAATGTTAGCATTAAACCATGCTGAACATAATGATGTGAAAAAAATTTGACTTTTGAAACAGTCAAATTGGTACCTTTTACTGTCATTTCTTATCCTATTTGAGGACAAATGAGTAAAGGTAGAAAAGTAAAATAACCCTGGTAATTAAACTACACTTACGAATTTTTTTACTGTGATGTATTAAATGCATTTAGGATGTATATGACTGTTGGTAGGTGTGCTACTGAATGGCCACCTAGTCATGCCTATTTGCATGTGGATAGTCCCATTTACAAAGGGGGATATGGCAAAAATTTTCCAAAACATAGGCATTGTGTAGTCATGCATTTTTAACTCTACTGTAGATGTATGTTAAAACGATGTATGCATGCATTTAATCATAAAATGCATTTTGAAAAGCTCCAAGTAAGAATTTACCACACCCTTTCTGAGGTGATTTGGAGACTTGTTGTCCAGATATTATGGATCCGGATCAGCCAAGTAGTTCCCGAGAGGACCACTTCGTTTCTTGGAGGGCTTCAAGTACCTCGACCACGCTTACGTTAGAATGACCTCGTCGTTTGGTGGAGGCAGTGATACGTCCTATCTAGGTTGAAGTGCCGGATGTCGAGGACGAGGAGGAGGATGTACCGATTGAGGTTCCTGCTCCTGCTGTACGTGTTCCCCATAGGGATTTGCCAGGTATTCAAGTGGTGATCCCAGATCTTCTGGGTGACTTGAGTCGGCATCCTTTAATTTACCTGTACGTAAACGAGGTATGAAGTTAGATCTTAATCTTCCTTATTTCATATTGATGAGGAGCAAAGGATTCTGATGTTGATCTACATTTGATGTAGGTTCCCGGCTTTACACAGCCTCGAGGGAACTGGTTCAGCATCCACTCTATGTATCAGGCTCTGCATGATGACTATAGAGAGATTGTACATGGCTGGGGATTCGGGACATTCTTTTCCATTCTTCCCCATCGCTGTCCCTAGGGTTACCTCAGGGCATTGTCTGAGCGGTGGTTTCACCAGACTCAGTCACTCCATTTGCTAGACTGTGAGGTGATGATGACGCCGATAGATTGGCGGTTTATCACAGGTATGGAATTTCGAGGGGATCCAGTGCCTTGTATGGAAGATATTACCCTTACTGCCGTTAGATCCTTGTTGGGAGTTCTGGTGGAGGCGCTCAAGGCCAGGACTGTTCGTACAGGTCCTTTGAGCGTAAATGCTATGAGCGGGCTGTTGAGTGAGCCTATACCCAATGATGTGAGATTTAGGGATCGTATTCTTCGGTGATTGTTTCTGATGATCATGAGGGGCTGCTTCATAGCAAATAACTCTTCTACGGTGTCCTTCGCTTTGATCAGCGCCACTCGACACGTGGACCGTATAGGAGACTATGATTGGGGTTCCTACACTTTTGCCTACTTCCTCGTGGAATGCGCGTGCGATCGCGAGGGCTTGACCGAGGCTTGTTAGGGATTCTATCCATTTCATTGGTGAGTATTTCTCTTGTCTTTTCCCATGTACAAGAGTTAAGGCGTTGATCCACGACAGATGTGTTTTCCTCTGTGTTGGCAGTTTTGGGCCTATGAGAGGCTTCCATGTTTGCGTCATGTGAGCATGCTAGGTTTAGACACCTATCTACGAGGACGGAGATGGCATCATTCCATACTGGTGGAGGTCCCTGTAGCTGAGGGTTTCACTCATTGCCGCCTATAGTTGGAGTTGTTGATAGCAGATGTCATCACATGAGTTCCCTATTCTGGGGAGCACTTGAGTGTTGGATTTGAGGATGGGTACTTGACTGGAGTTGAGTACATTATTTCCACCCGTATGATTCTTCTCTTCACAGATGGAGGATGGGAGCTCTATTTAGGAGAGCGTGCTATCATGAGCACTACAGGAGAGATTTGCATGCTGATCTTGCCTCCTGCCAGGCGTTATTGGCATGTTTCGCAGTCAGCCGTTATTGATATCCCATTGTTGGGGGTTAACAGTTTCACATTGTCAGAGGGTCCCTGCACTCAGGAGATGTTCCAGCATTGGTGGTTCCCTCATATCATTGGAGCTTAGACCCGTGCCACACAATTTATGGGGGATATGGTTCCATGATCCGTGATGATGACGGATTGGCTAGCCTGTGTCAGAGATCCGACTCATGGGACACAGATTAACAGTTTGTCCCGACAGTTGGACCGGGCACATTTCTTTATCCAGCACTTGGGTGGAGAACCTTCAGAGGCAGATACTTTTGATCCTTCCAGCTCTGGCGCTGGCCCCTCAGGTGACCCATATGGTTTTATTGGTGCAGATCCTCCATTGTATAGGCCTAACATCCCTATAGATAGAGATCCAGTGACTCAAGAGGAGTTACATCAGGTGGACAGGATTGACGATGTAGACATCGATTCCATTGACTTCTTCTGATGTATTCTCATTATTTCTTTTGATAGGCCTCTGTTAGCTGATGGGTAGCTTCGCCCCATTCTCGCTATATCTTTTGATAGGCCTCTGGTGAGATGTTGGGTAGCTTCACCCCATTTCCCTGTATTTTAGCTGTACAGAGATGTATTAGATGATGATATACTTAGGAATGTATGTACAATTTTCCATTCCCTATATCATATTGCCATCTATTGTATCATGCATGTTATTATGTTATGCATATGTATGTATGTCCGAGATATTCAAAGATTGACCTGGATGGTCTTATGACACGGCCGTCTGAGATGTCTTCTTGACGATTAAGCCGTATTGATCATACCCCACCATTTTTAGTGGCATATGGTATGCACTCATGGTATGATAGTATGTCACCACCAGACAGGGTGACTATAGATCATTTGCTGCAGCACACTATGACCTTGGTGATGTTTTAGGTTCCCACAGGGTTCATAGAGGGTATACTAGAGCATTGGGTACCGGAGAGACAGGTTTTCTAATTCGGGACCCAGGAGTTGACTCCTACTTTGGAGGAGTTTGTACGGTTGACGATGCTGCCGTTGGATAGACCTTGCGTGCACATGGCGATCGAAGACATGAGTAGACAGTTCATGACCCTCACCAGATTGAGGGATAGAGTGGTACAAGATGAGATTACATCCGGCCACGTGATATCCCAATGTTTTCTGTTTGACAGATTTTGCTCTGAGGATAGTTATGCACGGCATTCTGGGGATTTCACCACGCCGGAGGATCATTGGCGTTTGGCCAGAGTGGATGTATTGATACTATACGTATTGTCATACGTCTTCATGCCACGGTATATGGATGAGTTGGACATTGTCATCATTATGGCAGTGAGAGCTCTCCGAGAGGGTCACACCATTATACCGATGATTATGGCAGAGACTCTGAGGTCGGCCACATATTCTTTGCACTTATCCCGAGAGTGTTCATAAGCGACTTCGGTCATGTTGTACGTGTGGTTTATGTCACACTTGAGACCGATTGGCACATTCAGACGGCATGGATATTGTTTCACCCATGATATAGCCATGTCGTACTCCTTTTAGCCTGCGGAGTGTACAGATGCTGCGTCTTGGTCAGCTTTCTTGGCAGGGATTGGAGATCCATTTGCTCTATTGCCGTGTACAGGGCTTAGCTCACCCTAAAGCTTCATTACTCATGCTCCGGGCATGGATTATCTTCCTCTAGCTGGTTTGAGAGGGATGATCACCTACCACCCACTGGCCGTGATGTGTCGGTTTGACCCGATTTAGGATTTCCACCCATTTGAGGCGGTGATTCATTTCACACTTCTCGCCACTTATCATCGATGAGATAGATCCGGGTTGTATGCTGTTGGGATCGGCGAGAGCTAGTGAGTTTTCTATCACCATCCCAAGTTATTCTGCAGAGTATTCAACATGGATGGAGACAGAGACGCATCAACTATGGTAGTATCCACGGTCACGGGATATAGATTGAACGATGAGGAGCCTATGGAGGAGGCGATATTCCCATCGATGGGGACTTGACTCTTTGGCCGCCAAAGATTTGTGATGGATTCTCCCACCCCGAAGTGCCACTATTACTCAAGATCCATCACGATGATTTGGATCAAAGCTTACATCGATGACCTATGATAGATCATCGAGCTAGGGTAGTGATGTGGCGACTCTTGATGGGAGAGACGCCGCTCTATTAGAGAGGGATGAGGCTAGATTAGCCAGGGATGCATTGATTATGGAGCGGGATGCCGCCCTATTTGCTAGGGATGTGGCCACTGCAGACAGTACTTCAGTTAGATCTTATACGACTGGAATCCTTGCTGATATGAGTGCATATATTGATGAGCATCATGTCACCATGCAATTAGCCTCTGGTCTGCTAGCTCATGTAGATACCATTGGGAAGGAGCTTGCAGCTTTACCTCCATCTTCAGAGAGGGATGCTATGTTAGATCTGATAGTCTGCATACACACAGATCCGTAGATAGCTTTGTATTTTCCTGCATAGACTAGCTTAGCCATTTTGTCATGTCTGACAAAGATGATGTATATATCAAAACAAAGATTATATATGGCGTAGAAATATATTTTGATTTACTTCCCTTTTAGTTATGCCTTGATACTTGCTTCATATTTGCCTGTTTCTTCAGGGCCTTGTGATCTTGATGCATTCTGAACTTATCCTTGATATGTGGACATTGAGCCATCACAGGATCTCTCAGAACTGATCATTGATCTGTATGTATCCCTACCATCTTTGGTGTCTTAGGACTGGTTTCTGTATGGAAAGGTGGAGAGAAGGGTGGCTTTTCCTCTCTGAGATTGACCGCACCACAGATGGTCGCCAGTACTTCTATTTGTGAGAAGCCTAGTTAATTCCATCTCTTATGGATTGGTATTGCTCTTCGAGGCACAACCGCAGCTTAGATGGTCACCGAATCCCCTATTTATGAGGAGAGGTTGGGTAATTCCATCCCCTTGGTCTGAAGCCGATCAAATATGGTGGATTGAAGGTTGATCCCAGTACCGTGTGACAAATATTTTTGTTCTGGTAGGGGTTAGACTGAACCATAAATGGCTGCCTATGTACTCCTATTGAAGAGGAGATCAAGTCTGCGTAGTTCGAACCTGGTGTAAGAGGTTCAACGCTGAATGTGAAAGGCAGATGGGTGTAGAAGCTTTATTGATGAAGAAGGGTGTAGAAGTATTTTTGTTTTTGTTTTTGTAGAGGAAGGGCAGAAATGTTTTTATTTTTTTTTATTGCGACCGGGCCATATAGAATATTGTTGCCTATGTACTCCCGTGTATCAGGGAGATCAGGTCGACGTAGTTCGCCCCTCAGGACGAATCGCAGCCAAAGAGAAGTATGAATCCCATGTGCAGGCTATACTGTGGGGAGAAGAAAGTTTGATCCCATGATGGGGACAAACTACAGGTGTGGAAAAAGTTTAATCCCGTCTTCAGGACAAACTGCAAGCATAGAAAAGTTTAATCCCATCTTCAGGATAAACTGCAGATGTGAAAGGTTCAATCTTGTCTTCAGGATAACCGAAATTGTATGAATTATTTGAAATGAGGTGAAACTAGGCTACTGGTTTGAAGTGTATGTCTCCCTGAGGGGCAAAAGAGTTTGTAAAGGATAGGGTTCAAAACCGAAATGACTGGTGATTGGATGATCAATACCAGGATGTTTGCTTGATGGTAACTTCAGACATAGTACCGTTTCACAGTGTCCGAGTTGATAAGCTGTGGAAATTCATCGCCATCCATTTCCTGTAGTCTGAGAGCACCTCCTGTCAATACCTCCTTGACAACAAACGGGCCTTCCCAGTTAGGAGTGAATTTTCCCTTGGATTGATCATGGTTGTCAATGATCTTTTTCAAAACCAAGTCATGTTGTTTGAACATCCGTAGCCGGACTTTTCTATTGTAGGATCGTGCGATCCTTTGCTGATATAACTGACCATGGAAGATAGCCGAGATTCGCCTTTCATCTATTAGAGACAATTGGTGATACATGTCTTGTACCCATTAATCTTCATCCAACTGAGCATCCATCAATACTCTGAGGGATTCCATTTCCACCTCTATGGGGAGCACTGCTTCCATCCCATAGGCTAATGAGTAGGGGGTTGCCCCAGTGGAAGTACGCATTGAAGTTCTGTAGGCTAATAAAGTCAGAGGTAAGAGGTCAGGCCATCCTTTGTGATTGGCGGACATTTTCTGCATGATCTTTTTGATGTTTTTATTAGCCGCTTCAAAGACACCATTCATCTTTGAACGATGAATACTAACGAGTTCGGTGTTTGATGTGGAATTTACTGCATAACTCTTCCATCATTTTGTTATTAAGGTTCTTAGCATTGTCTGACACAATGACCTCTGGTTGTCCATATCGACAGACTACATTGTTTCTGATGAAAGAAATGATGACTTCTTTGGTAACCGTGGGGAAGGAGGCTGCTTCAACCCATTTAGTGAAGTAGTTTATCATGGTGAATATGAATCGATGTCCATTACTGACTTTGGGCTCGATGGGCCTGATCACGTCCATTCCCCACATTGAGAAAGGCCATGGCGAACTCATATTGTGGAGTTCCCTTGGAGGGGCGTGGATAGCATTCCCATGAATTTGGCATTGATAGCATCTCTTGACGTGATCATCACAGTAAGCTTTGAGTGTAAGCCAATAGTGCCCTGTTCTGAGAATCTTCTTGACAAGTAAGGGTCCGCTCATGTGTGGGCCACATACTCCACCATGGATCTCATCCATAAGCCTCTGAGCTTGGTCTTTGTCCAGACATCTGAGGAGACCTAATCCTGCATCTCTCTTGTAGAGTGCATCTCCGCTCAGGTAGAATTTCATAGCAAGTCGATGGATCCGCCTCTTCTTAGTTAGGCTCGCCTCAATGGGTGTAGATCCATCTCGCAAATACTCCTTGATATGCTAATACCAAGGGTTGTAGATGGGAGGTAGCTCATCCGATACTTCTCCAACATAATTCCCATAAGCTGGGGCCTTTTGCAGGGCAAATGTGATGCTTGGCATGTTTTCCTTGTCAGGTATGTGAATCAAGGAGGCCAACGTAGCTAATGCATCCGCAAAATCATTCCTATTACGAGGAATGTGTAGAAAGGAGATTTCTTCGAACTCCAAAGCCATCTGTAAAACTTGTCGATGGTAAAGCAGCAAATGTAATTCTTTGGTTTGATAAATTCTTGTGGATTGTTTGATTACTAATTCAGAATCCCCAAAGATAGTTAACCGCTTGATGCCCATTGAACGGGCAAGTTTTAGCCCCATGATACAACCTTCATACTCAATTGTGTTGTTGGTGCTGACAAACTGCAATTTGACGGCGATGGGATACTGCTCCCCCGTACCGGATATTAGAACTGCTCCAGCTCCAGAGCCTTTTGTGTTAATAGCTCCATCAAAATACATTTTCCATGTATGGCATGCATCGTACTGATGGTGTTCCTGAACTGTCATTACCCCTTCATCAGGGAAATATGTTTCTAAGGGTTTGTAATCCCCTGCAGGTGCGGCGGTCAGTTGATCCGCAATTCCTTGACCTTTGACAGACTTTTGCGTCACATAGATGATGTCAATTTGCTATAGGATCAACTGTCATCTAGACAGTCGATAATTCAGCATGGGCTTACTGAACACATACTTGAGAGGATCCACGCAGGATATGAGATGGGTTGTGTGACCATGGAGGTAATGCTATAACCTCATGGAAGCCCATGCTAAAGCACAAGAAGTTTTCTCAATAAGAGTGTACCTGTGTTCACTGATGCTGAATCTTTTGTTGAGGTAATAGATAGCTCGTTCTTAGCCTCTATCGTCTTTTTGCCCCCAGCATGCAGCCCATGGCATTGTCATTAATGGACAGGTACATGAACTATAATAACCCAATATTTTCAATACGAAATTTTGCGATTTAATTTTATATATATATATATATATATATATATATATATATATAGGTGGAAATATGTACAAAGTAAAGTGTATGTATCTATGTGATCTAATAAAAATATTTATTAGATGTAAATAATTTCTTTTAGACTTATTGATCATTATAGAATATATTCTTATAATAAAATAATTTTGTAATAAAAATATTTATTATTTATTTTCCATGAAAATATGATTATGGTATATATGATATGATTATTAGGATTCTGATGATATGTATTTTATTATAGTGGTTAGGTTAATTATTTTAACTTAATTAATGATGATATGTATGAAGGTTATGTCAGATATGAATTCAAAATCCTAAGTCTGGATTTTGAATAAGGAATGAGAATAATAATATAATATTATTTATAGTTCAATGATATAGATATGCCTGATATGTGTGTAATGTTAATCTGTAGATCAGCTATAGTAAAATAGTACAAACCCTAGCATTACTGATAAACTATAGTACAAAAGTCAGTTATGACTGTAAGATTTGTTAAGCTGTGTGTTATGTAGTTAATGACTTGTATTATGTTTTATGTTAATTAGGTAAACCCTACTTAATATCTAGAAACCCTAATTACTAAATTAGAACCCTAATTGCTAAGTTATAAACCCTAAGTATTAATTTAGCAAGGTTAATAGTAATTAATTTATTATAATGGCTAATTTACAAATCCTAGGTGATTAGGAAACCTAGTGTAATTAGGGAACCCTAATCAACATTTATAAGAGATTAAGATTTCCATTTTTGTCCTTAATACACAATCCTAAATTTAGAGCTTATGGAACCTTAGGGTTAAACCCTAAGGGTCAAACCCTAAGGATTAGAAATGAATTGACAACTTTGCCACAAAAAGTAAGCACCAAAATGACCAAACTACCCTTTTTATTATTTTAATAAGGTGGAGTATAGATCTAGCCCTAGTAAGGAGTTAGTGACCAACTCTAGCTAGCCACATGGTCTAGTAAGCAACTTTAATCATCCAACTTGCAAGATTAAATACATTACATCATAGATCAAGAGCATAAAAGTAAGTAAAAGTAAGTTACTTTACTTCTCAACCTATCTAAGTCTTCTCTCTCTCTCCCATCCGAAAATTTTGAGTGATAGTGAGTGAAAAACAAAGCTCAAAACACTTCATAGCTTGCTAAGGATCAGAATCAAAAGTCAGATTCAAGGATCAAAACTAAAAAGGTATAAAAACCCTAAACTTAGAAATTTATGTGATTCATGTTATTTGTTGTTGTTTATTGTTTAAAGTTATGTTAGAAGGTGTCATTTAGTGATCTGGGTTGTTATAACTCAAATTCATAACACTTAGATGCTCAAAATTGATGATTTTAGAAATCTGAAAAAACTGGAAAAGTATGGTCTGACAATCGAATGTCAGACCCCATAGATCTTTACCTGTTAGTTGTTTTGTGTGTTTTATGTTATAGATCTGTAGTATGCTATGTTGTCTATGCTCTGGAACTTGAATCAAGTCCAGATCATGTATAGATTAAAATTTATTAACGGTCAAAGTACATTGACCGATCACGATAACTGGAAATCTGGGTAAACCCAGAAACCCAGAATTTCTGACAAGCTTTTCAAAGCCTTAGATCTTGTTGTGTTTAAGTTGTTATGCTCTGTTAGTATATTGACCTTGTAGACTGACATGTAGGCTACACATTAAAGCCATTAGAACACTTAGATCTATAACAGAATCAAAGTTGTGGCTAGTCAAACAAGCGTGAACCAATCGCTTGAAGACAAATTCTGAAAACCTGAATTCGTTGAAGAACGATTCTGTCAAATTATTTTTGACCTACTCGGATCTTGAGTTTGTGATGTGGTAAAGCTATAAAAGTGTTATAATATTGTACCCTGACATCAGAACTGAAAGATAGAACCTCTAGGTCACATAAACTAAGCCTAGAAAACAAAGATTTATGGCGGCTAAGTAGGTACCTTTAATTTTGAAAAACCCTAAAATAACCCAACAGCCTCTGACAAGTAGTTTGAGAGCTTAGATCTCTCAGTGGTGTTATTGTTTGGTCATGTAATCAGTTTGTAGTTGTAGTATTACATTTATACTACAACAATAGTACTTTAGCCAGCCCAGAAACACAAAGAACAAGAAATTAGAACCGGTCAAAGTATGAACCTTAGCGACTGACATGAATGCTTAAGAACACCTATAGCGACGGTTCTGTCGCTATAGGGCCCTTTAGTGACGGTTTATTTATGAAAATTAATATTTTTATTAAATAATTATAGAAAATTAGTTTTTAATTATTAAAAATACATAATAAATTATTAAAAATTATTTTTAAAGTCTAAAAATAGGTGTTTAATTATTTTGAATATATTTCATTAATATTTATTTTTTTTGGAATATTAATGGTATTTAATTTATTTAATTATAATATTAAATAAATTACTTAAAAATGATTTTAATACTTGAAAAATCATTTAAAATTATTTATAAGAAAATATTTTAAGTTATTTTTAATATTTTGTGATGAATTTCATTAATTAAATAATATTAATGATATTTAAGTTATTTAATAAATATATTAAATAAATTATGAAAAATAAAATTAATGATTTAAAAATTATATAATAATGATTTAAAGGTTATAAAAATATTTTAAGTTAAAAATATAACTTATGATATTTTGTCATGAAAAATATTAATATTTTAATATCAATGATGTTAGAGTTATTTAATAATTATATTAAATAAATTAGTTCAAAAATGATTTTAATATTATAAAAATTATTTTAAATAAAAATAAATTGTTTAAAGATATTTTAAGTTATAAAATATAACTTTTTATATTTAAAGGATAATTTTAATAATGATTTAATATTAATGATATTAAATTAATATTAAATGATATTGGATTTATTTAATAATTATATTAAATAAATAATTTAAAAATGATTTATTTATTTAAAAAGATATAAATGAATTAAAAATATTTTTAAGTTATACTTAATGACTTTTAATATTTTGAGGAATAGTACATTAATATTTTGATATTAATTGTAATTATTTAAAAATAATTTTTGAATGTTTTAAAAATCATTTAAGGGTTATATTAATACTTTAAAAATAATCTAAGTTATTATAAATAACTTTAATATTTTGTGAGGGTTTCATTAATAGTTTAATATTAATTAAATATTAATGATAATAGAATTGTTTAATATTTAAATCATTTAATAATGATTCGAGTTTGAAAATTTATAATAAATTATAATAAATGTTTAAAAATTATTATAAGTCATTTAAAAATGATATGACTGATAATTACAGTTATTGAACTACTGGATAGAGTCTTAGACTCGATAATTACGTGATAAAGCCGTCGGTACACCAACATGTTTTAGAAATTGATCTAGGCTTAGATAATTTGAATTTATTAATATTTGCTTGTGATCCGATGACTGTTAAACATGTGTGACAAGGTGATTAGGTTATGTGTTGACTGCAATAAACAGTGCTATGTGTTGTAGTATGTTATTCTAATCGAACGAATGATCTTATTAATGATAGGTTTCGGTATAAAAGATAAAACTAAGTTTTAAATAACGATGGCAATGAGACGAATAAGTATCCTACCTTTGCATTTTCTTTATCTGATGGATGGACATGAGTAAGAAGTTTCGAATTATATTATTATTATATCGATTATTAACCCTATTGTTATATATGTTATATCCGATCATTGATTATCAACATGATACTATATGGTAAATCAGATATATATTCTGTTCGTTAATTTCTATATGTGATTATACGAGTGTCCCCACTTGGATAATCATTCTATTTAATCACATGTTGATACATACATATATATATATATATATATATATATATATATATACCTATTGAACCCCAAGTATGTATACGTTAAGAAAAAATTAAATCTAAGCTATTTGACCATATAGACCTGATTTAGAAATATCATTGAATATGATAAAACCTTTTGTATCCAATCAAATTATTTTGGTTGGATTCGGACTAAAATATGAACATCCCGATCAAGGAAAACTTTTATCTTGAAGGTGGGCCAGTGAATGAATGATAATATCGTTCTTGCATGTTGTATTGATCAATCTGAGGCACATTAGGCGAGATCACCCTAAATGTCCGTAAGTTATGACGATTTGCGGATGAAGTTACATTAAACCTTAGCGAAAATGAAAACAATGTTCATAGTATGTCACCTTAACTTGGGTTTATAGTCGATCGTAGTTTCTAAAATTTGATAGAGAGTTGTTATGTTATTATTATCGGTTGATTACTTCACAACTTTTGATTCGTTGTAGAAGGGTAGTACAAAAAAAAACATTTAATCCTTTTCAAATAATATTTATAATTGTTATTACTTGTTGGGCACTCAAATGCTCATCCTTGCTTAATTTAAATGTTTTCAGTTAAGTATGATCGACCAGAGGGCTCTGCCAAGAACAAAGGGAAAGGAAAGCTACCCGAATAAGTTTGTGTTATCTTATGTAATAGCTAGACTTAAATAAGATAATTATATTTATTATCTATCATGTAATGAAATGTTTTAAGGTCGCGTACCTGGGATTTAGAAAACTCTGATATGTAAATTAAGTTAGATATTTATGACAATATTATTATTTCCGCTCATAGAAATGGTATCGTAATGCACTGAGTTCGGGTTTCAAGTATCTAAATTTGGGGGCGTTACATGAACAGGGGAACATCATTCCTGGGTGGTACCAAAACAGGAGCATTAATCAGCTGCTCTTTAATGGTAAGGAAGGCTTTTTGACACTCATCATTCCATTTCATGGAGGAGTTCTTCTTTAACAACTTGAAGATGGGCTCACAGGTTGTTGTGAGTTGAGAGATAAATCTGTTAATGAAGTTGATTCTTCCCAAAAATCCCCGTATTTCCTTTTCTGTTTGAGGAATGGGTATTTCCTTGATGGCCTGGATTTTGGTAGGATCCAATTCAATCCCTTTGTGGCTCACTAGGAAACCTAGAAACTTTCCTGATTTGACACCAAAGGCACACTTGGTTGGATTCAACTTCAAGTTGTACTTACGCAACCTGTTGAATAACTTTTTGAGATGGTCTAAGTGGTCTTCCTCCTTTCGGGACTTGACAATGATGTCATCCACATAGATCTCTATCTCTTTATGCATTAAATCGTGGAAAAGAGCCATCATAGCTTGCTGGTAGGTTGCCCCGACATTGATGAGGCCGAATGACAACCGTCTGTAACAAAAGGTTTCCCAAGGCATGATGAAAGCAGTTTTCTCACGGTCTTCCTCAGCGACCATAATCTGATTGTACCCTGTGAAGCAATCCACAAAGGAGTACATGTCGTATTGAGTAGTATTATCAATGAGAATGTGGATAAAGGGAACGGGAAAGCTATCTTTAAGGCAAGCTTTGTTCAAATCCTGGTAATCCACGTAAACTCGCACCTTTTCTCCTGGTTTAGGCACGGGAACAATGTTGGATATCCACTCCGGATATGTAGACACCATGATAATGCCAGCTTGAAATTGTTTCACAATTTCTTCTTTTACTTTTAAACTCCACTCAGGTTTCAATCGCCTGAGCTTCTGCCTAACTGGCTTGAATCCTTCTTTAATGGGAAGGCGATGAAGAACAATGTCAGTGGATAAACCCACCATGTATTCATGAGACCATGCAAACACATCCTGGAATTTGGTTAATAGTGCAACCATATCATTCCGTTGGTTTGGAGTGAGGTCTGAACCAATTTGGATTAACTTAGGGTTTTCTAAGGTTCCAACATTGAAAGAAGTGGTTTGGTCTGCGACCCATTCCTTAATCTCCTGAGGTGTCTCAATATCTTCTTGTATTTCCATCAAGTCTGAGTCCAACTTTGCACCAAAGTTCTGACCCTTGTGGAGAGAAGGCACCTCATCGACAGTAAATGCTGAGCACATCTAAATTGAGTCCACAGAAATTAAAAGATGCTTTCACTTAATATATGAAACTGTTTAATTATACAAAAGTGTTAGCATGTACTGATAAAATAACTGCTAATACTGTATAAAAAAGCAAGCAATTAAAGTTATCTACAGGGCAGAGGGATTTTTTACCCGTTTTACCCTTGTTGACCAATGTATGGAGTGATGCTCCAATTATCGAGGGCAAAGTCCTGATGGACTGCAGTGATGGAGGGGTTGTTATTGTCCTCCTTCTCCCGAATGATAACCATGACATCTGGGCAATCATCGTCTGGGGTATATCTATTTGTATGTTCATCATGAACAATGATGTGTATGCTCGACATCATCAAGGCGATGTCATGTTTATGTTTTCGCTCCCTTTCTTCCACTTTGGGATCAGGAATCAGCACCTATTTTGCTTTGAATGGTACAAGTTTGGGAAACAGCATAGCCATAACATGGGCTGGCACCTTTACTAGAGACTGTATCAGCTCATGCGGTGCAGATGGAAAAAAATCGTCGTGTGGCTAAAGCTTGAGGAACCTGATTATGCTTATGAGGATTCCTATGACTGGAACTGGCAGCATAGCCTAGTCCGGCTGTCCCAATTTGACTGGACACTTGAATACGGTGCTTAATACCCTGCTAATTTTTACCAAGCCCTTGTCCAGGCTGATGACCCAATGACATCATTTCTTGAGTAGCCGATATAACCTCGGCTGAAATCTTGGGTATGGGAAGTGGTGCTCCAATAGGTTGATATTGCGTGTTACTCATTTCCAAAGTATGAAAACTGGTCGGCTCAACTTCTGAATTGAAACTGATGATTGGCAGATCTCCTTGTTTAGGACATTCGGGCTCAGCATTGACAGTGACTAGACTGTTATTGATAATGTATTAGAGTTTTTGATGTAGTGTAGAGGGAACAGCTCCAGCCATGTGAATCCATGGCCTCCCCAATAGCAGGTTGTATCCTGAGTCTATTCTGAGGACATGGAAGGATACATTGAATGTATTTGGACCAATCTCAATTGACAGCTCAATCTTTCCGACGGAATTTCATCAGGATCCATCAAAAGCTTTAATAACCGTATGGCTGCTTTGGATTCATTTGAGATTGACATTCATCTTCACTAAAGTGGCATAAGGACAGATATTCAGAGATGAACCTCCATCTATCAAAACTCCAGCTAGCATATACCCGGAGGACAAAACTGCAATATGCAATGGCTTGCAATGACCGGGTCCCTTGGCGGTATGTAAATCATCGATGAAGGATATCACATTGTTGTTGAAAATGTGATCAACCATATGTTGAAATTTTTCCACATCCACTGATTTCGGTAAGTAGGCTTCTTCCAAAACCTTCAATAAGATCTTTTGGTGATCTTCGGAAGAAAAAACCAAGTCCAGTATTGATATCTGATGTGGAGCTTCTCTTAAGCTTAAAACCACCTTGGCTTTATTATGGCCCATAGTGCGGAGGAATTTTTCAATCTTCTCCATGGGAATCTTCCCCTTTGCTCTGATGGTGGGCTTCATCACCCTCTGAGGAAGATACAGTGGATTTTCCTTCGATACTGTAGTAGTAGTATGAGACGTGGATCCTTCAGCTTCTCCATAATTCCATGGAACTTTGTATAAGCTGACAATAGGATATTGTGGTCTAAAAGGTAAAGAAATTGGCTCTGGTACAACCACTTTTAAAGGATTGTCAGCTCTTTTGAGTTGAATTGTTTGTATGGGAAATGCTTTGACAGTCTCATCATCCTCAGCGGATATAACTGCTACTGATCCCTTCCATTTGGTAGGACAGGTATTCCCACTCTCAAGTTGCACAGTGTCATCGTCTGTCATCTGCAAGACACCGCTATCAATGAGATTTTGAATGAGATGGCGGAGTGCCCAAAGATTCTTCGTCTTTGTGGCCATGAGAATGTGAATGATATTGACATACTCCATCGGAGTTAAACCGTCTTGAACGGGGATTGATTGGAGGCAGAAGGGAGGTAATTCTTCCTTCATTGATCAACATTTGAAATATCTCCTCCATAGATTGGCCCAGATAGGTAAATTCCCTCTGATTAGCAAAATCCCAATGGGCTTTAGCATTTGCTCTCTTTGTAACCTTATCCTCCATAGCTTCACTTTCTGAAGGTGATGGGGGAGAATTCATAACAAAAGGAAGGAGATAAGCATGCTCCTGGCTGATTAATTGGCATGTGACTTGATGTTGGTGGGTCACCAGTTCTGCCAATTGCTCAATTTACTTGCAAAGAGCTTTCAACTTTTGTTCCATAGCAAATTGGAATTTTGCATAATCCCATCTGTCAACATCGTCTTTGATGGTTTGGGATGATTCACCATTAAAACTGGAACTCTGTCCAGTGCTCCAACTAATCATGTTGACCTCTTCTTGTTTGTGTTGAGGAAGAGGGTTGTCTTGCACATGAGGTTGATCTGGTTTGGTAACCATGATCTCACCATTATCTATTAAATCTTGGATCTTGTGTTTCAAGGCCCAACAATCTTGAGTATCATGTCCAGGTGCTCCGGCATTATAAGCACACTTCCGAGTAGAATTAAAACCCCTGCCATTAGGGTTGGCTGGTGGAAGAAGACGTGTGATCTTCTTCTGAGTAGTCAGAAGAGCAAGACTATTCTCGAGCGAGTCCCATAAGGGTGTGAACGTTCGAGGGTTCTTTATTTCTCTACTTTTAGGTAATGGAGGGTTTGAAGACTATGCTTGTTAAGGGGAGTAGTTTTTCCTCTGTATAGACATGTTCTGATTGCCTTTTTGACCTTGTAGTATCAAGGAAACATCCTCCTCTTTCTTTTTATGGACCCTTTGGGGGTTATTTCCATAAGATCCGGACTGGATGTGCTCAGCAACTACTTTAAGAGCGGATAGGTCTTGAATTTTTCCTGACTTCAATCCCATCTCAGCCATCTCTCCGTGTTTGATCATTTTAGAGAATGGTTTGCCAATACCAGCTAAGGCTCTTTCATAGAAATGAGCTTCCTATATGTCTATGAAAGTCATGACAATTTATGATTCTGTCATGGAAGGAATAACTTGAGCAGCAAGGTGCCTCCACCTTTGAGCATACTCTCTAAAAGACTCATTAGACTGTTTCTTGACCTTGGTAATCTGATGCGTCAGAGCCATCCGAGATTGAAAAGCAGTATTGAGTGAGGAAGGCGTGAGCTAGCTCTTCCCGCTATGGATCTTGGAGTTATCTAATCTGGTATACCATGAGCGAACTTCTCGAATGGACTCTTGGAGCAATTTGCATTCGATCTTCTCATTTTTAACATAAGATCCATGTTCTCCAATGAACACCTTCAAATGTGTATAAGGATCCCCTAATCCATCATACTTCTCAAAATCAGGGGTTTTGAATTTCTCTGGATAATGAACACCAGGGAATATGCAAAGGTCAGTATATGAGAAACTTCCATGTGTTCCAATCCCTTTGAGAACATGGATAATTTCCTCCATTTGGAGGACCTTCTTTTTAATATCACCGGTATCTGGATCTCCTCTAAGATCGGTGTTTTCAGGGTCTTTGTTGGTTGTATCCAACTGAGGTTCTGGATTTGTTTTTTTTTCAAACCTTGAGCTCCTCCTTCTGAAGAGGATTCTGTATGTGTAGGCATCTTTGTACCCTGAGTAGACTGATGCAATTCTTTAAGCATGAAACGACCCGGATCATGATTTGTTTACTCAATCACAAATTCTTCTCGAGAAAGCGATTAGGCCGGGTCGAAGAAGAAGACATGATTGGTTGTGAGGCTCGTGGCCTTTTTGGATTTTAGTGAATGTAATGGCCCAATTGCTTCCCTACAAAAGACTTATGTAGTTTAGTCTTAGGGATAATGTAAATGCTATCATAATGTGTTCGTTTTAGGAATATTGTCCTGTAAAAATGGTGTTAATTGATAACATGTCATCTATGCGCAGATATTCTTTATATTTTCCATTACATAAAGATAAGCATGGAATGAAATTACAAGTAAATGCTTTTACAAGTAATTGAAAATGGAATGTAAGACCCCGAATTTTATGAAATAAAAGTATTCAATTTTCCTATTTAGTAAATGGTTAAATTGATAAAAAGTTAAAGATAAAGGTGATATATATAAAATTTTCAAAATACGCATGAGTGGTTATAAAATACTCATTTACATTGGGAATATTCGTTTGGTGGTGGAATATTCTTATTGTTTGGGAATATTAAATGCGACGGTGCGCGACCATTTATGGGCCCCATAATGTAATAGTATGGGATGAAGAAAATGACAAGTTTAAGTTTTTAAGAAGGCTCTACTCAATAATTGTTACAGTAATTACTGTTCAATATTTTTTTTTATTGATTCAATAATTGATGCGTTGATATTTTATATTATTGTTATTTCAATAATTGTCACTGCGCAATATTTCCCATTATCATATCAATAATTCATATTATTTGAATAATATTATTAGATAAAATTATTGGCAATGTCTAGAAAGTTCTGTCAAGGAGAGGTTTGGTCGCCTAATTGCGCCCCAGTAAGGAGAAATCCTTATCGGAAAGCCCCCTCTTTCCTGGGAACGGTCTGGTTGTCATTATTGTGATTATGTAATATTATTTGTGAATAATTATTTATTAATTTATATGGTAAGTAAATATTTATTTTATGTGGATATAAATGATGGATATATTTTATGTGGTTGTAAATGAAGGAATTAGTGTTGAGGTGTTTTATCAGTATTTTGTCGGAATGGAGGCATTAAAAATCAAATCAGTGTTCTTAAAGTTCTATTGCGTGAGTTATAATTTTAATCCGACCGTTGGATCCTTGTGATTTTTGGATATGTTATATATATATATAAGTTGAGTATATGACCACAAATTTTGAACCGTTAAAAATTAACGTATGATTTGTTATGAATTTTAAAAGGTATTGAAAATCATCCATTTGTGGATTTTGGATATTTTTTTCTGGAATTTGGAAAAACTTAAAGCTACAAAGTTGTAGAGAATTCGATTTCATGTGGAATGGACATAAAATTTGTATTTTTCTGATAAAAGGGCTATTTATTATGAATTACTGAAGTTTCGGAAAATAAAATGATTTTTATTAAAACTGGTTGGGACCCACTTTTGGTTGGTGTTGAATACATGTGTTGATTTTGGGTGGGCCCCACTGTGGCGGCTGAGATTTTGATCAAAAGTGGCATGCGGGAAGTTTTGAATAAATTAATAATATTTTATTAATTTAGTCTCCTTTGGCGTTCTAACATTTTCCTATAAATATGCGCTTAAATTAGAATTGAAAATCACACCAGAAACATAAGTTTTCTCTCTCTATATTATCGAGCGTATTTTTGTGAGTATTTAAATACTTTCAGAGTTGCTATTCAGTGCAAGTTTCCTTCGGCTTTACATCTGATATTCCAGTCAGAAATACTGCTCTTTTGAGGTAAGGGATTGTAAGGGATGTTATTTTCTTGTTAAATGATATTATTTTCTTCAATATCATTATGCCAAATTATTGATATGAGTTTTATTGTGGAATTTCTACCTTTTTCATGTCGGGGTTACAATTCACGTATACAGCACTATTCACGTATACGGCACTATATTCATGTATATGGCACTATTTTCGTATATGATATTATTTACGTATACGATACTATGTACGAATACGGGTTACTATTCATGAGTTACTATTCACGAGTTACTATTCATGAGTTACTATTTACGAGTTACTATTCATGAGTTACTATTCACGAGTACTATTCATGACAAAATTGGTTTCTTTTTCTGACCAAATTATCGTTGATTTATGAATGTTACTCTTGAAACTAAATACAGTTGTTGATCATATTATTTTTATTATCATATATAACATTTTTATAACCCTAATGATGATATTTCTCTTTGACTTGAGTGTAAAGATGGGTAAATTATTGGTATGATCATGACTATGGGTTCTCTTTGGCCAGTAGTGCAGAGATGAATTGTTGACTGGTATGATCATGACCATTGAATTTATAATTGAATATCTTTAGCTTAAGTGCAAAGGTGAATTGATCAACATGGTTATAATTATTGTTTATATAAATTCTGAAATGATTATATATTTCTTTGAGATATTAATATCTTTGGCCTGTAGTGCAAAGATGACATGTTGTTGAATATCTTTGGCCTGTAGTGCAAAGATGAATTGTTGATGAATATCTTTGGCCCGTAGTGCAAAGATGACATGTTGTTGAATATCTTTGGCCCGTAGTGCAAAGATGACCTGTTGTTGAATATCTTTGGCATATAGTGCAAAGATGAACTGTTAATGAATATCTTTGGCCCGTAGTGCAAAGATGAACCTATTAGTATGATTATGAACAGGAACTGTGATTTGGTATAACCATGATCTTTGATGTTTCAGGTAAAGACATGTGATGAAAATTATCTTCGTCCTGGATGAGAAGAGGAATTTAGAACCACAAATATGATTATGAGTTATTCACATGATTGTGGACAAGAACTGTTGATCGATGTTACAGGAATAAAATGTTGTTGATGGAATTTTAACATGGAGAAGATAATAGACTTTATGGTCTATTTGACTCTTCTAATGGATTACTCGTTCCGCTACAACTATAGTTGAAAAATTTTATCATCTACCATATGTTCTAAATCTCTGATTTATTACTAATGAAGGTCATTGATAATTTAATTATCTTTAGTCATGATAATCTTTACTGAGCTAGTTGTGCTCACCCTTTTGCTTCACAATTCCTTTCAGGTAATAAGAGTGTTGCCGGGTCGAGCGGGGATAACAGGGGAATAGAACGGTGGTCTATAGTTGTTGAGGTTCATCCTAAATAGTATGGAAATAATTTTATTGAGAACTTTAGATAAGTGTGTCATATTGTATACGTCATTTGATATTTAATTTTGGTGAACCCCGATAGGGTGGTAAACCCAACTTTGGAAGGGTGTTTTAACACTAGCATACAAGATGTCTAATGACATACAACCTCGTGTTATCATAAGACATGGTTGTGCACATCCACTTGCTGATTATATCTACGAGCACTACCTATATGATCTTGGAGTTTGGTTTAACTATAATTTTCAATTGCAGACAGTGGAGATAGTTATATGTCAAGAGAAGACTCACCATTGGAAAGAACATGATAGTAATCTTCTCATTTTTCTTTGGGGTCTATTGGGTCAACCAAGGATAATTCTGTGGGCATATGATATCTATCATAACCTAGACGCTTAGCCTCCCATGTATGAAGGTTTTCTTGAGCATTTCTCAAAGATTTTAATTTCTAAAACAGTTATTGACTGTACCTTTATGTAAGGTGCCATTGTGACGTGCTATCCAAGTTGGTGTCCAGAGTCACAGTTGGTATATATTTGTATCAAAACTCACAACATATGTGTTGTTGTATTTTGCACGACAATTGTTGTAATAAAGTTGTAGTTGTTTTCTATACCATGTATTTGGCGACTCAAAATAGGTTGGATAGATTGGATCTATTTTGGGGGCATCACATGTAAAGCATGAAGAGACTTTCCTCCATGTTTGGTTTATCAGAGGTTGACCTATCTTAGGATTACTCTCGCGGCTTTTTGGCATGAAGGTCCCCAGATCATCGCAATCTACTTGACGGGAAGTTAATCCGGTCTTTCAACTAGAGCGAATCTGGGTGGTGCCTTTCCTGAGCCTCGTTAGAATTAGTCTTCCTACGAGTCCAGTAATCAAACACCGACAGGATTGCCTCCTGATGGAGGAACCACACAACATACATTCACATACAACGTGTCTCACCGTTTATGAAAATGATGACATGTTCGAAGCACTAATATAACAGATAGATATTTTGCAGTGTAGTAAATAAAATGCATTTGTACACATTCATCATAAATGTAAATGCAACATTCATACACAAGCATATAACACATTTGAAAAGCTTGCAATAGCGGCTTAAGCCCTCTTACTGGAGTCCCCAGCAGAGTCGCCACCTGTCGACGTCGGGATTTTTAGTTGTCCCTTTTCGTTACTTGTTCTTTGGTGTTCTCATGTTAATGTAAGATTTGTTTGAAAAAAACCAAGTGAAAAAGGTCCGACATGTATAATGTTGACGATTTGACTTTAAGAGTCGCCAGTTGGTGTTTTTAACTGGTTGCACTGTATGACGGAAAAAAGGTTTACACACATTGACCCAGTGATATGGCACTGCTAAACGGGTCTGTAAAACCAAGATTCATTTGGGTTCGGGGGCTTGATTATGTGGAGGGAAGGTGTTAGGCACCCCCCAAAATCCGTGTTGCCACGGTGACCTCCACTTTTCAAGAAACTGTTATATGAATGTGTGTGTGTGTGTGTGTGTGTGGATCAATGTGTAATTATTTGAAAGTAAAGTGAGACCTCGTTCGCACCTATATACAAAGGGTTTGAATTTATAGAAAAATTCAGTTTTAAGCAAGATATAGCAATGAAGTTTTGTAAAAAGAGGTTTTTCAAATCCTATGCTCAATAGGAATTAAGACCTTTTCATACTTCCATTTTATTATTAAAATGTTCGGCTTGTTTGCTTTTATTTTCGAGATGCGAGGCATCTTCAAGAAAATAATATACAGTAGTGCCAAAGTCATTATGGGCATGACAGCCATCCAAGGAAATTCAGACACCATAAATAATGTACAAGCTGCTTACCGATGAAAATGTCCATCACGGGAACCGAATCTAAATTCAGTAGACTGAATCTGTGATCACATGATTCCTAGGCTCACATGGTACCGCAGTTTGTATGGAAAGCAGTAAGCAGTTATGTGATGCCCCCAAAATAGGTATACATCACCCATCTTGAGTCGCTAAATACATGGTACAGAATACAAATACAAACTTAATTATACAACAGTCATGTAATATGCAACAAAACATAGCTGAGAGCTTAAACAGAAATGTTGCCTTCTAGACAATATCCACTCTCAAATAGAGTCCTCATTACATTTATTGTCACACTATTTTATAGAATAGTGAGGACTACTAATACACCATCTCGGATAATCACTCATTTCCCGAATAGTCCCGACTATGTTCTCATTTCACAAGAGAACAATGAAAGCAAAAGGTGAGCTCAACTAGCCCGATAAAAATATTATGACTAAGATAATGCGAGAATAAATTATCATTAGTCTTCAACAATGTTAAACCGATAAAATACAATAGACATCAAGTTTAACTACGATGAATAAGCAATCCATTAGAAGAGTCAAGTATAGCATGATATCTACTATCTTCTGATTTAAAATATTTTCATCAACTTTTATCGACTGAGACTCGACAATAAATAAACCATATCATCGAGTCATCCCCGCACTACGGGCCAAGGATATTCATAAAATCATCAATGGTCATGACTATCTTAGAATAATCCACGGTCATAATCATACCAAAAAGCGTCCATCAATGCACTATGAGCCCACCGAGGAATTTTACCACATCATTTATAACATTATAGGTCATGATTATACCGAATGATCCATGGTCATAATCATACCAAGTCCATCTATGCACGTAAGCCAAAGATGACTTTCATCATAATATAAGCATGAGGATGATGACAATGACATAATAATTCAATAAAACAAGTTCAAGAATAAATTTTAAAGATTTATAAGTTAATTTATCTTGAAATCAATTACGTCCAAATTGTCAACATGATATTGCTTTGTGGAGTAAAATTCAAGAATGCACAGAAGAATATTTCTATGAAAAAATACTGGATGAAGCGCAAATATCCAGGATATTCTACTAATTTCATAAAGTATAGAAGCCAAAACTTTAACCAACTGAGTATAATAGAATATATGAAACTGCAAATGGATTTTCGCCCGTTATGCGGTAATCCATGTAGATAGATCATTTCCACAATTTAATAAGGAATGAATACGAAGGATCATTCACCATGCATGTGGTAATCCACATAGACAGGTTATTCCAACAGAATAATAAAGAATAGAATAACAGAAGAATTCACGAGGCATGCGATAGACTGGACAGACAGGTTGTTCTGAATAGAATAATAAAGAATGGAACCAGGTCATGCGTAATCCTTATAGACAGGATATTCCAACAGAATAATAAAGAATGGAACTAGGTTATGTGTAATCCGCACAGACAAGATGTTCCAACATAATAATAAAGAATAGAACCAGGTCATACGTAATCTGCACAGACAGGATATTCCAACAGAATAATAAAGAATTGAATAACAACAGAATTCACCAGGCATGCGATAGACATTTACGAGATGAGTTATTCCAACAGAATAATAAAGAATGGAATAACAGAAGAATTTCACCATGTATGCAGTACTTCGCATAGACAGATTATTCCAACATACTAATAAAGAATGGAATAACAACTCTTACGAATATTGAGAGAAAATAACTCTCTTCATGAATACGAAAAGAATAATACCCTTTACCTTAGAAGAACCGGATATTGGAATAGTGAGGTAGCAGACTTCTTTCTTCTTTTCTCACTATAATTTCTCTCTATAATAATTGCTCTAAAGCTTTAGTGAATTGGTGAGAAATGAAGAAAAAATGAGCTTCTATTTATAGAAAAATATAGTTTCGATAATTGCACGTTTTGGGGCTCAAAATATTATAGTATAATACCTTCCCCTTTTTCTTTATTTTTAAATTAGTCCTGCAAGTATTATCAATCTTGCACCAACTCCCCTAATAATAAAAGAATGTGAATCAATAGTACACACATATGAACAAATAGTTATAATCATGTGAATTAATAGCAATTAATTGCTCATTTATCCGATTAATTATCCGACTGGTCTGTATAACTTCCAGACATCAATTAATATCGAAATAAATGTCGATTTTCACTAACACTAATAATTCCAACACAATGGAACTATCCAATTCATCTTTAATCAACACGAACTTATTCATCATTAATATTATAATTCTCAATATTTAACAACCAGGTCGTTCCCGGAAGGGGGGGCTTTCAGATAAGGATTTCTCCTTCTTGGCCTTGATTAGATGACCAAACCTCTCCTTGACGTGAAACTTCTAGACATTGTAAATATTGTAATTTAATAATATGAATAACTTTGTCTTCTCAATTATTGATTTAATAATATATCATATTATGCAGATGATACTGTGATAATAATCGAATCAATAATATGAGAGATATGATGCAGTAATTACTGTAGCAATAATTGAGTATAACTGAGTGACTTCTCACGTAAGTATCAATAATCAATATCGTGTGCTACTATGCAACCACGCGTATTATTGTACTTTTACTACCAGGTAGTTCAACAGTTTAACGGTAAAACTTCCGCCGTTATTTTTATAAAAAGATAATTCTGTCGTTTTCTAACTACGATAATACTTCCGTTGTGGGGTCCACCAATGATTGTGCCATCGTACGAATATTCCATCTTAAAACGAATATTCCCCGACCAATCGAATATTATATAACAACTTGCTTACTTTGCGAAATTTGTAAATATTACCCACAACTATAACATTATATTATATCCACACCATAATATTCAAAAATATATTTTGAGAGAAATTAATCTTTATTCATAAAAGTTGGGGTCTTACAACCTCCCCTTCTTATGAAATTTCGTCCTCAAAATTAGGGTACGTACCTGGTATATCGAAGAGGTGAGGATATTTTGACTTCATCTCAGATTCTAACTCGCAGGTCATTTCTTCCACATCGTGGTTTCTCCACAAAACTCTGACTTGAGGTATAACCTTGGAGCGTAGAATATGATCATTTTTATCCAAGATTTTAACAGGTAATTCTTCATACGTTAAATCTTCCTCTATCTCGTCTGGTTCTAATTCAATAATGTGATTTGGGTCTTTCACATATTTACGTAACATAGATATGTGGAAAACGTTATGAACACGAGACATACATGGCGGTAAGGCGAGTCTGTAGGCCATATTTCCTACTCGTTCGAGGATTATAAATGGGCCAATGAATCGAGGATTAAGCTTTCCTCTCTTTCCAAATCTCGTAACTCCTTTCCATGGAGAAACATGTAACAACACATGATCTCCAATATTGAATTTCACGTCTTTTCGATGAAGATCAACATAACTCTTTTGTCGATCTTGTGAGGTTTTTATACGTTGTCAGATCGTTTGAATCTTTTCCATAGTCATACATACCAAATCCGGTCCCAACAACGTTGCTTTACCCACCTCATCCCAGCATACTAGAGAATGACACTTTCTTCCATACAACGCCTCAAATGGAGCCATGCCAATACTTGCTTGATAACTGTTGTTGTAGGAAAACTCCACCAATGGTAAGAACTTGTCCCAACTTCCCTTGAAATCAAGGACACAGAGTCTTAATAAATCTTCAAGAGTTTGAATAGTCCTTTCATTTGCCCATCCGCTTTGAGGATGATATGCCAAACTAAATCGTAAATTCGTGCCCATAGCTTTTTGTAAACTAACCCAAAATCTTGAAGTGAATCTTGGGTCTCGATCAGAAACTATGGATACTGGCATACCATGCAATCTTACAATCTCATTTATGTACATACTAGCAAGACGTTCAAGTGTATAAGTTTCTCGTATCGGTAAGAAATGAGCAGACTTGGTCAATCTATCAACAATGACCCAAATCACATCTATGCCTTGAGAAACCTTGGGAAGACCAGTAATGAAATTCATGGTAATGTGTTCCCACTTCCATTTTGGAATTTCAAGTGGTTGTAATGGACCTTTTGGCACTTGATGCTCCGCCTTGACTCGTTGACAAGTTAGACACCTTGAGATAAACCCCGCTATCTCTCTCTTCATATTGCTCCACCAAAATGTATGTCAAAGATCACGAAACATTTTGGTACTCCTAGGATGGATTGCAAATGGTGTGTTGTGCGCCTCCATCATGATTTTATACTTCAAGTCAGAATCGTTAGGAACAAAAAGTCTGGAGTTGACTAGAAGTATTCCTTCTTCATTGATTCTTGCTTCTGAAATAGCACCTTTTTGCACTTTCTTCCTCATACGCATCAGCTTCAGGTTTGTAGCTTGAGCAGCTTTAACTTTATCGATTAAAGTCGGTTCCACTCGTATATTCACCATCATCACATGGGTCCCTGGAGTCTTTAACTTTATTTCCATCCTTTCCAATTCATACAAAATGGGCCTTTGTGTTGACAATATTGTACTCGTGCCCGCATATGATCTTCTACTCAATGCGTCAGCTACTACGTCGCTTTTCCAGGATGGTATTGGATGGTATGATCATAATCTTTCAACAACTCAAGCCATCGTCGTTGCCGCATGTTTAGTTCCTTTTGAGTGAAGAAATATTTGAGGCTTTTATGATCCGTATAGATCTCCACCTTCTCTCCATACAGGTAATGCCTCCAAATCTTAAGCGCAAAAATGACTGCTGCCAACTCTAGATCATGAGTAGGATAATTACTCTCATATTCTTTGAGTTGTCGCGAGGCATAGGCTATGACTTTCCCATATTGCATGAGAACACATCCTAACCCTTTGCCTGAAGCATCACTGTAGATGACAAATCCCTCCGAGCCAGATGGTATTTTTAGAACAGGTGTTGAAATGAGTCTTCTCTTGAGTTCTTGAAAACTCTTCTCACATTCCTTGCTCCAACCGAACTTTATATCTTTTCGAGTCAGCTGAGTTAATGGAGTAGCGATTCGAGAAAATCCTTCCACGAATCTCCGATAATAACCAGCTAAGTCGAGAAAGCTACGTACTTCGTTCACTGACTTTGGTTGCTCCCATCATTGAATTACTTCAATCTTCGTTGGGTCAATAGATATTCCATGATTTAATATCACGTGCCCAAGGAATGCAACTTTTACAAGCCAAAACTCATATTTCTTCAACTTGGCATATAGCTTATTTTCATGAAGCTTTTGGAGTATTAGCCTCAAGTGTCGCTCATGGTCTTCGCGGGTTTTGGAGTATATGAGGATGTCATCAATAAAGACGACCACAAAGTGATCCAAATATTCCTTGAATACTCGGTTCATTATGTCCATGAAGGCAGCAGGAGCATTAGTCAATCCAAAAGACATGACTAGGAATTCATAATGCCGTCATCGAGTTCTCGAAAGTAGTTTTGGAATGTCATCGGTTTTAATCTTCAACCGATGATATCCTAATGAAGATCAATCTTTGAAAAGAATTTGGCTCCTTGCAATCGGTCAAACAGGTCATCAATGCGAGGCAACGGGCACCTATTTTTGATGGTGACATGATTCAACTCCCGATAATCAATACAAAGTCGCATACTTCCATCTTTCTTCTTCACGAATAGAACAGGAGCACCCCAAGGAGACGTACTAGGACGAATGAAACCAATGTCTAACAATTCCTGTAGTTGGGTTTTTAACTCCTAAAGTTTAATAGGAGTCATTCGATATGGGACTTTGGAAATGGGTTTTGTACCGGATTCAAGGTCGATACAAAATTCAATTTCACACTCTGGGGATAGGCGGGGAAGTTCTTCGTGGAATCGTCGAAATTTATTAACAATAGAAATATCATTCAAATCGGCGTATTTTATTTAAATCCGTGACATGGGCTAAGAAAGCTTGACATCCATTTTTCAATAAACGAATAGCTTTATGGCTTGATATGACAGTGATTGATTTTAGTGGTTTGGTTGCTTGAATTCGTATAATAGGTTGGTTAGGAATATGAAAGCTAACAACCTTACGAAAACAATCGATTTTAGCATGATGAGTAGTTAACCAATCAATCCCTAAAATCACATCAAATGCAAGTATTTTCAAAGAAATAAGATCGACAGGTAATGTGCGATTACCGATTTGAATCAAACAAGACTTATAAACCGTGGATGTAACAAAGGTTTCTCCCAACGGAGTTTCAACAGATATGTCAAAGTCTAATTTCTCCGGAGTCAAATTTAAACGTTGAGCACAAGTAGGAGAAATAAAGGAATGGGTAGAACCGGTATCAAATAAAGTATAAACTTCGCTAGAGTTTATGATTAGCTTACCCATGATCACCTCGTTCGGATTCCTCGCTTTTTGGGAGGTTACAACAAACGCTCTCCCTTGAACTACCGATTTTGTCTTGTCTGGGACACCTTTTGATGCCTCTATCCCAACTGTACTTGACTTTGGTGCATGACAAAATTGGGCTAGGTGACCTTCTTTTCCACAATTATAACATGCTTTGGGCTGCATTGTACAGTTTGGACTTATGTGTCCTTCCCCTCCACATTTGTAACATACGACTGGTGGTCGTTCTCCATCCTTAACAACAGGTGCTAGTGCTGACATCTTTCCATCATTATTGAATCTCCTCTTCTTGAAATGTCCACTCTTATTATCATGGCCATGATTACCACCAAAGTGATTACCATTTCTGGCTTGTTGATTCCCTCCACGTTTGTTGTCACCACTTTGATGACTGTTACCACTGGTATTATTGACTTGTCGGCTGCTCTCTTTTGGTTGGGTTGACTCATTATCGTGCTCCACTAACTGAGCCCTATTCAAAACATCTAAATACAAACACAGTTTATGAGAGATAAGGTATTGACGTATCTCGGGTTTCAAACCTCTTAGAAACATCCGCGTCATTCTCTCCTCATTATCAACCAAGTGGGACGCAAATCGAGATATCTCAGCAAACTTAGCTTTGTATTGTGCCACGGTCATATTTTTTTGCTCAAGCTTGATGAAATCTACCTCCTTCATATGACGAATACTTTCAGGAAAGTACTTGTCGTTGAACAGCTCTTGGAACTTCTCCCAAGACATTTTGAGTGCGGCAGGTTGAGTACGCTTTATAGATACTCACCCATAATTTGTCTCTGCTCACAACATGAAGGTGGCAAAGGGAACCTTTTGCTCCTCAGAGCATCCCAAGACATCAAATATCTTATTGATCTGCTTTATCCATGTCTCCGCCTTAACTGGTTTTGGCTCTCCAAAAATTCCGTGGTCCTCGCTCCTTGAAGCGCTTAATGCGGTGACCGTCAAGGAGTTATCGATGTTTCCACTGCATTTTGGATGAGAGCCATTACACTTTGATGTTTCATGAATTGCATAAAACCTCTGAACATCCCATCTTTCATCATTTGATCGTTGTTGTTTACCTGAAGATTATTGTCTTCCTATTGCACATTATCCTGGGTATTAATCTGTGGTGACTCAACGGTCTCATGTGCTTCATTGCTTATCTCAAAATTTTCTTGGATGCCATTTTCAAATCTTACAAAACAAGGGTTAATTATCATATCACATATTATCCTATACTCGACCAACCAATTAAATACCAAATAAACTTAGGTAGGTCATACTAGCGAAGGAATTCTCCGTCTCTCCCCTCTTAGTTCTTGTCTCACATCTCAGCCAGAGATCATATTCCTAAGCTTTGATACCAACTGTGACGCCCCAAAATAGGTATACATCACCCATCTTGAGTCACCAAATACATGGTACAGAATACAAATACAAACTTAATTATACAACAGTCATGTAATATACGATAAAACATAGCTGAGAGCTTAAACAGGAATGTTGCCTTCTAGACAATATCAACTCTCAAATAGAGTCCTCATTACATTTATTGTCACACTATTTTATAGAATAGTGAGGACTACTAATACACCATCTCGTACCATCACTCCGTTTCCCGACTAGTCCCGGTTACGTTCTCATTTCCAGAAGAGAACAATGAAAGCAAAAGGGTGAGCTCAATTAGCCCAGTAAGAAATATTAGGACTAAGATAATGCAGAATAAATTATCATTAGTTTTCAACAATGTTAAACTGATAAAATACAACAGACATCAAGTTTAACTGCAGCGGAATAAGTAATCCATTAGAAGAGTCAAGTAGAGCATGATATCTACTATCTTCTATGATTTAAAATGTTTTCATCAATTTTTATCATTGAGACTCAGCTTAGTAAATAAACAATATCATCGAGTCATCCCTACACTACGGGCCAAGGATATTCTTTAAATCATCAATGGTCATGACTATACCGAATAATCCCTGGTCATAGTCATACCAAAAACTGTCCATCAATGCACTACAGGCCACTAAGGACTTTTACCACATCATTTATAACATTACAGGTCATGATTATACCGAATGATCCCTAGTCATAATCATACCAAGTCCATCTATGTATGTAAGCCAAAGATGACTTTCATCACAATATAAGCATGAGGATGATGACAATGACATGATAATTCAATAAAACAAGTTCAAGAATAAATTTTAAAGATTTATAAGTTAATTTATCCTGAAATCAATTACGTCCAAATTGTCAACATGATATTGCTTTGTGGAGTAAAATTCAAGAATGCACAGAAGAATATTTCCATGAAAAGATCTTTGGATGAAGCGCAAATATCCGGGATATTCTACTAATTTCATAGAGTATAGAAGCCAAAACTTTAACCAACCGAGTATAATAGAATATATGAAAGCGCAAATGGATTTTCTTCCGTCATGCGATAATCCACGTGAAATGAATCATTTCCACAATTTAATAAGGAATGAATCTGAAGGATCATTCACCATGCATGTGGTAATCCACATAGACAGGTTATTCCAACAGAATAATAAAGAATAGAATAACAGAAGAATTCACCAGGCATGCGATAGACCGGATAGACAGGTTATTCTCAACAGAATAATAAAATATGGAACCAGTTCATGCGTAATCCGCACAGACAGGATATTCCAACAGAATAATAAAGAATGGAACTAGGTTATGCGTAACCCGCACAGACAAGATGTTCCAACAGAATAATAAAGAATAGAACCAGGTCATGCATAATCGGCACAGACAGGATGTCCCAACAGAATAATAAAGAATTGAATAACAATAGAATTCACCAGGCATGCGATAGACCGCACAGACAGGTTATTCCAACAGAATAATAAAGAATGGAATAATAGAAGAATTTCACCATGTATGCGGTACTTCACATAGACAGGTTATTCTAACATAATAATAAAGAATGGAATAACAACTCTTACGAGTATTGAAAGAAAATAACTCTCTTCATGAATACGAAAGAATAATACCCCTTACCTTAGAAGAAACTGGATATTGGAATAGTGAGGTAGCAGACTTCTCTTCTTCTTTCTCACTATAATTTCTCTCTATAATAATTGCTCTAAAGCTTTAGTGAATTGGTTAGAAATGAAGGAAGAATGAGTTTCTATTTATAGAAAAATATAGTTTCGATAATTGCACGTTTTGGGGCTCAAAATATTACAGTATAATACCTTCCTCTTTTTCTTTTTTTTAAATTAGTCCTGCAAGTATTATCAATCTTGCACCAACTCCCTTAATAGTACAAGAATGTGAATCAATAGTACACACATGTGAACAAATAGTTATAATCATGTGAATTAATAGCAATTAATTGCTCATTTATCCGATTAATTACCCGACTGGTCAGTATAACTTCCAGACATCAATTAATATCGAAATAAATGTCGATTTTCACTAACACTAATAATTTCAACACAATGGAACTATCCAATTCATCTTTAATCAACACGAACTTATTCATCATTAATATTATAATTCACAATATTTAACAACCAGGTCGTTCCCAGGAAAGAGGGGGCTTTCCGATAAGGATTTCTCCTTATTAGCGCGCAATTAGATGACCAAACCTCTCCTTGACAGAACTTCTAGACATTGTAAATATTGTAATTTAATAATATGAATAACTTTGTCGTCTCAATTATTGATTTAATAATATATCATATTATGCAGATGATACTGTGACAATAATCGAATTAATAATATGAGAGATATGATGTAGCAATTACTGTAGCAATAATTCAGTATAACTGAGTGACTTCTCACGTAAGTATCAATAATCAATACCGTGTGCTACTATGCAACCACGCGTATTATTGTACTTTTACTACCGGGTAGTTCAACAGTTTAACGGTAAAACTTCCGTCGTTATTTTTATAAAAAGATAATTACGTCATTTTCTAACTACGACAATACTTGATTGTGGGGTCCACTAATGATTGTGTCATCGTATTTAATATTCCATGTTAAAACGAATATTCCCACCAATCAAATATTATATATAACCACTTGCTTACTTTGCAAAATTTGTAAATATTACCCACAACTATAACATTATATTATATCCACACCATAATATTCAAAAATATATTTTGAGAGAAATTAATCTTTATTCATAAAAGTTGGGGTCTTACAACCTCCCTTCTTATGAAATTTCATCCTCAAAATTAGGGTACGTGTACTCAGTATATCGAAGAGGTGAGGATATTTTGACTTCATCTCGATTCTAACTTTCATGAGTCATTTCTTCCACATCGTGGTTTCTCCACAAAACTTTAACTTGAGGTATAACCTTGGAGCGTAGAATATGATCCTTTTTATCCAAGATTTTAACGGTAATTCTTCATCGTTAAATCTTCCTCTATCTCGTCCCTGTTTCTAATTCAATAATGTGGTTCGGGTCTTTCACATATTTACGTAACATAGATATGTGGAAAACGTTATGAACACGAGACATACATGGCGGTAAGGCGAGTCTATAGGCCACATTTCCTACTCATTCGAGGATTATAAATGGGCCAATGAATCAAGGATTAAGCTTTCCTCTCTTTCCAAATCTCGTAACTCCTTTCCATGGAGAAACACGTAACAACACATGATCTCCAATATTGAATTTCACGTCTTTTCGATGAAGATCAACATAACTCTTTTGTCGATCTTGTGAGGTTTTTATACGTTGTCAGATCGTTTGAATCTTTTCCGTAGTCATACATACCAAATCCGGTCCCAACAACGTTGCTTTATCCACCTCATCCTAGCATACTAGAGAACGACACTTTCTTCCATACAACGCCTCAAATGGAGCCATGTCAATACTTGCTTGATAATTGTTGTTGTAGGAAAACTCCACCAATGGTAAGAACATATCCCAACTTCCGTTGAAGTCAAGGACACAGAGTCTTAATAAATCTTCAAGAGTTTGAATAGTCCTTTCCGACTGCCCATTCGTTTGAGGATGATATGCCGAACTAAATCATAAATTCGTGCCCATAGCTTTTTATAAACTAACCCAAAATCTTGAAGTGAATCTTGGGTCTCGATCAAAAACTATGGATACTGGCATACCATGCAATCTTACAATCTCATTTATGTACATACTAGCAAGACGTTCAAGTGTATAAGTTTCTCGTATCGGTAAGAAATGAGCAGACTTGGTCAATCAATCAACAATAACCCAAATCACATCTATTCCTTGAGAAACCTTGGGAAGACCAGTAACGAAATCCATGGTAATGTGCTCCCACTTCCATTTTGGAATTTCAAGTGGTTGTAATGAACCTTTTGGCACTTGATGCTCCGCCTTGACTCGTTGACAAGTTAGACACCTTGAGATAAACCCCGCTATCTCTCTCTTTATATTGCTCCACCAAAATGTATGTCAAAGATCACGATACATTTTGGTACTCCTAGGATGGATTGCAAATGGTGTGTTGTGCGCCTCCATCATGATTTTATACTTCAAGTCAGAATCGTTAGGAACACAAAGTCTGGAGTTGACTAGAAGTATTCCTTCTTCATTGATTCTTGCTTCTGAAATAGCACCTTTTTGCACTTTCTTCCTCATACGCATCGACTTCAGTGCAGTAGCTTGAAAGAACTTTAAACTTTATCGATTAAAAAGTCGGTTCCACTCGTATATTCGCCATCATCACATGGGTCCCTGGAGTCTTTAACTCTATTTCCATCCTTTCCAATTTATACAAAATGGGCCTTTGTGTTGACAATATTGTACTCGTATATTCCGTCGGTTTCTAACTACGACAATACTTCCATTGTGGGGTCCACCAATGATTGCGTTGTCGTACGAATATTTCCTGTTAAAACGAATATTACCCGACCAATCGAATATTATATAACCACTTGCTTACTTTGCAAAATTTGTAAATATTACCCACAACTATAACATTATATTATATCCATGCCATAATATTCAAAAATATATTTCGAGAGAAATTAATCATTATTCATAAAAGTTGGGGTCTTACAAGTTATATATATAAAAGTTGTAAATATATATATATATATATATATATATATATATATATATATATATATATATATATTGACTTGATCAACCACTACTGAAAGCAAGTCCATGGGGGATCGAAATGTAAATATATAAAAGCGATATATATATATATATATATATATATATATATATATATATATATGGACATGATCAACCACCACGAAGCGATTCCATGGGAGATCAGAAAAGTAAATAAAGCAGTAAATGCGATCAACCACCACAAAGTAAACTCCGGGCGGGACTAAATGTAAATAAAGCAGTAAAGACAATCAATCGCCACAAAGTAAACTCCAGGGGGGGCTAAATGTAAATAAAGCAGTAAAAGGCCTCGAAGTAAACTTCGTGCCCCGATGAAAATGTAAATATATATATATATATATATATATATATATATATATATATTAAATCAAGAACGCATTCTGGATATAAAATCCAGGCTCATCGGATATGTCCGACAACAATTATATATATAAGTATATATGTATAAAAGCAGTAAACGCTCCGGATGTAAAATCTAGGCTCATCAGATATGTCTGACAATAGTTATATATATATATATATATATATATATATATAAGCAAGTAAACGCTCCAGACATAAGTCTAGGCTCAATCGAGGCATAACTCGATAATGTTAGTCCATATATAAATATATACATATATAAGTATATATATACAGACTGGAATGAAAACCACGAACCGAAGTCCGGGCATACGCACACAACACGACTCTCAATGTGTAGAATAGTCTGTGCAAAGATGAAGAGAAAGGCTTTATAGAGTACTGTGAGAAGGCTTACAGTGGGCTGCCAATGCAGACTTCTATGACTCTATATGGATAAACACTCAGCTCCCACCGGTAAATGTATAGCTATATGTGAGCTAACAGGTGTTTAAAAAAGAGCAAGCACTCAATATGGGTGTGTACAGAGCAAATTTGATAGGGCTTCCTCGCTTTTTCTTTTTTTAAAAATGGCCACCCAAGCCCTCTATTTATAGAGGGGGGAGCCGCAGGTGCACCTGAGGCTGACCGGGGTGCCCTGGGGTCTGCGGGTCCTGTCGTCTCGAAGTACGTGCACTCGTGCACTGTAATATCCGCTCAAACTTGCAAAACTTCAATCCGAGCATCCGAACGAGGTATATAAGACCTTCTTCGGACTACTTGTGTCGAGAGTTACGCAATGACATGGATTAGAGGTTGTACGAAGTCAGGAAGAGGGGATCATACCCATGGTCTTCAAGCTTCAAATTCTATCCGGTGTGCTGCCACGTGTAATAGTCACTCGGGATTGTAACTCCTTGGTTCTTGTAGAACATTGTTGTATGTATGTATGTATGAAGTGTTGAGACGACGCGCAGGTGTTAAGGTGGCAAGATGACGTTTGACTCATCACCGGGGTTATCTCTGGTTTGAGTTGAAAGCAGACATTGCTCAGGGTTACATCTGAGATTGGATTGTTGCAAGTGTTTGAATGCCGCAAGGTCATCTGTAAGAGTGCCTGTCTACCCGGTGTTAGCTCCGGGTCTAAGGTATGAGTGCCTCGGCAGGAGGTCTGATTGAAGCTGATCGCATGCATTTGAATCAAGCATTTTCGGAGTTATTGTCGGAACTGCAATTCTTTGGTGTTATCGCCAAGGATGAAACTCGTGGTTATCTCCGAGGTTGAAAATGATCCTTCCGGTGTGTGTTCCGGGTTTGGAAATGATGTTCTCGGTGTGTGTTCCAGGGTTGGAACTGAACTTCTGATAATATCCGAAATGGATGTGAGCTGCCTTCTAGGGTTATCTCCGAAAGACGAATATGCCCTCCTGCAATGTTAGTAACAGGTATGCAGAAAATTTCGGGTGTCTACAAATGTTATACACAGAAGATATAAATCATATGTAATATATAAATAAAGAAATAAATGTTTATAACTTAGCATAATTTGGAGATATTATCCTCTAGGCTATAGTACTTTAACAGAGATGATTTATCTTGATCATGGAAGTTGAACTTCTAATTAAAGTATTAATGCATTAAAAGTGTGCATTAAACGAATCACGTGATAATATTCTATTTATAAAATATTTTCAAATAAATACTAATTAGTAAAATTTCTTAATTTTGAAATTATAGTGGACTTAATATTGTTATATATATTCATTTGATGTTCTAATGAGTAAGATTGCATCGTGTTAATTAATACCTCGGAATGTTGATTAATATATTAATTAATATTATGGACATAATTATTTTCAAAACATTTATAAGATTTTTCATAAGATAATTTATCATGTATCATAGAATCTTGGCCGAGTTTTTTAATATTTATCATTAAAAGGATTGATTTGATTGTTAAATCAAGTTATGATCAAATAGAGATAAATTATGGACTTATGAAATTATTTTAAATGTATCAGAATTATATTAATTGATTCTAAAATATTTATGTACATTTATATAGGAAATATTTACAGTTTATTAGTAAAGGGTTTATTTAATTAATTTTAGGACTACAGTGAAATTATAATTATTTAGTGGAATTAATTGTAATTAATATTTATTTTGAATATTATTATTAGATAATAATATCTAGATAAGTATTAGAGTCAGAAGAGGAATCCCTTAGTATCTCTTTCCTAGCCTAATATAGACCAACTTCTTGAGAGAGGGTAAGGATCAATGTTATTATATATGTCATTGATCAGAAACGTATGGGTAAACTTTTTCTATCGGAGGAAAAACCAAAATACATATTCTCTCTTTTAGCCTAGGAAAAACAAAGTTAGGATTTTTCTAGAAGGGTGCTTTGGAGACCACACTCCAAGTTCAGCATAAGGTCATATATATGAAGGAAGATCTTAAGAATATAAGAGACTATACGGATATTCAAATCGTGTTAATCCAACCAAGAACTAGGAAATAAATTCGTACTTTAGATATGTAGACACTCAAAATTTCGTTTTCCTGTTACTAACTATATAGTAGGGCAAAAACGTCTTTTTCACTCTAGAGATAACCCTAGAGGACCACAACATCAAATCTAACCACAGAGACATCCCCGTGGCCCTTTGTGTAAACATTTTCAAATTCAGTTGAGTTGGAACAACCGTTTCAAAACTACCAACTGGCGACTCTAAATATTCAAATCGTCGACATTTTGTGTTGGACTTTTTTTAAACTCGCCCTTTCAAATAAAATTTAACACATAGAAAATATAAAAGGTAAAAAAGAGGAATTCCAAGAAAAGAAGAAATTTTTTCCCAACGTCGACAAGATACATTTAATATATATTTGTTGTTTCGTATAAACCCATAAAGATGATCTTGGTTTCATTTTTATTTTTTTTAAAACCTATTTTTGAAAATTAAATATTGTTTCCCTAATTTTAGTATATTAAATTATTTAGTTTTATACCATAACACTCCAATAAGATTATTTGTTTTAAGTATATTTTTTTTGGTAGTTGAAGATTTTTATAAAATAAATTATGCACCTTCCAACAAAAAAACTATTAGCATTTAAACAAATTAGGTTAAATAATTAAAAGGTTTGAATGCCTATTAACTTGTACATGACCGGTTGGTCTTTTATTTCCCCATGACCTCATTGATATATATGTAGTTTTGAGTGTTCATAGATGGTTTTATGATAATTTTTAGATTGTATTTTTTAAATCCATTTAACACATGTCAATATGGTTTTTGTGGTAAGTATTAAAATATAATAAAACTAGTGATGTTCCATACAGCAAACCACTATGATATGAGCAATGCTACGCAGCCAGGAATAATGGACAGGTTAATTGGATTTTTTTTTATTTTTTTTTTGCTAGTGACTTCTAAAAAATGTATAATATTTATTCTAATAGGAATTTTTATAAAATATAGTGTTTTAGGTGTAATTTGGATACATATACAAATACAGGGTTATACATTATATTTGTATATATATCCAAATTACACCTAAAATACTATATTTTATAAAAAAATTCTGTTAAAATAAATATTATATATTTTTTAGAAGTCACTAGCAAAAAAAAAAAAAAAAAAAAAAAACTGTCCAATTAACCGGTCCATTATTCCTGTCCGCCAAGACTTTTCCCTATGATATATGGTAGAAATTTCCATTTCTTTAATCAATAAGGTAGAGATGGACTTGGAGTAATAAATTTGAAAACCACTACTCACTAAAAGAAGCTTTCCTCAACCTGTGCAAGTGATTCATGAGTCATGTGACCTTCCTCAGTCCTCACTATGCATGTAATGCTGCAATAACTAACCAACTAAGCTAAGAATTAATATTATTTTTTAGAAAATTATTATTAACACTAATAATAAAAATATAACTTTATTAATTATTAGTAATATTATTAATAAGTTATTAGCAATTACTTATTAGTTATTAATAATTTTCTTTAACATGATATTACTTGAATAAATACTTATAATCTATTATCTTAATAACATTACTTATTAGATATTAGTATATATTAATGGTATTAGTAACATTAATATTCTAATAGCACTACTTGTTATAATCTACATTAATGTTAAAAAATGAAACTTATTTTATTTTATTATTTTTTAACAAAAATAATAATTGAAGTAATATATGCTAATAAGAATAATTTATCATAATAACAATAATATAATAGTTATAATAAATAAATAATTTAATCTTGTGACAGCATATTTTATAAAAATAATAAGTACTTTATTTATTCAATATATTTAAATTATTTTATAGATTTCATCTTACTAAATAAATAACGAAGTTGGAGAGAAAGAATTAATAGAATAACAAATAAAACAAATAATAAAAATCCTAAGATGACTTTATTTAAGGTCTTGACTCTTCTCACCCGTTCCTACATGAAAAACTAAACAGATAGAAAGAAAAATTGAATTTATATCTTCTTTTTGTCAAAATTATCTTCTTTTTTCATTAGTATTAATGTATATTAATAACAATAATATTGTAAGTATATTAATATTATTAATAACATTAATATATTCTAATATCTAATAAGTAATATTATTAAGATAATATATTTATATTTAGCTACGAAGTAAAATTATGTTAAAGGGAATTACTAATAAGTAATTACTAACAGCTTATTAATAATATTACTAATAACTAATAAGTTGTATGAATACTATTACTGTTACTAATATTTTTATAAGAGAGAACATTAATATTTTTAACTTAGTTGGTAATGAAATTTTTTTTTAGTTTTGGGAGTACAAGGTTTTAGTTTTAAATCTTGAGAGAATAGATATTTTTAGCTCAAATGTGTTAAATTGACATGTCAACGTGTCATGTGCACAAGTCTAACGTCACATGGCGCATGACACAATAAGGTTTACAATCCAAATTTTTAGATAATAAAGGGTTCGTTTGCATTGACTAAAAAAAAGGAGCGCAATATCCAAATACTCATATAGTACAAGGGTCACTTTTACATTTTACTCATACTTTTCTTTCCAAAAACAAAGCCAACCAAATTAATCAGGCAAAGGCAAAAGCTACCTAACACACTTCGGAATGAAGGAAAAGGCTCAGACAAGGGTTCTCACTTGTGGTCGGAGGTAACTCTCCAAAATATTACTAGCTTGTGAGGAGAAGACGAAAAATATGACAACTATATATGAGGCGAGAATTCTAGTTTTAACTGAAGAAACAGATTTAATAGAAGAGAATGCTGCACTAAGGAAAAGGGAAGAAAGGTTTAAAATATCACTTAATGAAAAGGGGGAGAAGAATTAAGGAAGAAAAGGAAAAGAGAAAAGAAATCTCAAAGTAGTGAAAAGAAGATTAAAGCCAATTTAGAAGGAAAAAACAGAAGGGAAAGGTTTGTTTGTAATTATATTACATGAAATTGTACTATTTGTACTTATTTATACTAGTTTAATATTTATAAATGCTTTATGCTTTAAATTATATGATACAATCTTTTGATTTTTTTTAATATTATATTTTGTTGCTAACCAATCTTACGAGGGATTACATAATATTAGATTTTTTTTATTTTTAATAAAATGGAATTTCCTCTATTTATTATTTTGAAATAGTAAGGGGTTTATTTGATTAATGTGGTTAGTTATGGGTAAAATCATGTAAATATTTTAAATAAGCAAGTGGTTATAAAATATTCATTGTTGTCGGGGAATATTAGTTTGGTGGTGGAATATTCTTCTTTGTCGGGAATATTAAATGCGACGGCCTTGACCTTATGTGGGGCCCCATAGCGAAAGCGATTGGATGAAGAAAATGACAAGTATAAGTTGTTTATAAATAACGGTAGTAGTTATTCTGCAGATTAATCTTGTTGGAATACTAGGTGGTTAAAACACGATGTCTGGCGTTGTTGCACGATGCTTACGCGTATTGCACCATTATTGATTCTTACGTGAAGAAGGCACTACTCGATAATTATTACGATAATTCTTGTTCAATATTTTATTTTATTGATTCAATAATTACTACGTTGATATTTTATATTATTGTTGTTTGATAATTGTCACACTACACGATATTTTTCATTATCGGATCAATAATTCATATTATTTGAATAATATTATTAGATAGCATTATTGGCAATGTCTAGAAAGTTACATCTAAGGAGAGGTTTGGTCACTAATTTATGCGCCGATGAGGAGAAATCCTTATTGGAAAGCCCCTCTTTCTGAGGAGCGGCACGGTTATCGATATTGTGATTACGTAATATTATTTGTGAATAATTAATTATTGATTTATATGATAAGGAAAATATTCATTTTATGTGGATATAGATGGAGAAAATTTTTAATGACAATTGTTGAAAATTGATATTTTATCTTTTACGATAAAATAATTCATTTAAATATATTATTATATTATAATAATATAATAATGGTGATATTTTTACAATGAATGTGTGATATATGAATAAATGAGGAGGAAGAGTATTTTTGTTACAAAAATGTTTAACACATGTTTTGTGTGTTGGTGGACCCCCATTTTTGGTTGAAATTTGATTATAGCACATAAAATCGTCAGTATGTGGATTTGGTCAATTTTTGTTTGGAATTTGGAAAAACTTTCTTACGCAAAGTTGTAGAAAATTAAATTTCCTATGGAATGGACATAAGATTTGAATTTTTTACGATAAAAGGGCTATTTATTATGAATTATTGAAGTTACGGAATATTGAGTGCGAATTGATTTTGTTACAAAATTGTTTAAAAACATGTTTTTTTGATTTTGGTGGGCCCATGTGTGTGTGCAAAACATGTTTGAATTTGATTTCAAAATTGTGCTAAGAAAATTTTTTATAAATATTATTATTTTATTAAATTTTTTTTTTTGGTGTTCTAAGCATTTTCTATAAATAGGGTGCTTGGGTTAGAATTGAAAATCACACGAAAGCTGAAATTTTCTCTCTCTATATTATCGGCGTATTCTTGTGAGTATTTTGATACTTTGAGTGTTGCTTATCTGATGCAAGTTTCCTTGACGTTATATCGATATTCGGTCGAAAGTATTATTCTTTTGAGGTAAGGGATGTTATTTTTTTTAAATGATATTATTTCTTTCAATATCATTATCTTGGGAATATTGGTAAGATTTTTCTTGTGAAATTCTTATCTTTTCATGTCGGGGTTACTATTCATGAGTTCTTATTCATGAGTTACTATTCATGAGTTACTATTCACGAGTTCTTATTCACGATTCTTATTCACGAGCATATTCACGAAGCATGATGATTTTTTCTTGTGGAATTTCTACCTTTTAGTGTCGGAGTTACTATTCACGTATATGATCTTATATTCACGTATCGACCTTATTCACGAATCGACACTATTCACGAAAAAATTAAATTTTCTTTTACGTGTCCAAGATTATGCATTATGGTTCTATCTTTGATTGGATCTATGTTTTGATCTTCATTTTTGAATTACGCTCCTGATAGTTTATTATGGAGTATTTTTGAACTTGGATTGTCTAAAATACGAATCCTTAATATTTGTTCTTTTGTCTCACTTGGATTCGTTTTCTTTAAAATATTTTTCATCATCCTCGGTCCTAAATGATGATATTCTTGAATATCTTTGGCACATAGTGCAAAGATGAATGATTTCTTGATGAATATCTTTGGCGTAGTGGTGCAAAGATGAGCAGTGTTGAGATGAACATGACCAATTGATTAATATCTTTGGCACATGGTGCAAAGATGACTATTTGATTCAAGATGTATATTGATTGATGTTACGAGGATAAAATATCGATGATGGACTTTTAAATTCATAGATGATAGTAGATTTCATTCTCTACTTAACTCTTACAATGAATTGTTGTTTCATTGCGATTGTTGATCTAAAACTTGTTGTCTATTGTATTACATCAGATTTTTCCTGTTGAAGACTAAGGATAATTTGTTGTACATTATCTTAGTCATAATATTCTTTCCTGGCTAGTTGAGCTCACCCTTTTCCTTTTTGTTCCATTTTTCTTCTCAGGAGGCGAGAATATAGCGAGAACTAGTTGGGGTGTGGAGTGATGGTTCAAGATAGTTATTTTAGTAGTCCTCACTATTTTGTAAAATAGTGTATCAATAATTATAATGAGGACTTTATTTGGGTGTGGATATTATCTAGAAGACAATATTTGTATTTAAACTCACGTATATGTGTTGTATGCATTATTTTGCACGACAATTGTAATAATGAAGTTGTAGTTGTTTACGTACCATGTATTTGGCGACTCGAGAATAGGTTGGGTGGATTGGACCTATTTTGGGGGCGTCACGGTTAGTATCGAGCTTAGGGGATATGATCTCTGGCGGAGATCGGGGAATAGAACTAGGAGGGAGAGATGAGTAAATCCTTATTAGTATGTCTACCTAAGCTTATTTGTTGGTTGGTCGAGTATATAGGGTTATTATGTTGCATGTTAATTTCTTTAATTAACCCTTGTTTTATGGCGATATTTAAGAATGGCAACTAAGAATGTTAACGATGGAGTAAATGAGGCCGTGGAGACACCTTTACTCACCAATCGGGAGAGAACGTGCAGCAGGGCGACAATGTTCCTCTCTTAAACAACACCACTTGATCGAGATGATGAGCGATGGGATGTTTAGAAGCTTTTTGCGATTCATGCAAAAAAATCGAACGAGGGAGACTTCGTGTACAAAATACTGGTGGAAATGATAGCAGCGCACGGTTTATCACAACCAAGCGAGTTCAAAGAGTTGGGACCACGAGTTACAGGGAAGCGGATCCGATTAAAGGCGGAGGCGTGGGTCAAAACAAATTACCAAGATATTCGATGTCTTGGGATGCGGAGGAGGAATAGAAGGTTCCATTCGCCACTTTTATGTTCCAAGTAATGAAGCGATTCTTGGTGGGAATCTGTGAAGCGTACCCATCCGGTACACACTCAACATATCTTGGGAAACGTTTGAAAAACTATTCAATGACAAGTACTTTCACGAAAGTATTAAATCATATGAAGGAGGTAGAGTTTATTAGACTAGAATAGAGAACAACATGGCGGTGTCCCGATCGAGGCGAAAGTTAGCGGAGTTATCGGTTTTGCACCTCATTTGGTGGAGAATGAGGAGCGTGTGGCGGGATGTTTTACGAGAGGTTTGAAACTTAGACATACGTCGATATCTCATTTCTCATAAATTTTCTCTATATTCAGATGTTGTGAATAGGGCTCGATTATTGGAGCGAGATAATGAGTCACTCAATCGAAGAATAACGACCAACAACTTCGATGATAATCGTCTGGGTGGCAATGATCATCGAACAATGATAACCATCGTGGAGGAAATTATCATGCGAAAATGGTAACCACTTGGTGGTAATCATGGCCAAGATAATAGAAGAAATAATTCAAGTGGAAATTTTAAGAAGAAAGATTTAACGATGACGGAAAGGCGTCGGCGATGACGGCCGGCACCACCATGAACAAATTCTAGGGGGAGAAAAGCGACCTTGGTTAGATCTTACTGAAATGCGGAGAGGAGGGACATATAAGTCCAAACTATTCCACGACCTTCAAGGTATGTTTTAGTTGTGGAAAAGAAGGTCACATATAGCTCGATTTTGTCCTGTGTAGAAATCAAGTCCAGTTGGGATGGTGGCACTCAAAAGCGGATCTGAACAAAATCAAAAGTCGGCGGTTCTGGAAGAAGCGTTTGTCGTGGCCCCAAAAATCAGAGGAACCCAAATGAAGGTATCACGGGTTAGTTAATTATAAATTCTTGCGAAGTTTATACCTTATTGAATCTGGTTCTACCCATTCATTTATCTCTCTACTTGTGCTCAGCGTTTAAACTTGACTCAGGAGAAATTAGACTTTGACTTATCTGTGGAGACTCCATTTAGGAGAAACTTTCATTACATCCACTATTTATAAATCTTGTTTGATCCAAGTTGGCACCATCACATTACATGTTGATCTTATCTCTTTAAAGATACTTGCTTTTGATGTGATTTTAGGGATTGATTGGTTAACTACTCATCATGCCAAAATTGATTGCTTTTAATAAGGTTGTTAGTTTTCATATTCTAAGCAACTTTTTATTGAATTCAAGCAACCAAACCATTGAAGTCAAACTCTTTCATATCAAGCCATAAAAGTCATTCGTTTATTGAAAAATGGATGTCAAGCTTTCTTAGCCCATGTATTATGGACTTGAACAAAAATCGTCGATTTGAATGATATTTACATTGTTAGTAAATTTCTGGCGTATTTCTGAAGAATTTCTGGCCTACTCCCGGCGTGATATTGAATTTTGTATCGACTTTGAACCCGATACAAAACCCATTTCTAAAATCTCATATCGAATGACTCTATTGAACTTGAGGAGTTAAAAACCCAACTATAGAAGTTGATACAGGAGCCTCTGTCTGGTGACTTCCTTTGTGGAATGCACCAAAGCGGACTCTCTCGTAGGGGGCGCCATATTCGTGCGGTAGTAAAGCGATAGGTGCCATTGTGACGTCTTATCCAAGATTGGGATATGAGTCACGATTGAGAACAACCTAAGTCGATGTCGAAATCGTAGCTTTCTAGGCTTAGTTGGTTATTATCGGAGATTAAGTGGAAAGATTTTCTCGAATCGCTACTCCATTAACTTCGGTGACTCGTAGAGATACAAAATTTGAATGGAGCGAGGAATGTGGGAAGAGCTTGAAGAACTTCGAGAGGAGACTCATTTGGCACATGTTACGACCATACCATCTGGAAAAGCGAAGCGTGGTAGGCGGCGTGTTGAGTAGAAGATCGTATCTGATCTGAGTGATATTATTGTCGAATACAAAGACCCATTTCATATAACTTACAAATGATAGAGATAGAGTTAAAGACTCTAGGGACCCGTGATGATATCTGAGTAGAATCGACTTTAATCGATAAAGTTAAAACCGCTCAAGCTACACACGGTGATGATGATATAGAAGAAGAAGGTGCGAAGTTGTTATTCTAGAAGTAAGAATCGATGATGAGAGAAAGCTCAAACCTTGATTTATTAGTCCATTTGAAATCCTCGATCGAATAGGAACTGTGGCCTATAGACTCGTTTTACTTGCCCAAGTATGTCGGCGTGTTCATAACGTTTTTCACGTATCGATGTTACGTAAATATGTGTGAATGACCCGAACCACATTATTGAGTTAGAACCGGATGAGATAGCAGAAGATTTAACGTCGAGGAGGTACTGTCAAGATCTTGGATAGGAAGGAGCATGTCCTACGCACAAAGGTTATACCACAAGTCGAGGTTTTGTGGAGGAACCATGCTATTGAAAAAATGACACAGGAGTTGGAATCGAAAATGAAAGCGAGGTATCCTCACCTTTTGAAACACCGAGTGCGTCGTCAATTTAGAGGATGAAATTTCATAAGGAGGGAGGTTGTAAGACCCCAAATTTTTTAAATAAAAAAATGGAATTTCCTCTATTTATTATTTTGAAATAGTAAGGGGTTGATTTGATTAATGTGGTTAGTTATGGGTAAAATCTTGCAAATATTTTAAATAAGCAAGTGGTTATAAAATATTCATTGTTGTCGGGGAATATTAGTTTGGTGGTGGAATATTCTTCTTTGTATCGGGGAATATTAAATGCGATGACAGTAGACCTTTGTATGTGGGCCCCATAACGAAAGCGATTGGATGAAGAAAGCGACAAGTATAAGTTGTTTATAAATAACGGCGTAGTTATTCTGAATTAATCTTGTTGGAATACTCGGTGGTTAAAAACACGATGTCTGCGTTGTTGTTGCATGCATTACGATATTGATTGATTCTTACGTGAAGGCACTACTTTCGATAATTATTACGATAATTCTTTATTCAATATTTTATTTTATTGATTCAATAATTGCTACGTTGATATTTTATATTATTGTTGTTTTTCAATAATTGTCACTTTACACGATATTTTTCATTATCGGATCGATAATTCATATTATTTGAATAATATTATTAGATAGCATTATTGGCAATGTCTAGAAAGTTACATCTAAGGAGAGGTTTGGTCACTAATTGCGGCGCCCGATGAGGAGAAATCCTTATTGGAAAGCCCCTCTTTCTTGAGGAGCGGCACGGTTGTCGATATTGTGATTACTGTAATATTATTTGTGAATAATTAATTATTGATTTATATGATAAGGAAAATATTCATTTTATGTGGATATAGATGGAGAAAATTTTTAAAGTGACAATTGTTGAAAATTGATATTTTATCTTTTACGATAAAATAATTCATTTAAATATATTATTATATTATAATAATATAATAATGGTGATATTTTTACAATGAATGTGTGATATATGAATAAATGAGGAGGAAGAGTATTTTTTTTACAAAAAATATTTAACACATGTTTTGTGTGTGTTGGTGGACCCTATTTTGACTGAAATTTGATTATAGCTTTGTAAAATCATCCATCCGTATGTGGATTTGGTCAATTTATTTTGGAATTTGGAAAAACTTTCTTACGCAAAGTTGTAGAAATTAAATTTCTATGGAATGGACATAAGATTTGAATTTTTTTCGATATAAAAGGGCTATTTATTATGAATTATTGAAGTTCAAAATATTGGAGTGCGAATTGATTTTGTTACATTAAATGATAAAAAAACATGTTTTTTGTGATTTGGTGGGCCCCACATGTGTTGTGTAAATGTGTTTGAAATTTGATTTCAAATTGTGCGTATAAAATTTTTTATAAAAATATATTATTTTATTAAATTTTACTTTTGGTGTTCTAAGCATTTTCTATAAATAGGGTCTTTAGGTTAGAATTAAAAATCACACGAAAAATTGAAGTTTTCTCTCTACTATATTATCGGCGTATTCTTGTGAGTATTTTGATATCTTGAGTGTTGCTATATGATTGCAAGTTTCCTTGACATTATATCGATATTCGACCCGAAATCTTATTCTTTTGAGGTAAGGGATGTTATTTTTTTTTTAAAATGATATTATTTCTTTCAATATCATTATCTTAGGAATATTGGTAAGATTTTTCTTGTGAAATTCTTATCTTTTCATGTCGGGTTACTATTCATGAGTTACTATTCATGAGTTACTATTCACGAGTTATTATTCACGAGTTCTTATTCACGAGTACTATTCACGAAGCATGATGATTTTTTTTTGTGGAATTTCTACCTTTTAGTGTCGGATTTACTATTCACGTATATCGGACCTTTATTCACGTATATGACTTTCTTATTCACGAATCGACACTATTCACGAAAAAATTAAATTTTCTTTTTTGTGTCCAAGATTATGCATTATGGTTCCTATCTTTGATTGGATCTATGTTTTGATCTTCATTTTTGAATTACGCTCCACATAGTTTATTATGGGTATTTTTGAACTTGGATTGTCTAAAATCTGAATCCTTAATATTTGTTCTTTTGTCTCATTTGGATTCGTTTTCTTTAAAATATATTTTCATCATCCTCGGTCCTAAATGATGATATTCTTGAATATCTTTGGCACATGTAGTGCAAAGATGAATGATTTCTTGATGAATATCTTTGGCTCGTAGTGCAAAGATGAGCAGTGTTGAGATGAACATGACCAAGTGATTAATATCTTTGGCACATAGTGCAAAGATGACTATTTGATTCAAGATGTATATTGATTGATGTTACTGAGGGATAAAATATCGATGATGGACTTTTAAATTCATAGATGATAGTAGATTTCATTCTCTACTTAACTCTTACAATGAATTATTGTTTCATTGCGATTGTTGATCTAAAACTTGTTGTCTATTGTATTCTATCAGTTTTTCCTGTTGAAGACTAAGGATAATTTGTTGTACATTATCTTAGTCATAATATTCTTTCTTGGGGCTAGTTGAGCTCACCCTTTTCCTTTTTTGTTCCATTTTTCTTCTCGGGAGAGAATATAGCGGAAACTAGTCGGGGTGGAGTGATGGTTCAAGATAGTGGGGTGATGATGTTTCAAGATAGTTGTTTTAGTAGTCCTCACTATTTTGTAAAATAGTGTATCAATAATTGTAATGAGGACTTTTGAGAGTGTTGATGTGGATTGATATTTTGGGAAGATATATATTTTTCCATGTATTTAAACTCACAAAACATGAAGTCTGTTAAACAATTTATTGTCAAAGTATTTTTTCATTTACAATCAAAAGTATTGAAAGACAATTGTAATAATGAAGTTGTAGTTGTTTAAAGTACATACATTAACATATATTTGGCGACTCGAGAATAGGTTGGGGATGGATTGGACCTATTTTGGGGGGACCAGTGGTTACATATTTGACAAACAGTATGTCACAAATATGGAGAGCCAAAAAAGAACTCAAAAATTACTTTAAAATCTCATCCAATTATTAAAGCAGGTTATAAGGCTAAGATTTGTGTCGGCTAATTGAATGATGGAAACTGGGGTATAACCACTTTGGTGCTTGCACACAATCATGGTTTAAGTCCAAGTAAGTCTCGCTTTCACCGGTGTAATCGACATGTAACCTCTTATATAAAGAGGAGACTTGAGCTAAACAATGATGCTGGGATACTAATGAATAAAAGTTATAATTCACTTAGAATTGAGTATGGAGAAAATGAAATGCCTTGTTTAAAGAAAGATTGTGAAAATTATATGGAAAAATTAAAAAAGTTAAGGCTTGTTGAGGGTGATGCTAGTGCACTTCAAAGTTATTTTGCTAAAGTTCAAGCAGTGGATTCTAACTTTTTCTATGTGATAGACCCAGATGAGAAAAATCGGATCAAAAATTTATTTTGGGAAGATTCAAGGTCTAGAGCTGCGTATGAGGAGTTTGGTGATGTCATCTTATTTGGCACCACTTATTTGACTAAAAAATATGATATGTCGTTTGCTCCTTATATTGGAGTTAACCACCATGGACAATCCATACTACTTGGTTGTGGCTTGATATCGAATGAAGATATTAACACTTTTGTTTGGTTGTTTGATACGTGGCTTTCTTCCATGTCTAGAAACGTTCTACGGGACATTATCACTGATCAAGATAAAGCGATGACAAAAGCGATTGAGATAATTTTTCTCGATGCTCGTCACCGATGGTGTTTGTGGCATATACTGAATAAAGTTCCTGAAAAATTAAAAGGGTATGCGCATTATGAATCAATTAAATTTATGTTACATAATATTGTTTATGATTCTTTGCGTGTAAATAATTTTGAATGTGAATGGAAGGCAATGATAGAAAATTATGATCTTGAGAACAATGAGTGGTTGGAAGGATTGTATAATGAAAGGCACCGGTGGTTTCCTTGTTTTGTCAAAGATTATTTTTGGGCGGGAATGTCTATGACACAAAGAAGTGATCAAAGCATGAATGCATTTTTTGATGGATTTGTCAATGCAAAAACTTCCTTGAAAGAATTTATGGACCAATATGATAATGTGTTAAGCAATAAAATGGAAAAATAAATAGCAACGGACTCTTATTCTTTGAATTCACATGCACCTTGTGCTACACACCATGCCATTGAAAAACAATTCCAAGAGGTTTATACCAATTCCAAGTTTATAAAGTTTCAAACAAAAGTGGCGGATGGCGGAATGTATTGAGATTCAAGGTTTGTCGAATCTCATGATAAAATATTCCATTACGAAGTGAAACAACTTTGTTACTTTGGAGAAAAAAAAAGATCACCCAAAAATTGTGAACTTCAAAGTTTGTTTCATTGAAGGGGAAAATGAATTTGAATTTGATGTGAAGTGTAACTATAAATTATTCATATTTTGGAGAATTTTATGTAAGCATATAGTTAAGGTACTTCATTTTGAAAGGTTTATATTTACCGTTCCAACGAAATACATTTTGAAGAGGTGGAGAAAGGACATAAAACGACGACATACTAAAGCTAAAGTCACTTATAATGTTTGGAAAGACACATAACTGGGACAGAGATATGACAAGTTGTGAAATATTTTTTTGACGTTGTGGACATTGCATATGAAACTCAAAAAAGATGTGACCAACTTGTAGATCGGCTTCTTGAACTAAAGGTGGAATGAAATACGGAGGATGAAATTTATGAAAAAAGTCAACCTACTCAAAAGTCAACCGCAAGTGGATCTAAAAATGACGGCCCAAATGAAAGTCAGAAATTACTTTCACCAAAAAAGAACCGATGCAAGGGGCGTCCTCCTAATAAAAGGAAAGTAGGTAAGGTGGAACAAGTTTTGAAGAAATTCAAATAGAAGGGACAAAAAAAAGATAGAAATAAATTTGAATGAAGAAACACAAAGAATATGAATAAGGTATGATTTTTCTTTTTTGTTATATATATATATATATATATATATATATGCTACGATCATAGAGTCGTGAAATGAGAAATTATGCTTCTTTTATTTCAGACATTTGAGCTTGATATGACTATTAATCAGCCACCTATTTTTCACGAGACACAAGAGAGTCGTCATGTAAATATTAACTTGAATGTGAGTAATTATTCTTTTTTTTCGGTTATTATTTTTACTTTATTGGTGAGTATTTTTAAGGGTGCATATATGTTGATAATTGCATATATATGTTATTATACAGCCCTAATTTAAGTGGTAAGAGTTGTTTATAGATTGATTTAAGTTTTACCTTTCATAGATCATAAATTTAGGATGTATGAACTCAATTAATATTGATGCTTTTCCTATAACTTGTAGGAATCCATATTGGGAGATGAACTTCTGAATCTTGGTGCGGTGTAGAATTTTGGGTCTATAGGTGAAGACACTTTTAATGTTGGCTATAAAGACTTTTGACTTGATTTAGTTGTAGCTTTGGTCTAGTATATATAGGTTGTTAGACAAATTTTTATCTTTTCTTTTAGTCCATTGCTCAACATTATGATCGGTGAAAACAAAAATGAGGTGTCTTAGTGGATGTACGAAAAGTATTCTAATTCTAATCATTTGTTTTCATCCCTTCAAGTTTTCCAAATTTCAATGTTGGTTTTGCTCCCAGTAATTTCTCTTAGTAGGCGTTAAATATTTACCAAACATTCACAATATATGTCAAACTAAATTGATGAACACAATAATTGGAATTCGTTTCATAAACACTATAATCACGATTTACATATTTACAAGGGGTAATTAAAAAACGATGATACAATAGCTTAATAGCTCAAGCAACTACAAGTAAGACAATATTTTATTTTTTCTGTGTAGCTTCAATGCACTGTGTGACTATAAGGCGTAACCATTTGACATCCCTTCAAGTTTGGGTCATTTGCCATTTCTCAAAGCACTCTCACCAAGTGGTAACCATTTGACTGGGCAGATTTCTCCTAGCATTGAGAATTTCAGCAACCTTGTCCAACTTACATTAGCCATAAACTCCCTGCGAGGTCCTATTCCAGCCACCTTCAAGAATTTCTTCAGTTTGCAGTATATTAATCTCAGTTACAATTCCTTATCTGGGTTCATCTCAGATTTTTTAGGCCAAAACCAAAAATCTGACAACCAATCGAATATCAAATTGCCAACAGGGCTTGGTTCCTTTGATCTGCATTAAAATCAACTATTTGGGTTTCTTTCAAGCATCTTAAGCAACAACACTAAGCATATTCCAACAAATTGACCAAAGCATATTCCAAAATTTACATCACAGAAACCCAAATTATTTGGATAAGCAGCTAAACTAACAAAATTTTACTCATCATAAGATATTGTTTCAATAGAGATACAAATATCCAAAATCACCACTCCAAATGTGTATAATCGACCCAAATAAACCATGAATTGAACTGAGCTTGGATTCTACCTCTACACCGAATGGGTTTTTCAGCGGTTTTGCTTGTCAGTTCCTCCATTTTTGGACGAGCAGAAAGCTTAACTCTGTATCTCTAGTTTTTGGATTCATCGACGAGAATTTGAAAATGGGGGTTTTACTCCTGCTGCTGATTTTCTTTAGAAAAAAGGGAGAAAAAAGTGATGGTTGTATAGATTTACTCTAAAAATAGTATTTTATTTCACATTATTATTCATCAAAATTGAAAAGCAAAGCGGACTATGAGAAGGAGAATGAAAATGGTGATGGGCGCCCTGGTTAGACCATCATCAAGTCTCCTCACCTCCACGTCCACCTCTACCAGCTCCAGCTTATTGAGTAATAGCGCTACTGTAAGACCCCAACTTATTATTAATGAAATTTAATTTTCTCTATTTATTATTTTGAAATAGTAAGGGTTGATTTGATTAATGTGGATAGTTATGGGTAAAATATTCAAATATTTCAAGTGGTTATAAAATATTCATTGTTGTCGAGGAATATTCGTTTGGTCGTGAAATATTCTTCTTTGTGGGGAATATTAAATGCTGACGGTAGCAGCCTCTTTTGTGGGCCCCATAACTTGCGATTGGATGAAGAAAACGACAAATATAAGTTATTTAAAAATAACGGCGTAGTTATTCTGATTAATCTTTGTTAAAATACTCGGTTGGTTAAAACACGATAGCTGCACGGTATTGCACCAATTATTGATTCTTACGTGAAAGGCACTACTCAATAATGGTTACGATAATTATTATTCGATATTTTATTTTATTGATTTAATAATTCTTTGCGTTGATATTTTATATTCTTTGTTGTTTCAATAATTGTCATTACACAAGATTTTTTTCATTATCGAAACAATAATTCATATTATCTGAATAATATTATTAGATAACATTATTGGCAATGTCTAGAAAGTTACATCTAAGGAGAGGTTTGGTCACCTAATTGCGGCGCCAAGAAGGAGAAATTCTTATTGGAAAGCCCCTCTTTCACGGGGACCTGCTTAGTTGTCAATATTGTGATTCATAATATTATTTGTGAATATTTAATTATTGATTCATATGATGAGGAAAATATTGATTTTATGTGGAAATAGATGGAGAAAATTTTTAATGTGACAATTGTTGAAAATTGAAATTTTATCTTTTCTCGATAAAATAATTCATTTAAATATATTATTATATTTTAATAATATAATAATGATGATATTTTCTACGATGAATGTGGGATATATAAGTATATGTGGAGGAGGAGTATTTTTGTTACCAAAAATATTTAAAGCATGTTTTATGTGTTCGGTGGACCCCATTTCTTGGTTGAAATTTGATTATAGCTTTGTAAAATCGTCTGCTTTGGGATTTCGGTCAATTTACATTTGGAATTTGGAAAAACTTTCTTCTAAAGTTGTAGAGAATTGAATTTCCTATAAAAAGTTGTGAGTTTGAATTTTACCGACAAAAGGGCTATTTATTGTGAATTATTGAAGTTTGAAGCTCAAAATAATTGATTTTTGGAAGTTTAAATTATTTTAAATTAGAAAACGTTTTTTCTTACTTTTTCTAGAAGGTGGCATGTGCTTATTGAAATTTGAAATCAGATTTCAAGAGTGTGGCGTAGGAATTTTGATATATATATTTTTATTTTATTAAATTTTACTACTTTGGTGTTCTAGCATTTTCCTATAAATAGGGTGCTTAGGTTAGAATTGAAAATTACACTAAATCAAGTTTCTCTCTATATATTATCGGCGTATTCTTGTGAGTATTTTGAGTATATTTTGAGTATTGTTATACTGGTGCAAGTTCAAGTCATAGCTTTATATCCTGTTTTTATTTAGAAGTCTTGATCTTTTCGAGGTAAGGGATATTATTTTTTTCAGTAATGATATTATTTCTTCAATATCATTATCTTTGAAATATTGATCTGAAGTTTTTATCAAATTTGGAACTTTTGGTGTCGAGAGTTACTATTCACGTGTCTGATCTTATCCACGTATACGACCTTTATTCACGAATCTGTACTATTCATGTGAAAATGAAAATTTTCCTTTTGTCTAAAATATCTATTGTGGATACTAGCTTTGATTGTATCCATGTTTTGATCATTCTTGAATTTTACACCACTATGATTATTTTTGAGGTATTTTTTGGACATGAATAAAACAAAAATACGAATCCTTAATCCTTAATCATTTTGTTTCCTTTGGATTCGTTTCTTTAAAAATATTTTTCATCATCCTTAGTCTTAAATGATGATATTATTGAATATCTTTGGCTTTGTGATGCAAAGATGAATGATTTCGATGAATATCTTTGGCCCATAGTGCAAAGATGAACAGTGTTTAGATGAACATGACCAATCGATGAATATCTTTGGCTGTAGTGCAAAGATGAATATTTGATTCGGATATATATTTGATTGATGTTACAGGATAAAAGATGATGATGAACTTTTAAATTCATACGTAGAAGATAGTAGTTTGCATTCTCTCTTGAACTCTTCTAATGAATTATTATTTCATTGCGAATATTGATTTAAAACTTGTTGTCTATTGTATTCTATTAGATTTTTTCCTGTTGAAGACTAATGATAATTTGTTGTATATTATCTTAGTCATAATATTCTTTCTTGGGCTAGTTGAGCTCACCCTTTTCCTTTTTGTTCCATTTTTCTTCTTAGGAGGCGAGAATATAAGCGATGCAGTCGAGGTATGGAATGAAGGTTCTAGAGAGAGTTGTTTAGTAGTCCTCACCATTTTTGTAAAATAATGTATCAATAAATGTGATGAGGATTTATTTGAGTATAGATATTGTCTAGAAGATAATATTTGTATTCAAACTCACGCAGTTTCTTGTTGTAATAATAAAGTTGTAGTTGTTTTACATACCATGTATTGACAACTCGGAATGGGTGATGTATACCTATTTTGGGGCGTCACGGTTGGTATCGAGCTTAGGGATATGATCTCTGGCGGAGAGATCGGGAATAGAACTAGGAGGGAGAGCAGGTAAATCCTTCGCTAGTGTGTCCTACCTAAGCTTATTTGTTAGTTGGTCGATATATAGGGATATTATGTGATATATTGATTTCCTTAATTAACCCTTGTTTTATGATGATTTAAGAATGTCGTTGAGAATATTAATGATGGAAATGAGGCCGTGGAGAGCCTTTGTACTCACCAATGAGGAGAGCGTGCAACAGTCGGGTAATGTTCCTCCCGTGAACAACAACACCAATTGGCGAGATGATGAGCGAGGGATATTTAGAAGCTTTTTTCATTTCATGCAAAATCGAATTTGAGGAGACTCGTGTTCAAAATCTGAGGAGGAAATGATAGCAATTCACGGGTTGTCACAACCAAGCGATTCAAAGAGTTGGGACCACGAATTTGAGGGAAAGCGGATCCGATCATGGCGGAAACATGGGTCAAGCAAATTACCAAGATATTCGATGTCTTGGGATGCGGAGGAGGAACAAAAGGTTCAATTCGCCACCTTTATGTTCCGTGGTGAAAGCGACTCTTGATGGCGGTCATGAAGCGTACACATCCAAACAAGCTTTTCGGCATGTCTTGGGAGACGTTTCAAAAACTATTTAATGACAAATACTTTCCGAAAGTGTTAAATCATATGAAGGAAGTGGAGTTCATCGATTAGAACAAAACAACATGGCGGTGTCTCGATCACGAGGCAAAGTTTGCGAGTTATCGAGTTTTCACCTCATTTGGTGGAGAATGAGGAGCGTATGCCAGCGGATGTTTCTAAGAGGTTTGAAACCCGGCATACGACAATATCTCATTTCTCATAAATTTTCTCTCTATTCAGATGTTGTAAATAGGGCTCAATTATTAGAGCGAGATAACGAGTACGGTCAATCGAGGGACCACAATCAGGATCATACCGGAGATAGTAGTCAACAAAACAACAATAACCAGCGGAGAAAGAAAAAGACGGACAAAAATGGTAACCACTCTGGTGGTAATCATGGCCATGAAAATAGAAGAAGCGAGTCAGGAGGAGATTTTAAAAAGAGGAGATTTAACAATGATGTGAAGGCAAATGTCTTGGCACAAGAACTAGTTCTAAGGGAGGAGAACGACCACCGGGTCATATATTATATAAATCACGGGAAAGAGGGACATATCAGTCCAAACTGCCCACAACAGTTCAAGGTATGCTATAATTGTAGAAAGGAAGGACATGTCGCTCGAGATTGTACGGTAGTGAAACCTAGTTCAGCGAGGACGGTGACTCAAAAGACTGTCCCAGAAAAGTCAAAGTCAACGGTTCCTGGAAGAGCGTTTGTTGTGACTGGTCAAAATGCAAGGAACCCAAACGAGGTGATTACGGGTAAGCTATTTATAAATTCTTGCGAAGTTTATACCTTACTTGATCTGGGTGCTACCCATTCATTTATCTCTCCTTGTTGTGCTCAACGTTTAAACTTGACTCGGAGAAATTAGACTTTGACCTATCTCAGAAAAACTCCGTTAGGAGAAACTTTCATCACATCCACTGTTTATAAATCTTGTTTGATTCAAGTTGGCACCATCACCTTACCTGTTGATCTTATCTCTTTAAAGATACTTGCTTTTGATGTGATTTTAGGGATTGATTGGTTAACTACTCATCATGCCAAAATTGATTGTTTTCGTAAGGTTGCTAGTTTTCATATTCCTAACCAACCTGTTGTACGAATTCAAGCAACTAAACCATTAAAATCAATCACTGTCATATCTAATCATAAAGCTATTCATTTATTGAAAAATGGATGTCAAGCTTTCTTAGCCCATGTTATGGATTTGAATAAAGACACGTCAAATTTGAATAATATTCCTGTTGTTATTGACTTTCCTGACGTATTTCCTGAAGAACTTCCCGGTCTACCCCCAGAACGTGAAGTTGAATTCTTTATTGATCTTGAACCTGGTACAAAGCCCATTTCTAACCCCATATCGAATGGCTCCTATTGAACTTCAGGAGTTAAAGGTCCAACTACAGGAGTTATTGGACATCGGTTTCATTCGTCTAGTATATCTCCTTGGGGTGCTCTGTTTTATTAAGTAAAAGAAGAAAGAGCGGTAGTATCGACTTTCTATTGACTATCGGAATTGAACCATGTCACCATCAAGAATAGGTATCCTCTACCTTGTATTGATGACTTGTTTGACCAGTTGCAAGGAGCACAATTCTTTTCAAAAATCGATCTTCGTTCTGGATATCATCAGCTGAAGATTAGAACTGAGGATATTCCAAAGACTACCTTTAGAACTCGGTACGGGCATTATGAATTCTTAGTCATGTCTTTCGGATTGACTAATGCTCCTGCGGCTTTCATGGATATGATGAACCGAGTACTCAAGGAATATTTGAATCAGTTTGTTGTTGTCTTTATTGATGACATCCTCATATATTACAAAAGTCGTGAAGATCATGAGCACCATTTGAAGCTGGAACTCCAAAGGCTTCGTGAAAACAAACAATATGCCAAATTGAAGAAATGCGAGTTCTGGCTTGAGGAGGTAGCATTTCTTGGGCACGTGGTGTCAAAACATAGAGTATCCGTGGACCCGGCGAAGATTGAAGCAATACAAAGTTAGAGCAACAAAGTCGGTGGCCAAAGTCACGTAACTTTACGGGCTTAGTTTGGTTATTATCGGAGATTCGTGGAAGGATTTTCTCGAATCGCTACTCCATTAACTCAAATGACTCGAAAAGATATAAAATTAAGTATGGAGCGAGGAATGCGAGAAGAGTTTCAAGAGCTCAAGAGGAGACTCATTTCGGCACTGTTCTAACAATACCATCCGATGCGGATGGATTTGTTATCTACATCGATGCTTGAGCAAAGGGTTAGGATGTGTTCTCATGCAGCGTGGGAAAGTCATAGCCTATGCCTCGCGACAACTTAAAGAGTATGAGAGGAATTATCCTACTTATGATCTAGAGTTGGCGGCGATCGTTTTTTATTAAAGATCCGGAGGCACTATCTATATGGCAGAAAGGTGGAGATATATTCGGACCATAAAAAGCCTCAAATATTTCTTCACGCAAAAGGAACTCAACATGTGGCAACGACGTTGGCTTGAGTTGTTGAAAGATTACGACCACACTATTCAATACCATCCTGGAAAAGCGAACGTGGTAGCTGACGCGTTGAGTAGAGGATCATATTCAGGAATGAGTGCGATGATGTCAAGTATCGCATAGAGCCAACTTTAATAGAAAAGGTTAAGGTTGCTCAAGCCACCGAGGCCGGAATGATGCATATAAGAAGAAAAAGTACAAGAAGGTGCTATTAGGAAGCGAGAATTGATGAAGAAGGAATACTTGAGTCCACTCCAGACTTTGTGTTCTAACGACTCGATTTGAAGTACAAGATTATGATGGAGGCACACAATACACCATTTGCAATCCATCTGGAAGTACCAAAATGTATCGTGATCTTCGACATACATTTTGGTGGAACAATATGAAGAGAGAGATTGCAAAGTTTATCTCGATGTGTTTAACTTGTCAACGTGTAAAGGCGGAGCATCTAGTACCTAAGGGTCCGTTGCAACCACTTGAGATTCCGAAATGGAAGTGGGAACACATTACCATGGATTTCGTTTCTGGGTCTTCCTACGGTTTCTCAAGGCATCAATGCTATTTGGGTTATTGTTGATAGATTAACCAAGTCTGCTCATTTCTTGCCGATACGGGAGACTTATTCCCTTGAACGTCTTACTAGTATATATGTAAATGAGATTGTGAGGTTGCATGGCATGCCAGTATCCATAGTTTCGGATCGTGACCCAAGATTCACTTCAAGATTTTGGGTTAGCTTGCAAAAAGCTATGGGCACAGTTTACTGATTGATTCGGCATACCATCCTTAAACAGACGGACAATCGAGAGAGGACTATTCAAACTCTTGAAGATCTATTAAGACTCTGTGTCCTAGACTTCAAGGCGGTTAGGATAAGTATTTACCATTGGTGGAATTCTCCTACAACAACGATTATCGAGCAAGTATAGGTGTGGCTCCATTTGAAGCATTATATGGGCGAAAAGTGTCGCTCTCCAATATGTTGGGATGAGGTGGGTGAAGCAACATTATTGGGTCCCGAGTTAAATACGTATGACTCTCCGAAAAGATCCAAATGATTCGACAGCGTATACAAAGCGGCACAAGATCGACAAAAGAGTTATGCGGATCTTCATCGAAAGGGCGTGGAATTTAGTATAGGGGATCATGTATTATTGTGAGTTGCTCCATGGAAGGAGTTACAAGATTTGGGAAAGAGGAAAGCTCGATCCACGATTTATTGGTCCATTTCAAATTCTTGACCAAGAGTAGAAAATGTAGCCTATAGACTCGCGTTACCTCCGAGTATGTCTACGTTTCATAATGTGTTTCACATATCATGTACTTAAATAAATATGTGAAAGACCGAACCACGTTATAGAGTTAGAACCGAACGAGATAGCAGAAGACTTAACGTCTGAAGAGGTACTGTCAAGATCTTGGATAGGAAGGAGCATGTCCCTACGCACAAAGGTCATACCACAAGTTAATGTTTTGTGGAGGAATCATGCTATATAGAGAAATGACACAGGGATTGGAAAGCGGAAATGAAAGCGAGGTATCCTCACCTTTTGAAACACACAGTGTCGTCACGTCAATTTCGAGGACGAATTTCATAAGGAGGGGAGGTTGTAAGACCCCAACTTATTATTAATGAAATTTAATTTTCTCTATTTATTATTTTAAAATAGTAAGGGTTGATTTGATTAATGTGGATAGTTATGGGTAAAATATTTCAAATATTTCAAGTGGTTATAAAATATTCATTGTTGTCGGGCAATATTAGTTTGGTCGTGGAATATTCTTCTTTTGTCGGGGAATATTAAATGCGACCAGTAGCGATCTTTATGGGGCCCCATAACTGAAAGCGATTGGATGAAGAAAACAACAAATATAAGTTGTTTAAAAATAACGGCGTGAGTTATTCTGATTATCTTGTTAAAATACTACGGTGGTTAAAACACGGTAGCACACGGTATTGCACCAATTATTGATTCTTACGTGAAGAAGGCCTTTACTCGATAATGGTTACGATAATTACTATTCGATATTTTATTTTATTGATTTAATAATTCTTTGCGTTGATATTTTATATTGTTGTTTTTGATAATTGTCATTACACAATATTTTTCATTATTGAAGCAATAATTCATATTATCTGAATAAAATTATTAGATAACATTATTGGCAATGTCTAGAAAGTTACATCTAAGGAGAGGTTTGGTCACCTAATTGCTTGCGCTTGATGAGGAGAAATTCTTATTGGAAAGCCCTTCTTTCACAGAAGCTGCACGTTGTCGATATTGTGATTACGTAATATTATTTGTGAATAATTAATTATTGATTCATATGATGAGAAAAATATTAATTTTATGTGGATATAGATGGAGAAAATTTTTAATGTGACAATTGTTGAAAATTGAAATTTTATCTTTTTCTGATAAAATAATTCATTTAAATATATTATTATATTTTAATAATATAATAATGATGATATTTTTACGATGAATGTGGGATATATGAGTATATGTGGAGGAGTATTTTTGTTACCAAAAATATTTAAAGCATGTTTTATGTGTCGGTGGACCCCATTTCTTGATGAAATTTGATTATAGCTTTGTAAAATCGCTTGGTTTGTGGATTTGGTCAATTTACATTTGGAATTTAGAAAAACTTTCTTACGTAAAGTTGTAGAGAATTGAATTTTCTATAAAAAATTGCGAGTTTCAAATTTTTACGACAAAGGGCTATTTATTGTGAATTATTGAAGTTAGAAGCTCAAATAATTGATTTTTGGAAGTTTAAATTATTTTAAATTAGAAAAACATTTTTCTTACTTTTTCTAGAAGGTGGCATGTACTTATTGAGCTGAAATCAGATTTCAAGAGTGGCGTAGGAATTTTGATATATATATTTATATTTTATTATATTTTCTGCTTTGGTGTTCTAAGCATTTTCCTATAAATATGGTGCTTATGTTAGAATTGAAAATTACACTAGAAACTGAAGTTTTCTCTCTCTATATTATCGAGCGTATTCTTGTGAGTATTTTGAGTATATTTTGAGTATTGTTATAGGTGCAAATTCAAGTCATAGCCTATATCCGGTGTTTCAGCTAGAAGTACTGATCTTTTGAGGTAAGGGATATTATTTTTTTCGTAATGATATTATTTATTCAATATCATTATCTTTGAAATATTGATCTGAAGTTTTATCAAATTTGGAACTTTTGGTGTCGAGATTACTATTCACGTGTCTGACCTTTATTCACGTATCTATCACTATTCACGAATCTGTGCACTATTCATCGAAAAATGAAAATTTTCCTTTTTAAATCTAAAATATCTATTGTGGATACTAGCTTTGATTGTATCCATGTTTTGATCATTCTTGAATTTTACACCACTATGATTATTTTTGAGGTATTTTTTTTAACATGGATAAAACAAAGTACGAATCCTTAATCCTTAATCCTTGTTATTTTGTTTCACTGGATTCGTTTCTTTAAAAATATTTTTATCATCCTCGGTCTTAAATGATGATATTATTGAATATCTTTGGCACATAGTGCAAAGATGAATGATTTCGATAAATATCTTTGGCCGTAGTGCAAAGATGAGCAGTGTTTAGATGAACATGACCAATGATGAATATCTTTGGCACATGGTGCAAAGATGAATATTTGATTCGGATATATATTGATTGATGTTACGAGGGATAAAAGATGAGCGATGAACTTTTAAATTCATACATTGAAGATAGTAGTTTGCATTCTCTACTTAACTCTTCTAATGAATTATTATTTCATTGCGAATATTAATTTAAAACTTGTTGTCTATTGTATTACATTAGATTTTTCCTGTTGAAGACTAACGATAATTTGTTGTATATTATCTTAGTCATAATATTCTTCTTTGGGCTAGTTGAGCTCACCCTTTCCTTTTTGTTCCATTTTTCTTCTCGGGAGGCGAGAATATAGCGAGTACAGTCGGGGTATGGAATGAAGGTTCTAGAGAGTTGTTTAGTAGTCCTCACCATTTTTGTAAAATAATGTATCAACAAATGTGATGAGGATTTATTTGAGTATAGATATTATCTAGAAGATAATATTTGTATTCAAACTCACAGTTTCTTGTTGTAATAATAAAGTTGTAGTTGTTTACGTACCATGTATTGACAACTTCGAATGGGTGATGTATACCTATTTTGGGGGCGTCACATTTCAACTATTCAATTCAGACATTACTCTTTGGTACTTCTTCTGATCTCTATTTCTTCCAATTCCACTGCAAGCTTTGTAATCAGTGTGACGCCCCCAAAACAAGTATACATCACCCATCTTAAGTCGCCAAATACATGGTACAAAATTCAAATACAACTTAATTATACAATAGTGGTGTAAAATACGACAAAACATAATCTAAAAGTTTTAATAAGAATATTGTCATCTAGACAATATCCACACTCAATGGAGTCCTCATTACATTTATTGTCACACTATTTAACAGAATAGTGAGGATTACTAATGCTATCATCTGGACCGTCACTCCGCTCCATGACTAGTCCCGCCACGTTCTCATTTCACTCAAGAGAATGTGAAAAGAAAGGGTGAGCTCAACTAGCCCAAAGAAGAAATATTATGACTAAGATAATGCAGAATAAATTATCATTAGTCTTCAACAATGTTAAACTGATAGAATACAATAGACATCAAGTTTAACTGCAGCAGAATAAGCAATCCATTAGAAGAGTCAAGTAGAGCATGATATCTACTATATTCTATGTTTTAAAATGTTTTCATCAATTTTTATCGCTGAGACTCAGCATAATAAATAAAACACATCATCGAATCATCCCTGCACTACGGGCCAAGGATATTCATTAAATCATCAATGGTCATGACTATACCGAATAATTTCCAGTCATAATCATACCAAAAACTATCCATCAATGCACTACCGGCCAATGAGGACTTTTACCACATCATTCGTTACATTATGGTCATGATTATACCAAATAATCTCTGGTCATAATCATACCAAATCCATCTATGCACGTAAGCCAAAGATGACTTTCATCACAATATAAGCATGGGGATGATGACAATGATATAAGCAATAATCAAACGAAATCAAGGATAAATATTAAAGACTTTAAATTTATCCAAATATTATCAATTACTTAATAAACTCATAATCTATTATTATTAATATTATAATAATATTTTAGTCACTTCTTAAACGTATAAATAGTTTATTTCAATTGTTTACACTTTACCAAATAATGCATTTAATCATTCAAAAATGTCATACTCATAAAATTTCATCACCAATGATCAAATCCCTCATCAAAAATCTGCATATACCCTATATAGGATTCCCAAGCCATAAAATCCTATTTTCTAATTTTGTTACTTCACATAACATATTTAATTCATTTACTCATAACTAGTTCATTTTCATGAAAATACCAAATCAATCCCAAAATATTTCTTTTCGAGGATTTAGCGTAATATAGTCCCATATTGAACATATATTTTTTTTAAAATTTTTAAAATTCATTTACTATTTTTTATATGGCCAAAACTGCCGAATATTTAGACATTTATCATAAATTGTACTTTTGTCCAAAAATTCCAAAATTTACAAGGTATACTCCTGTTATATACATGTACTCCCAATAAAAATTTCACCAATTTTGGAGTTAACCCCAAAGAGTTATAAGGGTTTACTTTTAAAATAGTATTTTTCCATAAAATCCATAACTCTTAATCTATACATCCAAAAATCACCATTTTTGGTCACAATCTAGAAAACTCATCAAATTATCATTTTAAATTTTTCCAGAATTTTTTAGGGTCAGAAAAATTACAAAACTGCCCCTGGCAGAAACCCCTTTTGAATGAAAATACTATTCATATGAATACAAAGGATCATTCACCATGCATGCGGTAATCCACATAGACAGGTTATTCCAATAGAATAATAAAGAATGGAATAACAGAAGAATTCATCATGCATGCGATAGATCGCATGAAGACGAGTTATTCTCAATGAATAATAAAGAATGGAACCAGTCGTCATGCGTAAATCGCATGCATGTGATATTTCAAATGTAATAATAAAGAATGGAACCAGTCGTCAATGGAAACCGTGCAGACATGGGATATTCCAAATGAATAATAAAGAATGGAATAACAACAGAATTCACCAGGCATGCGATAAACCGCACAGACAGGTTATTCCAACAGAATAATAAAGAATGAAATAACAGAAGAATTTCACCATGTATGTGGTACTTCGCATAGACATGTTATTCCAACATAATAATAAAGAATGGAATAACAATAGCTCTCTTCATGAATACGAAAGAAATAATACCTCTTACCTTAGAAAGAAACTGGATACTGGAGTAGAGAGGTAGCAAACTTCTCTTCTTCTTTCTCTCTATAATTACTCTCTATAATGATTGCTTTATAGCTTTAGTGAATTGGTGAGAAATGAAGGATAAATGAGCTTCTATTTATAGAAAAATATAGTTTCGATAATTGCATGTTTTGGGGCTCGAAATATTACAGTACAATACCTTCAACTTTTCTTTCATTTTTAATTTAGTCCTGCAAGTATTATCAAACTTGCACCACCTCCCCTAATAGTAAATAATGTGAATCAATAATTCAATCATGTAAATCAATAGTTATAATCATGTGAAAATACGAATTACAGTATAGTACCTCCATCTATACCTCTATTTTTAACTTAGTCATGCAAGTATTATCAATCTTGCACCAACTCCCCTAATAGTACAAGAATGTGATTCAATAGTACACACATGTGAACAAATAGTTATATAAGCATATGAATTAGTAGCAATTAATTGCTCATTTATCCGATTAATTACCCGATTTATCAATATAACCCCCAGACATCAATTATCATCAGAATAGATGTCGATTTCCACTAACACTGATAATTCTAACACAATGGAACTATCAATTTCATCTTTAATCAACATAAACTTATTCATCATTAATATTATAACTCACAATATTTACCAAGCAAGTCGTTCCCAGGAAACAGGGGGCTTTCCGATAAGGATTTCTCCTTATTGGCGCGCAATTAGATGACCAAACTTCTCCTTGACAGAACTTCTAGACATTGTAAATATTGCAAATAATAATATGAATAACTTTGTCGTCTCAATTATTGATTTAATAATATAACATATTATGCAGATGATACTGTGACAATAATTGAATCAATAATATGAGAGATATATGATCAAAGAATTCTTTGTAGCAATAATTGAGTATAACCGAGTGACTTCTTACGTAAGCATCAATAATCAATACCGTGTGTTACTATGCAACCAAACGTATTACTATACTTTTACTACTAAGGGTAGTTCAACAGCTTTTAACGGTAACACTTTCGTAGTTATTTTTATAAAAGATAATTACGTGGTTTTCTAACTACGACAATACTTCCGTTGTGGGGTCCACCAATAATTGTGCCGTCGTACGGATATTCCTCGACAAAAAGAATATTCCCCGACCAATCGAATATTATATAACCACTTGCTTACTTTGCAAAATTTGTAAATATTACCCACAACTATAACATTATATCAAATCCACACCATAATATTAAAAAAAATATTTCGAGAAATTTAAGTCTTTATTCATAAAATTTGGGGTCTCATAATCAGTGTGAATTCCAAATTCGTTGGACTGGGGAGTTCGCTCAGTGCATAAAATCTCCCGATGAATTTCCAGCCAAATGGATTTTCCAGCCGTTTTTCTCGTCAATTCCTCCATTTTTGGACGAGCAGAAAGCTTAACTCTGTGTCTCTAGGTTTTGGATTTAAAGTTTTACCAAAGAATTAACATGTGATTTGCTCTTGCTGCTGAGTTGTTTTAGAAAAGAGGGAGAAAAAAAGTGATGTAAAACAATATTGTTAGCCGTGGATCGGGAAAATTAGAGTAAATGTGATCTTTGTATAGATTTACTGAGATAATACACTTTTTGGTCACTGTACTAGGGTCCAATTTTCATTCTGGTTACCTAAACTTTTTTTGTTACAATTGAATAATTCTACTTTCAAAAATTACAAAATGGTCATTACTTAAGATTTCCATCCAAAAAACGGATGGAATGTTGACTGTACAAATTGGCCCCATTTTTTTTGCTTACGTGGAGCACAGAAATACCATATGTGACGCTCCCAAAATAGGTATACATCACCTATTCTGATTCGCCAAATACATGGTACAGGATACAAATATAATCTTAAATATACAACATGAACTGTGAGTTTTAATACAAATGAGTATTAAAACTCAAAATAAGTCTTCAATACATTTATTAACACACTATTTCATAGAATAGTGAGGACTACTAATGCTATCGTCTGGACCGTCACTCCATTCCCTGACTAGTCCCTGCTACGTTCTCATTTCCTGAAGAGAACAATGAAAGTAAAAGGGTAAGCTCAACTAGCCCAGTAAGAAATATTATGACTAAGATAATGCAGAATAAAATATCATTAGCCTTCAACAATGTTAAACTGATAAAATATAATAGACATCAAGTTTAACTGCAGCGGAACAAGCAATCCATTAAAAGTGTCAAGTAGAGAATAAAATCTACTATCTTTTATGATTTAAAAAGGTTTTTCATCACTTTTATCGCTGAGACTCGGCTCAATAAATAATACACAGCATCCCTGCACTATGGCCAAGGATATTCATTAGTATCACAACCACAAATTATCCATGCACTACGGCCAAGGATATTCGTGTATTCATCAATGGTCATGATCATGCCAACAACTGTCCATCAATGCACTACGGGCCAATGAGGACTTTGGCCACATCATTTGTAACATTACGATCATGATTATACCGAATAATACCTGGTCATAATCATACCAAGTCCATCTATGAACAACGAAATACGATGACTTTTTCACATAATATAAGCATGAGGATGATGACAATGATATAAGAATTCAATAAAAACAAGTTCAAGAATTAATTTATCCATAAATCAATAACGTCCAGATTGTCAACATGATACTGCTTTGTAGAGTAAAATTTAAGAATTCTCAAAAGAATATTTCCATGAAAAAATACTGGATGAAGCGCAAATATTAAGGATACTCCATTAATTTCATGGAGTATTAAAGTCAAAACTTTAACCAACCGAGTATAATAAAGAATGGAATAACAAAAGAAATCACCAGGCATGTGATAAACCGCACAGACAGGTTATTCCAACAAAATAATAAATAACGGAACCAGGTCATGCGTAAGCATTGAATAAGATATATTCCAATGAATAATAAATAACGGAACCAGGTCGGTGAAAATTACGCACCGATGAGGATGTTCCAACGAATAATAAATAACGGAACCAGGTCATGCGTAACGCATTGCATGTGATGATCCAACAAAATAATAAAGAATGTAATAATGAAGTTCTCTTCATGAATACGAAAAGAAATAATACCCTTACCTTAGAACAAAGCTGGATATAGGAGTAGTGAAGTAGCGAGAATAGTTTTCTTCTTTCTCTCTATAGTTTCTCTCTCTAGAGTTTCAAAGAATTAAGTAAGAAATAATGAAAGAATGAGCTTCTATTTATAGGAGAATGGACCTATAGTAACTAATTCTGAACGTTCCAGTTGATTTACTTTTAAGCGAGACCGGTCTAGATTGGTTTACTATAAAATATTCTAATAAAACAAAATCTTTTAAATAAAATATAATATATTCTATTTATAATCTAATAAAACGAATAACTTTATAAAAGTATTACATTTTATATAAAAGATTTTACTATGCAAACACTATCTTGAACACTATACAAACATTATGCATAATAAAATATAATATATTATATTTATAGTCTAATAAAACGAATACTTTATAAAAGTATTACATTTTATATAAAAAGATTTTACTATGCAAAACACTATGCATAATAGAATATAATATGTTCTATTTATAGTCTAATAAAACGAATAACTTTATAAAAGTATTCTGTTTTATATAAAAAAGCTTTTCTGTTTTATTACATTAATAATACTAATAAAACAAAACTTCATCATCATTATTATAATTCACACTATTAATCGACCAGGTCGTTCCCAGGAAAGAGGGGGCCTTTCAATAAGAATTTCTCCCTATTGGCGTGCAATTAGGTGACCAAACCTCTCCTTGGTAGAACTTCTGACATCGTTAATATTGCAAATAATAATATTAATAACTTCGTCTGCGTCTCAACTATTGATTTAATAATATATAAAATATCGACAATAATTGAATCAATTAACATGAGATACTATGCAACAATTCTCAAGCAATAATTGAACAAAACTGAGTGACTTCTCACGTAAGCATCAATAATCAATATTGTGTGCTACTATGCAACCACGCGTATTCCTGTACTTTTAACATCGAGTGTTTCAACAGTTAACGATAAAACTTCCGCCGTTTTTTTCATAAAATATTTTTGTCGTTTTCTCAATCCGACAATAATTCCGTTGTGGGATCCACCAATGATTGTGCCGTCGTACGAATATTCCCTGTTAAAATGAATATTCCCCGACCAATCGAATATTATATAACAACTTGTGTACTTTGCAAAATTTATAACTATTACCCACAACTATAACATTATATCAAATTCATTCCATAATATTCAAAAATGATAATTATAGAAAATTCATCTTTATTCATAAAAGTTGGGGTCTTACAATCTCCCCTTCTTATGAAATTTTGCCCTCGAAATTAGGGTACATACTTGGTATGTCGAAGAGTTAAGGATACCTTGATTTTATTTTAGATTCTAACTCCCAGGTCATTTCCTCAACATTGTGGTTCCTCCATAAAACTTTGACTTGAGGTATAACCTTGGAGCGTAGAATATGTTCCTTCTTATCCAAGATTTGAACAGGAACCTCTTCATACGTTAAATCTTCCGCTATTTCGGCTAGTTCTAACTCAATAATGTGGTTCGGGTCTTTCACATATTTATGTAACATGGATATATGAAAAACGTTATGAACACGAGACATACTTGGCGGTAAAGTGAGTCTATAGGCTACAGTCCCTACTCGATCGAGGATTAAAAATGGGCCAATGAATCGAGGATTGAGCTTTCCTCTCTTTCCAAATCTCATAACTCCTTTCCATGGAGCAACACGTAACAACACATGATCTCCAATATCGAATTCCACGTCCTTTCGATGAAGATCAGCATAACTCTTTTATCGGTCTTGTGAGGTTTTTATACGTTATCGGATTGTTTGAATCTTTTTCGTAGTCATACGTACCAACTCCGGTCCCAACAACGTTGCTTCACCCACCTCATCCCAGCATACTGGAGAATGATACTTTCTTCCATACAACGCCTCGAATGGAGCCATGACAATACTTGTTTGATAACTGTTGTTGTAAGAAAACTCCACCAATGGTAAGAACTTGTCCCAACTTCCCTTGAAGTCAAGGACACAGAGTCTTAATAAATCTTCAAGAGTTTGAATATTCCTCTCTGATTGTCCGTCCGTCTGAGGATGATATGCCGAACTAAATCGTAAGTTCGTGCCCATAGCGTTTTGCAAACTAACCCAAAATTATGAAGTGAATCTTGGGTCTCGATCAGAAACTATGGATACTGGCATACCATGCAATCTTACGATCTCGTTTATGTACATACGAGCAAGACGTTCAACTGTATAAGTTTCTCGTATTGGTAAGAAATGAGCAGACTTGGTCAATCTATCAACAATGACCCAAATTGAATATATGCCTTGACAAACCTTGGGAAGACCAGTAATGATCCATGGTAATGTGCTCCCATTTCCATTCTGGAATTTCAAGTGGTTGTAATGGACCTTTTAGTACTTGATACTCCGCCTTGACTCGTTGACAAGTTAGACACCTTGAGATAAACAGTGTTATCTCTCTCTTCATATTGCTCCACCAAAATGTATGACGAAGATCACGATACATTTTGGTACTCCCAGGATGGATTGCAAATGGTGTGTTGTGCGCCTCCATCATGATTTTATACTTTAACTCAGGATTCGTTAGGAACACAAAGTCTGGATTTGCCTCAAGTATTCCTTCTTCATCGATTCTTGCTTCCGGCATATCACCTTCTTGTACTTTCTTCCTCATATGCATCAGCTCCAGGTCTGTAGCTTGAGCAGCTTTAACTTTTTCTATTAAAGTTGGTTCTACTCGTATATTCGTCATCATCACGTGGGTCCTTGGAGTCTTTATCTCTATCTTCATCCTTTGCAAGTCATACAAAATGGGCCTCTACGTTGACAATATCGCTTTTCGTGCCGCATATGATCTTCTACTCAATGCGTCATTTACCACGTTTGCTTTTCCAAGATGGTATTGGATGGTATGATCATAATCTTTCAACAGATTCAAGCCAACGTCATTTGTCACATGTTGAGTTCCTTTTGAGTGAAGAAATATTTGAGGCTTTTATGATCCGTAAAGATCTCCACTTTCTCCCCATACAAGTAATGCCTCCAAATTTTAAGTCTATGAAGATAAACGGTACCAACTCTAGATCATGAGTAGGATAATTCCTCTCATATTCTTTGAGTTGTCGAGAGGCATAGGCTATGACTTTCCCATGTTGCATGAGAACACATCCTAACCCTTTTGCACGAAGCATCACCAGTAGATGACAAATCCTCCGAGCCGGATGGTATTGTCGAGCAGGTCTGAAATGAGTCTTCTCTTGAGTTCTTGAAAACTCTTCTCACATTTCTCGTTCCAACCGAATTTTGTATCTTTCCGAGTCAATTTGAGTTAAGGGAGTAGCGATTTAAGAAAACCCTTCTATGAATCTCCGATAATAACCAGCTAAGCTGAGAAAGCTATGTACTTCGGTCACTGATTTAGGTTGCTCCCAGCTTTGAATAGCTTCAATCTTTGCTGGGTCAACAGATATTCCATGACTTGATACCACGTGCCCAAGGAATGCTACTTCCTCAAGCCAGAACTCACATTTCTTCAACATGGCATAAAGCTTATATTCACAAAGCTTTTGAAGTATCAGCTTCAAGTGTTGCTCATGATCTTCACGGCTTTTGGAATAAATAAGGATGTCATCAATAAAGACGACCACAAAGTGATCCAAATATTCCTTAAATACTTAGTTCATCATATCCATGAAAGCAGCAGGAGCATTAGTCAATCCAAAAGATATGACTAGGAATTCATAATGCCCGTATCGAGTTCTGAAAGCCGTCTTTGGAATGTCATCGGTTCTAATCTTCAATTAGTGATATCCTAACGAAGATCAATCTTTGAAAAGAATTTGGCTCCTTGTAATCGGGTCAAACAGTCATCAATACGTGGCAATGGGTACCTATTTTTGATGGTGACATGATTCAACTCCGAAAATCAATATAAAATCGCGTACTCCCATCTTTCTTTTCACGAATAGAACAGGAGCACCCCAAGGAGACGTCTTGGGGCGAATGAAACCGATGTCTAAACAATTCACGTAGTTGGGTCTTTAACTCCTGAAGTTCAATAGGAGCCATTCGATATGGGGCTTTGGAAATAGGTTTTGTACCGGGTTCAAGGTCGATACAAAATTCAATTTCACGCTCTGGGGGTAGGCCAGGAAGTTCTTCAGGGAATACATCAGGAAATTTATTAACAATAGAGATATCATTCAAAACTGAAGTATTTTTGTTTAGATCCGTGACATGAGCTAAGAAATCTTGACATCCGTTTTTCAATAAACGAATAGCTTTATGGCTTGAGATGACAGTGATTGATTTTAATGGTTTGGTTGCTTGAATTAGCATAATAGGTTGGTTAGGAATATGAAAGCTAATAACCTTATGAAAACAATCAATTTTTGCATGATGAGTAGTTAATCAATCAATCCCTAGAATTACGTCAAATGCAAGTATTTTCAATGAAATAAGATCGACAGGTAATGTGAGGGTACCGATTTGAACCAAACAAGACTTATAAACAGTGGATGTAATGAAGGTTTCTCCCAATAGAGTTTCAACAGATAAGTCAAAGTCTAATTTCTCCGGAGTCAAATTTAAACATTGAGCGCAAGTAGGAGAAATAAAAGAATGGGTAGAACCGGTATCAAATAAGGTATAAACTTCGCTAGAGTTTATGGTAAGCTTACCCGTGATGACCTCGTTCGGGTTCCTTGCTTTCTGGGAGGTCACGACAAACGCTCTCCCTTGCACTACTAGTTTTGACTTTTCTGGGACGTCCTTTGGTGCCTCCATCCTAGCTGAACTTATCTTCGGTGAACAACAAAATCGGGCTAGGTGACCTTCTCTTCCACAATTATAACATGCTTTGGACGGCATCGCGCAGTTTGGACTGATGTGTCCCTCCCCTCCGCATTTGAAGCATATGATAGGTGGTCGTTCTCCTTCCTTAACAACGGGTCTTTGGTCTTTGACGTCTTTCCATCATTGTTGAATCTCCTCTTCTTGAAATGTCCATTCTTATTGTTTTGTCCATGATTACCACCAAGTGGTTACCATTTCTAGCATGTTGATTCCTCCGCGCTTATCATCACCGCTTGATGACTCGCTATCACTAGTATTATCATTTTTAAATTTGCTCTCTTTTGGTTGGGTTGACTCATTCGCGCTCCCAATAATCGAGCCCTATTAACAACATCTAAATACAAACACGCTTTATGAGAGATAAGATATTGATGTATCTCGGGTTTCAAACCTCTTAGAAACATTCGCGTCATTCTCTCCTCATTATCAACCAAATGGGATGCAAACTGGGACAACTCGGCAAACTTGGCTTCGTACTGCGACACGGTCATGTTGTTTTGCTCCAGCTTGATGAACTCTACCTCTTTCATGTGATGAATACTTTCGGGAAAGTACTTGTCGTTGAACAATTCTTAGAACTTCTCCCAAGTCATCTTCAGTGCAACAGGTTGAGTACGTTTTACAGATTCCCACCAGTAATCTGCATCTGCACGCAACATGAAGATGGCAAAGGGAACCTTTTGCTCCTCGGAGCATCCCAAGACATTAAATATTTTACAGATCTGCTTTATCCACGTCTCCGCCTTAAGTGGTTTTAGCTCTCCAAAAAACTCTGATGGTCCCAATTCCTTGAATTGCTTAGCGGTGACCGTCCGAGAGTTGCCAGTGTTTCCACCTGCATTTTGTACAGGAGTCGCTCTTGCCTGATATTGCATGAATTGTATAAAGCCTCTGAACATTCCATTGTTCATCATCTGGTCAGTGTTATTATTTGCCTGAGGATTGTCTCCTTCCTGATGCACTTTATCCTGATTATTGATCTGTGGAGACTCAACGGTCTCCTGTGCTCCATTGCTAATATCAACATTCTCGAATGCTATTTTCAAATACTGTCACAAAACAAAGGTTAATTGACATGGAATATATTATCCTATACTCTGATCGACCAATTAAATGCCAAATAAACTTAGGTAGGTCATACTAGCGAAGGAATTCCCCGTCTCTCCCCTCCTAGTTCTGATCTCACATCTCAGCCAGGGATCATATTCCTAAGCTTTGATACCAACTGTGACGCCCCCAAAATAGATATATATCACCTATTCTGAGTCGTCAAATACATGGTACAGGATACAAATATAATCTTAAATATACAACATGAGTTGTGAGTTTTAATACAAATATTGTCTTCTAGATAATATTAAAACTCAAAATAAGTCCTCAATACATTTATTAACACACTATTTCATAGAATAGTGAGGACTACTAATGCTATTGTCTGGACCGTCACTCTGTTCCCCGACTAGTCCCTACTACGTTCTCATTTCCTGAAGAGAACAATGAAAGTAAAAGGGTGAGCTCAACTAGCCCAGTAAGAAATATTATGACTAAGATAATGCAGAATAAATTATCATTAGCCTTCAACAATGTTAAACCGATAAAATACAATAGACATCAAGTTTAACTACGGTGAACAAGCAATCCATTAAAAGAGTCAAGTAGAGAATAAAATCTACTATCTTTTATGATTTAAAAGGTTTTTCATCACTTTTATCATTTGAGACTCGACAATAAATAATCCACATCATCCACCTTTTCTGACCAAGAATATTCATTAGTATCACAACCACAAATTATTCATGCACTACGGCCAAGAATATTCGTATTCATCAATGGTCATGATCATGCCAACAACTGTCCATCAATGCACTACGGGCCAATGAGGACTTTTACCACATCATTTGTAACATTACGGTCATGATTATACCGAATAATTCCTAGTCATAATCATACTAAGTCCATCTATGCACAACAGGCCACAGATGACTTTCAACATAATATAAGCATGAGGATGATGACAATGATATAAGAATTCAATAAAACAAGTTCAAGAATTAATTTATCCATAATTCAATAACGTCCAAATTGTCAACATGATATTGCTTTGTAGAGTAAAATTTAAGAATGCTCAGAAGAATATTTTCATAAAAAAATATTGGATGAAGAGCAAATATCAAGGATATTCCACTAATTTCATAGAGTATAGAAGTCAAAACTTTAACCAACTAAGTATAATAAAGAATGAAATAACAAAAGAAATCACCAGGCATGCGATAGACCGCACAGACAAGTTATTCCAACAGAATAATAAATAACGGAATCAGGTCATGCGTAAACGCACAGACAGGATATTCCAACGAATAATAAATAACGGAACCGAGTCGGATTTAAATTACGCACCGAAGCGGGATGTTCCAACAGAATAATAAATAACGGAACTAGATCATGCGTAAACGCACAGACAGGATGTTCCAACAGAATAATAAAGAATGGAATAACAGAAGAATTTTACCATGTATGCGGTACTTCGCATAGACAGGTTATTCTAATATAATGATAAAGAATAGAATAACAGAAGAATTTCACCAAGTATAGGGTAGACCACGTATACAGGTTATTCCAACAAAATAATAAAGAATGGAATAACAGAAGTTCTCTTCATGGATACAAAAGAAATAATACCCCTTACCTTAGAACAAACTGGATATAGGAGTAGTGAAGTAGCAGAATAGTTTTCTTCTTTCTCTCTATAGTTTCTCTCTCTAGAGTTTCAGTGAATTCGTAAGAAATAATGAAGGAATGAGCTTCTATTTATAGGAGAATTGACCTAATAGTAACTAATTCTGAAACTATCCGTATTGATTTACTTTTAAACTAACAGTTGAGATGGTTTACTATAAAATATTCTAATAAAACAAAATCTTTTAAATAAAATATAATATATTCTATTTATAATTTAATAAAACGAATAACTTTATAAAAGTATTATATTTTATATAAAAAGATTTTACTATACAAATACTATGCAGGCACTATGCAAACACTATGCATAATAAAATATAATATATTCTATTTATAGACTAATAAAACGAATAACTTTATAAAAGTATTACATTTTTATATAAAAAGATTTTACTATGCAAAATACTATGCATAATAAAATATAATATATTCTATTTATAGTCTAATAAAACGAATAACTTTCTAAAAATATTTTGTTTTATATAATTTTTTTTTTGTTTTATTACATTAATAATACTAATAAAACAAAACTTCATCGTCATTATTATAATTCACACTATTAATCGACCAGGTCGTTCCCAAGAAAGAGGGAGCTTTCCAATAAGAATTTTTCGCAATTAGTTGACCAAACCTCTCCTTGGCAGAACTTCTAGACATCGTTAATAATGCAAATAATAATATTAACAACTTCGTCGTCTCAATTATTGATTTAATAATATATAAAATATCGACAATAATTGAATCAATTAACGTGAGATACTATGCAACAATTACTGAAGCAATATTTGAACAAAACTGAGTGACTTCTCACGTAAGTATCAATAATCAATACCGTATGCTACTATGCAACCACACGTATTCTTGTACTTTTAACACCGAGTGTTTCAACAGTAACAAATAGAGGCCCATTGTTGTACATGAGTCTTTGATGGGATTTGACCCTAGAAGCCCAAATCAAGGCCCATGCAAACTCCGATGTCCTACCTTATTAAGTTCAAGTTGGGGGTAGGGAACTGATATTTTTATGGATGATTTACATATTCTATTACATTTTTGAAAAAAAAACTACAAAAATAGTATACTCATAAAATATTTACACAGTTAATACAATGTTATATTTATTTACAATATTAATACAATTAGGATTCCTTAATTTAGGTTCTTCTCTTTCTCCTCATCTAGAATAACTGTATTAATTACTCACCCCCTTCTTCTTCATTCAACGTATTCATGCTTGAAGGTTGCCGACCCACCATGACCGATATTGTGTTCATGCTTGAAGGTTGCCAAGTGGGTGCCGATCCACCATAATATAATTTTTCACATTCTTTAATTTGGGGTAGCCGCGGTATTTTGTGGAGTAATAATTTTTTTCGTAGATAGCGCTGTGCGAGTTTTGATTGGTGAATATCATGGATCAAAAGATTGCAGAAAAGAAGTTTTAGGGTCCAAGGAAATTCAGAGGGAGGGAGAGAAATTCTTCTCAAAATTGGAAGGTTTGTGCATTAATCAAACAATGAAAGCCCTTATCTCTCTTCTTTATCTGTATTCCATCCAAACCCAGCTCTACTTCTGTTTTTCTACTCTTCCAGTTTCACAAATGTTGTTTTTGCCCCTCAAAATCCAACAAATCCCATCTAGGTCCTTTTTAGGATCTTCAAACAAGCTTCTCTTTCACCACAATGTCACCCTCACCTTTTCTCTCTCAGTCGGAACACCCTACAGAACGTTACCATCGCTCTGTTTCTGCAGTTTTTTCATATTGCAGTTGGTAGCGAAACCTTCATACCAAAGTAACCAATTCTATTTTATTGAGTTTCTAATTTATTTTGCATGTAATACAGTTGGTAGCCAAACCTTCATGCAGTTGGTTGCCAAACTTTCAGACCAAGGTAACTAATTCATACTGCATGTGTGAAGGTAGTTTGGTTACCTTGGTATAAAAGTTTGGATACCAATTCAGTTTTATTAAGTTACCAATTTCTTTTAAATGTGATGCAGTTGGTAGCCAACCATTCATACCAAGGTAACCATTCTAGCAAGGAGTGAGCTTCTCTGTAGCTTTGGAGAGGAACACACCCGCCTCTCATTCCAATCCACGTAAGGTGGGGAAATGATGTACAATGTTTCGTGGTTTACATTTCCATCCAGTTATATGGTATTATAACATGTATTCATGCTGCTGCATTTACACTTAAAAAAGTTGTGGTGCTTATGCAGAACTCTGTATCGTTTACAGGTTACAAAATTGATCACTCTCTCCAACTTTTGGTTATATCGGACATTTAAAAAGCTTAAGGGAGCAGGATATCAACCATGAACTAAAACAGAGGCCACACGTACAGATATTTTATTTATTTATTTACTTATTTGTTAACTATTATTTCAAAGTGTATGTGAGGAAGATGAAGATTTGAATTTGAATTATTAGTTTGAATTTGAATTATTAATTATGGCAGTTATTTCTCCTTGATTTTAGGTTTTCTTATTAATGTGAATTGTACTATTTTTGTAATATGGGTCCTAATTACACATTTTTTGTAATTATTTGGTTGATGCACTATTCTTGTAATTACTTTCTATTTGTTGTATACTTATGTAAAGAACTCTATTTTTATATGTATTTTTGATATTTTTATATTGTTTTCTTTCACATAAGTATACAATGGGTCTCATTTTCATGTGAGAAGTAAACATGTAAAAATATCAAAAATACATTTGAAAATAGTGTTTCACGTGAGAGTATCGCAGCTTATTTAAGTGATTAATGACTCTTTAGAACTTTTAGAAATTCAATGGTACGAATATAAAATACATTTACAAATGCAAGATATGGTAAATTTCATATAATCCATTCAAGTGGAACAACTTAAAAAATGAAGTAAAAGTTGGTATATTTTTACATGATCTACTTTTTTATTTATTTTACGTATTAACATTATTTTTGCACTTGTTGCAACAACATTTTTAATCTTTAACAACACTTATTTGCTCAAACAATATAAATTATACTAGGACATTATCACTAGCCAAAATTTACATGATTTTATATTTTAACACATTATTTACATGCGAACAGTTGAATTTATCTATTAAGAGAGTAAAATATAAGTCACCACATGCGGTTACACAATTTCATCCGAGTCCCAAAAATAATTGAATGAGGTGTTGTGACACCCGCAAATCCGGGTACGATATTTGATGTTCATTGTACAAATATCATGTGTCTATCTACCCATAATAAATGAAAACCATAAAGATAGAAATAAATCCTCTCCATATGTAGTTACAACATTTAAATGTAAATACATCAATCACATGTCATACTAACATTAAATCTCAAATACGGAAGCATAAACAAACATTAAGTCTTACACAACATTAACACAAGTCTGAAACGTAAATACATCAAATAAACAACAAGTCTTCATCACTTGTTGACTTTGACCTTGCATTTGCTAGTAGAAGGATCGTCGGACCTTTCGTTCTTAACTGCAATGTTATTATTACGCAAGAGTGAATACGATTGCCCACAAGTATAATAATATAACAATAAAATAATAACATGCGAGTGAATCAAAAACTTCTGAAATAAGAAAACTCGGCTTTTGAATCAAGAATGAATAGCAAGAATCAAAAGAACTTCTGAGGGTCATTATACCTTGAACTATGTCCTAGGTTGTTAAGTGTTTATACTTGAAACCTTTAACAGTCATACGATTATGGACTTTTCTTCTCGTACTTAGGGGGATCAGCCCTTAGTACCATACTGTGCACAATATCTTAACGTTAAAGCATCAATAATCCCCTATAACAGAGTTGTTCATCTTGGTTTGTCATTAGAGTCCGCACCAAAGGAATTTAGTTTGAATAAGTTCAATAAGGGTTCTGGAATTTAGAACGTTCATCAACTATAGACTAGTCAAATCAATAAGGGTTCGCTAGTCTTACAAGGTTCAACAATAAATGATATTCAATTTGAATAATAAATTCTCAAGAGGTATACAATCGAATAAGTATTGTATAACGGGAATCATGCTTTAAAAGAATGATAACATTTAATATGAATATTGAACTTAAACAATTAATAACAAGAAATTACTCATCATAGATATAAGTTTAGAATTTGATCAATCGAAGAATTTAGAATTTAAATAATATTATTCCATAAAAGTAAAGTTCTGAGTAAGAAAACTTGCCTCGTGCGCAAGCTACAAGTATAGTTACAATTCAATTCCTCAACGTCCTACACATTACATGCATTCACAACAATCATTAGTTACCTTCATATTAACCTTATAGGTTTAGTTCCTTATTGTAATACAACTTGTTAACTTAGTTTAAGTTCTGCCCATTATCATCAATCTCATATACAAGACTAAAGTCTCACATCTTAAGTTTGATCATCATTATATATTCTCATGGACATAACGTTTAGTCCTAATACAACTTATCAAATTACCACATAATTACATCACATGTATATTAACAATCTGATGTTCAACACATTATTATGTTCATTAGACTAGGTTAAACCAACATGTAGTGGATTGTACATGATCAAAATCGAGTAGTCTAACTTTGATACCCCGGCACGAAATGAACTTTTTAATGAAGGAATCCCCACCCAAGCGAGGGTAATTGGCACGACAACGCCGCCCGTCACGGGTGGGGTAATTTAACTAAGAACGCCAATTTAGGTGGGGTCACCCAGATCTGATTTACTGAGTCATGATATTACCTTTGTTCATCAGACCAAAATTTGTGAATTTCACAAGTAAACAATAAAATTAAGAAACCTAGAAGATATAGACTTCACATAATTGTTACCAAGCATGCATACATCGATTTTAAACAACAAAACAACAATATTCATCAGATTTAACCCCTTTAAATTCATCTTCTTATTAAAAAACTTCATTTTAGACATTCTTAGCGAATTATCACACCACAGATTCATTTCTTGACCAAATCAGTTCGTAATACATGCATTGTTTTCGTCTTTAAACATATCAACACAATCAATCGTCAATTTACAGATTACAACATGGATTGAACATAAATTTTGATTCTAAAATTAGCCTTTTTGTACTTTTATAACAAAACTCAAATTTCTTTTGTAAAATATGGTTTCATTAATCAATTCATACAAAAAATCGTTTTCAACCCACATATAACAGATTATATCTATTAAACAACATACACATCTATAATTCTAACAAATCATCATTCAAAACTCAGATTTTGACTTCAAAATCATATATTATTACTATAAACTTAAAACCCCCCCTTTTAAAACCAAAGTACATGGATTAATTCACCCAAAATCGTTTATAAACATTATATATTAGTTTATTCATGCATATAGATAATTTATAACAACTTTTCAGCAATTACTCATACAAAAATTCCAATTATAGAAAGTTAAAAGCCAATTTTCATGAAAAGTTTTGAAGTACGTAAATTAAAAGTTTAGATTAAGGAATTACCCTTAATTTCTCTGTTAAGATTGCTAGAGAGTGGAAGAAAACTTCTTAATTCTCTAATTCTTTCTTCAATTCTCTCAATCTCTCTCTTTTCTCAAAATTTAGGTCTTAGGAAAATAAAGTACGTAAATACAAGAATGAGACTGATATATGCGCATACTAATAACTGGCACAACATGGGTATCGGTTAAGCGTATCATGGATTAACTGATCCCATGTTCTTAAGGCTATATTTGGCTAGCTTATTAATCCATTTTCTAATTTATTTTAATTAACTTATTTGTTATATAGTTTATTTGTCACACTTTAATTAATCAAATAATATTATTTAAACTCAATTAAATAAAAAGGTAAAATTACTTATTAAATCAATTCATCACATAATTAAAATTCTCGTTTATTAATTATGTCAAATCATTAAATCTCTAATTAATTATTAAATTATTTAGAATAACATTATGCTTATTAAATAATTCATTTAATCAAATAAGCTCAATTAAATACATACTTTTAAATAATAAATTCTCCACATTAATTTTTAATGTAACACATATAATTAAATTAATCTACCATAAATTCATCAATTAATTATTTAACCCAATAATTAAATCATCAAAAAATATTTATTTAATTTAATAATTATTCAAATTAAATTATAAAAATCTCGTTCGTCATATCTTTCCCCCCTTAAACGGATTATGTCCCCAGAATCACGACTCAATCAATTTATCCCGTTACATTCCCCCTTACAAAGATTCTGTCCCCAGAATCGCTATACCGATTAAGCGAATAATTGTGGATAATTATTCATCATTTGTTTTTCGAGTTCCCACGTAGCTTCTTCAGCGTTGTGGTTCCTCCAGATTACCTTAACATAAGGTATTACTTTATTTTTGAGTACTTGTTCTTTTCTATCGACTATCTGAATAGGAACTTCTTCATAAGATAAATCTTTCTCAAATTGCAGGGGTACATATTCTATAACGTGCTTGTAATCGGGCTTACACAATCGTAAGATAGAAACATGGAAAAAATTATGGATATGTTCTAAGGCTTGAGGTAAGGCTACCTCATAGGCAACTTCACCAAATCTTCGCAAAACTTCAAAGGGTCTAATGAACCTCGGGCTCAATTTTTCCTTCTTATCAAATCTGATCTTTCCCTTCCACGGAGAGACTTTCAAGAATACCAAGCTACCAGATTCGAACTCAACATTCTTACGGTGTGGATCAACATATTTCTTCTGCCTATCCTAAGTTACTACTAGTCTTTTCCGGATTACTTTGACTATCTCTGTTATTTGTTGTACCAGTTTTGGTCCTAGTAACTATCTCTCGCCAACTTCATCCCAGTAAAGTGGAGTTCTGCACTTTCTGTCATACAACGCTTTGTAAGGCGGCATACCAATACTAGCGTGGTAACTGTTGTTGTAACCGAATTCAACGAGCGATAAATGATCATCCCAATTTCCTTTAAAATCCATAATGCACGTTCTCAATATATCTTCCAATGTCTGAATCTTTCTTTCGCTCTACCCGTCTATCTGAGGGTGATATGTCGTACTCATTCTCAACTGCGTTCCCATGCATTCCTATAGTCGCTTCCAAAAGTTTGATGTATTGCGCGGATCCCTATCGAAAACAATTGACACCGGAACTCCGTGCCTCAAAACAATCTCTTTCACATATAACATTTCCAACTGGTCTAAGTTGAATTTGATTCTGATCGAAAGGAAGTGTGCGGATTTCGTCAATCGGTCGACAATAACACATACTTCGTCATAGCCTTTATGAGTTATCGGAAGGCCAACCACGAAATCTATCGTTATATGTTCCCACTTCCATTTTGGGATTTCTAACGGTTGTAACAACCCACTCGGCCTCTGATGTTCTACTTTCACTTTCTGGCATGCAAGACACTTGGAAACACACTATGCAACATCTCATTTCAAATTTTGCCATCAAAAATGTTCTCAAAGATCTTGGTACATCTTGGTACTACCAGGGTGAATCGAATATTGTGAGCTATGAGCCTCACTCAAAATGTCTTCCTTAATCTCTGGCACTGGCGGTACCCAAACTCTGCTCTCAAATCTAAGTAGTCCCTCACTGTCTATCTTGAATCTCGGTTTGGTTCCTTCAGATATCTTCTTTTTCACCTTCTCACATTCTTCGTCCTGAAGTTGAGCCTCTTTAACTTTATCCAACAAAGTTGTACCAGCTTGCATCTGGAAAAGCTTCTCGTCAATATCCATAGGATACTTCACTTCCAATTCTAGTTTATCCATCGCTGAAATTAGCTCCTTCTGAGCAGTCAACATCATCAATTTCTCCCGACCCTTTCTACTTAAGGCGTCGGCAACCACATTTGCTTTACCTGGATGGTATAAAATCTCGCAATCATAGTCCTTAATTAGCTCAAGCCATCTTCTCTGGCACATATTCAAGTCCTTCTGTGTAAAAATATATTTCAAACTCTTGTGGTTTGTATATATTTCACACTTCTCCCCATAGAGATAGTGTCTTCAGATCTTCAAAGTGAATACCACCGCAGCTAACTTTAAGTCATGGGTCGGATACCCCTTCTCATAGTCCTTCAATTGTCGTGACGCATACGCAATGACCCTGCCATTTTGCATAAGCACACAGCCAAGTCCTTTATACGATGCATCACTATAAACCATAAAATTTCCTATATCATCCGGAAGAGATAACACAGGTGCAGTACTTAACCTCTTCTTAAGTTCTTGAAAGCTTTTCTCACACTTCTCCGTCCAAATGAATTTCACAACTTTCTTAGTCAAATTCGTCAACGGAGTTGCGATCTTGGAAAAGTCCTGAATGAATCTTCTATAATAACCTGCCAATCCAAGAAAACTTCTCACTTTTGACGGCATTTTCGGCCGATCCCAATTCATCACAGCTTCGACTTTGGAGGGATCTAGCGAAATTTCGTCCTTATCAATCACATGTTCGAGAAATTGTACCTGCTCAATCAAAAATTTTCATTTCAAAAACTTGGCATACAACTTCTCCATTCTCAACGCCTCTAACGCTACCTTCAAATGCTCTACATGTTCTTCCTTGGTTTTCGAGTATACCAAAATGTCATCGATGAACACCACCACGAATTTATCTAAAAACGGTTTAAATACCCTGTTCATCAGGTCCATAAACGCTGTAGGAGCATTTTTTAGACTGAATGACATCACCAGGAATACGTAGTGACTATATCGAGTCCTAAACGATGTCTTCGGAACATCCTCTGGCCTCACCTTCAGCTGATGATAACCACTCCTCAAGTCTATCTTTGAAAAGTATCTCTCACCCTTCAATTGATCAAATAGGTTGTCGATCCTCGGTAATGGATATCTATTTTTAATCGTGAGCTTATTCAGTTCTCTATAGTCGATGTAGAGCCACATCGTCCCTTCCTTCTTCTTCACAAATAACACCGGCGCTCCCCACGGCGACACGCTCGGTTGAATGTATTTCTTGTTCATTAACTCTTGCAGTTGTACCATCAATTCTTTCATCTCTACCGGGGCCATCCGGTACAGTGCCTTCGATATTGAGTCGTTCCTGGAACCAAATCGATCACAGACTCAACCTCTCTGTCTGGCGGAAGTCGTGGCAGATCATCTGGAAATAAGTCTGCAAAGTCCCTCACTACTAGTATCTCCTCCATCTTCGGGTTTCTTTACGACTGTCGACTATGTAGGCTAAATATCCTACACAGCTTTGGCTTAACAATTTCCTAGCCTGCATCATTGTCAGACAACTCGCTTGTCTAGACGATTTGCTGCCATAAAACACAACCTTTGACGGAGTCATAAGGTTAATACATTTCTTCTGGAAATCAATTACAACCTCGTAATTGAATAGCCAATCCATTCCCAAGATAACATCAAATTCCCCAAGTTTGATAGGGATAAGATCTACGTTTATAATGTTACCCTTAATATCCACCCTAGAGTTCTTGTGTACGTACTTAACAAGGATTACTTCTCTATTTGCAATCTCTATGTTCATGGGGTATCCTAACTCGTCTTTAGGTAATTCCAAGTTCTTAGCAAAGTCATTGAATATAAATGAACAAGTAGCACCCGAATTAAATAATACATAAGCAATAACATTATTGATCAGAATGATACCTGACACCACATCGCGAGACTGTATAGCATCCTGCACTGTCATGTTGAATGTCCTGGCGGTTGGTTGGTTACGGTTGGTCCCGTGATAGTTAGAGCATTGCCACCACTATTTCCCTTGTTTCCTCCTGTTTCTGCCCCTCCAGATCCCTTCAGTCCCTAGCCAAGTGGTCCTTCAACCCACATATGAAGCAGACACCCTTCTTTGGGTTAGGGCAGTTAGGTGCTATGTGGCCTTCATTACCATAATTATAGCAGACTCTTTTTCCTTTCATACAAACCCCCAAGTGAGATTTTCCGCAGGTCAGACATGTTTCAATCCTCTTCTTTTGACCTCCTTGCTGATTTTCAATTAACGAGTTGTCAGTCCACCTCCTCTTCTGATTGTTACTTCCTCCCGTGTTGCTGCCACTGGCCTTGTTATTTCCTTCATTTTCACTCTTCTTCTTCTTCTGATCCTGATTGTACTTGGTCACCGCATCGCTCCCACCTTTAACGAGGATGGCCTTTTCCAGTACTCCAACAAAAGTGTTTAGCTAAAACATTGACACTTAACTATATAACCAGGGCTTCAGTCCCTGTTCAAACCTTCTTGCTCTCCTCTCATCCGTGTGTACTTGATATGTGGCGCATCTAGCCAACTCATTGAATTTTGCCATATAGTCTGATACAGACATATTGCCTTGCTTCAATTCTAGAAATTGTACCTCCATTTGGTTCTGCGTGCTTGTCAGGAAATATATCTCAAAGAACATCTCCTTAAACCTCTCCCAGGCGATCATACATTCTCCTCCATGGACCTTATTTGCTTGCCACCAATAACTGGCTTCTGATTTCAGCATGAACGTTGCATATGCGATTTTTAGGTCCTCTCTAACTCTGGCGACGTCAAAAACTTTTTCTATCTCCATAACCCAAGTTTGAGCTTCTATTGGGTTCAGGGAGCCTTTAAACTCTGGCGGTCCCACTGTCTTGAAGTCCTTGAACGTTGAATTTGGTGGAGTTTGAGGTTGATTGTTAATCACTCCAGCTACTAAGTTCACCAACTGCTGAATGAGGTTAGCATTGGCGTTGTTGTTGTCGTTCGTCGACCCTTCTTGGGCCGGTTGACGGTTTGGTCTTCTTCTTGGCGGTATATTTCTGTTAAAATATACGCTTATTAGATCTTTATTCAATCCTTTAAATATTTAAGGCTTAACTTAAACATCTAAACATAATCATTTAACATATTATCTCAAATAAACTCTGATATTTTATTTAAAACAAAAGTTTTAACATAATACGATAGCATCACTGCTATTTACATCAACTATCTCGAGATAAAGAATCTTCAGGATTAAATCATCATATTCCATTACTTTATTTACACTGAAATTTACATAATTAACTACCATAGCTATTTATATAATTTATACTGTTCCTATCACGGCCTATTAAGATGTCGAACAGCTTCTCTGCGCTCTTCTTCCATGATACGAAACATCGTCCTACGATCCAGCATGTACCAAGGTAACTCATCGAACTAAATTTGATAGTACATAACTCGATCCTGAACTTTGTTCACCGCAATGTTGAATGCACAATCCATCTCCACCATTTTGACCTTCTTTGCTTGTTCCTCTTCCTCGGCTACATCTGCTCGCTGGGAAGCATCCTCATAAGCATCTCCAGCTCTGGCTCGTTTGGCGGATTCCTCTCTCAGATCATCCTTTAGCTTTGCAACCTCTGCCACCAGCTCCTCATTGTCACCCTCTAAGTGAACTAATTTCCACTCCACATTTCTAAGACGTGCATCAAGACCTTGGATTTTCTCATTCTTCTGACCTATAGTGTTCTGACGTCTATCTGCCAGCTCCTCCAATTCTATGACTCTATTCTGAATCTCAATGTTATGGTCATAAACTTCGTCATACATCTTAGCTACAATAGAGTTCGGTGGGAACTTGTTGGTTATAATCTAATTACGCACAACACGCAAGTATACGTGGTTAACAAGTAATATAATAGTAAGTAGAGTATCATTCCCACGGAGAAAATTTAGTAAGACATTAACCTCACAATTATCAGTTTCTTATCAATCCTAATTTTATTAAACTATTCAAATCAATGATTAAAATTATTAAAATTAAATTATTAAAAATACTACGATCACAAAACAATCACAAATATTAAAAACTGAAACTTCAAACAATTATTGGAGAATTAGGCTTACGACTTCTCCCTAAGCTTCACTCTGATTTTATACCTTTATTCCAGTTCAATTCACTATCCCAGTTTATTAATCAAGAACACGTATGTAGCACTAGCCACCTCTCGATGTACTAATACCGTATTAACTCAAATCCACAATTTAGATAGAAACAAGTTAAACACCTTAATCAACTAACTCACTATATCTCTATACGAATTATAATTGAAGAATGTTTAAGTTTAAGCCCTTTATCTGATTACATGCGATGTCAAGCATATCTCTACCCTAACATTCATCAAGATTCTGTTTATTCACAAAATTCAAGAACACATGCTATATTAACTAAGTCTAGACTCGTACTTTCTCTCTCGAATTCATACAAGTCCACAAAGAACTGTTGACCAGGCAATTCATAAATTCAAGCTCAAATTAATATAGATAAACTGGATAATAGCTTATTAAACTGGAAATCAAAGTTACATAATCATCGTTTCGCTTAAAGATCCATCATAAGCCTAAAAAGTAAATTAGTTCATCATCAATGAAATAATAACTGAATAAATTAAAGATATCATCCTTTCAATTACAAATAAACTAAATAGAAGAATAATGCAGAACACCCTTCACTTTAGCCTTAATCCGCAATTGATACGAAAGTTTCTTCAAAATCTCCACTCCAATGCTTGATATGAAAATCTATATGAAATCTCTGAGAATTGCTTTATGTCTTTCTTTTGATCATGTGTTTGTGTTAATATACGCGTACATAAGTAATCTCAGCTCAATTCCATGCTAACTAGAGTCCTAAAGCCATGCAAGAACCAAAACCAAAGTCCCAGCAGTATTTGAATCAAGTTAGGATAGACAGAATTCGAGACCCCCCGCCCCGGCGGGGTTATATGCATATGTAATGCACGACCCGACAGGCTAGGCTACTTCAAAACAAATTTGAAGACCCCCCGCCCCGGCGAGGGTGTAAAGCTTAATTATGCCCACCCCGGCGGGCTATGCTTCTGCAAACTGACTTTGGTAAAACTCCATACTTGCTAAGATTTTGCCCAAAATGCTTCCCTTCTTGATCACTTGCCACACCAACTCACCTACACATAAAACAACAATAAACAAGTAAAAATGAAACATAAAATCACGAATTTAACAACGAATAAGCTTGAATTAGAAACCGATTCTTGGATATAAAATCCACTTATCAAAATCCCTCAAACTTAAACCGTGCTAGTCCTTGAGCACAAAACAAAATACTATGCTATACAACGCAATGTAATGATATGTAATGTATCTAACTATATGTCTACGAATCCAACAGTATCACAAAATCACATTTATTCCTTCGGCCTCAGAAAAATCAAGCAAACACTTCAACACTTCATATCGAAACCACTCAATAATTTATTATCAAT